>OX578136.1:11963427-13163427 GCA_951213105.1 Amaurobius ferox
TAGTTTTGGGTGGCGCCGAAGATCGAACACGGGACTACCGTGTGCAATCCTCCCATCTTAACCACTGAGATATTCCGGTCCCTACATGATAAGAGCTAGAGAACATTCTAGCCAGAAATTCCTAGAACGTGGTTTCTCATACCAAGATGGCAACTTCATTCTATGAAACCATTTTTGATGTCACATTAAGTTACCGCGATACTATACCAATTCATGAAAAGCCGCATTTTCTGGGGGGGGGGGGGGGAATTATTCACATGCAACAAAATTTATTTCTCATAAAATAAAAAATAATCAAAATCTGCAATAACTAACCACAGGGTGGCTCAAAGATCTCAGATAAAAAAATTTCCCCGATATTTCACCGATTTCCAGATAATATCTTTAAAAATTCCCCGATATCTACCACTATCTACTTTTACTGAATATCAGTTTGAGAAGCATAAAAATGCCCATTAATAAAATGGAAAGCGACCATTAAGAATAAAAAATCTGATGTGGGCAACACATGACTTTCCTTATATAATGTAATGAATTTACTAATTTTACAGTAAAAAAATAGGTTTTTCTTACAGTAGATACTAATATTCTTTCCAAGATATTGAATTTTCGACAAATAGTCGTCATTTTCATTGATTTAGCGTCATTTTTATCCATTTGGCGAAATTTTCGTTAATTTGTAACATTTCAAAAAGTCGCCAAGTTGGCGACATTCCGCCAAATTTGCGCCAAAATTCGCCAAGCGTTATGGACGAAGAAATAAGTTGTTCTTACAACAGAAAAATGACTATTGGCGTTCAAATACAAAAGTATTACTCAAAGTATCTTTTTTCATGAATGGAACGAGCTAGATCTACGAGAATGATGTCACCCAATTTATCGCATGGTATTACATATGAAAAGTGAACATGTTTCTCAATAGGAAATATTTTTTTTCATTTTATATGACTTTTTCATAATTTTTTTGAAAAATGTGCAATATCTCGAGAACGGTTCATGTTAGCATTCTAAAATTTATGTCAATCGTTTTCTAATGAAAAATTACATAAAAAACGTCTATTTGCGTAACTTTACTAGTGGTTTTGATTTTTTGACGATTTTTTCAATATTTTATTCGAAAATTTAAGGGGGTTCTGAACATTCGATTGCATTTAAAAACAATAGGCTTCCAGTGTTTACAGATTGTGATTTTTGTACCAAATTTGGTTCGAATCGGTCCATTCGTTCGTCAGTTATCGTCTCCACAGACTCACTGACACACACACAATACTTTCACACACACACACATACACACACACAGACATCACTTCAAATATGTTTGATTCGTGATCAGGGATGCTTGAAACGTGCTCTCCCGTCGAAAACTCGATTTCGAATTTTCGACCCCATCACAATACTTTCCTTATACATTATGTATATAAGGAAAGTAATAATTAAAATTAATTACTCTCAGCATTGAAAAGTATAATCAAAGTACAGTATTTATGCAAGATTTATATAAGAACGGCATTATTACAAGAATATTAATCTTTAAAGCATTAAAATTCTGTATAAACTATGAAACTCAGCATCCAGTGAAGAATCCATACAGTTAAATATCACTTATTGTAATAAAATTATGTATAAACAGAAAATGTATTTTTTTTAATCTGCTTTTTCTGTAACGTGAAATTCTGTAACGTGACTTTCAAACAATTAAGATGCGAGGGATCAGCGAGAAACGTTGAAATTTTTAAATCCTCTTTTTTTGATTGAGGTGTCCAATCGGCTGTCTCCCGTTACATGAAAAACGAATAAAGATTTCTACACATGTGTATTGGGGCGCGGTAGCCCATTGGTTAGCGCGCTGGAGTTGCACTCGGTAGGCCCGGGTTCGATTCCAGCCACTGCCAAAACTGCCGCCGTGTTCAGGCGGAGTACGATCACGTTAAACATGTGGGTCCGTAAGTCCTTCCGAGAGGTTGGTGGTAGGGGAAGGAGGGGTACGGTCCCTGTGGATGCCTCCCCCACTGGGTTCCGGTCTAAATTGGATGGCACTTCCCGGCCGTCCAAACTGTTACCTTACACCTTTCAGGTAGGTCGGACGGTCTGGGTAACAACAACAACACATGTGTATTGTTGTGAGTCAAGAAAAGGCTGTGATTACCTTAAAATTGCTAATTTTCCTTGTTTTAAAGCTTTTTTCAGGAATTCTCTGAATTTTTTTTTTCAGAATGTTGATATTCCCAGACGCTTCCCTCATTTCCAGGTTTTCTAGCCAACCTGAGTTACTCTATCCGCTAAGAAAAATTTGAGCAACATGGGTAAGTACAAATAAAATGATAATGCAGCATACAGCTGTTTCGAGGACGTTGATCTCCTTCGTCAATGCAAGATAACCAACAAATCCTTAAGTCCAAAAGAAGTATGTAAAGGAAGATACAAAAGGGGTACCCATTGTATCTTCCTTTGCACCCATTCCTCTTTTGGGCTTCAGGTTTCTCCCCCCCCCCCCCCACCTTTGTATCTTCCTTGACACCCATTTCTCTTTTGGACTTCTGGTTTGTTGCCCTCTCCCCCGTTTTGTACTGTCCTTTGCACCCATTTCTCTTTTGCACTTCGGGTTTGTTGCCCCCCCCCCCCTTCTTTGTACTTTCCTTTTCACACATTCTTCTTTTAGCCTTGTTGGTTCTCTTGCACTGACAAAGGGGGTCCAACGTATCCTCGAAACAGCTGTATGCAGAATTATCATTTTATGTGTGCTTATATATGTTCCAGTTTCCCATATTCTCCGCACAAATCTATTTTGCTTAATGATAACTATACACGCTGTTTGCATACTGAGGATTTGGCAACTTCAATTTGGAATCAAAGCGTTTTGATCAAGGCATTGACCAAAGAGTTGAAGTGATGTAGAGAGGGAGGGTTCCCATCGCACCAACCACCCTCCTGGATCAATATCAGAGACAGACGATGCCACTCCGTCCGCATTCATGTCAGGAAGTGAGGTTACAAATGTCGTGATCTATGCATTACAAAGTCCTCCTGGAAGGATAATTTACAGTTACATCGTTTTCCATGTTGGGGGGAATAATGAGAAATGTCCAGGAAGTGAACGTTCAATTTCTAATTTAACCTTTTGTTTACGGGTGGGCCAGCGTCCATCCCAAACGAAACCTCTCAAAAAGACAGGTATTCCCAAACAGTTCGATCCCCCTTTGCAGACATTGGCGTCCATGCTGTCGTTCTCGGGGATATTGTGACATTTTTATTTAAAACGGAAAATATATATATATTCAGTTTTCTTTTTATTTTTAAACGTTTTGTATGTAGTACACGTTAAACGGGCACCATTGTTTTACAGTTATCACGGGCTGTTCCGTTCTCGAGATATTGAAAGTGTCACTTTTCCACGCAGAGCGTTATATCTTTGGAATAAATTGAGCAAAATAAATTAAATCCTACCCGATTGTTTCAATGGGCCATTATTAAAAGGTCTATTCATTTTTTAGAAGTTCAAAAATGGAAAAGGATGTTAACTTTTCCAATTTTTCTTTTTTTTTTTCAAAAATAAAAAAATAAATAAAAGTATTAAAAAATAAATAAATAAATAAAACAGGTAGAACTTAATTACAAATGGTTTAGAAAATGATAGCATGTAACCTTCTAGAGATATTAAACGATTTTTACTTTCCTTATATACATAATGTATAAGGAAAGTATTGTGACGGGGTCGAAAATTCGAATTCGAGTTTTCGACGGGAGAGCACGTTTCAAGCATCCCTGATCACGAATCAAACATTTTTGGAGTGATGTCTGTGTGTGTGTGTGTGTGTGTGTGTGTGTGAAAGTATGTGTGTATGTGTGTGTGTCAGTGAGTCTGTGGAGACGATAACTGACGAACGAATGGACCGATTCGAACCAAATTTGGTACAAAAATCACAATCCATAAACACTGGAAGCCTATTGTTTTTATACGTAATCGAATGTTCAGAACCTCCCTAAATTTTCGAATGAAATTTTGAAAAAATCGTCAAAAAATCAAAACCGCTAATAAAGTTACGCAAATAGACATTTCTTATGTAATTTTTCATTAGAAAACGATTGGCATAAATTTTAGAAGGCTAACATGAACCGTTCTCGAGATATTGTACATTTTTCAAAAAAATTATGAAAAAGTCACATAAAAAAAAAATTCCTATTGAGAAACATGTTCACTTTTCATATGTAATACCATGCGATAAATTGAGTGACATCATTCTCGTGGATCTAGCTCGTTCCATTCATGAAAAAATATACTTTGAATAATACTTTTGTATTTGAACGCCAATAGTCATTTATCTGCTGTAAGAATAACTTTTTTCTTAGTACATAACTCTTGGCGAGATTTTGGCGACGAATTTGGCGAAATGTCGCCAACTTGGCGACTTTTTGAAATGTTGCCAAATTAACGTAAATCTCGTCAAATGGATAAAAATGACGCTAAATCAATGAAAATGACAACTAATTGTCGAAAATTCAATATCTTGGAAAGAATATTAGTATCTACTATAAGAAAAACCTATTTTTTTACTGTAAAAGTAGTAAATTCATTACATTATATAAGGAAAGTCATGTGTTGCCCACATCAGATTTTTTAATATTCAAAAGGAAAAAAAATCGTAAAATAATAATAATAATAATAATAATAATAATAATAAATTCACTATTATCCAATGAGTGAATGCGCAATAAATACTTTTAACTTAAAATAAATTGACATCATTGTTTAGTAATCATCTATCCAAAGCCCCTTTTTCGAGACATTAGACATTTTATTTTCTACTACCAGTACGACATATCTAGAAATAATTCCACGAATTGCGTGAAATTTAGCACGTTAATTTTAATCAGTACCGACCTGAACATTAAATGTTCATCGAGATATGGATATAAGAAAGCTCCAGTTTGTGTTACCTTCCCACAATACCGAAATTTTTTAATCTGCAGGGTAAGCTGTGCTGGGCACATCCAATTTTATTAAAGACCAGATAATGCCATAGAGTCATTGAGATCTAAATACAGGATGAAAAGTGTTCTTTACAAAAGAGTTCACCAGATATATATATCTAGGGGCCAAAACTGCTTTCTAGAACGTGAGGCCATAGCGATTACCGAGAAAAGAAAAGTAGTTTCAAAAATCCCCACCGGGAGTCCATTTAAAGAGAATATTTTGAAGTCTTTCTAGACCCTCCAGAAGACTTCTGGTCCGATAGAAAGCTGAACATTTGCATGCGTATACTATCAACGATCGAACAGAACTTAACACAGTCGGACTTTCGACGCCCCCCAGATCGGAAATTTGGGGGTTTTAAATATCTTTCCAGAACCTGAAACAACCATCCGGTGGCTTAGGCTAAATCTGTTATTCACAATTATAGTATGAACCACTGAACCAAGCTTAACGGAGCTAGATTTTCGATTTTTCTCCCGGAGTCGACAAAGTGAGGGAGAAAGGTAAAATCTCCCAGCACCCACCCGAGGCCTCCAACGAAGACACTACAGGTTGAAACTCGATCACGGGATAGACTCTCAAATGACACAACTATTTTCAATTGTTAAACAAAATAAAACTTTTTTATTAAAGTTGCATCTTTTAATTTTCTAAGCGTGTTCGTTTTCTTGTCGTCTTTGGCAGGCTTAAAATACTATTTATTTGAAGAAATAATAACCACCAAATTTTAAATATCCTACTATAAAAAGAAGAAAAATTCAGCTGGTAAGGGTAAATTTTCTCCTTAAAGTTGAAGAGGCAGGGCAATAGAACAGAAAGAAGGAGATAAACTCTTATGGATGAAACGCTTGAAAATGCCATAACGTTTTGAGAATTATGTCTAGGTGTCGCTAATATTAGTAAAGCAGCCTTTGTTTCCATTAGACAACCGAGAGGCAAAGTATTGATTTTATGTGTATTTGATTATTTTTAAATAAAGATTCATTAATTATCAGAATTAATTAGTATTTTTTCACAGTCGTAGGTCACAGTTCAGAATATATATAGGGAGATAAGAAAATAAATTGAAATTGTGAAATCATTTTGAATGCGTAGGAATATCCCTCATTTACGTCGCGCTACTCATTTATTTCTAAAAAATTAACACTTTAAATAAATAAGCCTTTCGCCATAGAAATACATGCAATGCAGAGGCGCTTATCGTTTCACAGCACCATCTGAATCATTGTTTCAAATGATGTTGGCGTTTTCTCAGTATGGAGTTTGAACTCCTTGCCTTTACCTCCATAGCCCTGTCGATCACAAGCAGCTACGTGGGCCAGATCAAAATTATGTGCAGTCTGGAGGAGGGGGGGAGGGGAAAGGACGGCATTCTTACCTACCAAATTCTTCTCACTGTTTTAAAAGAGTATTAAATGAAGACCAGGGAGAAACAATTGCCATAATCACCGAATCATTCGAAAACGAAGCAACTAGGCAGGTTGACGTCCCCATCATTTTGACAAATTATACAGGAAAACAATTACAGAAAAGAGAAAGGCGGGGGAGAAACGCTGGAAAAGTTATAGACAGGTAAGTGGCCACTCCCATACACGGAAATAAAACGCACATGGGATAGTTTTCTGATAAGCTAAAGAAAAAGTTTCTTATGCGTCAAAAAATAAAGACCAAGAAATTGAAACATGGATGGGCTCTAATGCACAAAAGTATTTTATTTCACATATGACATCCAAAAATTGTCTCTGTTTGGTTAACCCTATTACTTTCCTTGAACACATAGTATAATGAATGTATAAGGAAAGTAATATGACGAGGTCGAAAATTCGAATTCGAGTTTTCGACGAAACAGCATGTTACGAGCATCTCTGAACACATATCGAACGTTTTAACGCGAAGTTTGTGTGTATATGCATGTGTGTGTAAGGATGTTTTAGTTATGGTGACATTAAAATACCTATATTGTAACAGTTCTGTAAATAAGTTCTGATCAAAGATAAATGAGAGATCGGTAATCACCATCTACTTAACTTGTAATGGCATTAAATTTCGAAGATACGTTTTGTTGAAAAGAACTTTACAGAGCTGATCTTCCTTATTAAGCCCGTGACTGGCGAAAATAGAATTGTTTTAGAACTTGAAATCATCTTGACTAAGGTCTTTTTAACAAACAGCAATTTACTTTCATGGAAATTCTAACATTATCTCATACGCAGCTCTAAATTGATAACTTCCATCCTCTTTAGTTTACTTGAAACTTCGATTGCATGAAGACCCATAAAAATATACCAATACTATATATTTATTATCTGAATAATTTAGTTTCACGCCAGCATTTATTGCTAAAAAAAGAGAGATACGTCCAATATCCAAAAAAGACATTCGCTCAATATGTCCTGCATGTCGCCGGCCATTCAAGCAAAAAGCGTCAATAGTTAGTGGCCCAGGAAAAGCGGCGTAAGAAAAGAGGAAAACAAAAATCCCGACATTAGCTTCTCCCCAGAGTCGTAAAAGAAAACAAAAGGGACACATCCAAGAAAAGTTTTCTCGTCAGCCCGGGATACTCAAACCCCATGAGTGCTTCTCCGGTGT
This sequence comes from Amaurobius ferox, assembly GCA_951213105.1. Lineage (NCBI taxonomy): Eukaryota > Metazoa > Arthropoda > Arachnida > Araneae > Amaurobiidae > Amaurobius > Amaurobius ferox. Next base: position 11,970,989 of record OX578136.1, read on the forward strand.
TGCCATTTAGGGAACCAAAGAGATGGAATAAAATACTCGCGGGTCAAGAAATGAGCGGATTCTGTGTATGTAGTAGGCACTTGTTAAGTTACAGAGGTTGAACCATGGAGTCAGACAGAAGGAGATAAAACTCCTATGGATGAAACGGTTGAAAATGCCATAATGCTTTTAGAATTATATCGAGGTGTCGCTAATATTAGTAAAATAGTCGCTATGGTTAGTTGACACAATAGAAAGGTGTAGCATTGAGTATATGTATTTTTTTATTATTTTTAAATTAAGGGTTCCCTAATGATGAGTATAATTAATCCGTATTTTTTCATAGTTGTAATATAGAGTACGTAATATAGGTAGCGAAAGATAAAATAATTTTGAATCCGTAGAAATATTTATTATTGTTTCCGTTCAACTCTGCATTGTGCTAATAATAACACAAAATTAACTTTTTACTTTCCTTATATACATAATGTATAAAGAAAGTATTGTGACGGGGTCGAAAATTCGAATTCGAGTTTTCGAAGGGAGAGCACGTTTCAAGCATCCCTGATCACGAATCAAATATTTTTGAGGTGATGTCTGTGTGTGTGAAAGAATGCGCGTGTGTGTGTGAAAGTATGTGTGTGTGTGTCTGTGTTTGTGTCAGTGAGTCTGTGGAGGCGATATCTCACGAACGAATAGAGCGATTCGAATGAAATTTGGTACAAAAATCACAATCTGTGAATACTGGAAGTCTATTGTTTTTAAATGCAATCGAATGTTCAGAACCCCCCTAAATTTTCGAGTAAAATGTTGAAAAAATCATCAAAAAATCAAAACCGCTAATAAAGTTACGCAAATAGACATTTCTTATGTAATTTTCCCTTAGAAAACGATTGACATAAACTTTAGAACGCTAGCATGAACCGTTCTCGAGATATTGCATATTTTTCAAATAAATTTATCAAAAAATCCCATAAATTAAAAAATATATATTAACTGTTGAGAAACATATTAACTTTTCATATGTAATATCATGCGATAAATTGGGTGACATCATTCTTGTGGATCTAGCTCGTTCTATTCATGAGAAAAGATACTTTGAGTAACACTTTTGCATTTGAACGCCAATAGTCATTTATCTGCCATAAGAATAACTTATTTCTCCGTCCATAACGCTTGGCGAGATTTAGGCGACGAATTTGGCGGAATGTCGCCAACTTGGCAACTTTTTTAAATGTTGCCAAATGAACGAAAATCTCGCCAAATGGATAAAAATGAAGCTAAATGAATGAAAATGACGACTCATTAACGAAAATTCAATATCTTGGAAAGAATATAAGTATCTACTATAAGAATAACCTATTTTTTTGCTGTAAAAGTAGTCAATTCATTGCATTATATAAGGAAAGTCATGTGCTGCCCACATCAGATTTTTAGATAAATATTTTAGGTCTTTCGTCATAGAAATGCATACAATGCAGGACTACTTATCTTATCCCAGCGCCACCTGAATGATTGTCTCAAACGATATTGGCGTTTTCTTAATATGAAGTTAACTCCTTTTACCTCCATACTGACAACTTTTTGATTGGTTGCCGGGCTGATCGCCCAACCTCATATTAAAGAACCCTGCAGAGTCCACTTCAAGAATAAGAGCTTGTAATTTCGTCCCAGTAGCTCAACGGTAGAGCGTCGGCTGGCCAGTTCGGAGATCCAGGGTTCGATTCCCGGCTGGGGCAGCAAGGCTATTTACAATGGCGCCCGAACAAATCAACCTTGTAGGTTAGTGCAAAGGTGTCGGAGATCTGAATGTGATCCTGGTAAGACTAGTACGGATTCAGTGGACTCTGGAAGATTGAGCGCCGATTTCGAATTAAGAGAATAACGACCACGCAGGATACTAACCTGGGTAAAAATAGTAGTAACAGTCGTCTAACTTGATGTAAAAATAGCAGAAGATGGTCAGTCAGATGGTCAGCTGGCCGTCAATCTGGCATTAGAGGGAGGAGAATGCAGAGTCCGCTTCGACGATAAGAGCTTGCAATTTCGCCCCAGTAGTTCAACTGTAGAACGTCGGCCAGCCAGTTCGTAGATTCAAGGTTCGATTCCCGGCTGGGGGCAGCAAGACTGTTTACAACCTTGTCTCTAACGAAGAAAGTTTCACGCTCGAAAGCGCTCAGACGAAAATCAATGTATTACGCCCTTATGCTGTAATGAACATTTTAATTTAAGAGTTCTTCTAATTGAACTATTTCATACCTAAAAATCGAATTTTCATATCAATAAGGGGCATTAAATTCAGCATCTAAAGAAAATCGAAAGAAAAAGGGGAAACTCTATACCTTTTCCCCTATCTGTCGGATCTATGAGGGCGAGAAGATCAATCCCCAGGTTCAGCGTCAAAATCGAAATCGGGGAAACGTGTCTAATGGATATTGCTAGACCATGAAACGCGAGGTGAGCTGCAGGGAAGAAAGAGGTTGATACAACGGGAGGAGAGGGATAAAGTAGGGAATTCGATCCCATACACCGGGTACTAAATAGTTCTGGCATTTGGCAAATAGTGTTTGAAGTGCAGCATTCTTCGTAGAAGAAGATCCCGAGTAGCAACATATAATATTAAGTGAAATATACTTTGTGAGGAGGATAAGGAAAACTTGAGCGACGTATATAAATATAAATAGCACAATAATGCAGCATACAGCTGTTTCGACCCGACAAACCCGAAGTCCTTCGGATTGGCTGAACTGTTCCTTATACTGCTCTCTGATTGGCTCTTCTCTCAAGTGAGCTCTTAATCCAGGTCTTGAGTATATAACGCCCCTCCCTCTGTTTCTTCTTTTCGTACACATTTCTCTAATGGACTTCGGGTTTGTTGGTTCTCTTGCACTGACGAAGGGGATCCAGCGTATCCTCGAAACAGCTGTATGCTGCATTATTGTGTTATTTGTGCTTATATATGCGTTACTCAAATTTTGCTTAACATATATTGGCTTACAATATTGTACACTGTTGGCATATAGACTTTTTGCATTTAAACCACCATTGGGTCAAAACTGTACAGATTTTACCACGATATTGATTTATATTGTTACTAGCAGCATACCCGTTCTTCGTACGGAGCATATAATATAAAAAAAAAAAAATTCACAATCATGTGCAAATTCCTATAATATTCTAAATGACATTGTTATACAAAGAATTCTATTAAAATATTTAAATTAATGCTCCTTAAAAGATATTTAAGAATATCTGTTCTTACTATACAAAATTATGAACGACGAATAAAATATCCTCTGACGAATAAAATATCCTGATTCCGCTTGTAAACAAATTTACAAAAAATATGAAATTAAATCAATATATGTCAAAATAAAAGCGCTAAAGTTGTATCGGAAGATATATATATACTCGTACTGTTTATATTCTCGAATATTAGAAGATATATGTGTATCAGTAGGAGAAATATATTTGCCAAAAAATAACAGATAATGTAATAAATTTAAAATATCAATAATCCCCCTAATCTTTAAATCCAAAGGCCGTAATTGATGCCAATATATGCCAAAATGAAAGTGCTAAAATTGTATGGGAAGATCACCCCTAATACTTATATTCTCGTAGATTAGAAAATATCTGTTCTCGCTATACAAAAATTATCTTCAAAGGCAAATTTGAAGAATAAAACAGCCTGGTCCCGTTGGTAAACAAATTTGCAAAAAATATGAAATTGAATCAATATATGCCAAAATAAAAGCGCTAAAATTGTATCGTAAGATATACCCGTACTACTTATATTGCCAAATATTAGAAGATATACCCGTGTATTAGTAGAAAATTACTAGCACTGCAATATATGAATTTCAAAACTCCTTGCCAAAATACAGCAGATGACGTGATAAAGTGAAAATATAAATTATCTTTAAACTTGAGGGTCGTAATTGATTCCAATATACAGTGGCTCCCAAAAGTGTTTGTACACTTACGAATTTCAATGAAATACTGCTCTATCCATTCATAAAAATTAATATTTCAGAATGGGAATTTTTTAATAATATCTATAACTTGTTCTTAACGAAACTACATAAAGTACTTTAAAAACATAGTAAAACTTTTTTTTTTGAAAAATTAATAATCAAAAAGTAACCAAAAAGTTACGTCACAAAAGTGTTCGTACACTTAAAAAAAAATCTCTACATGCAGTTATTGTAATATTTCGGTAAATTAGTACTTAGGATATCCTTTAGCATTCACAACAGCTTTTAAATATCTGTGAATAGAGTTTACTAGTTTTTTTGTAATTTCTGCATTTATGTTCGTCCATTCTTCGTTCATTACTGTTTTTAGTTCGCTTTTCATTTTAATGTCGTGTCTTCGTACTCTAACCTCCAGTTCTCCCTAAATGTGTTCTATTGGGTTTAAATCCGGCGACTGAGGTTGTCTTTTCAGAACTTGTGGACAATTATGGAGACACCACATTGAGAGCCGTGTGCTTAGGATCGTTATCTTGATAAAAGACAAAGTTGCTTCCAATACCCAAATTTTGAGCTGATAATTCTAAATTGTCTTTTAAAATTTTTAAATAAAGAGCATGATTCATTATGCAATCAATAAATACCAAATTAACTAGTCCTGATGCTGACATGCACCCTCACACAAGGACGCCTCCACCGTCATGCTTTACTGTTTCATCTAAGTTCTTGGGATTAAGTTCCTCATTTTTTTCCCTTCTCCATACAATTATACGCCCATCGGAACCAAAAATGTTAAATTTGCTTTCATCTGCAAATAACACATGATTCCAATACCTTTCGGGCTTATTATCATTGATTTTGCGAAGGAAAGCCTAAGCTTTCTATTTTTCGCACTTTACAAAAAAATTTCTTCAGGCAGAACGCCCATGTAATCCAGCTGATTTGAGCACTCGTCGAACAGTTGCAGGTGAAATTGAAGTAGAAAATTTTTCAGAAAATACCGTAGAAATTTTTACGGCACTCAAACGTGGATTTTTCATATATTTTCTAACTACAAATCTCTGATTACGTTAAGTTAACTTTGCCGGGCGACCTTTTCTTACCTTGTTTTCGATCCGATTTTCTTCTTAAAAGCCTTTTATCACATACTGCACCGTAGAATGGGATAAATTTACTAATTTAGCGATATTACGAACTGATTTACCACCACTATGATGGAAAATAATCAATTTTCGAATGTTGTTCGCTGTTTTCTTACGCCTACGAGCCATTTTTAAATAATACTATAAATATTACGAAGCAAGCAAGTAAAGATTAGAGCCAAACGTTTTTTTTACATGTCACCACAATGCAAAAATAAAAAAAAGGGGCAGAGGATAATTTTATTTATGAATTTATCCGAAAATGTTTCGGTGTACGATTACTTTTGTGACGTTCTTTCTCTGCCTGCTTGCATTTTCATTTTTATAAAAAAATGAGTCAATATTTAAAAATAAAATGTTAGGTTTTATTCAGAATCACATGGAGATGATATGAAAAAATATTGAACTTTATATTCAAATTCAGTTCCGGGCGACAGCTCTTTTTCTACAAATTTTTAAAGTATATACGAACACTTTTGGGAGACACTGTATGCCAAAATGAAAGCGCTAAAATTATGTGGGAACATATAACCATGCTACTTATATTTTAGAAGATATACCCGTGTACTAATAGAAGCATACAGTCACTACAATATATGAGTTTCAACCGTTTTTGCCAAATTAAAACAGGTGACATAATAAATTGAAAATATCAATAATCCCAAAGTAATCTTTAAACCTGAAGCCCGTAATTGATATAATCCAGTCAAAAATGTAATTTCGATAAAATTCATTTCATATACATTTCTTTATTATTTAAATTGGAAAAGATTTAATAAAAATCGTCTGCCGCATAAACACATTGTATTTAAATCCGTTGCTAAGCGACACGATATCATTTTTTGAAATAAATTTACGGGTAAAAGTATCGTCTGCATAATGCTATGGGAGGTTTAACTGTGTGTTTTTAATTAATATCTAGACATCCTCTGGTCCTAAAAACTCGAAACATGAACTAAATTTTAAGTGGGGCTATTCCAAGGCTACCCACAAAATTTCATGAAAATCGGTTCAGCCAATCTCCCGTGATAATGAGACAAACACAGACAGAGAGATATACATACTGATTTTCAATTTTATTTATAAAGGTTATATTTTATACTAACAGCATACCCGTTCTTCGGACGGAGTATACGTAAATATAAAGAAACTTAAAATTCACAATCATGTGCAAATTCCTATAGTATACTAAATGACATTTTTAATCAAAATATTCTGTCAAAATATATAATATAATGCTCCTAAAAAGAAGCTTAGGAATCTCTGTTCTCGCTATACAAACATTCGCTCAGATTTTCAAACATTTTTATCAGTTTGGTAACATTTTAAAAATTCGCTACATGTGTTACTCAGTAGGACGGTTGGACTGAGAGAGACAAATGCTGCCGAAACATTATTTCAGTGCACGCTTCTAACAAAACAAAATAAATTTCATTGGTTTGCGTCGTTTTTATCAATTTGGCGACATTTCCGTCAATTTGGCAACGTTTAATAAAAGTTGCCAAGTTAGCGATATCCTACCAAATTCGTAGCTCTGAATTTGCAGATCTGCATAAAACATCCTGATCCCGTTTATATATACTAAATGAAAACATTAAAATTGTATTAGAAGATATACCTGTTCTACTTTTTTCTGTTTCAACAATCGGTTAAATGAATTTATTGGCTAAACACAATATATGAGTTTATTAGCCAAACACAATATATAAGCTTGAAAACTCTTTGCCAAAACAAATGAAAGTGATGTACGCAGTCCGCAATTAATACAATTAAAAGAAAAATCAAACCTTTCATTTATAAGATATATTTTTATATCCATTTATTTATTATTCAAATCGAAAAAATGATAATAAACATTAACAAGCACATTTAATTTAATTATGTTGCCGAATAACATAATATAAGACAGAATCTTCATCATAAAATTCTAATAATTAAATAACCATTCTGATTTCTTAATACTTTTCATTGTTGATTAAAAGCTTGTGAAAAATAAACCTTGGTGATAGATTTTCCATTTAAATTCATGTTTCAAACATTCATGGTTTCAAACAATTCATGTTTTCAGAAAGTGACTAATTAGCGCAAAAATCTTCCACCAAACTCAGAAATAAAGTTTTAATTCACTTTCACGTTTCAAACAAACGATTTCCAACCTTTTCATTTGAAGGAACCAGGGAGTTAGAGAGTAGTACTCCTAGGAAAAAATTTCGTTTCTCATTAATATCTCGACAACCCCTGACCTTAGAAACTTGAAACTTGGATAAAATTTAAGGGGGGCTATTTCAAGGCTATCCACAAAATTGCATTAAATTCAGTTCAGCCGCTCTCCCGTGATGATGAGACAAACGAAAGTTTCGTTTTTCACTAATATCTCGAGAACCACTGGTCGTAGAATCTCGAAACATGGACTAAATTTTTAGTGGAGCTATTTTAAGACTACCGCAAAATTTCACCAAATTCAGTTTAGCCGTTCTCCCCTGATGATAGAACAAACAGACAGACAGATTTTCAATTTTATTTATATAGATTTAACCAATTTTAGTTTATGTAATCCTAGTAACATAAACTAGAATACCTTAAATATTAGCAAGAGGCATAATAAAATCAAAACAAATACCTTAAACATTAGCAAGAGGCATAATAAAATCAAAACAAATACCTTAAACATTAGCAAGAGGCATAATAAAATCAAAACAAATACCTTAAACATTAGCAAGAGGCATAATAAAATCAAAACAAATACCTTAAACATTAGCAAGAGGCATAATAAAATCAAAACTAACAAGCGGTACAATAAACAACTTTTTTAATTAAAATCGGGAATTTCAGGAAAATATTACGTACATTTTCTTCCAATTTGACATCGGTATTGTCCAGAAACATCGCGAGCAAAATATTCGCACGATATTGGACGTCCATTTGAATTAGCAACTGCAGTACTTAGCACATGCAAAATGGTATTTTTATCAACCTGAACGTTTAATTTGAAGGTACTGGATAAGTTTATAGAGAATTCCTACGAAGTGCTCAAGCATCCTGATAAATTTGAAAGGGAAGGTCCATGAGTGCACATGTTAGGCCTATCTGCAATAAAGTGACCATGATTCACTAAATATGTCGGGGTTTGAAGTGGAAACCATTCAACCCCCGACCCGTCCTATTTGGACATACGAGACCTCGCACTTCCAACATCCGGATATCGCTGCAATAGAGAAATGAACGAACCAAAATTTGGAACGCTATCACAATCATTTGTAACACAATTCCGATGGAGACCTATCCTCTCACTAATCCCTAACAGGGGCAACATTGACCTTTAATAAAATGTATACAAAAAGCAAAGTGAACTTTGTCTCCAAAAACATTCCGGTCTAAACAAAATAAACGAATTCAAACACATTATATGAACGATGCAAATTTCCAATTTACATATTAACAATATATACAAACATGTTTTATCCAGTTTTTACACAATACATACAATGTTAAACTCTATTATTTTCCAACAAATCTTTAACAATATAGCACAAAGCTACTTTAAATTTACTTCTTTTTATAAGATCTTCAAACATTACATTTTTGTAAATTTATCATTTCTAATACTATCATATCTGGTACATTCATATATGTTGTTGTTAAGCCCCTTGACCTAGAAAATGCTAGGTCAAATCCAAAAGATCTAGCCGTCCATAAAACAATGAGGCTACCCTGTCCTGGTCCTCTACTAGAAGACCCAAAGAGGCTCCCATCACATTCATATATATAATGTTCAATGGAGTCAATATAATTATCAAACAAACATATATTTGTTTTCCCAAACTTTTAGGCCTGCTGTGTCGCATTTAGTGGAAAATTTAAAACGTTAGGAATATGAACACGGCAATAAAGCTAGATCGACGTTTGGCGGGACTACATTGCGTCACGCACTGCTACTAAAGACATCCCCATTTATTCCTTCGGTCTTGAAGAATTCCTTTGGGCCTGACGACATAGCGAAAGATTAGCAATCTAAATATTCCGAGTTCGAACCGGTCCCCCACCATCAGGGATCTGTGGTCCCCCACAGACGAATAATATATGAAAATAAAACAAGTTTTGTAGTTTTGTATAGCTACAGTGCCTAAAGTTGGACAGACACACACAGCTCTACCTTTTATTATGTGATATTTATAGCTAGCATAAACCTTTGGAAAGAAATTTTTAGCCACATGAGTCAATGTTGAACACAGTTGCAAACCAAAATGAATATTAACGTTTTACGAATTACAAGACTCTTCTCGATTGGCACTCATTCCAACGACCACTGCCGAGTTAAACATACATACTTTCAAATGGAATACGTAAGAAACAAAAAACATTAAAGAATTATTTCTCAGTCTGGCATTATGCCCTGCAAATACTGCACTCGTCGCTCCATACCACATCTGCTGTTCTTATTTTCACTGTCTAAGGATTTAGTACGGGAGCAAGTACTTCAAAGATGTGAGACAACTCTAATCCTCCTTTCAAATGCTCAGCTACTCGATTTCTCGGCCTAGAAACATCCATTAGTCTCTATGTGCACCGCTATGGAAAGAAAAACAACTCAACTCAACTTTCTTTTTTCTTCCTGTTGAGATCTTCCGAGATGGCTTCCTACAATTCTCAGAGGAAAGGAAAGCTCGTCATAACACTGTTTGGGGAAATACATTTAGAAAATATTCGAGTGTGAAAATGAGCTGGGGTTATATCGTAGGAAGATAGTTTTAATTTTATCAAAATTTTAAGTAATTTTAATTTGAATATTTTAAACCCATGTTCTCCCATTTCTAAAATATATAGTCTGTGTATAAGAAACCTTTTGTAACATATACAGGATACAGAAATTTTAAGCTTTCCTCAATAACGCGCCCTTTTCTTTCATAGTTATTATTCCAAATTCCTATTGTATGTCACGCAGGAATTGCAGTTTTAATAAATTCTATCCCACGCTACTAATATTAACAAAGTCTACCAGCACTTCCTCTTTTCCACTACCATACCATATAGGGTCACTCATCTTAACCTCTACCTCAACTTTCTCATATGAAACTGCATCTCCATCCCATTCTTAAAACATAATAACGCGAAGACAGCCAATTTCCCATGTCGCCAGAACTGTCACTTGTGTGAACCAACGCAGACTGCTCTGAGATTTCTTGCGAGGTGGTCGCCGACGAGGAGCTCGGCCCAATGTACCACATTGTGTTTTTTAAGAGTCATCTAATAAAGTAGATTTTTGTAACCTAAAAAGTCCCTTCCCTAGACTATCTCAACTGCCATTACGTCGTATTGGCTATTGTAGAGTAGCAAGAATCGGGAAAACTGTCATGATCATCTCTAAAGATGATTATTTCGAAGATACTTGGCACGTTCTCATCAAAATAACGAGGTCAAAAGGAGAGTTCAGAGTGAGATGTTACCCCCCTCCCCCTCCCGGATTTCTAGTATTGGGATTGATAGGAAGACTCCATCTACTCTTTAGGATATCTAAAAACCGGTCTTCTCCGTCGAGATGTTAAAGCAGTTTGACGTTCATACGAAAAGTCAACACACTTACTTCGGAGAGAGGACATGTCTCCGAGGGTTCTATCGTTGATGGCATTTCTTAAGGTCGTGTGTAATATGCGATCTTTGCACGGTTTCTATAGAAAAGAAATGGGATGGGGAAGCAGTGGCGGATGGTAAAGCCCAAATTAAAAGACATAATTCGGTCGTGTAAGTGTCTTTTAAGATTGATAAATCTGCAACGAATGGATAAATTGGGAGGAGAAAACTTACTTTGAGGTTAGGATGAGTAGCCAAAAGTGCTGATGCCGATGAAACGAAAGAATAAGCTATAAAGTACCATTCAATTTCAGCCCAAGATCTTGACTCTTGTATGACCCATTACAATTGACTTCACTCGAAATTAAACTTCCAATAACTAATAACTTGAGTTCAACAAAGGAATCGCGACATTTAACACATAAACAACTTTATTTACAGCTAGCATCGCTAGGAACTCAAAATACACACACACACACACATATATATATATATATATATATATACAGGATGTTCAGTACTATCGCTGCCCAATGGCTATTTCCTCAACCGTTAATCAGAGATATACTTCCAATTGCAAAAACCGTTTTAAATTTTAAAATCTATTATCTTAGAAACAGTTTAAATCAATAAATACATTTCTAAAAGAAATACGAAATATAAATTTTTATACCCGGTCACCCGGTTCTAACAATTATATTTAGAAGAATCATTCTCATACAATTTCATGCAAAATAAAAAAAAAAATATCTTCCTCTTACGACCAAAATTCACCGAGTTATGAAGCATTAAACTTTATGACTTAAGTCGCTTTTCCACGTATAAAATGACCCGTTTCAGGCAACCAACCCATCAGGGACCGTATTGACCCTTTCTCAGCACAAAAAGTGCTCCAACTTTAAACAGCTATAAGTCGGTCAATTTTGTTCCTAAAAGGATGACTTTTTTTTTATTTTGCATAAAATTGTATGAGGATGATTTTTCTAAATATAATGGGTAGGACCGGGGGACTGTATAAAAATTTATATTTCGTATTTCTTTCAGAAATGCATATATTGATTTAAACTGTTTCTAAGATAACAGATTTTAAAATTTAAAACATTTTTGCAATTGGAAGTATATCTCTGTGACTAACGGTTGAGGAAATAGCCATTGGGCACCGATAGCACTGGACACCCTGTATATTGCAGTGTATTTCAGGTATTTTTGTTTCCTATATAATTTTTCAATCTTTATGCTTGTCGTCCAACTACCAAGAGTTTATAGATATCATCTATCTCTTGCTTCAGAAACAAGCATATGTTGTGTTCATTTTGATTAAATACTTGGACTTGAAAAATAATTTTTTCGAAATGAACTGTTTTTTAGGTCTAGTGCTTATCCACGTATATAGCTTTAATGCTTGGTTATTTTTTATTTTTCTATTTTCAAATCCACATCCACATCATTGATATTTGTTGATTATCTTTAGCATGATAACTAGAAATGTGTATTTTATTTTCCTTATGATGTTTGATTCTCTATTTAATACTTTTTTTTTATTTGTAGGCATATTTTAAGTTAAATTTCATTGAGTTACAACTTCTTTCTATTCTATCATTGGATTTTCATATTATATATATATATATAGTATATATATTACAAATCTACATACTAATTATTTACAAAGCTAGCATTACCAATTCTACATACTAATAAAACATACTAATCTACAATAAAACTTCAAACCTAACTTATTCCTAAACTGACCTTCAATCTGAACCTATGATGATCCAACTACGACACAATATATATACTCACAAGATTGTAGACTATACTCTCAATGCTACTTTCCATGGACGATAAGAACACACTCGCGCGAACTCGGCAGAATGGCAGAGCCGTCACTCTAAAGTCTATCCTTATTATAGATCTGGCCAATCATGCGATTCTTCGGAATGAAAGTGGAGAAGTTTAGGACATACATTAAAATCAGGAAAAGTAGAATTAGAATAAAATGATAATAAATAATAGAATCCTCCCAAAGTTTATTGTGTAGTAATATTATTGGAGTGAGATAAAATGTATAATAATGTTACAATGAACGCGTGACATGAAAAAAGAATATAGCGCAAGTGTTAGAAACAGGTACTTTATCATGGACAGGTTAAGAATTTTATATCATATATATATATATATATATATATATATATATATATATATATATATATATATATAACATTAGAATAGGAAGAAAATTCATGCTGGACATATCCATATATTTAAATGATTTTTATCTAATGATGGTAGTTAAATAACATTTCTACAGATAACTGGCTACAGTGTACAAGGTCGTAGGGCCCGAAATTTAGGTTTTCTGTATATGTTTTTAGGCCATCTCCTTTTTTAACTGATTACGTGTCTGGTGGTGTCCGCAGCTAACAGACATTACTTTAATTGCTATGCGTAAACCCCTAAAATGCTACGTCTTAAATAAGTCCTTTTGTTCGATCTTTACCCCGGTACACGAACGTAGAAAGAGAGAGCATAGGCCGGCCGCACAGTTCATTTTTGTGATTCGGGTATACTCGCGCTGCGAGATTGACACGCCCTAAATAAGCGTCTTTGGCCTGCTAGGCATCCGCAAAAAAAAAAAAAAAATGGGGTGCCCCAATTGTTAAAAATGATCAAATTAATTGTTAAAAATTGTTGAATGATATCAAAAACACTTTTTTTAATTCATTAGAGAGATAAAGAATCCAGTTTGATGTTGACAATTTTTTGAAGATCGTATCGTAGAAAGCCCAGACCACACGACCAACCCAAAGGCTTATGGTAGCTTTCTGTGTGGCCGGGAAGATCGTATCGTGTAAAATGTAGGAAAGGTGGTAAGTTAAAAATGAAACGGTTTTTGAATTTTTTTGAAAAAAAAATTTTTTTGTTTGTTTTTTACCGCGATCTTTAAAATTATACATAAAAAAAAAGCTATCAACTATTTGGAAAATCGTGTTTTTGAGATGGATACAAATTACCTTTAGCTTGAGTTTAAAAGACAAATCGAAATCGAACCTCTAAAATTGAATGGAAAGAGAGCTTTTTAATTCCCCCAGACTTTTTTTAATATTGTTTTTTTATAATTGTTATTTTTTCATGAATATTTTTAGATATATATATATATATATATATATATATATATATATATATATTCGAATTTCCGACAGTTTCCTTCTTGCACATTCCAGGATCATTAGCTACATTCAAAAATAAAACTCGAGGTCATAGGAATGAACATTACACATTGGGTTGAAACTCACAATCGAGATATTATAAAAAATAACTTTGAAAAACAGTACTAGACTTTTAAACCAACCCTTACGGAATAAAGAAACAAAATTACATCCTTTTAGTAATCCCTATTTTAACAATCATCGGCAAAGCTTAAATCCCGCAGGAATTTCTGGCCACAAAAACTTCCTTCTCTGAGAAAAGAACAGAATTGGTATTCCTCGAGTGGTCGTCCCGTAATGAGTTGAACGTCCAAAATCATCAAAGAAGTCAAAGAGAGTGATAAGGAATAAGTCTGGGGGATTCTAACGATACATGAAAGTAGAGATTTGTGTTACTTACAAAATAGAAACACAGCTCAAAATTTGTGAAATTTTTATATCTATATAAATAAAATTGAAAATCTGTCTATCTGTCTCATCATCAAGGGAAAACTGATGAACCGATTTTAATGAAATTTTGTGGGTAGCCTTGAAATAGCCCCACTTAAAATTTAGTACATGTTCCGAGTTTCTAAGACCAGGGGTTGTTTAGATATTAATTAAAAACGAACATTTAAACCTTCAATAGAGATAGCATTATGCAGACAAAAAATTTTCCCGCCGATTTATTTGAAGAAAAGGATATCATGTCGTTTAGCAACATCCAATGTGTTTCTGAAGTAGACGATTTTTATTAAATCTTTTCGGATTTAAATAATAAAGATACGTATGTATATAAAATAAATTTCACCATTCTTGACTGGATTCTATCCATTACGGTCTTCAGGTTTAAACATTATTATTATTGATATTTTCGGAGATTATTGATATTTTCAATTTATTAAGTCATTGTTTTATTTTTGAAAAAGTTGTTGACACTCATATTGTACGTAGTATGGGTAATCTTCTACACATGCACGGGTGTATATCTTCTAATCTGCGAAAATATAAGTAGTACAGGTGTATTGTCACATATTTTGACATATATTGGCATATATTGAAATCAATTACGGCCTTTAGGTTTAATGATTACGGGATTATTAATATTTTCAATTTATTACGGCAAAGATTTTAGAACTCATATGTTGTAGTACGTGTAAACTTCTACTAATACACGGGCATATCTCCTAATATTCACGAATATAAGTAGTACGGGTACCATACAATTTTAGCGCTTTTATTTTGCATATATTGGTTCAACTTCATGTTTTTTTGTAAATTTGTTTACATAAGGGACCAAGATGTTTTATTCGTCAGATCTGCCCGTAAAGATAATTTTGTATAGTGAGAACAGATATTCTTATATAAACTTATAGAGCCATAAATAAACCTTTTTTGTGCATTATTATGTTCATTTTATCTTATGCTGCCATGTTAAAATATAAAATTTCGATTCCATTTCGAAGTTTTCGCTCGAATTTAAGAAAAAAATTCTAACTAGTTCTAAATTTTTCGATAACAAAGTCGTATACAAAGTTACGTGAAAATCCGTTCATATGTGTGGCAGTTATTGTGTACACAAAATATCGACCCCAGACAGACGGACATGACTCCAAAAATAGTCAAAACGTGTTCAGGATGTCCTAAAACATAGATTGGTATCCAAATCTCGAATTCAGAAATTTTCGCGAAAGCAATACTTTCTCTATGCTATATTACATATTATATGAGAAAGTAAAAAATCCCTTTTTTTTATTTTTTCAAGTTTTGTAAAAGGTCGTCCTATGCGGGTTTCTCTGTAACAATTTCAATTCCCGTCTCAAGACAATATGTTTAAATTTTATATTCACTCAACCGTTTTATTATTCACTCATTAGCCATTTTATATTCACTCACTAGAGAATATGTAACTACCCCAAAAAATGGTTTGCATTTTCCAGCTTTTTTCCCGAATAAAATGCCTAGAACATATAGGAAGATACTTCGATTATAAAACAGGAAACAAATACTCAACGGTTCTGGGGAGGAACCGGAATCGACGGTGAAGAACAAACTCAAGACATTTGTTTCTCTGGGGGGGGGGGGGGCGAAATAGAACGAAACAAAGGCCACAGAGAATATAATACCCTATTTTTCTTCTTCGGACACTCTACCTCTCGCATGTAATCTAGTTTATTTTCCGTACCGTGACGGAAACGACGGAAACGGATCGAGTGAGAGGTCTTTTCGCTCCAAAGAACGAAACCTTCCAATGGGGAGAGTATTCAATAAGGTTTGTGGAATATTATGTGTATCTTACATAAGAAATGATGTCTGTGTCTGTAACTGTGCAGTTTGTAGCGGGAAATCTAAACTTCGTACGGCCATGAAATGGGATACACAGGTACTTCAGGACCTGAATAGGTACACCTCGGCATTAAGTTTTTTTTTTAATACCTTATCAGTATTTTAGTTATTTTATGTTTTAACTCAAATGACAAAAATTTTGGACCATATTTACACATCGGTTCTTTAGAAACTGAAAATATCATCACAGAGTTTTCATCCTGACATCATCGGAAAAACCGAAAAATTATCTTTCAAACAAACTTTGGACGGAATCCATATAAAAAGTAGACGAATGTATTTATAATTTAACCGCAGCTCCTTTAAATATCACAAATTGTCCCAAAGCAAAAAATAATTTTACGAAATCATCCATTCATTAATTATAAATTTTTAAAGCGAAATTCAACTTTTTTAACCATTTTCTTCCATGGCTTTCTTTCTTTACGGCTGACCGCTACCGCCATCTATTAACAAATATACTTAAAAAGAGCCTCTCCTGGAGGTCTTTTATTCATTCATTTATTAAGTTTTGCTTCGCAAAAAAAACGGGTTTTTTTATTTTATTTTTATTTATTTATTATTATTATTATTTTGCTTTGCGGGTAGCGTGCATAATGTTGGGTAGTTTAGGTGTTATTTATGTAGCGGGCGTATATTTACGGCCCGTTTTATTACGACGAGTAATTCGTTTTAGTACTTCATAGAATTATTATTGGTTAGGAAACTGCCGCATTTAAAAGTTCATGAACGAACATTATTATCAGACTGGCCACTTCCACCTACGCTTTGCGCGTTTGATATGTCTAGTGGTCATACAATAAGTCACCTACACATTTAAAAGTTCTGAACATATCAAAAACCGCTTCAACTTCAAGCTTAAAATGGCGCACATTTTACCGCTCTTTTAACGTGAAAATTGCGGCATGTGAAACAATATTTCGATCCCTATATGTTGCTATTGTTTCCAATCAATAATTTAATTAACTTTTTAACACTTTCCAACATAGTTTAAAAGTGTGTCTGTCTGTTCACACGATAACTGCCGTAAAAATGACTTTATCAAAATTAAATTTTAGTATGTTGTTAAAACGGTCTGTGGACATATAGAAATGAAAGTGTATAATATCACCCAATTAGTTTTGGATTGAACCCGGGTTGAAAAAGTGAAATACATTGAATCCTGTAGGATCTAATTTTTCAAACATTTTTTAACCGAAGTGAAATTCACAAATTGCTTCGAAAATTTTAGGAAATATTCAAATTAACCCATACAATATATAAAAAAATTTCAGCAAAATAGGTTCCGTAGTTTTTTAAATAAAAATTAAAATAATAATGACATCCATAGTATATGAAGAGATCGCGTGACCCACTTCAAAATAAAATTTCGCATCCACCTTTTATACCCAGTGTAAAAATCGTGATTTTTAAAAGTTCTTTTAAATTTATATTTAGTGTTGCATCGTCCTAAAACCGCTTTATTTTTGCGTATTTTCTGTGCCAACGCAATTACAATATTTTTGAGTTTATATGATCATCAAACTTTGATTATTTCTACAACGAAGACGCATTTTAATGGATGCAGAATGCAAACAAGTGATTGTAAGATGAGTTGTTAAAGAATTGCTGAATTTTTTCACACAAAATTATTGAGCTCTAGAGTCTGGAATAAAGGTTTAGGAATGAAATATTCACTGCTTTTACATAGAGAGCCAGACGATTTATATTTCGATGACTGTCATATGAATAAAGTTCATTTTTTTTCGATGAAGTTTTATGTTTTCAAATATAATAAATCATTGTAGTACTGTGATCATTTAAACTATATAAGCGCTGAATGTATCACATTTTAGAGATGTTTAAATAAAATTGCATTTCAGTTTAAAAGTGTTTTATAATCAATGCTTTATGCATGATTGATCTTTCTTGTTTTTATTAATTTATATTCACGACTGGATTACGATAAATGCACTTCCAATAAAAGAAAAAAGTAATAGCTTTTACATTGCCCCGTCTTCCATATAAATAAATTGATCCCCAATGGCACTAAAGAGAAACCTGAATCGACAGAGGTGACTGGACTTCCATTTTTTTTCCCTCTAAGGGATAGAGAATTAGGGCAAAACAAACACCTGAGAGAATATAAGACACTCCCTCATTATTTCCCTTTTTTCGGCCATAAAACCTCCTGGGGTCTATCCAGTTTCCTTTCCCTGCTGGGGCGGAATCAACGGCAAAGAATAATGCTCTCGCCCCAAAGGACAGAAAAAAAAAATTATATATCTGATGTTCCCAACACGTGACTTTAACTACAGATTTAAGAATTCAGATATCGTGCGAAAATATTAACAAGAAATTTATGAAATAACCGTCATAGAGTGGGCAATAGAGTGCGCACATTTCATTTTAGATGAGTTGAACTATTAAACATTTTATTTTCATTTGTGTTCTTATTTCGTACCGTCATACGAATTTTTAAAAAACCCAGAAGTGACATATAAATTATCGCAAACTATAGGAAAATATAAATTTTTGAATCGGAAGTCGCATCTCCAGAATCGGAAATCCTTAGTGAATCTCTTTCTCCCCAATCCTCACTTGATTCGATGCTGAATCCATAGGGTCAACATCTAAACTTTATCTACAGCAAATTATACATTATTGCAAACTATTGGAAAATATAAATTTTTGAATCGAAAGTGGAATCTCCAAAACCGGGATAGGAAATCCTTAATGAACCCCCTCCTCCCTGAACCTTCTTCGGAATTCGATGCTGGATCCATATCGGTCATTATCTAAACTCTATCTATAGAAAATCATTAATTATAGCAAACTATAGGAAAATATAAATTTTTGAATCGGAATTGACATCTCAAAAATTGGAAATGGATATTTTTAATGGTCCCCTCCCCTATTTCCACCAAAAATTGATTTTAAAACCATAACAATTATCAACTAAGCTCTATCTGTATAACTAATCTTGTGAAGTAGACATTTAAAAAAAATTAATAGAAAAAAAGAGAAAGTCCTGAGTGAATCCTCTATTGTTTTCCAGAATTTTGATGCTGAATCTGCATGAGTTACCATCTAAACTATATCTATAGCAAATCCTAATAAAAGATGTTTCAAGGGAAATATATATGTTTGAATCCGAAGTGACATCTCAGACTTCAGGACGTAATACTTGTGTACCCTGCTATCTAATTCCCATCTAATGAGCAGGATCAAGAAGATACTCTTCAAAATCGAATATGCACTGCTTATTCGTATTCCAAGTTAGAGAATATATAGTATAGAGAAAATATTGTTTTCACGAAAATTTTCGATATCGAGATTTTAACGACACTATTAAATTTAGGACATCCTCAATTAAGTTTTGACTATTTTAGAGTCATATCCGTCGGTCGGTCTGTGGTTATTTTTTTTTTTTTTTTGAGTACACCATAGTTGCCACACATATTAATGAATTTTCACGAAATTTTATATTCGATTGCGTTATAGAAAAATCTAGAACTAGATAAAATTTCTTGAAACTCGAAAACACGGGAGAAATTTTATATTTTCTTCCCGTGGCAGTATGGGACACAATTCGACATAATCATGCATAAAAGGGGTTATTTGTAGCTCAATGATCACGAAACTTAATAGTTTCCATCACTGTAGTGAAAAACTGCCACGAAACTTAATAATTTCCATCATTCCATCACTATAGTGAAAAACTGCCACGAAACTTAATAATTTCCATCAGTGTAGTGAAAAATTGGCACGATACTTAATAATTTCCATCACTGTAGTGAAAAACTGCCACGAAACTTAATAATTTCCATCAGTGTAGTGAAAAATTGGCACGATACTTAATAATTTCCATCACTGTAGTGAAAAATTGCCACGAAACTTGATAGTAGTTTCCATCACTGTTGTAAAAAATTGCCACGAAATTTAATAGTTTCCATCACTGTAATGAAAAATAGCCATGAAACAATTTTTGTGTCCGTGGCATCATTATACCTCCCCGGGGTGGTAACTTGCCAAACTTGGTATCAATTGAAAGATTTTTTCAACTTTTAAAATGAAAGGTAACATGCTATAAGTGTGATCATCTGTTTGAACAATATAGATTTTTCCAATTTTTGCTTGTTAAATTTGAAAAAAAAAATCACAAACTAGCTAAAAATGGATTCTTATAAAGTCGAGTAGAACCACACGCCAGTTAATTTTAAACAAACGGAAACAGAAATGTGCTGTGATAAGGCTTTCACACCTCTGTGTTAAAATTGTATATTAAAGTATTGTTTTATTTCTGTGTGATTGAAAGTGTCAATTTCGAAATGTAAATGTCTTTTCTACATGTTTTCAATTACATTGACTTTTAAGGGAAGTGAACTCTAAAATCGCAAAAGTGTTTATGTTCCAGAAAAATAGTAATAGTTTTGTATTTTCGCTTCTCAGTCGCTAGTTGGGAACTTGCAGGTTTTGCGCACGCGCGCGTTTGAAAAAGGATTTTGGAAGCAGATTGGAAGGAGTGGTGGAGAAATGTAGACGTGTGTGTTTGATTCGCGTATGATCGCGAATTTTAAGAAAGGGTGGATTGATTTTGAAAGTGGAAGGATGTGATTAAAATATGTAACATAGTTCGACAAGTTGTGCGTAGAGTCGTTTGGCTCGGTTCAGAGATGAGTCACTCGTGTTTTTACATGAATCAGCCTGGTAGTAATGGAATAATGAGTCTTGTGAAGAGAGAAAATGGTTCTTTCACTGGTCGGCTTGAATCGCTAATAGGGCTAGAGGGAAAGCTCATTTTATAGCGATTTGTATTTGCCTGACTCCTCCTTGTGTCCTAAGGTACGAATCAACCAATCTCCGTAACCAACCAAGATGTCGAATTCCGCCAGCATGATGTTGTGTAGTCAAGTTTCCCGACCATTATGGATTTTGTTCTGCGCAAGAATCTCGATGAGTTTATGCCGAGAGTCCATCCTGATATCCTTTCCCATGGTACAGAATTGTAAATGTTATATTTAAAAGAGACGAGGTAAAGTTTTATATATATTTAGTCTTCCACCTAACGAATAGAGTGTTAATTGTAAAATCCTCGTGAGTATCGAGTCATTGATGATGTTATATGAAAATGTCGTATATGTTCAAAGTATACAAATGTGATATATAAATGTCAAGTATAATATGAGGAATATTGTGTTTATTTTATGTATCAGAAAATATGTGTATTCTCTTGGTTCCTCTTCCTCCAGGGGTGTTCTTAATGGTCACCCTACCGAGTGTAACTCTGAGTTATTGCGAGAAATGCTTGTACTCCACTGTTTTCGATCAACTGCCTTGTTATTTCATGTTTAATAAATGTGTTTGATTTCAAAACTTTGTCTTCTCTGTCGAGCATACCAAAACGTTCGCGACAGAATTGGTGCCGTTACTTTTCTCGGTGAGTGGGGAAGAGCTGAGAGAATTAAAATTTTAAAAATTTTCTTAAGAATTGAAATTTTGAAGGTTAAAAATTACCGTTGTGCTAAAATGAGTGTTTTCTTAAGTAAACAGAGTTCCATGTTCTGTTTTCGGTATTCTCAAAAACGAGTGTTCTTGGAATTTGATATGTGCCATTTGATAAAAAAAATTGATTTGTTTACATATTTATGTCATTTGATTTGATAAAAACTGGTTTTATTGTAAATACTGTTTAAGAACATTGCAATTGCATATTGTGTTAAACTATACGAGTATATTTGATTGTTATGCAAAATGGCTCCAATTACTAGAAACAAAAAAGTAAATGTCGGTAAGATGAGTAAAAATTCAAGTAAAAAATTAAATTCCTCCTTGAATTTGTCGCTTGATATTGCTACTGAGTCGGATTCTGTTAATTCTAAAAGTAAAGTTAAAAATGTTAG
Source organism: Amaurobius ferox (assembly GCA_951213105.1). Lineage (NCBI taxonomy): Eukaryota > Metazoa > Arthropoda > Arachnida > Araneae > Amaurobiidae > Amaurobius > Amaurobius ferox. Next base: position 11,993,065 of record OX578136.1, read on the forward strand.
CCACAAAGCTAAATCTAATGAGGAAAATATATCAGATAAATCGCCGGTATGTCTGAATTCTTCTTCTGGCACTTTGCCAAATCAAAACAGTGCTTCATCGGTAAATGATAACATGTTAAAATCATTCCATATTTTCACACCTAAGTTCGCACATCATATTCCAAAATTCTCGGGAAATTCAGAGCTTTCGTTGTCACAGTTTTTGGAAAAGTTAAATTTAGTAGCCACTCATGCAAACTGGAGTGAGTGTGACAAATTAGTTTGTTTGAGATTGAATTTAGAGGGGGAAGCAAATAGATTGATTGAAGAGAATCCAAAGCACAGAAATTGTAAAAATTTGCAGGAAATTATTCACATTTTGAAAGATCATTTTGAAGTGACCGAAAATGTCACTAAAAACATAATTTCACTCGTGAACTTTACACAGAGACCAAATGAGTCGGTTAAACAGTTTTCGATGAGAATCGAAGCTGCTTCATTTAAGGTTGTTCCGGAAGATGTAGATTCCGAAAGTGAGAATAAAATCAGGCAAAAACTTTTAAAAACTTCATTTATTAATGGTTTATATCCGGAACTAAAAAGATTGGTGTTGTCACAAAACCCTAGAGATTTTTATTCGGCTAGAAAACTTGCAATTCTTGAGGAATCTATTTTAAATGAAAATAATGCTATGTACTTGACTAATCCGGTACTTAAAAAAAAAAAAGGTGTTCTCACACCAGAAAAATATGTTCTCACACCAGATCAAAGTGAAAGTATGTCAGATTTAAAAAGAAAAGTGTTAGAACAGGAAAGGGACATTGAATTTCTTAGGGGTAAAATAGAAAAATTTAAGTTTAATTCAGATAAAGTTAACGAAAAGCGTTCACCGCGTCCAAAGTGTGACAAATGTGGTAAATTAGGTCACGTTCAAGAACAGTGTTGGAAAAAGGTTTTTCAAAAAAGAGATGTGTACGGTATAAAATGTAGGAAAATTTATACCAGTCCTGGAACTAGGTATCACCAGGGTGAAAGACACAGAGGGCAAATGTCTGCAAATGAGTGGAAGTATAAAAAGCAGGGAACGCAAAATTATAAAAATAAGGAGTCATATAAATCTTTGCAAAATTCCAAAAATCATTCTTCTGGGAATCAGAGTAGATATCCCATGCACAATTATAATAATAGAAAAACTTTTGATAGGCAAACATCACATTTTGAGGAAAATAATATTTGTCATAATATTACAAATTCTTTGTCATCTTCTTCTATTATAAAAGGAAAATTAGTGAGCAGTGAAGTGTCAATATTGATTGATACGGGTAGTTCAATTAATTTAGTGTATGAGGAAGCTTTAAATACTGTACCCATTGCACATATGTTGCTAACATACAAACCAACAATTTTGCGTAGCTTTAGTTCACAAGATACTGAAGTTGAATGTTTAGCCACTATTTCGCTAAATTTGGGAAAAGAAAGATTCCCTACCGAATTTTTTGTGTTAAAATCACCAGCTCCTATTTCATATAATGTAATCCTTGGTAACAAGTTTTTACATAAACATAATGCTATTATAGATTATAATCACTTCTGTTTTAAGTTTTCAAACTCTTCCATTCCTTTTGTTGGTTATCAATGTACGAATAATTTACTTTCGATTTCAAATCATGAACCGGCAAATGAGTCGGAAATTGCAGACTCAAACCTAAGTAGTGTCGCAAAGCGTATTGCTGTGCCTGACTCGCAGATGAGTAGTGGAAAAAATGTTCGTGTGGTAGAGGACTGTAAACCGAAAGAGTTCCATACGAATGCATGTGCCAAATGCAAAGCAGATCTGGCACCGGTAGTGAATGAGTCTCAGGTCATTCGGGAAGAGTATGTGAGCAGAAATTTTTCGGAAAATAATGTAGTGCCACATTTGGGTAGTGAAGAGGTACATATTAACGATTTGGAAAATGGAAGCAAATCTTTTAGAGATTTGGTAGTAAATGCACAGAATGTTACTTTGCATATGGGGGAAAAGCAAAATCATGTTAGAGGTGGTACTGAAGTTAACTTTGTCATTCAACACAAAAACAATCCATGTAATCAGCAATTGGTCCACGTTAATAGATTAACTCCTTTACCTCCTAGACGTAGTGAATTGATTTCTAGCACATATAATGATAACATTGATAATTCTTCAACTCAAGAAACAAGACAATTTAAAAGTAGATATTTTCTAAACCATCAAAATAGGGTTAAAACTCAAAATGTTCCTAATTCACACAAGTATGACTTGCGCCCAAGAGGCCAATTTATTCATTAAAGTTACTTGTCAATTAAGGCAATATGTCAAGAGAGCAATTGGCTCAAAAGTAAAGTAAAATGTTTAGATTATGAAATTCTCACATTTTCAAAAAAAAAAAAAAAAAAAAAGACTGATATTGTTGTGAGATGGACAATTATGTTTCATAATATTATATTTTCAATTGTTTCACAAAATGTTTTGCAAAACTGTATGCTATGTTAAAATGGATCCAATATTTCTGAACTTCTGTGTAATTTGCTTTATGTGTCAGTCAGCTGAATGTTCTGTACTGCAAGTTCTGTGCCAGTGCAGCTTTCTGAATGTGAGTGCCATGTTAATCAGGTTGAAGTAGTGTTTTAAAATTCTAAATACTTAAATAATAATTTTTTTTGCTTTACTTTAATGATAAGCAGTAATGTTTTAAAGTAATTTTAAGATAATTAAGTACTTGATGGATTAGAGTTTTGGTAAGGATTTTTAAGGATAACTGATAATTTTTATCTCTGTTTTATTTTATGAATGTGTGAATGATTTTTTTTTAATTTAAAGGTCTAGTAAATTTTAGAAATTTTTTTTGTCATTTGGTGTTTGTTGACTTATTGGTTGGGGGTACCGCCACCTCTAGGTTTGCAACTTTCTAATGGACTTGTTTCTTGCCTGGGTGCCTGATCAACATTCTTGGTTTGAAAATTTGTCTCATTTTCTAAATTAGTAATTTTTTTAAATGTCTTTTAAAGTAATTTGTTGGCAAGGTTGGAGAATAGTTAATAAATTGATTTCTGTGAAAAGTAAATTTATAGAATTTTAATTGTAAAATTTTTGAAGAAAGAAAACTTTTTGTTTAGTTAAACTTTTTGTGAGTTGAGTAAATTAAATTTTCATGTCTCTGTGGTACTCACCAGAAAATGTATTAGTGTTTAAATTTTAAAAGGGGCATTTTCATCATTTGTGTCTTGTTAATTTGGTGTTGTCTTGTAAAGGTCTATGCTTGTATTGAGACTTATTTTTTTTTTGACTCACGAGTCAAACTTTAGGCCACTCTTGGATTTTGGTTATTATGCTGGTCATGATCTTGTTTGTTTTTGTTTTTTTCTTTGGTGTACATGTACATCGCTCAAAATTTACACTAAATTCCTCTCAATGGAACATATGTCATTGGGAACTTAATGCAGGTATTTTCCTAGTATTGTGCGGAAAAATTCCCCGCTTTGCAGGAAATTTTTCTCCCGGGCCCCGAAGGAGTGTGATAAGGCTTTCACACCTCTGTGTTAAAATTGTATATTAAAGTATTGTTTTATTTCTGTGTGATTGAAAGTGTCAATTTCGAAATGTAAATGTCTTTTCTACATGTTTTCAATTACATTGACTTTTAAGGGAAGTGAACTCTAAAATCGCAAAAGTGTTTATGTTCCAGAAAAATAGTAATAGTTTTGTATTTTCGCTTCTCAGTCGCTAGTTGGGAACTTGCAGGTTTTGCGCACGCGCGCGTTTGAAAAAGGATTTTGGAAGCAGATTGGAAGGAGTGGTGGAGAAATGTAGACGTGTGTGTTTGATTCGCGTATGATCGCGAATTTTAAGAAAGGGTGGATTGATTTTGAAAGTGGAAGGATGTGATTAAAATATGTAACATAGTTCGACAAGTTGTGCGTAGAGTCGTTTGGCTCGGTTCAGAGATGAGTCACTCGTGTTTTTACATGAATCAGCCTGGTAGTAATGGAATAATGAGTCTTGTGAAGAGAGAAAATGGTTCTTTCACTGGTCGGCTTGAATCGCTAATAGGGCTAGAGGGAAAGCTCATTTTATAGCGATTTGTATTTGCCTGACTCCTCCTTGTGTCCTAAGGTACGAATCAACCAATCTCCGTAACCAACCAAGATGTCGAATTCCGCCAGCATGATGTTGTGTAGTCAAGTTTCCCGACCATTATGGATTTTGTTCTGCGCAAGAATCTCGATGAGTTTATGCCGAGAGTCCATCCTGATATCCTTTCCCATGGTACAGAATTGTAAATGTTATATTTAAAAGAGACGAGGTAAAGTTTTATATATATTTAGTCTTCCACCTAACGAATAGAGTGTTAATTGTAAAATCCTCGTGAGTATCGAGTCATTGATGATGTTATATGAAAATGTCGTATATGTTCAAAGTATACAAATGTGATATATAAATGTCAAGTATAATATGAGGAATATTGTGTTTATTTTATGTATCAGAAAATATGTGTATTCTCTTGGTTCCTCTTCCTCCAGGGGTGTTCTTAATGGTCACCCTACCGAGTGTAACTCTGAGTTATTGCGAGAAATGCTTGTACTCCACTGTTTTCGATCAACTGCCTTGTTATTTCATGTTTAATAAATGTGTTTGATTTCAAAACTTTGTCTTCTCTGTCGAGCATACCAAAACGTTCGCGACAGTGCCGTTAATTCATTTGTTTTAATTAAACAGTAGATCCATCAGTACGTTTTATGGTAAAAAAAATACGCCCAATATATACATATATATATAGAGAGAGAGAGAGAAGGTGTCCCTAAAACATTGACCTCGGCTGTTATTCCTTAAATATTAATCTTAGACATATATAATAAATTACAAATTTGCTTAAAAAAAGGTACAGAATTTTATGAAATCGATAAACAATTTTCAGGGGATTAAATTTGAAGAAATACAAAATTTAAATTTTTATACGGCTTCCGTATAAAAACATTTCCAATGAGTAAAATGTTCCCCGATACACTAGTAAGGTGATGTACAAAATTTCAGCATTTTATCATAAAAATTCCCAGAGAAATGAAAAGACAAAAATGCTGACTTAAACCACTTTTCGATGCATCGACATGGGTTCTCAGAGGGAAAAATCATGTCGGTAGATCGCGTTTCAAGGGTTATACACAAATTACGAAAGAAAACAATGATTACATAAATAAATAATAATTTTGCTATTTATTGGTACAAAATTATCTACACTGTGTAGAAATAATAACTTTACACAAAGATTACAAAGCTTGTTCAAAATATTTTCCCTCCATACCAAAGTTCCATTAAAGATAAGAAGCAGATATCATTTGCCTATGATGCATTTCTACGTTGAGTCATTTGCACTCTTGCTGTACACATTTACATTTTAATGTGCGATTATTCCCCCACCCACTTTGTTTAAACATATCTCTGAGACTTTTTATGATAAAATGCTGGCATTTTGTACATCACCTTATGAGTGTATGGGGCACATTTTACTCATTGGAAATGTTTTTTGTACGGGGGCCGTATAAACATTTAAATTTTGTATTTCTTTAAATTTAATCTCTTGAAGATTTTTATCGATTTCATAAAATTCTGCACCTTTTTTTACGCAACTTTGTAATTTGTTATATATGCCTAAGATCAATATTTAAGGAAGCCGAGGTCAATGTTTATGGGACACCCTGTATATATATATATATATATATATATATATATATATATATATATATATATATATATATATATATATATATATATATATATATATATATATATATATATTTGAAATGTAATAATAAGAATTATGTAAAAATAAAAAAAATAAAAATACAATTCAAGTAATATTAACATCACCATAGAAGCAAATTCACGGCCATAAAGCCGATAAGAGAAAAGAACAGAACCTTCCCAAATTCGATTATTCAAAACGAAAACTCAAACTATGTGTACAAAAATTATGTATATAAAAATTTACCAGGATACCACTCAGGATAAGGCGCATTGCAGCTCTATAATCCGAAGCAGGAAATAACTAAGAAAAAGTATGTAAAGATATGTAAAGGGGGATGCCAGATAAATTCTGGAAAAGTCATATAACTGACAAAGTATGTTGGATGTTAACAACCTGACTTTGCGTAAGACAATTTAGCAGTACTTACTAATCAGAGATACAAAACAAAGCACAATGCACCCACCTGAAAAGAAAAAAAAATTAATTGTTCATATTTAATGAATATTTAATATTTGAATTTTTTCGTATACATCTTTTATATCATTAGTGAAAAGAAAATTACGCCACTTTTTTGCTGATAACAGATGGGGTGGGTAAAAATGGCTACTCTAATAAAAAAATTCATTTTAAAATCACTAATTCTTTATAACACTTTCGAGCATAGTTGTAAAGTGTTAATGACTTTGTTCATTCTGTCTGTCTGTCCGTTCGCACGATAACTGCTGTAAAAATGACAAAATGAAATTTTAGTATGCTGTTGAGACGGTTTGTGGGACATATGAGAATGAAATTGAATAATATCACCCAATGGGTTTCGGATTGAATCCGGGTTGAAAAAATGAAATACATTTGAACCCTATGGAACATAACTTTTCAAACATTTTTAAGAGGAGTTAAAATTCATTAATTGCTTCGAAAATTTTTAAAAATATTCAAATTATCACGTAAAATATGTAAAAAAAAAATTCAGCTAAATATGTTATGAAGTTCTTTCAATAAAAATTGAAATAATAATTACACCCATATTATATGAAGAGATCGTGTAACTCATTTCAAATTAAAATATGGCATCCATTTTTTTTTCAGTGTAAAAATCGTGATATTTGAATATCTTTTTAAATTCATATTTTGTGTTGCATCCGTCATAAAACCGCTTTATTTTTGCATGTGTATCTAAATTATGCTATCTAAATTATGCGCTAAATCAATTACAATACTCCTGATTTTAAATAATCATGAAACTTTGATTATTCCTACAACGAAGCCTAATTTCTATAGCATGCAGAATGTAAACAAATCAAGCGATTGATTGTACGATGAGTTGTATAAGAAATGTTGAATTTTTTTTCAAGCAAAATTATTTAGCTCTGGAGTCTGGAATATACATTTCATAACAAAAGAAAAATCAACGCACCAAGAAGGAGTTGTCCGATTGTGATAAAAATTGGTGGATGTGAAGAATATGCATGGAAAACGAAACGATTAAAATTTCAGAACAATTTAATGATTTAGAGTTTGACCGCATACAAAATGAGGAAGTCAATAAGGCGTTGGTCCACCTCTGACCTGGATGCAAGATGTCACCCGGCGTGGCATAGACTGATAAAGTTCACGGATGGTATCCTGCGGAATGTCTTGCCAAATTGCATCCAACTGTTGGGCTAAATCGTCAACATTCCGGAATGGTTGCAATGGCCTTCCCATAACGTCCCAAATGTGCTCTATGGAAGAGAGATCAGAACTAGTTGGCCAAGGAAGTGTTGGGCAAGCTTGAAGACAATTGATAGCAACACGTGCCGTGTGCGGCCAGGTATTATCTTGTTGAAAAGTAAGTCCGGGGTGTCGCAAAAGAACGGTAACACAACCGGTCGTAGAATGTTGTCTGCATACCACTGTGCTGTTAGTATGCCAGAAATGACCCTCAAAGGGGATCCGGCTATCAAAGGAGATGGCACCCCAGCCCATACCCACCTGCAGATATACACCTGCCCAGATATACACCTGCTAAATGCGCAGTTCCGATGCGCTGGAGCTCCCACTATTTATTCATTGGACACCCAATTTTATTCATTTGCATGTTCGTTTAAAATGTCTTTGCATATGAAATTGCATTACTATCTGACAACTCCTTCTGGGTGCGTCGATTTCTTTGTTATAGAGTATAATTCAATAGAGTCAAAAATGATTCAATAGAGTTTCAATAGAGTCAAAAATGACGTATAAAACAAGCATTTAATGGATACATTTAAACAAACGTAGTCTTTTTTTTAGATTTTTTCGGGCCATTTCGTAAAAAAGGCAGGTTGTTTTTTTCCGAATCGTACCAAAATCTAATCAACACCAGAGTATCCCACAAGTGACATATCTACCAAATTTTGTGAAATTTGGTCAATTAGTATTTTAGCTAGAATAAGACTTTTGAGGGCCATTTCGCAAAAAAGGCGAGTTCTTTTCTACCGAATCGTACCCAAAACTAATCAGCACCAGGATCACATCCAAGTATTTTACCTACCAAATTTTATGAAATTTGATCCATTAGTTTTTGAGTTAGAGTGGACACATGCATTGCACAGACAGACAGACATATAGACGTCAGGCTAAAAATAGTTTTTTCGTATTCTAGACGTCCCAAAACGTGTAGATCCGTCGAAAACTTGAGTTGCGATTTCAGGCATGGTTCCAATACTTTCCTTATACATTACCAAGTATTGCAGGGAAAGTAAAAATATAAGAAACTTCAACGAGTTAAACTAGTGTCAACAGCGAATTGAATGGAGTCCTCCCACTTTGCATTTCGTAACATTTTATCAAAGTCATTAAGCAGAGGATGATATAATTCCTTAACAATAATCAATGTCTTCCAATATGCGTAAGACGCCTCCCTTACCCCTGTCGCTCCCATTGAGTAGACACAATCCCCGGTTCATCTACTCATAGCTCCCTCCCACGAATGAGATCCAGAAAGCCCAGTTAGCGCGATAAAATACAAAATGCCCATTTGCCCAATATCCCAGACTTTGCCGAAAGGGGTCCATCTGCCAGACCGTGGGCGGCGAAGAAACGGTTCCGTCAGCAGCGATCCATTTGACACGCATTTGCGCCCCTGCGTACTTAAGAAAGGCCCTTCATTAGGCATCCCTCCGAGGCACGCGAAATGAAGCCCCTTTCTAATTGCAAAGGCGGAAGGGGCACCGTTGCTTACTGATGGAGTGCGAGATATAAGGAAAAGACTTTTTACGGGAGTGGGGCTGAGGGAATTAAAACTGTGTCTGGTTGAGGTGTTTGAATGCGCTCTTGTCGTGAAATGGGCGTTTATAAAAATAGATGATGCAATCCACCATGACGTCTAAACCGCTTCAACTGCTAAATAAAACTTCACAAGTCAAACAATTAATGGATGAAAAGTATCAACCAGTTTTAGAGGCATTAAATAGCGTCCGTCTTAATAAGATCACAACTCTCTATCTACTATTATCACAATTCTCCGTCTACTATTATCACAACTCTCCATCTAATACCATCACAATTCTCTACTATTATCACAACTCTTCATCTACTATTATCACAACTCTTCATCTACTATTATCACAACTCTCCGTCTACTACAATCCCAACTCTCCGTTTACAACAATCCCAACTCTCCATCTACTACTATCACAACTCTCTACTACCATCACAACTCATTTACTACTATCACAACCCCCATCGACTACCATCACAACTTTTCATCTACTACTATCACAACTCGTCATCTACTAACATCACAATTCTCTACTAACATCACAATTCTCTACTATTATCACAACTCTCCATCTAGTATTATCACAACTCTCTATCTACTACTATCACAACTCTTCACCTACTACTATCACAACTCGCCATCAACTAACATCACAATTCTCTATTATCCCAACTCTCCATCTACTATTATCACTCCACAGGACAGCTAAAATACTCTTTGAAATGCAAACGTGCCAACAAGAGATTACTATAAATGACAGTTTTGGACCATTACCACACACTTTTATTTACCCTCTCAAAAGTCGTCCCCCATTAAAACGCGATTCTTTGTAACCCTTTTTAACACTTTACAACTAGGTTGAAAAGTGTTATTATCACTTTGTTCATTCTGTCTGTCTGTTGTTCCGTTAGCACGATAGCTGCCGTAAAAGGACTTCATCAAAATGACATTTTTCTATGATGTTCAGACGGTCTGTGGGACCTATGGGTATATAAATAAATAATATCACCCAATTAATTTTGGACTGAACCCGGGTTGAAAAAATGAAATACATTGAACCCTATGGGACCCAATTTTTCAAGCATTTCTTAAGCGAATTTAAAATTCATAAATTGCTTCGAAAGTTTTAGGAAACATTTAAATTATCCAATAAAATATATAAAAAAAAATTTCAGAAAAATATATTCAGTAGTTTTTTAAATAAAAATTAAAATAATAATGACACCCATCATATGAAGAGATCACGTGACCATTATATGAAGAGATCACGTGACCCACTTCAAAATAAAATATGGCATCCATCTTGTCTCAAAATCGTAACTTTTAAAGTTCTTTTTAATTTATATTTAGTGTTGTGTCTGTCCTAAAACCGCTTTATTTTTGCTTAATTTCTGTGCTTCAATGTTCTGAAACAACGCAAATACAATATATTTGAGTTTAAATTATCAAACTTTGATTATTTCTACAACGATGCCTAATTTTCACTTATGGAGATTGTAAACACATCAAGCTGTAAGATGAGCTGTATAAGAATTTCTGAATTTCTTTAACGCAAAATTATTTAGCGTTGGAGTCTACAATATAGTTGATATGAATGAAACAGTCATTGATTTTACATAGAGAACAGACGATTTTATAGCAGACTTCTTCGGTGAAGTTTTAAGCACAGAGTTTAATTACTTTTACCTCAATGGTTTTAAGTTTTTAAGTAAAATAAATTATTGTAGTATTGTGATGAATGAAAGGAATAGAATAAAAGTTTATGAATGAAATCTTAACTGCTTTTTCATAGAGAGGTAGGCGATTTATATTTTAATGACGTCATTTGAATAAAGTTCATTTTTTTTTTCGATGAAGTTTACAATAATAATAAATTATTGCAGTATTGCGATTATTTTAAAAATATTACCTCTGAATGTATCGCATTTTAGAGATGTTTAAATAAAATTGCATTGCAGTTGGAAAGTGTTTCATAATCAATGCTTTATGCATGATTGATCTTTCTTGTTTATGGGTGAGGGCGGTTTTCATGATACACCGTTTTCTCACTCATTCTGTATTACTCTGACGAGACGTTTTATGGCTCGGTAAAAACGTATGTGTATGGCCAACTATTGACGTGTTTCCCAGTCAATCACATTTACGGCCACTTTAAAGTTTAATGGTTCGCGACTATAGCCCTTGCTTGTTCAAATTCATCCCTTGAAAAAAATTCTTATTATTTGAGTGGAATAACTTCATTTTTCAATTGTTTGCCATCTTACAGAAATGCAATAAGACTTTTTTTCCTGCATTGATACTGTGTGTACCTCCTCCGCATCCCCAAAGAGCTCTTTATCCAGTTTCTCTTTCAAGACTCCTATTAAATACAGGAGAGGTTTGAATCCCGAACATCGCCTGCGAGGAATGCGCTTGCTCATTAAGGGTGGTTCTCTTAATTATAGAATGGGGGCTGAGATGAAGTGGAGTACCGACCGTGAGAGTATTTCCGTCTCCCTATACGATTGGCTGAGGGTTCAAGTTCTTTTCGCAGTCGAGGAAACAATGGTAAATGAAATAGATTTCAAGCTCTGAATCATATCAATTTTGGAATCGGGATAGCATCCCTGGCGTTTAATAAAGTGTTTACAAATTAAGAATTTTCGAGATGTTGGTAAATAGGAGCATTTTGATTTAGAACGAACCTAACAATTTTAACGGAATAGAACTTTTTGTTTGCTTTATCTATCGATGCTCAGAATTCCCTGTGTTTCGGTTTTCGGGGTTGCTATAGTTGGTTTCTCTCCTACTTTGTGTTTGAGTTTTTTATTCTAATTTGGAGGCTTTCCTTTAGATTCTGGTTTTGACGACTCTGGTTTCTTTGGTGGGTTTTCCTTTTGTGTTGTTTGGTTCCTCGTCTGGTTTTGGTTGAGGTTTGGCTTCCCGCTCGGCTTTCGTGGTTGCTTTCTAGTCGGCTGGTTGTTTTCGTCTTAGTTGTATGATGCCCTACTTCCTGGTTATTTTTGTTGTCCATGGAATTCTTGGTAAAATTTTGTCTTTGATTTTTAGTGTTGGTTATTGACATTTTTATCGTATGTGCCTTTCTTTGTGTAATTCACGGTAATTTTTTTTTGTATTAATCGCTTTATAGTTTTGGTAAAGTTTAGTTTCAGTGTCTGTTTTATAGTTTGCTAGACGTTAATTTATGCAAGCACCTCGTTTAATTAGAGAATTGTTTTTTCGTCATGTTTTTTTACTGCCATATGGCGGATGATATTGTATTGCGTTTCGGCATATGTCAAATACGGTTGGCCAGTTTTAATACGGTTTAGCTAGTTCTTTTGGTTAGGGAGTCCTGCCCGGTCACACTTCATGATGTCTGAAGCCTTCAGGCAGGCCGTGTGGATTGGAAGGTGGAACAGAATAGAACTTATTAATTACTTAATAATAGAATTATTTTACTTGAGCGTTAAGCTTTAATATAATCCTTATTTGTATAACGGGTCTTCGCAGGTAAGGATCCTGTTTATTCATCGAGGTATTATTATAATACCTTGTTGGGTTGAGTCACACTCTTACAGGAGGGTATGGTCCCTGTGGATGCCTCCCCCACTGGGTTCCGGTCTAAATTGGGTGGCTCTTCCCGGTCGTCCAAACAGTTACCTTACACCTTTCTGGTAGGTCGGACGGTCTGGGTCTCAACAACATCAACAACACTCATATAGCAGGATTAGCGAGAGAAGGACTTACAGAGGCTGCATCATGACTATAGAAGTACATATACTTCTATAGAAGTACATATAGAAATACATAGTACTTCTATGGAAGTACATATACTTCTATAGAAGTACATATAGAAATACATAGCACTTCTATGGAAGTACATATACTTCAACAGAAGTGCATGTACTTCTATAGTCCTATGTTACCATAGAGTGTCTATAATGAAAAGTGCCCCAGGTTTAAGATAATTGTTAATTGAGTTCAACCAAATTCGGTTGAACTATAATTTCTATCTAATTTTCGTGTTTTGCCTTATCTCTGATGTTTTATCTTCCAACCGTACTGTTTATTTTCCAAATTGATGTGATAATTTTTACCGCATTCTGTTTATAATATCTATGCAGAAGGTTCTGAAATGGACGAAAATGTTGGTTTTGCCATATGCATTTTTAAAGTGGATATATTGGATGAAGTCTTTTGCTACAGACTTAATGCAAAGAATACAGTTTTTCAGAGTGAAATTACTTTCTATTGCATATGCTGTTGATTGGACTGCTGAAAATGTCAATATTTATTTTGACATCATCGCCTCCATTTCTGCTCTTCAATCTATCTCAAATAAATCCAATTTATATTAAAAATACTACACAAGTAAAATGATTAATTCTAAAATATTTAATACATATTTCCTGGATCAAAGCTCATGCGGATAATTTGGGAAATGAAATTGAACATAGTTTAAATATATATTAATATTTAAATTATGTCGATGTCTCATAGGAACACGTATAAACATAAACGTACGATCTTTTAAAAAAAATGTTGGAAACGTGTTCGAATGTTAAAAACAAGCACTTTCGTCCAAATCTTTAATTTGAAAACTTCCGGGACATAAAACTGTTTTATGCTATAATATGAGAATGTAGAAATACCAATACTCGAAATTAAATGAATGAAATTAAAAGAATAGCACTTATTTCAATAATTAATAGCACCTCTGATGAAAAAAAAAATCCTGTATTATGCTATCGTGATACTTTTCTTTCGAAATTTCCTCTAATTGCGCTTATTTTCTTTTCTTCAAACAAATTACGGAACTTGATTGAAAAATTAGATTTATTTAAAGGTTTTCGATAACTCGATTAATCTTAACGATCTTGGCGAAGCTATAAGCGTGATAAAGTTACTTTAATTAAAGAAATAAAGAAAAATGTTTTAAGATGAGAGGGTTTGTATTTAATGTGTACAGTAGGGGATTTTTACCCGGTAATTATTAGTTCAAAAGTATTCAGGAAAAAAAATATATTCGAAATTCATGTTGTTTGAGATAGAATAATCTGATATAGGCAGCACGTGCCCCCCCCCCCCCCCACCACCACCACCACCGCCACCACCATCGACTTTTTTGGAATATCGGGCTTATAGAGTCTAAAGAAAATTTATCTGGATCCGATTAAAAAAAATCTGATGTGGGCAACACATGACTTTCCTTATATAATGTAATGAATTTACTACTTTTACAGTAAAAAAATAGGTTTTTCTTATAGTAGATACTAATATTCTTTCCAAGATATTGAATTTTCGACAATTAGTCGTCATTTTCATTGATTTAGCATCATTTTTATCCATTTGGCGAGATTTTCATTAATTTGGCAACATTTCAAAAAAGTCGCCAAGTTGGCGACATTCCGCCAAATTCGTCGCCAAAATCTCGCCAAGCGTTATGCACTAAGAAAAAAGTTATTCTTACAGCAGATAAATGACTATTGGCGTTCAAATACAAAAGTATTATTCAAAGTACATTTTTTCATGAATGGAACGAGCTAGGTCCACGAGAATGATGTCACTCAATTTATCGCATGGTATTACATATGAAAAGTGGACATGTTTCTCAATAGGAATTTTTTTTTTTTATGTGACTTTTTCATAATTTTTTTGAAAAATGTACAATATCTCGAGAAAGGTTCATGTTAGCATTCTAAAATTTATGTCAATCGTTTTCTAATGAAAAATTACATAAGAAATGTCTATTTGCGTAACTTTATTAGTGGACATGTTTCTCAATAGGATTTTTCTTTTTATGTGACTTTTTCATAATTTTTTTTAAAAATGTACAATATCTCGAGAACGGTTCATGTTAGCGTTCTAAAATTTATGTCAATCGTTTTCTAATGAAAAATTACATAAGAAATGTCTATTTGTGTAACTTTATTAGCGGTTTTGATTTTTTGACGATTTTTTCAAAATTTCATTCGAAAATTTAGGGGGGTTCTGAACATTCGATTACGTATAAAAACAATAGGCTTCCAGTGTTTACGGATTGTGATTTTTGTACCAAATTTGGTTCGAATTCGTCCATTTGTTCGTCAGTTATCGTCTCCACAGACTCACTGACACACACACACACACACATACTTTCACACACACACACACATACACACACACACACACAGACATCACTTCAAAAATGTTTGATTCGTGATCAGGGATGCTTGAAACGTGCTCTCCCGTCGAAAACTCGAATTCGAATTTTCGACCCCGTCGCAATACTTTCCTTATACATTATGTATATAAGGAAAGTAAAAATTGAGAACCTAACTTTTGAATTAAAAGGTATATTTTCAGATAGCCCCCACCCCCCGAATAAGAGGTTTTTCAAAATAGTTAAAAATCTATTGAATTTTTCGAATTTTAGAAAGTTCTGTGCATGTTAATGGATCGTTAGCTACATTAAAAAAACCGCGAGCTTCTAGGCAAAGTAGGATCTTTGGAATAGGAAACGACAAACAGACATACTGACAACATACATATTGACAAATATGAAAGAAATGATTATTACTTTCCCTGCAGTACATGATAATGTATAAAGTATTGGAATCATGCCGAAAATCGCAACTCGAGTTTTCGACAGATCCACACGTTTTGGGACCTCTAGAATACGAAAAATCTATTTTTAGCGTGACGTCTGTGTATGTATGTGTGTGTGTGTTTGTCTGTTCAATGTATTTATCCACTCTAACTGAAAACTAATGGCCCAAATGTCCTAAAATTTAGTAGGTAAATCACTGTGGGTGACCCTGGTGCTGATTAGATCTCGAAATCGAAACTTTTCGTGAAAACAATACTTTCCCAATAGTACATAAAGTAAACATTTGATTGGAATAGGAAAACAAACAGATCTTTCAATTTACAGAAATGACTTCTTTTCTGCCGGCAAAACTATCGTCTGCATTCAGGAGAAAAATCTATCCATCCAAATCCTGAATGCAGTTCAAAACCTTTAAAGGGAAATATACTTCCCTTTAAACTTCTCCGCCCACAAGTCTCCCTCCTTCTTAACAGTTAAAGGGCCTCGCTCCTTTTCACTTAACCATAGCCTGGAGTTAAAAACAATAATTCTTCCACCTTCGAGGCTTCAGGCAGTCGGTGGTTGACAGTAACGTCGTTTTGCATGCGCACCTCGACTTTTCGCATAAAACGACTTTTGAGCGCTCCCCGAGATTAGTAATTAAGCCCTGGAACCCATTGATTAGCATTTAAGGCTTTCTTCTTATATTGTGTGCGCCCCAACGCTCGTAAGTTTGGGGAGCTCCTGTCAAGAATTTCTTTCGAGAGTCCACTGCGCCTTCGGGGGATGCCCGTGAAGGATTGGGGGTAATTTTAGTAAATTAAATGCTGTTTATACTTTTATTCCCTGGATGGTGAGTCTGAGTGAATTGGTTTTCGAAATGTCCGAGATAGAATGATGCGTGTTTCGCTGTACATAGAATGTTGAAAAGTGTAAGTAGTGTGCGGTATTCTTCACACAATGAAAGAAGATGTCTTTGGGTGTGTTTGTTTGTCTGTCTATCTGTACATCTGTAGCAGAAAATCGAAGCTTCGGACAGTGGCGAAATGAGTTGTCAGAGAGGTACTTTAGGTCCCCGGACGACACTGATCAGTGAGATCGAATTAATTTAAAAGTTATGAACCATGGAAGTAAAAGAAGTTAAAACCTCATATTAAGAAAACGCCAATATCGTTTGAGATAATCATTCAGGTGGCGCTGGGGTAAGATAAGTAGTCCTGCATCGCATGCATTTCTAAGGCGAAGGGTTTAAAATATTTATTTAAATTGTTCATTTTGTAAAAATAAATTATTATCGTAATGCAAATTAGAACGGAAACAATAAAGAATATTCCAACGCATTCATTTTTTTTTCCTTTTTAACTTTTCAATTCATTTTTATTTCCCTATATTCTGTACTCTATCTTACAACTATAAAAAAAACTGGTTAGTTATATAAGTTAATTATATGATATCTTAATTTAAAAATAATAAAAAATACATACACTCAATACTACGCTTTTCTGTTGTGTCAACTAATAATAGCGAATACTTCACTAACACTAGCGACACCTAGATGTAGTACACTAGCGACACCTAGTTTTATCATCTTTCTAACTCTATATTATGAACATTTAAAGCCGAAATTCAGTCGAATTTTCGTCATTTTTATCCCAATAATCGAGCAAACGATTTTGCTTGCATGCAAGCCCTTTCTTTCGCAGCTGTTTGCTCTGCAAACAATGTCACAGACTTTTGATATAGACCTTGAGAGAAAGCACACCGAGGCTTTTCGCCTGAAACGGCTGTGGAACTTTCTCCGAGATTAGTAATTAAGCTTTGGCACCGTTGATTAACAAAAGTTGATTAGTTTTTCATTTTGGGCACTTCAACTCTTGTGAAGTGTATTTTTCGCGTCCACTGTGATTTTAAAGGATTCCTGTGAAAAAATTTGGGTCATTTTATCAAATTAAATTCTATTTTTCGTTATTCTCTTGGTGAACCCGAGCTAAATTATGATGCTCGATGTGAACACATTTTACGCCGGTTACGTAGAAGAACTGAAATTGTCAGCTCCCATAGAAATTCACAAATCTGAGGCAAATAGCAAGTTTTCTTGCTGCCATTGCAGTTCACGATTATCCCATGCTTATGAGCGCATAATAAGCGCGAATCCGGTCCATGGATACTGTTATCTACAATGGGAGTGTCTTGATTATTTCCTAGGTGGTTAATCTGCATGCATCCTCTTTTGAATCGGATGAAGTATGCTTCGCTGTATGGAATGCTGAAAAGTGAACGTTTATTGTGTGATATGACTGGTTGAAGCGGACAGAGTGTTGTTGTTGTTGTTGAGACCCAGACCGTCCGACCTACCAGAAAGGTGGAAGGTAACAGGGTGTGAGATGAGAGGATATTGAATAGGGCGGCGGTTCCCAAACTTTATATCCTCGTAAGACGCTTTAAATTTTTTGAAATTTTATGGAATGCTTGAGCTCATTTAAATTTAAAATTTTTAACAAGTATCTTCTTATATAATAAAAATGTCAGTCAGTTTATCTGTCTATGTCGTTTGTAGCGGAAAACAGAAACTTCGGACAGCAGCTAAATTCAGTACAGAGGTACATACTTCAAGTCTCAGGACGACACGGCTCGGTGAGACATTTTTTAAATTCACATCAATAAAAAGTTTAATAATTAAAGCCTAAATTTACGTTTTCTTTATTCAGTCTTTATACAATGCTATTTTTCAATTACGTGCCATCTTTATATACATAGTATTATTCCTAGTGACATCTTTATATACATAGTATTATCCACAGTGCCATCTTTATATACATAGTATTATTCCTAGTGACATCTTTATATACATAGTATTATCCACAGTGCCATCTTTATATACATAGTATTATTCCTAGTGACATCTTTATATACATAGTATTATCCACAGTGCCATCTTTATATACATAGCACCATCCATAGTGTCATCTTTATATTAAAACGTCCAAGAATTCGTCCATAAATATTTATTTCGATATTAATTGCATTTGATGAGGATTTTGCACGTGAGTATGAATACGTCATTCTGTTTCGACTCAAAAGTTGTCAAAATTCCCCCATTTCAATTGACGTGGCATTCATTCGATACCAAAAACATTCTGCCATGGATCTCGCACAACTTTATTTCGCTGTGAAAGCAGCAAAATCATTGCATTATGCAAAGTCGTATGCTGCTCAGATCAGAACTTTTTATATCATGGCCACTTTATCCTACTACGTCGAGTAAAGTGGCCATTTGCTAGAACTATGTCTATTTACTTCTTATAGCACACAACCAATAAGGAACTAAATTCATGCAAAACCCTATAAATCTACATAAATCATAATAGTATGGGTTGCATTATTATTTATTTTAAACTAATTAGCATTTTTAAGAATTAAAGTTTCCTTAGAGTGACCATTTTGCCCTCTCTTCCTCCATCAAACATTTCTCCCGTCTTTTGAAAAAATGAATACAATCATAACCACTTTCACCACTTCTCCTAGTGGCACGATTTAAGCACAACGCCCGCGGGGAGGGCCGTAGCAATGAGAAAACCGCTTCTGTGCAACGCAGCCATAAATCCCGACGCACTCCTCGCCCCCGCACTTAATTAAGAGGAGAGCCAATTAGCATCGGCCATCCCGGGGCTTTGCTCGGGATTTAAAACCATTTTCAGCTTTTAATTGCCGCGTGTGAAGAGAAACGCCGGGAGTGCTCGGGCTGTAGCTAGTGGCGCATCCACGGTGAGATGCGGTAAAATGGAGACGGAACAATTAAATACGGAACCGATAAATGGCGGAGAGGTTTCAAATCAGCAAATGTAATGCATAGACCTGCTAATATACAGGATGATCATAATTATCTCCATTCTAAGTTTTCTGCACAGATATCAATTGGCCGAAAGTCGACTAAAATTGAGAGTACTAGTTGAGACCCCCCATACTCGTCTATGCAGTCCGTAGATGTCCTATTGAATAGATGGAGTCGTCCTATCTTTTCCAATACTAGAAATCTCGCTCTGAACTCTCACTTTGACCTCGTAGTTTTGACTAGAAAGCATTAAACTCCTTTCCGATTGGCTACTTTTTTTTTTTTTACATTCTGCTCTTCCACTGTTCACTTTATGTCCACGCCTTTTTTTCGTACGGTAATGGAATTTGAACGTCGACCATAAGTGCCGATACCCTTTCTTAATTACTTTGCGGAAGCAGGGTTATCCGAAAAAAACGCCTACTGTTTAGGCTCAACCCACGTAAGAAAGATCTTTGGACCGGTTTGGAAGCCTGTGTCAACCCTGTATTATATAGGATATTTACGATGCAACCCATAACGAAGGGTAAAAGGAGGCACTTGCCCTCCCTTGGACATTCAGCGAGTCGACGTTGTACATCTGATCCTCGAGTTTGCCTCACTGACGTCCGTGGTTGGGTCCCTCCTGAGAAAAGTTCTATGAGCGCCCCTAATAGCCAGCAGTCACATTTTATGTGAAACACCTTAGGGCGCAGGGTAAAGTAAATCTTGGAAGACAAGTGACTTAGATGAAATGGAAGTATGTAACGGAAGGGACATCATATTGACTATTTGCACGCGACGTCACAACCGAAAAATATATTTTCCGCCACCCTTGCGTTGAGCAGAAAGATGGTTTGACGTCCCATCTTATAGTATGCTTTTCTTGCTGTTCGCTATTTCTGCTGTATTACGATGGAGTCATTTCGAAGGATAACAATATGAGTATACATTGCTGTGCTCACAATATGTTGTTGTTGTTCAGACCCAGACCGTGTCCGACCTACCAGAAAGGTGTAAGGTATCTGTTTGGACGGCCGGGAAGTGCCACCCAATTTAGACCGGAGCCCAGTGGGGGAGGCATCCACAGGGACCGTACCCTCCTTCCCCTACCACCAACCTCTCGGAAGGACTTACGGACCCACATGTTTAACGTGATCGTACTCCGCGTGAACACTGCGGCAGTTTTGGCAGTGGCGGGAATTGAACCCGGGTCTACCGAGTGCAACTCCCGCGCGCTAACCACAGGACTACCTCGCCCGTGCTCACAATATGTGACATAATTTTCTCAAAGGAGTACATTCCTGTTTTTCATCATATCTGATAAAAAAAAAATTGGATGTGGCCAGCACATGGTTTTCGCTACAGACTCGTTCTCTTTATTTATTCAATAATTCATTAAATTGAACTTAATTGCACAAAATAACACCTATAATTATTTTAAATGACACCGAATTTACACTTTTAATTCAGTTTTGGTTTTCATTTGGTAACTGGACTTATTTTCTAGCGAAAATGAAAAAAAAACAGCTAAAATATCTCGGGAAAAGCTAGTCCTAGTGTAATGGTATGGGTCTTATTCTTTTCATCGTTAAACATTACGTATAAAACAAGCATTTAATTGATATATTTGAGCATGCGTAGTCTTTTGTTTTAGATTTTGAAAATTTTTGAGGACCATTTGGCAAAAAAAGAGGCAAGTTATTTTTTTCAGTATCATATCAAAATCTAATCAGCAACAGATTAACCCACAAGAGACCTATCTACCAAATTTTGTAAAATTTGATCTATTAGTTTTTCAGCTAGAATGAATACAAGCAATTTTTGCGGGCCATTTCACACACACACACAAAAAAGCATGTTCTTTTATCCCGAATAGTACCAAAATCCACTCAGCGCCATGGTCATCCACAAGTGACTTATATACCAATTTTTATGAAATTCGGTCTATTAGTTCTCTTTAAATAATTAAGAGTGAATACATACATTGCACAGACAGACAGACAGACACACACACACACACAGAGACGTCAAGCTAAAAATAGTATTTTCGTATTCGAGAGGTCCCCGAACGTGTAGATCCGTCGAAACTCGAGTTGTGATTTTCTGCATGATTCCAATACTTTCCCTATACATAACCATGTATTGCAGGAAAAGTAAAAAAAGCTGATGTGGGCAGCACATGACTTTCCCTGCAGATTCATATTCACGCTCTTTGTAATTCTTCAATAATTCATTATATTGAGTTTAATTGCACAAAATAACGTCCATAATTATTTAAAGAGACACTGAATTTGCACTTTTAATTCAATTTTCGTTCTCAGTTAGTATCTGGACTTCTTTTCAACGGTGACGTAGCAAAAAAAAAAAAAAAAAAACTAAAATATCTCGAGAACGGCTACTCCTAGTGTAATGGAGTTGGTTTTATTCTTTTTATCGTTAAAAATGACTTATAAAACAAGCATTTAACGGATATATTTGAGCATACGTAGTTTTTTATTTTAGATTTTGTCGATTTTTGCGGACCATTCCGCAAAAAAAAGACAGGTTATTTTTTTCCGAATCGTACCAAAATCTAATCAGTATCAGGGTAACCTACAAGTCACTTACATACTAAATTTCCTGAAATTTAGTACATGAGTTCTTAAGCTAGAGAGGATATTGGCAATTTTTGCGGGCCATTTCGCAAAAAAAAAAAAAAAAAAAAAAAAAAAGTTAATTTATCCCGAATCGTACCCCAAAACTAATCAGCACCAGGGTCAACCACAAGTGACTTACCTACCAAATTTTATGAAATTCGGTCTATTGGTGTTTGAGTTAGATTGGATACATACATTGCACAGACAGACACACACACAGACGTCACGCTAAAAATAGTGTTTTCATGTTATAGTGGTCCCCAAACGTGTAGATCCGTCGAATTCTCAAATTGTGATCTTTGGTACGATCCCAATACTTTTCCCACATTACTATCTATCGCAGGGAAAGTAAAAACCATTTTTAGCGTGACTTATGTGTGTGCGTCTGTGCAATGTATGTATCCACTCTAACTCAACATCCAATTGACAGAGTTTCATAAAATTTGGTATATCCCTTGTAGGTGACCCTGGTGCTGATTAGATTTTGGTACGATTCGGGATAAAAGAACCTGCCTTTTTTTACAAAATGACCCGCAAAAATCATCAAATTCTAAAATAAAAGTCTACATATGCTCAAATATATCCATTAAATGCTTGTTTTATACGTCATTTTTGACGATGAAAAGAATAAAATCAAACCCATTACACTAGGAATAGTCGTTCTCGAGATATTTTGGTCTCGCATTTTCGCTACGCAACCTTTGAAAGTAAGCCCAATTTTACCAAATAAAAACGGAAACTGAATTTAAAGTGTAAATTTACTGTCATTTCAATTAATTGTGCGTGTTATTTAGTGAAAATAAACTCAATTCAATGAATTATTAATGAAATAAAGATAAAATGAGTCGCTAGGGAAAGTCATGTGCTGCTGACATCACATTTTTTTTTGTTCGTGACGTTATTAGGCCACTTCGTGGGGGAGGGGGGGGGGCAAGTTATCCCCCAGGGGGTACACTGTCAAATACAGTACCCATCGAAGGAAGGATTTTTTCAAGCCCTTTAAAACGAAGGGTAACAGGCTATAATTGTAATCATTCGAACCCGCGATATTGATTTTTCAAAATGTGTCTAGTAAAATTTAAACGAAAAAAAAAACTACTGAAAATGGATTTGGGTATGAGAAAGTCGAGTTCAGCCACATTCCAGTTCATTTTTCACATGGAATTGCTATATTTCTCGGGATATATCTATATTTCACATGGAATTGCTATATTCCTCGGGATATATCTATATTTCACATGGAATTGCTATATTTCTCATTTAAGAAATTGCTATATTTCTCGTACGCTGCAATATGATACAGTATATATGTAAAAGTTGCATGATTTTACATTTTAATACTTATCTTTACTTTCCAGAATCACACAGAATAAATACATCAATTAAATAACAGTCCTCAGGGGGCTTTTATATAACGTAACTTCAGTATTTTTCCATTAAAAAAAAAAAACTGGCAATAGTTAAATTCGATCTGCCCGTATAAGAAGAGAAACTCCTGCTGGATGACGAACGATATCAGAAACGGATGACAATAGACGGAAAGACGGGACATTTTTGTACACTTTAAGAAGAGATCGAAGCTATCGTAGGGAGAATTAAGAATTTTCTATTTATTTATTTATTTATTTATAGAATCCTTTATCTCTTGGACTATAGAATTATAGAAAACACATTGCTTTGTAGCTTGTGCTAACACGATTAGGGATAGTAATTCCGTGATCCGACCCAAAACGTTGGGTCCGATATTTAAAAATTCTTAATCCAGAAATTCATATGAATGCAAAAATAATCTTAATCCAGAAACCAAGAAATAAAGGAGAAAAAAATCGGTGGTGGCTCCATTCCGATGGAGTCCGAAATGATTTTGCGTTTTGCAAAATAAAACTCCACTAAAGTCCAATAAGTTTATTCGTTGTTTTCATTTGCTTTGTTTACAACAGATAATGTCGACCTACGGTAACTAAAGTAAAAAAATCTGATGTGGGCAGCACATGACTTTCCTTATATAATGCAATGTATTTACTACTTTTACAATAAAAGCAAAATAGGTTACTCTTATAGTAGATACTTATATTTTTTTTCAAGATATTGAACTTTCGTCAAATAGTCGTTATTTTCATTGATTTAGCGTCATTTTTATCCATTTGGCGAGATTTTTTTGATTTGGAAACATTTTAAAAAGTCGCCAAGTTGGCGACATTCCGCCAAATTCTACGCCAAAATCTCGCCAAGCGTTACGGACAGAGAAATAATTTATTCTTATAACAGATAAATGACTATTGGCGTTCAAATACAAAAGTATTACTCAAAGTATCTTTTCTCATGAATGGAACGAGCTAGGATCCACGAGAATGATGTCACCCAATTTATCGCATGATATTACATATGAAAAGTGAACATGTTTCTCAATAGGAATTTTTTTTTTTATTTTATATAATTTTTTAATAATTTTTTTTAAATGTGCAATATCTCGGGAACGGTTCATGCTAGCGTTCTAAAATTTATGCCACTCATTTTCTGATGAAAAATTACATAAGAAATGTCTATTTGCGTAACTTTATTAGCGGTTTTGATTTTTTGATGATTTTTTCAAAATTTCACTCGAAAATTTAGGGGGGTTCTGAATATTCGATTGCGTTTTAAAACAATAGGCTTCCAGTATTCATGGATTGTGATATTTGTAACAAATTTCATTCGAATCGGTCCATTCGTTCGTCAGTTATCGTCTCCACAGACTCACTGACACACATACACACACATCACCTCAAAAATGTTTAATTCGTGATCAGGGATGCTTGATACGTGCTCTCCCGTCGAAAACTCAAATTCGAATTTTCGATCCCGTCACAATACTTTCCTTATACATTATGTATATAAGGAAAGTAATACATAATTAAAACAACTTATTCTTTCTAAGTTACAAACGAATATCAAGCCTATACAAGTTTGGTCGTACGTTCGAGGTCTTCTTTCTTTCGACCCAGATTATCCGACCTATCCGAAAGTGGAATGTATGCTTGAACCGCCAGGATACTGCCACCCAATTTAGACAGGAAGTCAGTGAGGGCGACATCCGAAGAGACCCTCCTTCCCCCATCTCTCGGAAAGACTTTCAGGCCCACACATTTAACGTGCCCATACTCTGTGCGAACACGGGGGCAGTTTGGGTTGAACTCGAGTCCGGTCCTTCGAGTGCAACCCCTGTGCCTTAACCCTGTGCCTTAACCCTGTGGCTGTTTCGGTCCCTACGTTAGCGATCTGCATGGAATTAGGCCTGGCCCACGGGCTTAGTACGGACAGGCTTGAATTTTCAAACACTGTTTCGGGTCATACCGAGCATGGGATTAGTTTAAAAAAATGTCAGGCCAGATCTGACAAAACAATTATAAATTGTTTATATTTTTATCTATTAGGTTCGAAGATATAATCGTCAAAAGTATTTACATTTTTCGTAACGCTCCGACCATAGACATTTATTCGTGCCAAAACGCCTGGGATTACAATCCCTAACTGCTATATATGTTGAATACATTATCATTAGAATATCATACAATACATTATCATTAGAATATCATACAATATCATACATATCATACAATATCATTAGAATCAGATGCGGACTGCATATGACTTTCCCCACAGACTCAAATTAATTTGTTCTTTCTTTCCTTCATAAACCATTAAATTCAGTTTAATTGCACAACATAGAACAGATACACATTTAAATTTATACCCAATTTATAGCTTTAATCCATCTTCTTTTTCCTTTGGAAAAATTTACAACTTTAATCCATCTTCTTTTTCATTTGACAAAATGTACAGCTTTAATCCATCTTCTTTTTCATTTGGCAAAATTTACAGACTTAATCCATCTCTTTTTTCCTTTGGCAAAATTTACATCTTTAATCCATCTTCTTTTACATTGGACCTCTTAACGTATTTTACAACACAGCCATATATTCTGAAAATTAAAACAAACGTGCCTATCTCGAGAACGATTCGACCTAGAGTAATACGCTTGGTCTTATTCATTTCATCGTCAAAAATTACGTATTAAACAACCATTTAACTAATATATTAAAAATATTTCATCTTTCATTTCAAATTTTAACGATTTTTTCAAGCCCTTTAAAACGAAGGGTAACAGGCTATAATTGTAATCATTCGAACCCGCGATATTGATTTTTCAAAATGTGTCTAGTAAAATTTAAACGAAAAAAAAAACTACTGAAAATGGATTTGGGTATGAGAAAGTCGAGTTCAGCCACATTCCAGTTCATTTTTCACATGGAATTGCTATATTTCTCGGGATATATCTATATTTCACATGGAATTGCTATATTCCTCGGGATATATCTATATTTCACATGGAATTGCTATATTTCTCATTTAAGAAATTGCTATATTTCTCGTACGCTGCAATATGATACAGTATATATGTAAAAGTTGCATGATTTTACATTTTAATACTTATCTTTACTTTCCAGAATCACACAGAATAAATACATCAATTAAATAACAGTCCTCAGGGGGCTTTTATATAACGTAACTTCAGTATTTTTCCATTAAAAAAAAAAACTGGCAATAGTTAAATTCGATCTGCCCGTATAAGAAGAGAAACTCCTGCTGGATGACGAACGATATCAGAAACGGATGACAATAGACGGAAAGACGGGACATTTTTGTACACTTTAAGAAGAGATCGAAGCTATCGTAGGGAGAATTAAGAATTTTCTATTTATTTATTTATTTATTTATAGAATCCTTTATCTCTTGGACTATAGAATTATAGAAAACACATTGCTTTGTAGCTTGTGCTAACACGATTAGGGATAGTAATTCCGTGATCCGACCCAAAACGTTGGGTCCGATATTTAAAAATTCTTAATCCAGAAATTCATATGAATGCAAAAATAATCTTAATCCAGAAACCAAGAAATAAAGGAGAAAAAAATCGGTGGTGGCTCCATTCCGATGGAGTCCGAAATGATTTTGCGTTTTGCAAAATAAAACTCCACTAAAGTCCAATAAGTTTATTCGTTGTTTTCATTTGCTTTGTTTACAACAGATAATGTCGACCTACGGTAACTAAAGTAAAAAAATCTGATGTGGGCAGCACATGACTTTCCTTATATAATGCAATGTATTTACTACTTTTACAATAAAAGCAAAATAGGTTACTCTTATAGTAGATACTTATATTTTTTTTCAAGATATTGAACTTTCGTCAAATAGTAGTTATTTTCATTGATTTAGCGTCATTTTTATCCATTTGGCGAGATTTTTTTGATTTGGAAACATTTTAAAAAGTCGCCAAGTTGGCGACATTCCGCCAAATTCTACGCCAAAATCTCGCCAAGCGTTACGGACAGAGAAATAATTTATTCTTATAACAGATAAATGACTATTGGCGTTCAAATACAAAAGTATTACTCAAAGTATCTTTTCTCATGAATGGAACGAGCTAGGATCCACGAGAATGATGTCACCCAATTTATCGCATGATATTACATATGAAAAGTGAACATGTTTCTCAATAGGAATTTTTTTTTTTATTTTATATAATTTTTTAATAATTTTTTTTAAATGTGCAATATCTCGGGAACGGTTCATGCTAGCGTTCTAAAATTTATGCCACTCATTTTCTGATGAAAAATTACATAAGAAATGTCTATTTGCGTAACTTTATTAGCGGTTTTGATTTTTTGATGATTTTTTCAAAATTTCACTCGAAAATTTAGGGGGGTTCTGAATATTCGATTGCGTTTTAAAACAATAGGCTTCCAGTATTCATGGATTGTGATATTTGTAACAAATTTCATTCGAATCGGTCCATTCGTTCGTCAGTTATCGTCTCCACAGACTCACTGACACACATACACACACATCACCTCAAAAATGTTTGATTCGTGATCAGGGATGCTTGATACGTGCTCTCCCGTCGAAAACTCAAATTCGAATTTTCGATCCCGTCACAATACTTTCCTTATACATTATGTATATAAGGAAAGTAATACATAATTAAAACAACTTATTCTTTCTAAGTTACAAACGAATATCAAGCCTATACAAGTTTGGTCGTACGTTCGAGGTCTTCTTTCTTTCGACCCAGATTATCCGACCTATCCGAAAGTGGAATGTATGCTTGAACCGCCAGGATACTGCCACCCAATTTAGACAGGAAGTCAGTGAGGGCGACATCCGAAGAGACCCTCCTTCCCCCATCTCTCGGAAAGACTTTCAGGCCCACACATTTAACGTGCCCATACTCTGTGCGAACACGGGGGCAGTTTGGGTTGAACTCGAGTCCGGTCCTTCGAGTGCAACCCCTGTGCCTTAACCCTGTGCCTTAACCCTGTGGCTGTTTCGGTCCCTACGTTAGCGATCTGCATGGAATTAGGCCTGGCCCACGGGCTTAGGTACGGACAGGCTTGAATTTTCAAACACTGTTTCGGGTCATACCGAGCATGGGATTAGTTTAAAAAAATGTCAGGCCAGATCTGACAAAACAATTATAAATTGTTTATATTTTTATCTATTAGGTTCGAAGATATAATCGTCAAAAGTATTTACATTTTTCGTAACGCTCCGACCATAGACATTTATTCGTGCCAAAACGCCTGGGATTACAATCCCTAACTGCTATATATGTTGAATACATTATCATTAGAATATCATACAATACATTATCATTAGAATATCATACAATATCATACATATCATACAATATCATTAGAATCAGATGCGGACTGCATATGACTTTCCCCACAGACTCAAATTAATTTGTTCTTTCTTTCCTTCATAAACCATTAAATTCAGTTTAATTGCACAACATAGAACAGATACACATTTAAATTTATACCCAATTTATAGCTTTAATCCATCTTCTTTTTCCTTTGGAAAAATTTACAACTTTAATCCATCTTCTTTTTCATTTGACAAAATGTACAGCTTTAATCCATCTTCTTTTTCATTTGGCAAAATTTACAGACTTAATCCATCTCTTTTTTCCTTTGGCAAAATTTACATCTTTAATCCATCTTCTTTTACATTGGACCTCTTAACGTATTTTACAACACAGCCATATATTCTGAAAATTAAAACAAACGTGCCTATCTCGAGAACGATTCGACCTAGAGTAATACGCTTGGTCTTATTCATTTCATCGTCAAAAATTACGTATTAAACAACCATTTAACTAATATATTAAAAATATTTCATCTTTCATTTCAAATTTTAACGATTGTTGCGGACCCGTTTGCAAAAAAGGCGGGTTCCGTTTTTCCAAATCGTACCAACATCTAATCAGTACCAGAATGATCCAAAAGTAATTTACCTACCAAGCGTTGTAAAATTTTGTCGGATTGTTTTTGAGCTAGAGTGAATACATACATTGCACAAACACACACACAAACAGATGCATACACACATAAACGTCAAGTTAAAAATACCGATTTTGTGTTCAAGAGTACTCGAAACGTGTAGATCCTTCGAAAACTTGAATTGCGATTTCCGACACGATTCCAATACTTTGCATACACATTACCATGTAGGGAAAGCAATGATTACGTAATGACTAAAGCATTTACAATGAATATAACCGCTACTCTGAGTAAATATTCTTTGTGACTTCCTTGACAGAAGCAGGCATATGAAAATAAGGTGATTACATGGGATAGTTTAAACTAGTTGAAATTTAAATAAAACTGCTATGATGCCGAAATTTCTTATGTCACCACATAATAAATGTGCTTTCTGAAAAAAATAGTAGGTTTCTGGTTGGCACACAACACACCTTCGCGTGCCACTGAGTGGCACGCGTACCGCGGGTTGGCTTTGAAACCATTCTCTAGTAACGGTCTCTGTCCTCTCAAGAAAAGAAAAGAAAAGGAAAAAGAAAAGGAAAAGAAAAGAAAAAAGGAAAGAAAAGGAAAAAAGACGATGTGAGACAGCCCAGTGGTTATCGCGCGGGGATTGCATTCGGACGACCCGGTTCGATTCTCGGCTCTGCCCAAAGTGTCCCCATGTTCACGCAGAGAACGGGAACGTTAAATATGTAGGTCCGTAAGCTATCCCGAGAGATGGGCGGCAGGGGCAGGGGGTTACGGTTCCTGTGGATGCCGTGCCCACTTGTTTCCGGTCTAAATTGGGTGGAACTTCCCGACCGTTCACACAGTTACCTTAACTTTCCTGTAGGTCGGACGGTCTGGGTCGAAGTAGGAAAAGAAGAAAAGACGAGATATGAAGCTGAATGACAGAACTAATATGAGATTTAAAACTAGAGTAAATAACAATTATAAAATCATTCAATTACTGACAAAAAATAAGAAAAATGATGATCAATAGATTCAGAGATTTAATTTCAATTTCCCTATTTTGCTCTCTTTGCACCGTTTCCGTTTCATTTTAGAAAATTGGCAATAGGTAACAACACGGGCCAACTAGCAGGCGTACAAGGCGAGAAACCTCAACGTGAGAAAATATCGGAAACGGATGACAATGGATCGGAAATTCTGGTGCACGAATAGAAAAAGATCGATGCCGCCGACGGAGAATCAAAGGTTTTTTGGATGGAATCCTTATCGCACGAAATTCCACTCGTTCATGAAGTACGGGTGAAGTACGAATCTACGTTTAATAGGATACATGCAGAAAGAACCCAGTGAACAGAATTAAAAGCAACAGTGAGTTGAATATCTACCGACAAAATAAATAAATAAAATAAATTTATTGAATTTCAAATAAGTTCGCTATTATATTTAGTCACCACTTTTTCATACTATTGTGTGGGGGAATTATTATTCTTCCGAAAATTTTTAAATTCGAGTTTTTGATAGATTAATACATTTTAAGACATCCTCAACTTCGGGCACTTTGGGAAATATGTTCATGCGTGCTGACGTACATGTGTCTCTGTGTGCGCATGTCTATAAGAAGGTGAGGTAAAGACTAGAGTGCTGCTTTGGGCCGAGTACCCGCAGTTGCACACGAGTTAGAGGTATGCACGGGCTTGGGCCTGCCTGTGGGCTGAGGTCTGGTCCGCCCGATGTTTTGAAACATTGTTTCGGGCCGGGCCAAACTCGGACTTGGGTTTAAAAAAATTGGGTCGGGTCCGACCCAACCTATTTAATTTTAAAAACGTTTTAAATGAACTTTAATATATGAGTCGTACATGGAATTATTATGTCGATTTCAGGCAAGTGAAAATAATGTCTGAAAATAAACCAACTTGAATTTAATTTTTTGGACAAAAAATTCGCAAATTCGAGCTTTTAACACATTTGAATACAAAACATTTTGCTCAAAATCGGGTCGAGACACAATGGTATTTGGGTTGGGCCAGGCTTCGGTTCTGCATCTGCAAATTTCTTTGAGCTCGAGCACTGGATCTGTCGGCTGGAACCGGATGAAAGGTACCAGTAACATTATTGAATGTCTTCATTTTTTTGAAAATTAATTTAATATTTTGGGCTTCTTTTGAACGCGTTTTAAATTAGCCAGTATTTACTGTTAGTTAATCTTACTAAATTACATTCGAAACGCTCCATTCGTTCGATAGATATTATGTTCTTAATCATTTATTCAATTTACGTGGCAACTACAGATGAAATCCAGTTACAATAACCACATAAATACAAAAGAACAGAACATAAAATACAAGGATACTAAGCAGTATACATGTCAAACGCATTAAAACAGGCTTTTTCAAAACGGGCAGGAGGCAGATTAAAAATCCCAATATCAGTGCAATAGGGAAAATGGAGATCAACACATTTATAGATAGAATAGCTCTTAATGTAATTGTGTTTAACATTAGTATTGTGAAAAGTTTTATTTTCTAGTTATTAACAGGTATATGGAATTCCAGGCAAGAAATCAATAGTATTATTTAAAACTTTACAGTAAAACAAGAGGCAGGACCATTTTCTTCTTTTTTTAAGAGACATTAAATTACATTTTTGTCTGAGTCTACTCGTGTGCATCTCATAAGGATAATAGCAAGACATTCTGTAATTCATAGTTGGTAAAAGTTTATTTTGCACAACTTCTATTCGTTGAAAATGCAGATTGTAAACAGGGTTCCAGATCATTGCACAATACTCCAAAATTGGTTTAATTAACAAGGGTGTTATAAAGACAAATAATAGTATCAGTCCTAGCAAAAACCCAAGATCGTCTCAAGGCCTTTGGTAGGCTGGTTTAATAGCATTATCGATATGTCGCCAAAAGTATCATCAAAAGAGACACCCAAATCAATAAAACAAGCACACTATAAGTTTGAGGTAAATTATTTAAAATTTAGTTGGAATTGTGAATATTATGGATTCTAGTAATGCTCGTAACATAGCATTTAGAAACATTTAAATAGAGTCTATCCATAGACCTATTCATAGAAACATTTAAATAGAGTCTATTCATAGACCTATTCATAGAAACATTTAAATAGAGTCTATTCATAGAAACATTTAAATAGAGTCTATTCATAGACCTATTCATAGAAACATTTAAATAGAGTCTATTCATAGACCTATTCATAGAAACCTTTAAATAGAGTCTATTCATAGACCTATTCATAGAAACATTTAAATAGAGTCTATTCATAGACCTATTCATAGAAACATTTAAATAGAGTCTATTCATAGACGTACGGAAGGATAAAAAAAAATACCTCCTCAAAGTCGTTTGATTCGAGTTAAAAAATGCTTAAAATGAGTCAATCCGACGAAAACTCGAATTCCAATTTTTCACCCCATTACAATCAACACATATTGCTTTTACGGATAAAGGCATCCGTAAACGAATAACACAGAGAATACCTTTGCAAAAAATAAAATTACATTCTCCCACAGCCCCACCTAAAACAAGCAGGCCAAAAGAAAACAACTGGAAAAGAAAACTAACATTTTTACTCATGTCTCATTTGGCAATGTTTGAAGCAAAGAGGACGCATAAACATCGATAAGAAAACTCAAGTTCAAAACGAAGAGAAACATTTAGTTCTCAAACGTTTCTTCTTGCGTTTTTTAAACCGTTAAACAATCCATGTATTGAAAACTATTTTAAGAACATTGGAACGTACTATTCAAAATACTGTAGGACACTGAGCCGTTAGTGGAATTTTCTAACTTCAATAATATCGTATGATACCTTTTATCAATTACGGGCTTTAATTCATCTTATGTCATTCTATTATATTCCCTGGAATATATGGTAATGTATAGGGAAAGTATTGGAACCGTGTCGAAATTCGCTATTCCAGTTTCCGACGGATCTACATGTTTTGGGACCTCTAGAATACGAAAACACTATTTTTAGTGTGACGTCTGTGTGTGTGGCTGTGGGTCTGTCTGTCTGTGTCATGTATGTATCCACTCTTAACTCAAAAACTACTGGACCCAATTTCATAAAATTTTATTGGTAAGTCACTTGTGTGTGACCCTGGCGCTGATTAGATTTTGGTACGATTCGGGATAACAGAACCCGCCTTCTTTTGCAAAGTGGCCCGCAAAAACCTCATGCATCCACTCTAATTAAAACACTAATTAACTAGATTCCACAAAAATTAGTGCATAATTTTTCGATTGATGTCTAAGTGTGTGTGTGTCTGTCTGTGCAATGTATGAAATTCACTCTAACTCAACAAATTAACCTAATTTCATAAAACTTTATAGGTAAGTCACTTGCGGTGACCCTAGTGCTGATAAGATTTTGGTACGATAAAAGAGCCTGTCCTTTTTTATGAAATGGCCTGCAAAAATTGTATATATATTCCTTCTAGCTAAAACACCAATAGACCAACTTTCACAATATTTGGTGGATAAATCACTTGTAAGTTATCCTGGTGTTGATTAAGTTTTGGTACAATTCGGAATAAAAGAGTTTGTCTCTTTTTGCGACATGGCTCGCAGAAATTATATGTATCCACTCTAGCTAAAATACCAACAGACCCAATTTCATAAAATTTGGTAGATAAGTGACATGTGAGTTACCCTGATGCTAATTAGATTTTGATTAGTTTATTTGATTAGATGTTGATTAGTTTTTTTATCTGCTACAGTTTGAGTATTTAATAAATCAGAAATAATCTCTCAAAAATTATTCTTAAAAGACTTTATAATACATTGATTGATTTATGAAAAATATTTTAATGCATTTTCTTGTGTTTCATTACCAATGAGAAAAAGTCGTAAAGCAATGTGAGGATACATAAAACAGAAACAATCAAAAACAAGTATAGTGAAGAGGTCTGGTATCGGAAGGAAGAGCACATTTCAAGCATCTCAGTACTCGAGTTCAACGTGTGGAAGACCCAGACCGTCCGACTCGTCCTAAGACAAGAGCAGCTGTTTGGACGGCCGAGTTCAACATGTGTATGTATCTTGTTATTATGCGTGTTTAGTATGTAAGTTAGTGTGTTATGTTAATGTATATGTTAGTGTGTGTTATATTAAAGTATATGTTAGTGTGTGCATGGAGGGAGGGGATGATATCTCATGAACAAACAAAACTTTGCGAAAATAATATTTTTTAATTATTACAATCAGTGAATACTGGAATCCTCTTGCTTAAAAACACATTCGATTATTCCGAATAAATTTTTGAAAAAAAAAAAAAATCAATAAACAATCAGGACCTTCAATAATGATAAATAAATAATCTCTTTAAACGTAACTTTTAATTAAATAAAAAGAACGATACAAACTTTAAAACGCAAGCAATAACCGTTCTCGAGATACTGTATGATTTTTTAATAATCTTTTGAAAAAAAATCATTAAAAAATCACTGTTTTCAATATTGTTAAACACATAATCATTTCACGCGTTATTTTTTTTTTACGAGGAAATGAATGACAAACTTTAGCACGCTTGCATAAACTGGAGATGTTGCACATTTCTCAAATAAATTTATTAAATCAAGGAAATTATATAAAATTAAAAAAAATAGTATGTACTGCCAAATAGGTTCGTTTGCTTTCCATATGCAATATCATTTATTTCACAGGATATCCACTAAATGTCAATTGCATGTTGATGAGCATTTTCACGTAGTTCATTCTATTTGAATTCATAAGCTGTCAAATTTCAGCTTTTGAATCCCAATTTCAACTTACGTTGTTTTAATTCAATGCCACATTCTTCTGCGGATTTTACACGCCATTATTTAACTGGGACAGAAATAAAGTTATTGTATTATGTAGAGAAAACCATGTGGTGGTTACATCAATTTTTTTTTTTTTTTTGAAGGGATGGGGGCACACTGTTTTCATTTTTGTTTGGCTATATGGGATTTACATTCTAAAACTTCATTAACTAACTTCACTGACACCCAAACCGAGCAGGAGTAAGAAAATGATTCACACACAGACCTTTAAAAAAATGTTTTTCCTAAATCCAAAACACAAAGGAAATGGCAAAGGATTAAAAAAGAAAAACATCCACTGAAAACTAAATTTGCTCTTCATGTCTCATTTGGCAATTTCTGTAACAAAAGGGGACGTAACCAACGGAAAGAAAACCGAAGCTTAAAAGAAAAGAGAACCATTTGTTTCGTTGTCCCAACTTGTTTTTACCGTTAAAGACTTCAAACATGGGAAATTTCAACATGGCGGAGTAGTCACGTGATTGTAATGAAACTGTTGCCATTACGGGGAACGAAAAACTTCCGTACAAAATGGATAGCGATGTACGAGAAGACTAGCTCGATAAATGGCCACCTTACGTTCCGTCGTTGTGTAAATGGTCTGGAATTTTTCTTCTCATTACACAAGCTTTCAAAGGCCAATAGATAAACTAGAAAATCAGATGAAACAAAATCTGATTTGACTTTTCTACATAAGCCGCATTTTAGCAGTTTTGTTGGAAGGATAAATTCCATTTATATTTGAAGAAAATTATAACTAGAAAGGCACCCGTAATTATTTCAATAATAGAACTTTGGATGAAATTTTTAGTTCATAAAATAAACTAAAGTTTTTTTTTTATTTTATTTCTCTTGCTAAAGGAAAGTACTGTTTTCCTGTTTAAAATATTAGTACAATACCCAAATAGAAGTCTACGTTTCCGAAGGAATCTACTAAAAAACTTTATAGCATTCCGTCCGTCTGTCGGTTTCTCTATCATTAAATGGATGCAACCCATTTTCCTTTAAACTGCTCAACCCAATGAAAACAAATTTTGCAGAAAATCAGGCTCATGGAGTTAAAAAGAAGGAGATCGATAGATATAACTGCTATGAATGAAATGCTTGAAAATGCCATAATGATTTGAGAATTATATCTAGGTGTCGCTAGTGTTAGTAAAATAGCCGCTATTGTTAGTTGCTTATAATTTATGTATTCGCTTTGCTCATAAATTATTTTTACAAAATTAACAATTTAAGTAAATATTTTAAGCCTTTCGCCATTGAAATGCATACAATGAAGGGCTGGCTACTTATCTTAACCCAGCGCCTCCTGAATGACTGTAT
This sequence comes from Amaurobius ferox, assembly GCA_951213105.1. Taxonomy (NCBI): domain Eukaryota; kingdom Metazoa; phylum Arthropoda; class Arachnida; order Araneae; family Amaurobiidae; genus Amaurobius; species Amaurobius ferox. The sequence goes on from OX578136.1 coordinate 12,029,514, forward strand.
CAAAAGATATTGGCGTTTTCTTAATATGAAGTTTTATCTCCTTACTTTTACCTCCATGGTCAGGTTGCTTGTTATACGAAGATCGAGACAACATAGTGCTTTTTTACTTTCCCTGCAATACATGGTAATGTATAGGGAAAGTATTGGAATCATGCCGAAAATCGCAACTCGAGTTTTCGACGGATCTACACGTTTCGAGACCTCTAGAATACGAAAAAACTATTTTTAGCGTGACGTCTGTGTGTGTGTCTGTGTGTCTGTCTGTCTGTGCAGATTTTGTATCCACTGTAACTAAAAAACTAATGGACCGAATTTCACAAAATTTGGTAGGTAAGTCACTTGCGGGCGAGTCTGGTGCTGATTAGTTTTGGGTAAAATTCGGGATAAAAGAACCCGCCTATTTTTGCGAAATGGCCCGCAAAAGCTTGTATCCACTCTAACTGAAAAACTAATGGACCGAATTTCACAAAATTCGGTAGATGAGTCACTTCTGGGTTACTCTGGTGCTGATTAGATTTTGGCACGATTCGGAAAAAAATAACCTGCCTTTTTTTGCAAAATGGCCCGCAAAAATCGTCAGAATCTAAATTAAAGAACTAGGTATACTCAAATATATCCAATGAATGCTCGTTTAATACGTATTTTTTAACAACGAAAAGAATAAGACCAACCCCATTACACAAGGACTAGCCGTTCTCGAGATATTTTAGTTTTTCGTAATTTCTCTACGCCACCTTTTTAAAAAAGTCCGGTTACCGAATGAGAACGAAAATTGAAATAAATTTAATTAAAATAAAGAGAAGGTGAATATAAGTCTGCAGGGAAAGTCATGTGCTGCCCACATCAGATTTTTATTATTATTATTATTTTAATTTTGCACACGAGTCATGCGCAAATGCTATTAGCGCGGCATTGCAAATCTCGCAGAAAATACTCAACTGGCTGAAAAAAAATGCATGACATATAGGAAATTACATGACTATAAAAACGATGTCGTGATTGTTTCTCATTTTTGTTGTGGGCGCAGAACACGTAAGGGCATTTTGCATTTTAATGTAATACTAGCTGCGGTGTCAGCAGCTATCGGTCACTAAATATAGCAATCAGATTTTAGCGAGATTTTTAGCACGTTCAGAAGTCTCAAAGCAGCAAAAGTGGGTCGATATTCAGCTTGAATGTCAAGTGGGTCCACTGCAAAGTAGAAAGTACAACGTAGAAATTGCATAAAATTCGGCGCAAAAGTCGGCAAGATAGATAAGAAAGTAGATTTTTTTTATGTGGAAACCGCCCCCCCCCCCCCCCTTTCACCATGGCCGCCCCAAAACTGAGTCATTTAAAAAGTGGGAACCGGCCGCCCTCTTCCACCATAGCCGTCCCTAAAAGTGGGTTGAAGATCTCGGTCTGTATCTGTCTCGCGTTCAAACCAAGAACAGAGATTCTAACTTTATATTTGAGTGAATAAATAACTGTTTCCCTAACCCTTGTTTTTACCTAAAGAAAGAGTTTTTTTGTTTTTTTTCTACAAATATTTAAAAATCTATTAAATTTTTCGAAAAGAACCTTCGGATAACTATAAAAAAAACCGAGCTTCTAGACTAGTGTTCTTCAACATGTGTTCCGCGGAACCCTAGGGTTCCAATAAAACGCTTTAGGGGTTCCGCGAGTCGATACTACAATCCAAATGTTAATCCGGTTTCACAACTATAGAGGGCGCTACGCCGCGCCGATCTCTGGGACAAAGAATTTCTAACCTTGTCTGGGACTCGTGCGTCTATCGGAGTTTCATATTGGAACTATCCATTCCCTCAGTCGCTTGTATTGGACGAGGACGATGCACATTGCACTTTTAAATAGTTTTCAAATACCTGGTGTAGTGGATTTATTGATGTTTAGTTCTTACAAAGGCAAGCGGTAGTAAGTTAATTATTTATAATAAATTGGGTTTTGTTTGAACTTAACCTAAAATCCTTCAGAAATATAATGCAGAAGTGGCTTAAAACTGCGATATTGGAATCAAAATTCAAAGAACAAGCTTCTTGCTCTCTTGCAAATTCCACTAGTCTTCCGCCAACATTGGATCCGGCGGATAATATTGAAGAAGTAAATAAATCCGGATCAACAAGCCGAGAAAAACGAAAGTATGATGAAGATTATTTGAATTTTGGATTTACTTGGTTTGGTGATAAAAATGAGCCAAATGGATTTTGTGTAGTATGTGAGCAAGTAGTGAACAACAGCAGTTTAAATCCTGCAAAGTTAAAGCGTCATTTGGAAACTAAACATCCAACTTTAAAAGGTAAAAGCGAATATTTTAAAAGAAAATGTATTGAACTAAAGCAGAAAAAGAATGCTTTTGAAAGGTATGTTTGTGATGATAATAAAAATGTACTAAAAGCATCTTATTTAGTTAGTTTGCACGTAGCTAAACAAGGCGAAGCTCATACGATTGCGGAAAAATTAATTAAGCCTTGCACAAAAGATTTAATCACATGCATGTTCGGTGAAAAATGTGCAAGCAAAATTGACCTCGTCCCATTGTCTGATACGACGATTTCACTACGAATTAAAGATATGTCAGATTACTGCGAAGCGGAACTAGTAAATCGTTTGAAAAACGCTAAAGATGGATTTACTTTGCAAATGGACGAATCTACAGATGTGGCTGGATTAGCAATTTTGTTAATTTTCGTGAGATACATACATACACGAATCCGATTTTAAGGAAGATATGCTTTTTTGCAAAGCTCTGCCAACTCAAACAACAGGTGAAGAAATATGTAATTTACTTAATGCTTACTTTGAAAAACATTCAATTTCTTGGAATTTATGCCATCATATATGCACTGATGGAGCCAAGGCTATGGTTGGTGTTATAAAGGGCGTAATAGCACGAAAAAAGAAAGTAGTTCCAAACATCAACGTTAGCCATTGCTGTCTTCATCGTCATGCTCCTACTGTTAAACGGATACCAAAAGCATTGCACGAAGTTGTCAATGAGGCCGTTAATAGGGTTAATTTCATCAAATCTAGACCCCTAAATGCCAGGGTATTTGCCCTATTGTGCGAAGATCTGGGAAGCTTACATAAAAATCTCCTTCTTCATACTGAAGTAAGATGGTTATCAAGGGGAAAGGTTCTAACCAGACTCTGGGAATTGCATGATGAAATTCGAATATTTTTATCTGAATGTGAATTTGCTGGAAAGCTTAATGACACTAGTTGGCTTCAAAATCTAGTCTACCTTGCAGATATATTTTCGTACCTGAACGAAGTTAATCTTTCACTTCAAGGACTAAATAGTACAATTTTTAAGGTCAATAGCAAAGTAAACTCGATAAAATCGAAACTCAAGCTTTGGGAGGAATATATCACCAAAAATAATACAGAATGTTTTGCTAATTTAAACGATTTCTTGGAAACCAATAATGTCGCATTCGAGCAGAATTTAAAAAATGGTATTTTGGAACATTTAACTGGATTGCAAAAGACATTTTTGGAATATTTTCCCCTTACTAGCAATAATTTGAGTTGGGTCGAAAATCCTTTTAATGAGTGTAGTAATGTAGATACCTTGCCAATTAAAGAAAGAGAGCAACTTATAGATATATGTACCGACACCACATTAAAATCTACATTTGGACAGGATGGCACTGGTCCATTTTGGATAAAATTAATGGAAGAATATCCGGAAATTTCCAAACACGCAGTAAAAGAATTGATGCCTTTCGTAACAACTTACCTCTGTGAGACATCCTTTTCCACATACGTCGCTACAAAAAACAAGTATAGAAATCGACTTAATACCGAAAATAATATGCGTCTCTAATTATCACCGATCTATCCAGATATTGATAAATTGTGCAGTAATAAACAAGCACAATAAAGTCATTAATTTTTTTTAAATATTTTTTTAATTTTTGTTTTTGTTTTTGTTTCGTTTTTCTTTGTTTTCAATTTCATATGACATATATATGTATAATACAAATACTTTATATGGAATATTTATCTTCTTGTTTGAATTAATGCAAATTTATATCTTATATAAAGTTTTTATAACAAAGGCAGGAACGCACCTTGTTCATAACATGTGATACGTAATATGACACATCCCCCCCCTAAAATCAAATCTGGGTGTGCTACTGAACGAAGGGTTCCATAAAAAAAATATCTCAAAAAAGGGTTCTGCGGGATGACGAAGGTTGAAGAACACTGGTATAGACCAAGTAGGGGATTTTGGAGTAAGGTGCACATACAAACATAAGCAATTGACTTTTTAATAGAAGAAATTTTGTGAAGGCTCCATTTTTGAAAGAAGAAATTTTATGAAGGGTCCATTTTTGAAAGAAGGGATTTTGTGAAGAGTCCATTTTTTAAAGAAGGGATTTCGTAAAGGGTCTACTTTTAAAGAAGGAATTTTGTAAAGGATCTGTTTCTGAAAAACGAATTCTTTGAAGGATCCGTTTCCGAAAAAAGGAATTTTTTGAAGTATCTATTTTGGAAAAGATAATTTTTTGAAGAATCCATTCTTAAATAAGAAATTTTGTGATGATTTCATTTCTATTAAATAAAGAATTTACATATTTCAAGCAGATTCCTGCAACAATTGAAAAAAGAAAAACTCGATTAGTCAAACGGGAAGTTTACTTAGTTCGATTAACACACAATGATTAACTTTTAACGCTTTTTTCTATAACTATTTAAGCAAACTAATAAACGTTTCTTTTTTTTCACAAACCCTACATTCATAATAAAAATTAAACAAAAAAAGCGAAACAAACTGTAGCAGCAAAAAAATATTTAAATCTAATACCCCAATCATTTATGTGTAGAAAAATGGCCCGACATGTGGCTTAAGGACCTTTTGACAGAATGGTAGCTGTTGCCATTAGGTGGATGAGAAAAATAAATGTAGAACAAAGAAAAGAATATTGAGCTTTGAGTCGGCTGCTATTTATGAGCCCGGTTAAGGAAATGACCACTTAGGGCAACTTTCTCTTTTAATGGCGCTAAATTTTTCAACTCATTTCGCTAACTGCGTTGAAATAAATAGGGCAGTTAGGAATGCAGATTTGCAAACGATTATGAAAGAAAAATTCAGAGTTCCGTCGTAATGCAGAAAAGCTGTTAATGGTGGAGAGTGAAGATTGGGGAGAGTTAAAAGTGAAGAGATAGTGAGAGGGAGAATAAATCGACAGAATGTTTAATCCTCTGCTGACATTGTAACAGAATAAATTATTGAATTAATTGAAAGTAAATTTTAGAAGTAAAGTGATTGTTATTAAATAAAGTATGGACAATATTAATAGAGCATTTTGGAACTAAATATGAAATTAAATATGATAAATGATTTGGTGTAAAAAATTTAATGAAGTAATGAGTACATTATATGTTTCATCTTTCATCATTTTAGTATATTATATAATTATTTTATGAAATATCAGCTACAATATATTTTTCATCATTTTAGTATATTGCATAATTATTTTTATGAAAAATGAGTTACATTATATGTTTGAGAATCACTTCCTTGGTGCAACCTCATTACTTTCTAAAAAAACTATTAAGAACACTACATTAAATAGTAATTCTTAAGAGTTAGTTAAGTCACAGTTCTGCATTATGTTCCCAATTCCACTGTAAACGCGCGCGTTTCTGTGCAGACGTCAGGGGGATGCAAACTGCTAATCGTCTGGCATAGAGACCAACGTGCCGGAGTCTCCTCTAAACAGTTTGCCTCGAAACAATGACTCCTGTGGCGGCTATCAGGGCTCAACCCAGTTGTCTGGCAAAACGATTTCTCTGACGTCGCGCAGTTATCACCAAATATCGTTCTTGCCGAGCGATTGTTACCCTTGTCCGACCTGGTACTGGTCGTCGGGTAAAATCTATAGTGATTTGGAACCTCGACCACAGTCTGGAGATCACACACTGAGGCACATTCAGAATTCGAGACGTTTCGGTTTGGGATCGACCGGATTCCAGCATTCCAATAATTCGTCCCTTCAAAAACATGTCCAGTTGGCATATTTGTGACATCTTTCGTCCTTTCTGATTGTTAGCAAGGTTCCGTACCACAGCAATTGTGACATTCTGACTCAACTGGCCATGCCGCTCGAGGCCGTTTTATACTCGTTCCGACGTGCGCCGGTGCTTTGCGCATGTCGACGTCGACTGAACTGTTTTGCAAATGCACAATGATTTACCTGCGTCCCACGATTCTCCACAAGTGATTATGAAAACCATTGTATCCATATTAACTCCGAATTTTTCGCATTTTACGGATTATGCTTAACTCTGGGACATAAGTGTATATATATATATATATATATATATATATATATATATATATATATATATATATATATATATATATATATATATATATATATATATATATATATATAATGTCATTTTAGTTTTATATAATGTTTACTAATCAATCTCATCTAACTAAATTTACCAATTTTCCTAAACTTCTCCATTTTGTTCTTTTCAATAATTATATATTTCAAGGTAATAAATTATATTTACAAGTCTCAGGGGTTCCACAAGGTGACTGTAGTAGCAGTATGTTAGCTAATTTATACCTATATCATTATGAAAAATCCTTTACTTCAACAGATTGTAAAATTTACAGATATGTTGATGATCTGATTTGTTTAGTATTTACTGATAATTATGTCATAGATATAGATTTCTATCCGGATAATTTGGAATTAATACCTAATGAAACTACTATTAGTAAAAATATTAATTATTTGGATTTAAATCTAATTGTAGAACCTACTAATGGGATAGTTGCTTATTTATATGATAAAAAAGTTTTTTTTTTAATTCAATATTAATAAAATATTTCTATTTAATTCATGCAACTCGATTCAATTGTTTAGAAATATTAAACTTAATCAACTTTTTAGAATTTATAGATTATCAGATAAAAAATTTCATGCTTTGCACATTAATAACCTCAAAATTACCAGTAAATTATATGAATATCCGGCATATTTAGTAAAAGGTATAGTTAATAAGTTTCGATTAGCCTAAAATCCTTAATAATCTCTCCTTAGTATCTTATTTTAGCCATACATCTACATTCTCTTGAATATACATTACAATATATTTTTATCCTTTTATTTTGCAGCTTTTTTACTGTAGAATATCACATTTCACTGCCTATACGCAGTACTGTTTTTTATTACTCACTTTGACAACAGTAGATCACTTTTTTAAACTTTAGCGAATGGCAACATTGGTTTTGTCATTTATTGCTCGTCATGGTTGTACATTTGAGGTGTATTATAAGGTATTTATATTTCCTATTTATTTTTTCAATCTTTTTGCCTGTCGTCCAAATAACACAAGTTTATAGATAAAATATATCTTGTGTTTCAGAAACAAGCATTTTTGTGTTCATTTCGATTAAATATATGGACTTAAAAAAAATGTTTATGAAATGAACAATTCTTAAGCCTAGAGCTTTTCCACGTGCAAGCTTTAATGCTTGATAATTTTTGTATTCCTGTTTTCGATTCCACACCATTGATATTTGTTGGTTACAATTTAGCTTAACGACCTGTAATATGTATTTTATTTCCTCATTATGGTTAAATTTAATTTTATTTCATTGTATTTTGTAGACAAATTTTAAGATAGTTAGTGTATTATGAGTTACTACTTCCATTCTACTATTGGATTTACAATTTTAATATTTTTATTATATACCAGCAGCATAGCCGTTCTTCGTACGGAGTATATAATATAAAGAGACTAATAATTCGCAATCATGTGCAAATTCTGTTAAAATATTAAATTTATTGCTCCTAAAGAGAAGTTTAAAAATATATGTTCTCACTATGCAAAATTATCTTCACGGGCAGATCTGAAGAATAAAACATCCTGGCCCTTTTTGTAAGCAAATTTGCAAATAAAAAGGAATTGAATCAATATATGCAACCCCGTACTACTTACATTGTCGCAGATTAGAAAATATGCCAGTGTGTTAGTAGAAGATTACCCGTATTACAATATGAGTCTCAAAAATCTTTGCCAAAATAAAACAGGTGACGTAATAAATTGAAAATATCAATAATCCCCGTGCTCTTTATACCAGAAGGTCGTAATTGATTCCAATATATGCCAATATATATCAAAACATCTGCCAATATACCTGTACTACTTATATTCTCGTGGATTAGAAGATATGCCCGTGTATTTGTAGAAGATTACTCGTACAACGTACAATATATGAGTTTAAACAATTTTTGTCATAATAAAACAATTGCATAATAACTTGAAAATATCTATAATCCCTAAATCAATAATCCCCGAAAATATCAATAATAATAACGTTTAAACATAAAGACCGTAATTGATATCATCCAGTCAAAAATGCTATAAGAAAAACCAAATCGTTCTTTCCTAAAATATATTTTTATATTCATTTATTTATTATTCAAATCGAAAAAATAATAATTAAAATTAACAGACAGATTTAATTTAATTGCGTTTCTGAGCAACATGATATAAGATAGAATCTTCCTCATAAATTGCGAAATTAAATAACCATTTTGATTTCTTTATACTTTTCATTGTTCAGTAAAAACTTGTGAAAAATAAAACATGGAGATAGATTTCCCATTTAAATCATGTTTCAAACAATTCATGTTTTCAGAAAGTGACTAATTAGCGCAAAAAATCTCCCACCAAACTCAGAGATAAGGTTTTAAATTCACTTTCAAACGATTTTCACGCTTTTCGTTTGGATAAACCACGGAGTTACAGAGTAGAACTCCTAGGAAAAAGTTTGGTTTTTCATTAATATCTCGACAACCCCTGGTCTTAGATACTCGAAACTTGGGCTAAATGTATGGGGGACTATTTCAGGGATATCCACAAAGTTTCATCAAATTCGGTTCAGCCGTTCTTCCGTGATGATGAGACAAAAGAAAATTTCGTTTTTTACTAATATCTCGAAAACCACTGATCGTAGAAACTCCAAACATGGACAAAATTTTAAGAGGGATTATTTCCAGGCTACCCACAAAATTTCCCCAATTCGGTTCAGCCGTTCTCCCGTGATGACGGGACAAACAGACAGACAGACAGATTTTCAAGTTTATATATATATATATATATATATATATATATATATATATATATATATATATATATATATATATATATATATATAATTTTAACCACGTGTTCTTATGCAATCATAGAAACAGCGGATTTTAGTATCTCTGTCTAGAATGTGCCCCTGAAGACGTTTCTGGCAGACATACTATTCATTGATTTATTTTCTTTTTCCTAGCCATTCCACGATCTACTTTTCCAGCCCTTCTCTTTACTTTTTACTTTCTGCTTTTAATGTAATTAAATATGCGTTATTATATTACCCGCGGTTTGATGCCGATTCATCGAAAAGTGGTTTATTTGTTTTTTCATATCTCTGGAACTTTTTATAATAAAATGCTGAAATTTTGTACATAACCTTATTAGTATATGGGACACATTTTACTCATTAGAAATGATTTTGTACGAGGGCCGTATAAAATTTTAATTTCTAAAAATATTTTGTAATTTCTTAAAATTTAACTCCCTTGAAAATTTTAATCGATTTCATACAATTATGTACCTTTTTTTAGGCAATTTTGTAATTTATTATATATGTCTAAGATCAATATTTAAGGAATAAAAGTCGAGGTCAATGTTCAATGTTTTTGGGACACCCTTTATATATATATATATAAAGAAGTAATAATAAAAATAATTAATTCAAGTAATCGTGAAATATTAACATCACCATAAAATCAAAACTACGGCCGAATAATGCCGATAATAGAAAAGATCAGCACAGGCTCAAATTCGAAGATTTAAAAGAATTAAATTCATCTTCAGGTCTGAGTATTTCATTCTAATTAACCCAAACAAATGCCTGTTTCAAATCGGACAACATTACATTGCTATAAATGCCCAAACTCAGACCACAGGCACCAAAAGATGAAAAAATGAAGATAAGAAATATTAGGAAAATTTGTATTACCATGTGGCAGGAACCTTTCTTCTTTCGCCACGTGCATGCGATCAACCTCAACAGCACAAAAAATTCTAGAAGCACCGGAACGAACATGGCGAAATACCACCTAGGAGGCAGCACGAACGTTCACAGCGACACTCCCAGACCCGTCCAGCGAGTCAGAAGAAGAGATAGGACAATAACCATAACAGAATATGAGCATGAAGCAAAGATGAAAATTCTTACTAAACAAGTGATTCATAGAAGAAATGGATAAACGAAAATGCCACTATACACTATTATAAGAGCGCTCAAATCGTAGTTTCAGAAACGTTAAAGAAAAAAAAGTTAAAGAAAAAAAATTCAAAACATTAATATTAATGTATCTTATTTTCCGATTTTTTGATTTTTCTAATTTTTTTTTTGGCTTATTTTATTATTTTTTCATTTTTATTTATTTATATAATTAATAAATAATAATTATTTTTCCTTTCTTTAGCCACAATAATTGGGAAAGTAGTCTTGGATGTTTTCGAGGGAAAGTTGATACACTGAGTTGATAATTTTAATAAAGAATTTGGGAGGATATGCATTATTAGTCGCTGTACTCAATAATTCCATAAAATGTGCTTATTTATAATTTTCATTACAAATTTTATTGATTCTAAGAATCTGGTTTATTATAATATTTCTAAAAACTGATATATGCAAACAAGAGTCAAAATGTTGAAATTTTGATGTATTAAATTTAAAATCTTGCCTTTTCTCATACAAGTTTATAGCCATATTACAATTTTGTAAATCTAAATTTAAATCTAAAAAGTTTGCAACATTAGAGTCATTATTACTTGCATTTAATTGTAAATTATTAAGATAAAAGCTAAATACTATAGGGTTATTATTAAGGGATACACATAATATGTCATCTAAATATCTAAACATGTGCATATTATGCAAGCTTGGATTAATGTTCTTTTCATAAAAGAATAAATACAAATTAACTAACATTGATGAGGCACACCCCCCTTGTGGGATTCCAAACTGTTGCTTAAAAAAAGTACCACCATGTTGAATATAATTCTCATAGAGAGAGAAATTAAGTAATTTTTTAAATAGAAAACGTGAATATTTTAGGTTGATATTATATTTTTAAAAAATTCCTAAAATAATTCTATACAGATCATCTATATCAATATTATTAAACAAATCTTTGAAATCAAAAGTATAAATACTATGAATATTAGTACGAGTTTTTAATTTCTTAACTAATTCAAAACTGTTTTTCACAATATGACAATTATTTGTGATCTCATCTGACAAGAATACTTCATTTAATATTTTTAATAATAATTTACCAGCATTAGTAATGTAAGAATTATGCCCACCTCTAATAGTTCGAAAAGCAACAGGGGATTTATGAAACTTGAGTACTAAAACAATATATGGAATGTTATTACAACTATATTTTAGATGGATTTGCTTATATTTGGCTGAAATTCTTTTAGATAAGATTTTAAAGTTAGTATTATGTAAATTATAGATTTTATTATTAAGTAAGTGTGACTGGAGGGTACTTATATAGTAATATTTACAAATGATTGAGTAGTTACTACTAGCCTTATCGACATAAATAATGACAAAATCATTTTGAATCTCTTTAATATCCTTTTTAATTGAATTACGTTTATATGATTTATTAATTTTCTGATTATATATATAGTGATTTAAGTATTGCTCTATTAAGACACTCCAGGGTTTGAAGGCTTCTACAGGGATTTGATATTTATAGCTGATTTTATAGATACATTTATTTAAGTCAAGAATTAAATCTTTACAAATTAATTTATGTTTAAATTTAGTAGGTATATAGTAGGTAGTCCATATGGAAATATAAATAAATATATATACATAAATAGAAACTTTAAAAACTTTTAAACTAATGTTTGGAATAATATTACCAATAAGGCAATGTATACTAGTTAAACAATAAAAGAGTATGCGCAAAGCAGCAATAACAATTTTATGCACGATATAAAATTCAATGAAAGAATGAACAGTTTATATATATACATATTGCAAGAAGCTCAACTACATATCCAGTTCTTAATTCAAACAAATTATATCTAAAAGCTTATTCGTAATTGTTTTTCCTTTGAATTTGCTATACATATATATATATATATATATATATATATATATATATATATATATATATATATATATATATATAAATATCTTATAAATACAATCAATCATAAATTAAATATATGAAATATAAAGATCCAAGGAGTAGTAAGGCGCAATAGCTGCTCTATCTAAGCCTTGATATATGTATATTAAAAGTAGAGGTGGAAAAAGGATAATAAATAAAAAGGAAGAGTTGTGTTTACGGGGTTGCAGAGAGGTCAAGGGGGATTGTGACCCCTTTTCGTGGTTTAAGCATGCTTTTAATCCTAGGAAACACTACACGCCCGAAACAACAATCAACAGTATGCAAGGGGAAAAACGGAATTCCGAAAAGTCAGAACAAAAGTACCAAGAAAGCATAAATGATATGAAATTCAAACCTTTCCAGACGTGAAATGCTATAAGGTGATGGTGAGTAGATAATAGGATCTGTGTGGAATACGATGTTAATAACCGAACCTAGAATTCCAATATTGTGATACAGTACTGCGTCCAGATGCAGTATAATAATATGGGATCGTGGTTACAGTGTATCCAAAGTGTGAGGAGTTGTATTGTACTAATTCATCAAAATTAGCATATATTTCTTCACTGTATCTTTTACAATATGCAACATAATAATGTTTGATGAATCGTGCAGGATATGATTTCTTCAAAGTCCACTTGATTAAATGTTGCAAGCATATATTAATCTGCTCGCTAGTGGAGTTTAATTGTCGGTATCTGGTAAAGTGATTAATTATCAAGATTACGTTAAATATTTATACTCAAATTGGTATTCCAATTAATGAAGTACTTAATTTTGCAATCAAAGTTATGTCGTTTATCAAAAATCCTGTAACATAGTTTATCATTATGATCATGTTAAATAGTTAAATCCAGGAAATCTACTTCCTCCATAAAATAGTTATATTCGAAAACATCCTGTATAATGGAATTGGATTTTATAAACAAATCAGGGGCATCCCCATGGGGGGGAAATGCTCTTCTATTCTTGCTGATTTTTATTTATATCAATATGAACAAGGAACTCATCTAATTAACGAAAATCCTTATTTCTGCTTCGTAGATGATATGTTGATTGGAATAACAGATAGATATGATATATTTGACTTCGGATTTTATCCCCCTGATTTAGAACTAGTCGAATCTGAACGCAGTAATACAATAACAGAGGAAGTAGATTTCCTGGATTTAACTATTCACCATGATCATAATGATAAACTATATTACAGGATTTTTGATAAACGACATAACTTTGATTGCAAAATTAATTACTTCACTAATTGGAGTATAAATATTCAACGTAATTTGATAATTAATCACTTTACCAGATACCGACAATTAAACTCCACTAGCGAACAGATTAATATATGCTTGCAACATTTAATCAAGTGGACTTTAAAGAAATCATATCCTGCACGATTCATCAAACATTATTATGTTGCATACTGTAAAAAATATAGTGAAGAAATATATGCTAATTTTGATGAATTAGTACAATACAACTCCACTCACACCTTGGATACACTGTAACCACGATCCCATATTATTATACTGCATCTGGACGCAGTACGGTATCTCAGTATTGTAATTCTAGGTTCGGTTATTAACATCGTATTCCACACAGATCCTATTATCTACTCATCATCGCCTTATAGCATTTCACGTCTGGAAAGGTTTGAATTTCATATCATTTATGCTTTCTTGGTACTTTTGTTCTGACATTTCGGGATTCCGTTTTTCCCCTTGCATACTGTTGATTGTTGTTTCGGGCGTGTAGTGGTTTCTGGGAGTGTTTTCTAGGATTAAAAGCATGCTTAAACCAGGAAAAGGGATCACAATCCCCCTTGACCTTTCTGCAACCTCGTAAACACAACTCTTCCTTTTTATTCATTATCCTTTTTCCACCTCTACTTTTAATATATATATATATATATATATATATATATATATATATATATATAGGGTGTATATGAACTGATGGTCAGAAATGTAAGGAGTTATAGAACTCACCAAAACAAACAACTTTCACAATACAATGTGGGGTCGGAAGGCGAGCCGCGAGAGGACGCTTTCTCTGGGAGTGGATGAAACGTAGCGTCAAAATGAAGTGAAGTGAAGACGAATATAGTGAAGACGAATAATAGAAATTTATTGACAAAATGTTTAAAACAAATACTCAAATGAACGACCACTAACTGAGAGACAGGCGTCACAGCGGCGACGTAGTGAATCGCGTACACTTTGGAAGATTCCTAGCATTTCACGAACGTCTGCAGCTGCGACGCTAATTCGGGCGACAAGGTCCTCTGGTGACTCGATGGGCGTCTCGTAAGCGACGATTTTTAGCTGTCCCCACAGGAAAAAATCCAGGTCGGACAGATCGGGAGATCTAGGAGGCCACGCGACGAAATCACCACGGCCAATCCATCTGTTCGGAAAGGCAATGTCCAGGAAGTTCCGCACAATCCTGGTGTAATGTGCTGGCGCTCCGTCGTGCTAGAACCACATAATCACTCGATGATTTGCTGGTACAACACGTAGTAAATCTGCAACACCTACTGGAGAAAGGTGAGACACTTGTGTCCGTCTAGGCGGTTTGGTAACAGATACGGGCCAATTAATTTGTCGGGATTCCCACACATTCAGAGAACCTTTACTGGTGGCATCTTGAACATGTAGTATGCGGATTTACTGTGTTCTCCATTTTGACGCGACGTTTCATCCACTCCAGAGAAAGCGCCCTGTCACGGATCGCCGGTTACTTTCCGACCCCACATTGTATTGTGAAAGTTGTTTGTTTTGGTGAGTTCTATAACCCCTTACAGTTCTGACCATCAGTTTATATACACCCGGTATAATATATATATATATATATATATATATATATATATATATATATATATATATATCTTCTTCATTCTCCTGCAATTATATTTTCATCTTTTTATCTCGAAGCTTTAACAGTTGAATAACTCATTTTATTGCTTTTGCGCAGTACAGTTTTTATTACTCTCTTTGGCAACAGCAAATCACATCTTTTCATTTTGGCATATGGCAACATTGATCCAGTCATATTTTGCTCGTCATGGTTGCGCTGAAGAGGTGCGTTTTGAGGTATTTATGTTTCCTTTATTGTTCCAATCTATATGCTTGTCGTCCATATAACACAAGTTTATAGATAAAATCTATCTTGTGTTTCAGAAACAAGCATTTTTGTGTTCATTTCGAAAAGATATATGGACCCGACGAGAATTTTTTCGAAATGAACTTTTCGTAAGCCTAATCTCGTAAGCCTAAATCTCCTCCATGTGCAAGCTTTTTTGCTTGATTTTTTTGTTTTTTTATTTGCATTCCTCATTTTTAAAATTTGTTGACTGTCTTTGTCCTTATGACTTGCATTATGCTTTATTATTTCCTCTTTTTGTCTTAATTTCTTTGTATTTGTAGAAAATTTTGGAATAGTGTATTATGAGTTACTACATACATTCTAACTTTGGATTTTATAATTTATTTTTATATATATATATATATATATATATATAAAAAGGTTTGAAGGCCCAATAAAAGAAAAGAAAGGAGCTGTAACTTGAAAATTCTAACTTTCTAACAGGCTCACAGAATAAAAGTATAAAACAGCAAATCTTCAAGCAAATGGGAAAAAATACAAATTTCGAATCATCAAGTCTAAGAAAAGTATCAAAAACAAAGGTATGGAATCGATAAAAGAAACACAGACGAAATCCAAACACAAACGTTATACACGTGGACAAGGCTCTAGGCCAAAATCAGGATTTGTTCACTTCTTCAAAACTCGTTTTCAAGTCCAAGTGTCTTGTAGAAGCAAACACAAAAATGTATGTTTCTGAAGAAATAGATAGATATAAACTATTTCTACTTGGACTACATACATAAAGAAGAAAAAATAAAAGGAAAAAAGGATACCTGAAATCTAACTGACAAAATACACGAACCTATCGAGCACGGGAACACAGAAAGAAGTGACAAGTGTTGCCATTCACAAAGAAATAAGATATGATCTACTGTTACCATTCGTAAGGAATAAATAACAGTAATGCGAAAAGACACGTACAAGAGATAATATATAATCAAGAGGGGCAATAATAGAAAGGTACGTAGATGTAAAACTAAAATATAATTAAAACAAGGGAAGGGAGATGTCAGGCTAATATATAAAACACCATAAAAAGAATTCATGAAAATCCGGCTAATCTAAATATTTAACTCTACCATTTACAAAATAAGAAGGATAGTTATATAAATTACTGGTAATTTTTAGATTATCAATATGTAAAGCATGAAATTTTTTATCAGATAATCTATATATTCTAAAAAGCTGATTACGAATAATATTTCTAAACAATAGAAACGAGTTGCAGGAATTAAATAGTAAGATTTTATTAATGTTAAAATTAAAAGAGTCTTTTTTATCATATAAATTAGTAACAATTCTATTAGAAGGTTCAATAAAAATATTTAAATCCAAAAAATTAATATTTTTACTAATAGTAGCTTCATTAGGAATTAATTCCAAATTATCAGGATAGAAATCTATATTAATGACACAATTTCCAGTATATACTAAGCTAATCAGATCATCAACATATCTGTATAATGTATAATCTATTGATGTAAAAGACTGTTCAAAATGATAAAGATATAAATTAGCTAACATACTGCTACTGCAGCCACCCTGTAGAACTCCTGAGACTTGTAGGTATAATTTATTTCCTTGAAAAATATAATTATTGAAAATAACAAAATGAAGAAGTTTAGGAAAATTTACAAAACTGGTATGAGTTGAAAGATTAGTAATATAAGCATTGTATAGAGCTAAAATTACATCATACAGGTCTGAGATTTTGATATTATTGAAAAGATCTTTAAAATCAAAAGTTTGAAAAATCCTATTAGTTTTTTAAGAGATGTTAATCTATTCTTTAATTATTTACTATTATTTAGAATAAGGTAATTATTGCTAGACTGACGTAAACTATGATTTATTTGATTTAAAGAATTAAAAGTAATTTACTCGCAATAGTAGAGTAAGTATTATGCCCACTAGTTACTATTCTAAATTTAATGGGATTTTTGTAAAATTTTGGAATAAACACAATATATGGAAATTTAAGAAATTTATATTTAATATTTAAGTCACTATACATATTGATAATTTTCAATTTAATACTATTAATGGAATGGAATGTAAATCAAGTTTAAAAAGACTATTATTTTTTAAATAATCTAACAGAAATTGTATATAAAATTTTTTACAGATAATAGCATAATTATTAGAGGCTTTATCTACGTAGGTGAGTAGGTGATAACAAAAGATCTTTCTAAATCAATAATGGAGAGTTTAATATTATAAAAATTATAATTGGATCTAGACAATTTAATACTACTAATAGCATTTTTATAGATTCTAATAAAGTAAATTTTCACATATTACGCAAATGCCTCTAAAGGCATAGCATATTTAGAAGCTAATTTATATATATATATATATATTTATCAAGATTAATTGATTTTAAACTTTAAAATAATTATTACAAGAGGGTAACCTGAATTTAGTGCCAAAAGACATAATGGTTCTTAACGAAATGTCTTTAACTATACCTAAGTCTCCTGTAACTATATGCCCCAGGTCTGGATTTAGAAATTTAGTATAATCTTTTACTTTACAATTACATTTATTATCTAAAATTGACTTGGAATACTGATCTAAAGCGAGAAATTGTGAAATTTTATTATAATTAAACATTGATCTACCAATAGGCCTGTTGTATTTAAAAGTCTTTGATACACTCAAATCTCCAATAGGCATTAAATGCTATATAATATATATATATATATATATATATATATATATATATATATATATATATATATATATATATATATATATATATATATATATATATATATATATATATATATATATATATATATATATATATAAATTTCTATGTTTATAAAATAAATTGTTAAGAATGTTTTAAAAAGTATTATCACAATATTCTTCTAATTAGAGTTTTATAACAAAATTGGTGAAGCAATACCTCACAAATCAAGCAAGCCTCCCTGACTTTGAGACTGGTTTTCACAAAACTGTTATTCTCAACCTATCGCACATTGTGGAGTCAAAACAATTTCACCCAAAATCTTTAAACTTCGCTATTACACTATGCTATTGCACTATGTGCACATACGCGAACTCCATATAAATTTCACTATTAAATTTTTAATTAAAACAAAAGTAGCACTGTCATAAAATAACCTAATTTACTTATCTATGTATTCTATTTATATATTTATTTTTTTGCAAACTTTAATATAATTTTAGGTGGAGGTTAAAGTATAACCTCTCAGGAAATTATATTAAAAATTGAGAATGCAGTACCTGAGCACAAAACTTGTACCGCAAGACACAATTTCAAAAACTATGAATTAATCTATCCTAAAACAAAATGTTATACACCAAACTTTCATTAAATGTGTATTTTAAAAATAGATATGGAGTTAAGAACGCACTCTAAACATTGAATGTCATTTAACAAGAAAATGCTCCTTGAAATTTTGAATATTCCACTACAAACAACGATCTTTGAGTTGGTAAGGGTCATCTCCCTCTTTAAAAACATATTTTTATATAATCAAACAAATATACCTCCCGCAGCGCGAAGCTCCCCTTGCACCATCATTTTCTATTTCTTCTTTAGAATCCAGCACACACAACGCCCTACCTGAAGAAGATAGCATCAACGAAGGGGAGGGGGGAAGAAAAACTCTAGAAATATACAACCCCTGACCCAGCCCTCACAAAGCAGGAGCCGGCTGTGGGCCTTTCACCCAGGCATTGAGTGCAGAAGAAAAAGTCGGAAGCATGCCTGGTAAGAGCACTCTTGATTTTTGTTGAAGCACCTTTTGCTGAGGGAAGTTCCCCACGAATTGCAAGAAAAGAATGTCAAGTGCCATATCAATGCATCGTTATAAAGACCTGCGCTGGGAGTTTCCGAGATTGTTTCCGTTCTGAAATTTTTGAAGAGATTTTTTTTTTCCCTCCCGCACTAGGAGGAGGTGTTCTGGAGTTGGATTGTGGGCAATTCTTTTATCCAGACTGGCGAGAATGAAGGAATTTTAAAGAATAAATGCATTAAATTCGTTTAAATTTTGACTTTCTTATCCTATGTAATGTAGTATAGAGAAAGTGTTATCTTCACGAAAATTTTAGAATTCGAAATTTGGATGACGATTGACACAATCTTTAGAACGTTAGCATAAACCGTTCTCGGGATATTGCATATTTTTCAAATATTATCAAAATAATCACATAAAATAAAAAAAATTGTTAATTATTGCGAAACATGTTCACCTTTATATGTAACATAATGTGATAAATTGGCTAACATCATTCTCGTGGATCTCGTTTATTCCATTCACGAGAGAAGACACTTTGCCTAATAGTTTTGTATTTTATCGTTTAATAATTCGCCGACAGTCCAGACATAATTCGAAGACATAATTCGCCGACAGTCAATTTATATATAAGAAATTATCTGAGTTTGTCTTTAACGCTTGACGATCCATTTGGCGAACTTAGCGACTCATTCAGCGAAATATCGTCAACTTGGCAATATTGATTGACGATAATATTGACGAAAATATAAAAAAAACGACGTTAATGGAAGGTAACGTTTTACTAATTTTGAATTCCCTCATACAACAGACATACTTATTTTAAAAATGCCCTTTTTTTCCGTTTGTTTGTAATGCTTCTCGATACATTTGGCGTACTTGGCGAATAATTTTGCGATACATCGATAAATCGAATAATTTTGCGATACAACTTGGCAATATTTCGCCCAGATTGACGAAAATATCGTTAAAATTCCAACGTTAACCCTATATCGAAAACGACGCCAAATGAATGAATTCATTGTTAAAATATTTCAATATATGGACGCTATTGCTTATTGCGGATGCTATCAATATTGATCATTGTCAAATTAGATGAAACATAAGTTAAGATGAAGCGTGAAAAATAAGTTAATTGGGTACTTCGCAAATTCTGATTTCCGTCATGTGACGGGCATATATATCTTCTAGCATATAAGAAATATTTTTCTAACCGTTTGTCTGTAACACTTGCTGATGCATTTGGCGAACAATCTAGCTGCAGATCGCCAAGTTGGCGATATTTCCCCCCAGATTGACGAAAATATCGTCAAAATTGCACAAATAACGCTAAAATAACGAAAATGATACCTAATTTATGACTTAATTATTAAAACTTTTTAATATATGAACTATGTTTCTCAT
Source organism: Amaurobius ferox (assembly GCA_951213105.1). Lineage (NCBI taxonomy): Eukaryota > Metazoa > Arthropoda > Arachnida > Araneae > Amaurobiidae > Amaurobius > Amaurobius ferox. Next base: position 12,050,065 of record OX578136.1, read on the forward strand.
TGAGGGTGCTATCAATATCGATAATTGTTTATTTAGAGTTGCGCGAAATATAAGTTAATTGGGTACTTTGAAATAGTTTTACATGTTGTCATTCTGAAAAACGCCATATGTACAATCCAACATTAAAAACACTATGCCGTGGATCTTACACATAATTTCACTGTGAAAGAAGTAAATCCATTGCATTGTATAGGGAAATCATGCGCTGCCCACATCAATTTTTTTTTACTTATTGATTTAGCTTTTTAATGAAGCACATTTTACAAAGCTGCCCTGATTTTAGTACTTCTCTTTTAAAAAGGAATAAAAAGTCAGCGAAAGTCGTGAAGATGTTAAATGACGTAGTTAGTGAAATTGAATCTGTTCCCGGATAAAAAGGTCACCTCATGAGTGAAAAAAGGAAATCTGCGTTCTTTTAGCAAATAATGACTTTGAAAATAAAAAAAAACATCGCTAAGATACTCAAAGGCGACACTGATAAATTCGGCTCTTATTGAAATTGAACCTTACAAATATCAAGTTTTATATTCGCCGAAGTAAAAGTCGAAAGACAATTTTCGATTCTGTAATTTTAAGTGGCAAAAAGCAAAGTTTAACTTTCGACCGTTTAAAAAATCTAATGTGGGCATGCGCAGAACATGACATTCATTACAGGTTAAACTTCATTTTTACTTTATTTCTTTAATAATTCATTAAATTGAATTTAATGGCACAAAATAACATGCATCATTATTTTTGCAATTTTAATTCAATTTCCGTTTTCATTTGGTAAATGGACATACTTTCAAAGGCGACGTAGCAAAACCGTAAAATGGCTAAAATATCTCAAAAATGATCCTTCAGTAATGGGAGTTGGTCTTATTCTTTTTATCGTCAAAAATTATGTATAAAACAAGTACTTAAATTAATACATTTGCGCCTTCGCAATATTTTATTTTAGATTGTGATGATTTTTGCGGGCCATTTTGCAAAAAACAATTCATGTTCTATTTTCCCAAATAGTACCAAAATATAATCAGCACCAGGGTAATCCATAAGTAACTTAAAAATAAAATTTTGTGAAATTTGGTAAATTAGTTTTTGAGTTAGAGTGGATACATACGTAGCACACACACATACACAGAGAGAGAGGGGGGGAGAGGAGGGGAGAGGAGAGAGGAGGGAATATAGAGAGAGGGGGAATGAGAGAGGGAAACAGACGTCATGCTAAATTCAGATTTTTTGTATTTTAGAGGTCCCAAACTGCGTAGATCCGTCGAAAACTCGAGTTGCAATTTTCGACACGATTCCAATGCTTTCCTTATACATTACTATATATTGTAAGGAAAACAAAAATATCTGGTAATTATAACCGCGAAAATAGGTAAGTGATCAGGTAAATAATTTTGCAATTAATTAACTAAATACTTTTCTATATTTTGATAATTTTTCAAGCACGTATACAGAATAAATGCCTGCTTTTGCTGCTTACTGTAAGTTTTTTCTATATTTTGTAAATATAGAAAATTTACTATATTTTCTCTATATTTTGTAAAATTAACTACATACTTTAATTTTTTTCAAACACTATACATAATAAATGGCTGCTTTTGCAGCTTACTGTGACGTTTTATATTGCTTGTTTGTCTGCCTATTTTTGTATTTTTTTTTTACTGCCTGAACTTCCGGGCTTTAGCAAAAACGAACGCATAAAGGATCATCAAAAATGTTCTTCATAGACGAAGCTTATTATAAGCTAAATATACAAGGTGCAGAGTCTACTTTGACGATAAGAGCTTGCAATTACGTCCCAGTAGCTCAACGGTAGAGCGTCGGCCGGCCAGAAAGGAGATCCAGGGTTCAATTCCCGGTTGGGGCAGAAAGGTTCTTTACAAAGATTCTTGGGTACGAAAAAGAAGATGACGGCGTTTTTTGAAATGCATTGCAGATGTCCCCATGGATTCAGAGTGCTTGACGGTACACATAAACGTGCTGCGTTATATTAAACACGTTTAAGCGATTTAAATATGTTGCTTGGATGTCACTGTTTTCCTATATACTAGTTCGTCTAATTTGTATATTCAAATTCTAAAAAAATATATGCTATTTTGCATTTGGATTTTCAAATATTGAAATTAGTTTTTTATTCTGTACTTCAAATTTCGTAATTATCTGTTAAATTATATTTAAATTTGAAATCTTTCCCCGCTCGCGTACTTCATATGCACGGGTCCATTCAAAGCCCGGCTTTTTTCTAGTGTTTTATTTATTCTTCTTAATTCCTCTCTTTTATTCGTTGGTATTTTTGAATTAGTTTGATTGAAATTTGTTTTAATTTAACTGATGAATTAGCACATGTAGCTTTCCGAAACAGGTCTCCCTCTTTTTCTTTTTTTTTTATCATCTATATTTGTAATTTTATTCACTTAAAACATTTTGAATCTGTCCTTTTACCGTTTTCGTAGATTTTTTCTTTCATATTTTCGAATGGCAACAATTTCTGGCTTATACCTTTTCGAATCTCATGGACAATTTGGGAAACTTTGGCCTAAGCAGACATTTTAATTATAAAGAAATATCAAACTACCAGCAAACAAACTCTGAAATTGGGTAAAAAATATTCTGTACATGAACATTCTGTGGAAATTAAGTCTATTACATCAATAATTCACAAAAACAGCCCATTTTAAGGCAATAGCTCCCTAACAATAACCAGTATTATTACGTAAGGTACATAATTGAAATAATGATTATTGTTTAATAATGGTCATTCATTTAACCACGGATGGTGAGGCACTTCTTTCTATACTTTAGTAAACGTGACCTTAACTACTTAATGGTACATTGGCATGAGATGAACGATCCATTTTTCTTTGATTACAAAGAAAAAAATTTGATGTGGGCAGTACATGACTTTCTCTGCAGACTCAAATTCATTTTCTCTTTATTTCATTAATAATTCATTAAATTGAGTTTAATTGCATTAAATAATACGCATTGAAATTACACTGAATTTACACTTTTAATTCAGCTTTCGTTTTCATTTGATAACTGGACTTATTCTCTAAACCGACGTAGCGAAAATGTGGAAAATTAAAATATCTCAAGAACAGCTAGTTCTAGAGTAATGGGGTTAGTCTTATTCTTTTCATCGTCAAAAATGACATGTAAAACAAGCATTTAATTAATGCATTTTAGCATACATAGTCTTTTATTTCAGATTTTGACGAATTTTACGGGCTATTTCGCAAAGAAATGTAGATTTTTTTAATTCCAAATTGTACCAAAATCTAATCAGCACCAGGGTCACTCACAAGGGGCTTGCCTACCTAATTTTATGAAATTCGGTTCATTAATTTTTGAATTAGAGTGGATACATACATTTCACACACAGTCAGAGATACACACACACACACACACACACACACAAACGTCACGCTAAAAATAGTTTTTTCGTGTTCTAGACAGAGGTCCCAAAACGCGTAAATTCGGCGAAAACTCGAGTTGTGATTTTTGATATGATTCCAATACTTTCCCTATACATTACCATGTATTGCAGGGAAAGTAAAACCTAGAATACGTGTTAAATTGATCAGTATAAAAAACAACATGAAATTTATGAAGGAGTTTTAATGTTGTGCCAAATGGTGCGAAAACTCCATTTTTGACGGAAAATTGATTTTTATTCTCTTTTGCATACGTATTCCTACAGTCATTTGAATTCTCGAAGAAGGCTAAAGTGACATCACCAGAACCGGGAAGTCCTTAGCGAATCCCCCCCCCCCCACATACACACACACCACCACACACACACACACACACACACACACTTTCTGGAATGTGATGCTGAATCCATATCAGTTATACTCTAAATGTTATCTATAGCAAATTCCGAGAAAGAGATGTTTCAATAAAAATTGAAGTGTTAGTAGAAATCCGTAGTAAAGTATCTCACCCACCCCGTCCGAAATCTGATTCACAGGGACCGCATCTTCCTTCCCCTATACATCAAACCTCTCGGAAGGACTTACAAACCCATATATTTGACGTACCCGTACCCCGCGTTAAGAAGAGAACAGTTTGGGCAGAGCCGGGAATCGGAATCGGGTCATCCGAGTGCAATCCCCGCACGCTAACCAGTGGACTGTCCCTCGCCCAAAATTCCGTTGTATGTCCTTGTAGAGCTTTTAAAGAGCTACAGAGTACTCAAAAATTGTTCATAGCTATTACTTTTATTCACTGCAAATTAGTACTTTTGTATACTCCGATTTCGGCCAGATGCGCGAACCACAGACTTCACGTCAAATTAAAAAAATATATATATTAACTTGCTTGATTGCATATAAACTAATACAATATCTCTGACGAAATTTTAGAATTAGATGAATTTATAAATTTGCATGGTAGCAGATAAATACGTACTTAAATTTCATACTTCCATATATTCGATTCAAAACTCATCAATCATTAAACATCTTCATAATCAATTACTTCAATTAACTTCAATTCCTAATTTCTTCTAAAACTAAACAAAACATCTCGTTCTAGTGCGCCAATATATCGCCAAAGAGGAAACACATTGATCTGCAACACTCGTGACATTGTAAATGTTACAGCTTTCACTCCGACTGGAAAACTTTCAGGACACTGAATTTGCATTTTTAATTCAATTTTCGTTATCATTTGGTAACGGGACATATTTTCAAAACCGGCGTAGCAAAAATGCGATAAAAATGAAATATCTCTCTCTCTCTCTCGCGCGCGCGCACGCACACACACACACACTCACGTCCCACCAAAAATAGTTTTCTCGTGTTCTAAAACTCAACTTATGATCTTTGACACTATTCCAATACTTTCCCTATACATTACCACGTATTGCAGGGAAAGTAATACAACTGAAATAAAAACATTCTTTATGGGGGAAAAAACTCTATTTCAAACTCCTTTAGGTCAACTCAGATTTCGCTATCCATTCTAAATTTTTTGAAAAAGTGAAGTGGGATGTATAAAGAAGCCGTGCTGCTTCTTAAGAAGCATTGTCCATGAAATATTTATTCTGACAATTCAAATGCCCTTTAAAGAGCTCTATATTCGAAGCATTGGCAGCCAATAATTTTATCTGACACACGTGCCCAACCAAGTGACTCTTTTACCTGTCGGGAAAAGGCGATTTTAAAGTTTGAAATTGTTGGTATCAGAATATAAAAGCCTATTCTTTTTATTTATTTATTTTTTTTTTTTTTTGTAAAGAATTTTCAGAAAATGGACTGCAAATGTATTTAATGATTAGTCTGATTTTTTTTTATTCAAAATTGCTCGTTAGTTTATAATTTGGATTTTTCTTTAAAGCTTTTCATATGATTAAAACTTCCAACATAGTTACTTAATAATTAACACAGGAAAGTTTTTGCTAATTATTTCTTTATGATGCCTTGTTTCTAATAGTTTTTAATTAATTACTATTTCTCCTATTCTGCTTCTGCATTCCATTTTGTGTTTATTTTTACTACATTTCTTGTTGTTTACCCTTTTACCTCCCTTTCGTGACACTGGGTGGCACCACTAGTGATATAATTAAACCTTTTTGCTGATTTGGATAATATCCAAGCGTTACCAAAACAATTTTTTATCATTTTATTTACACAGCATTATATGATGATGATTTTATCATTTATTTGTTAGTCAAATTTTGTATTTCATATTTAATAGCGTTAAGTGAACGATTTTAGACATAATTTTACACGAAAATCGTTCAGAAGATAATTCCTTGGCTACTTCGAGGAGTTGAGTTGTTCTCGTTGCATATATCTCTGGTAGTATTTCCCAAGCTTTTAATATCCATGACCCAATTTTTAAACACTGAACTTGTCAATGTTGTTGAGATCCAGACCGTCCGACCTACCAGAAAGGTGTAAGGTAACCGTTTGGACGGCCGGAAAGTGCCACGTAATTTACACCGGAACCCAGTGAGGGAGGCATCCACAGGGACCGTACCCTCCTTCCCTACCACCAACCTCTCGGAAGGACTTACGGACCCACATGTTTAACATAATCGTACTCCGCATGAACACGGCGGCAGTTGTGGCAGCGGGTAAATCACTCCACTCGCCCGAAATGTGCCAATAGCAACAGTGTAGTAAAAGTTATGTACTAATTAATCCTAAATATTCTGATTATTACTGGTTCATATTATATTTTAAAGCTAGGCAGCTTTGAAATATAATGTGAACCAGTAAGCTTTTCAGGGTTGGCTAATTTAAATCCTAGTTTAAAGCAGTATTTAACAAATTTACAATTGTTGAGTACAAATTTTGAGATTAAATCTCATCCCCGTGTCTAATAATTCGAGGAAAGTTTTAATAATCAGCCTATTATAGCCTAATACATTGTTTTATTGTATTACATATTGTTTTATTAACCTTATATTAATTTCTGTCAAGCCTTCCTGCATATGTGATTATGTATGTACATCCCACCTATTCCAATGTTGAACTTAAACTAGGCCCTAGAAATTCAACAACTTCTTTAAATTCAACTAACGATTCAAGGAATTGTATAAAACTTAAATGCAAAAAATTAAATGTATTTTAAATATTTACTAAAAATTTCTAATTTACTATATTAATTTACTATTACTATTTACTATTACTTACTATTTACTATTACTATTTACTATTACAATTACTATTTACTATTACTATTTACTATTACTATTTACTATTACTATTACTATTTTAACTATTACTATTTTAACTATTACTATTATTATTACTATTACTATTACTTTACTATTACAATTACTATTAACTATTACTATTACTATTTTAACTATTTACTATTACTATTTACTATTACTATTTTACTATTACAATTACTATTTACTATTACTATTTTAATTTCTAATTTACTATTACGATTACTATTTACTATTACTTACTATTTACTATTACTTACTATTTACTATTACTATTTACTATTACTATTTACTATTACTATTTACAATTACCTTACTATTACTATTTACTATTACTATTACTTTACTAATTTACTATTCTAATTTAAATATTTACTAAAAATTTCTAATTTAAAAAAACACTATTTCCTGTGTGAGTTTTAACTCGTTTTAACTAGTTAATAGGTTCTCAACCAGTAGCACGCGTACTTCTTACTGGTAGTAGTTGGATAATTCGATATACAGTATAAAAATTTTACTACCTTCTGAAGAATAGAGCATCTCATTACAAAAATTCATGTGACAGAAATTTAATGGAGGATTTTAAAAACTACTCTATAGTTAACTTATTAATTAAACAAAAGAAAGATTTTTAAGGATATTTCAGAAAGAGCAATTATATTTCTTATGCCGTTTTGTTCGACGTACTTTTTGTAAACGTACCAGGATTTTAGTTACCAATGACAATTTATTAAAGCAATGATAAAAATTCCCTTGATCATCTTGGACTGTCCACCCTAAAATCAATGATCTCCAACAGTTTAAAAATCACCCAGTCACTAGCTGAAATAAACTCTTACGTGCCCTATCTGCTTCTTCGACCCAGACCGTCCGACCTACCAGATAGTGTGATTGTGCCTATCTTGGCACAGAGCAACACTATGTTGGATGTAAACGCTGATTCATCGCCAATCCGTGGTTCCCGATCCTCTTCCGACTCGAACTAAGAACGGCCATCCATCGGGGTTGCAGATCTCGGCAGAGGACTTCGAATAAAAAATTAAGAGAGACTTAAAGAGGATTTGTGCGCAGAAAGATGAATGAGAAGTTTGGGGACAGAGAGGACTTAACGGCTCTGTTTCTGAGAGCGTGTGTCGTAAATAACGTTTCATTTTTCAGAAACTGACACTGTAATGACTTACGCAATACGTGGTTATATTTTTTTTATCTATATGTGTCACCTGTGCGACCACCCACAATACCTGCGATATTCGGAGTCTCAAAAACCATATCGAATCAATAAGTGTAATACACTTTGTGCGAAGGATAAGGAACATTTGAGCAACGTACACTTTTTTGCAAAAAAAAAAAAAAAAAAAGCACCATGAAGAAAGTGACTGTTTTTATTGAAATTAAATATGCGCACAGCTCATACACAGGTAATGCAACGATTACAAAATCAAGGCCGCAATACCCATCAATGGTTAGCAATTGCACATTGAATTTTCAAATCAGTAATTGGAGAAACCTCCCTTGGCGGTAATGCATGCTTGTATACGTCTAGGTAAGGAGTGATAAAGTTTCCTAATGTCATCCTGCGATACATTCTGTCAGTAATTCCTCAATTGTTGCTCCAGATCTACTACATTTCGGGGTGCCAGAATCTGGCGATCTAGCATGCCCCATGCATGTTCCATTGGCGAAAGGTCTAGTGACCTTGTTGTCCAAGGAACAGTATCAACAGCACGGAGACAGTCCACAAATATGCGAGCCGTATGTGGCGTGGCATTATCTTGTTGAAAAATGGACCCAGAATGACGTGCCATGAAGGGTAACGCAAACGGCCGCAGGATTTCATCAACATATCGCTGGGTTGTTAAAGTTGTATGCAGGATGACTAGGGGCGACCTACTGTCGTAAGAGACAGCACCTCACACCATCACATTAAGGGTAATGGCTATCTGCCTGTGCAAAACAAAGTCTGATTGGGACAGCTAGCCCTGGCTCGTCCACATACGTACCCGATGCTTATCAGCTAAAAGACTGAAGCGTGATTCATCGCTAAACACTATGCGATGCCAGTCTGCTGGCATCCATGATGCTCAGTTACAACACCACTCCAAACGACTCTGCCGATGTTGTGGGGTTATAGGCAGACATCTTAAAGGCGTCTAAAAGGAGTAATCAATCCTACCTCAGCCAAGCGCCGTGAGATGGTGGAAGTTACCACGGGTGGTATGGAAGAGGCTGTAGCACGTTTAATGGCGGACAATGATGCCGTTGGGCCAGTTCGGGGCTGTCGCACAATCATCCGATCTTGCCTCGCATTCGTGCACCTTGGTCTTCCAGAGCCTTTATTCCGCCGATGAGTTCCTTGCAACAACCACTGCTGCCAACATCTTTGCACAGCAGTGACCGTTCGGTGCAGGTGGCGGCCTATTGCTCGGTATGACCAGCCAGCTTCACGCATCCCGACTATACGACCACGTTCGAACTCGTCTAATTGCTTATAAGGTCTTCGGCAACGTCGTAACGGCATTATTGATTGTGTCTCCACGGAACTGCAACACCGATAAAGAGCAAAGATAAACCGTCCACATTTTTAACCTGTTTTATAAGATGCTAGTTGCGCAGTAGAAACGCGCGCTATGACCGAAGTTAACACTCATTGACCTTGCAAATTTAACCATTGGCATACTTGGTATAAAGAAATTTGCATGCGAAATTTCGAGATGATCGGAATATTTTTTAGGGGTGCTTCTTTTTTTGCAAAAGAGTGTATATAAACACAGATAATACAAGAAAGATCAATCAAACATAAAGCATTGATTATGAAACACTTTCCAACTGAAATGCAATTTTATTTAAACATCCTTAAAATGCGATACATTCAGCGGTGATATTTTTAAAATTGTCACAGTACTACAATAATTTATTTTAATTGGAAACTTAAAACCATGTCGGAGGTAAAAGTACTTTCAACCCCATACTTAAAACTGCATTGAAAAAGGCAACACTATAAAATCGGCTGCTTCTCTATGTAAAATCAATATTCATATGACCTATATTCCAGACTTCAGAGCTAAATAATTTTGCGTTAAAAATTCAGCAATTCTTATACTACTCATCTTACAGCTTGATATGTTTACATTTTGCATGCGTTAAAATTAGGCTTCGTTGTACAAATTATCAAAGTTTGATGATCATTTAAACTCAAAAATATTGTAATTGCGTTGGCGCAGAATATTGATGCACAGAAATAAAGCAGTTTTAGGACGGATGCAGTACTAAATATAAATTTAAAAGAACATTAAAAATCACGATATGGGGCAAGACAGCCCAGTGATTAGCGTGCGGGAATAGCACTCGGTTGGTCCGGGTTCGATTCCCGCCACTGCCAAAACTGCCGCCGTGTTCACGCGGAGTACGGGCACTTTAAACATGTGGGTCCGTATGTCCTTCCAAGAGGTTGGTGGTAGAGGAAGGATGGTATGGTCTCTGTGTATGCCTCCCTCACTGGGTTCCGGTCTAAATCGGGTGGCACTTCCCGGCCCTCCAAACAGATACCTTATACCTTTCTGGTATGTCGGGCGGTCTGGATCGAAGAAGAAGAAGAAGAAAAAAATCACGAATTTGACACTGGGAGAAAAGATGGATGCCATATTTTATTTTGAAGTGTGTTACATGATCTCTTCACATGGGTATTATTATTATTTCCATTTTTATTTAAAAAACTACCGAACATATTTTGCTCAGTTTTTTTTGTTTTTTTCTATATTTTATGGGATAATTTGAATATTTCCTAAAATTTTCAAAGCAATTTGCAAATTTTAACTTTGCTTAAAAAATGTTTGAAAAATGGGGTCCAATAGTGTTCAATGTATTTCACTTTTTCAACCCGGTTTCAATCCAAAACTTATTGGGTGATATTATTCATTGACATTCCCGTATGTCCCACAGACCGTCTCAACAACATGCTAAAATTTCATTTTGATAAAGTCATTTTTACGGCAGTTATCGTGCGAACGGACAGACAGACAGAATGAACCATGCCATGAACACTTTTCAACTATGTTGTAAAGTGTTAATAAAAATGCAGTATACAGCTGTTTCGAGGATATGGTGGATCCCCCTCGTCAGTGCAAGAGAACGGGTTCTTTTACACTAACGATGGGCATCCAGCGTATCCTCGAAACAACTATATGATGCATTATCATTCTATCTCTGTATTTTATCTGCAGACCAGTGGTGCCCAACCTTTGGGGCGTCGAGATCCACTTTTGATATACAATTAAAATAAAGATCGACTTATGATATGCAATTAATCTAAAGATCGACTTTTGATATACAATTAAGCTAAAGATCGACTTTTGATATGCAATTTAGCTAAAGATCGACTTGTAATGTGTAACTAAAATAACATACCATCAGAGAAGATTTATTTAAGGTGGTATGTGGGTTCCAACCGCCTCCTCTGAATTGAAAACTTTTAAGAAAATCTCAATTATAAATTTTTATTTTTAGTGTGTTTAGGTGAAAATATTTCAGATATCCCTACGAAATGTCGATTCTAAATTCGACACAATCTCATAATTTAATGAAGAAGAATCATTTCTTTTTGACTCAATATGATTAAGGACACAACGTTGTTAGACAGAAGATCTTTCATTAAAACTTCTTATAATACGCACAAAGTATTAAAAATGCCAGAGCGCTTTCGAGGGTTAAAACGTTCTTCATCAGTAGCTCTTCATCAGTATTCACCAGTGGCTCATCTTCAGTAGCACATGAAGAACGTATTAACGCTCGAAAGCGCTCTGGCATTTTAATACTTTGTATGTCTTATAAGAAGTTTTAATAAAAGACCTTCTGTCTAACAACGTTGTGTCCTTAATCTTATTTAGTTGAAATCAGACGTGATACTGAATTATTTATTCTGTTTCTTTTTCTTGCAATATTTCACCGATGGAGGGTAGAATTTCACAGAAAATTGAAAACTCTACTTTAAATAACCACTTCTTTTTTAACACTTTACAACAAAGTTGAAAAATGTTTATGACTTTGTTCATTCTGTCTGTCTGTCTGTCTGTCTGTCTGTCCGTTAGCACTATAACTTCCGCAAAAATGACTTAATCAAAATGAAATTTTAGTATGTTGTTCAGACGGTCTGTAGGACCTATGGGAATATAAATGAATAATATCACCCAACTAGTTTTGGATTGAACCCGGGTTGAAAAAATGAAATACATTGAGCCCTATGGAACCTAATTTATCAAACAATTTTTAAGCGGACTTAAATTTCACAAATTACTTCGAAAATTTTAGGTAATATTCAAATTGTTACATAAAATATATATAAAAAAAAAATTCAGCGAAATATATTCAGTAGTTTTTTAAATAAAAATTTAAATAATAATTACACCTCTTATATGAAGCGATCACGTGAACATGATATGAAAAGATCACGTGACCCACTTTAAAATGGTATATGGCATCCATCTTGTCTCAAAATCGTGATTTTTAAAGTTCTTTTTAATTCATATTGAGTGTTGTATCCGTCCTAAAACCACTTTATTTTTGCTTAAATTCTGTGCATCTACATACTGAAACAACGCAATTACAATATATTAAAGGATCATCCAAATTTGATTATTTCTACAACGAAGCCTATTTTTCACTTATGTAAAATATAAACAGCAAAATATGTAGAATGAGTTGTATTAGAATTGCTGTATTTCTTTAACACAAAATTATTTAGCTCATGGAGTCTGCATAGCTGATATGAATGAAATATTCATTGATTTTACAAGGAGAAGGACGATTTTTTAGTTGAAGTTTTAAGCATAGAGTTTAATTACTTATAGCTCCATGGTCTTAATTTTTAAATAAAATAAATTATTATAGTATTGTGATGAATGAAATGAATGGGAAATTGTTTATTGATGAAATGCTGCTTTTATAGAGAGCCAGGCGTGTTATTCTTTCTATGACGTCATTTGAATGAATTTCAGTTGTTTTCGATGAAGTTTTCAAATATAATAAATTATCGTAGTATTATGATAATTCTAAAATTATTACCGAGGAATGTATCGCATTTTAGAGATGTTTAAACCAGGCAATTTATATTTCAATGCCGTCAATTGAATGAAGATCATTTTTTTCGATGAAGGTTTAAATTTTCAAATATAATAAATTAATGTGGTATTGTGATAAGTTTTAAAATATTATCGAGGAATGTATTGCATTTTAGACATGTTTAAATAAAATTGCATTGAAGTTGGAAAGTGTTTCATAATCAATGCTTTAAGCATGATTGATCTTTCTTGTTTAATTCTTTCTCTGAACTACAACAGTAGGAATGAAAAGTTAATCAAAATGCAAATATATTTAACCTTACTCATTTACAAAATGAGAGTTTTGAGGTAAAATTTAAATTTCGTACCCGTAAAGTGCAATGCAAAACGTGTCATTCACTCCAATACTATCCAAATATCGATTTGATGACTGGTAGATCTCGATCGACGAGGAGCATCACTGATGAAGACGAACGAGAACGCCGTTTATTAAAATGGAATGGCGAGAAGTGGGATAAAGCAAGAGAATCAGTGCTCCACTCTCAAAGAAATCAACATATCCTTCAATTAATGATCAATTCTTAATTATTGTACTCAATATATTAAACGAAAAATGTAGCTTTCAGCCGCAGCTCACACAATCGGCACCTTTATCTCGGTACCAAACTGATTTTCCCTTTAAATGGATTTCACCATGTGTGAGGACTAAATAACCTCTCGATTATTATTTCCTGCAGTTTGTATTACAATTTATGTTTCTTTAAACTAACCATCCTAACTGGTTCTGTTGTTAGACGAATCAGCGAGCGAATCAGCATTTTCTGCGTTCCTACGGTAGAATGGGAATATGTTTCGGATCGTGACGTTTTCAGTGTTCTTGGAATAAAAGAAGGGTTCTTGAATAGACGATGAAGGAATCGAGTAGTGAATGGAAGGAAACCCCGTTCGATACAACGATGACTAGGCAGAATCTAGTATTCGGGGTGCGGCCGCAATACGGGGCGAAGTAACAGAATCCGGGGGAAGCATATAAACTTTGTAAATGCGTATACAAGTAAACATTATCACCAGCCTAGTAAATTGCGGTAGCTTGTTTATTTGCCATTTATTCTGGGCATGTGCAATAACAATTAGATATGTTATCCGTTGCTTTACACAGCAAGCTGCTGTAGATTCTGTGAAGTCCCCAATAAACTAAGCTTGATTTTTAAACAGTGCCGTCCTGTGTTATTGCCCTTGGACCAAAAGGTCGAAATATCAAGTACTCTAAATTTGAGTCAAGTCACTTTTGAGAGCTTAAGTAAAAATTCTCTACAAAAGGTATCTAAAGAGGATAAAGAGATATATAAACTTTAAACATGCTCTGTCCAGGTGACGCGTTTAAATTTTCGTTTATATTAGAGCATGTTGTTGTTGAGACCCAGACCGTCCGACCTACCAGAAAGGTGTAAGGTAACTGTTTGGACGGTCGGGAAGTGCCACCCAATTTAGACCGGAACCCAGTGGGGGAGGCATCCACAGGGACCGTACCCTCCTTCCCCTACCACCAACCTCTCGGAAGGACTTTCGGACCCACATGTTTAACGTGATCGTACTCCGCATGAACACGGCGGCAGTTTTGGCAGTGGCTGGAATCGAACCCGGGCCTACCGAGTGCAACTCCAGCGCGCTAACCAATGGGCTACCGCGCCCTATATTAGAGCATGTGTAGATGCTTTTCTTGCCGTTATTTTTGGCAGTGGCAGCTCGCGTATAGGCACTGCGGGAGCGACAGTGCTCTCTCTCCCTCGTAGCCCCGCGTGCAGCTTCCTATGTGCGCATGCGCACAACAGTCAAACACCACACTTCACAGTTCCAACACCACGCTTCACAGTTGCAGCGGCATGGTGTTTGAGTGTTGTGTGCGCGCACAACGAGGGAGAGAGAGCACTGTCGCTCCCGCAGTGCCACACTGCCTATACGCCAGTCGCCACTGATTTTTGGCAACATGTCAAGTACGATTAAAAGTACCGTACATTTTGTGAGTGAGGATCGCTTCCTTTACTTTCTCCCACCGCACATCACTGTTAAAATGTGAGATAAAATTTGTCGAGAAAGGTAAAATCCTGATGATACCGATATCAACAAAATATACTTCCCACCACCACTCGGAAGATGACTTATCATATTCTATACACTTTCCGTTTAGGTTTAGATCCTCCGTTTTTTATGCTTTTCCTAAATTTTGAAGTTATACCCATTTCTTTCTTACTTAACTTAAGGTCGTCACTTCTGTTTCCTCGAATATACTCCATTCTTAAAATACTATGAAAAACTAGACGGTATGCCCGCATATGACGGAATTAAAAATTTGCAAAGCATTGCCTCCCTCCCATTTAGCGTTATTCTTATCAATTTGGTGACATTTTTATCAATTTGGCGACATTTTCGTCAATTTTGCAATATTTACAAAGTCGCCACATTTGTGACATCCCTCCAAATGTTTCACCAAGCATTACGGACGGGCGGAGAAATGGGTTATTCATATAATCATCTGTTATATTATTTCCAAGATATTGAATTTTCATCAATTAGTCGTCATTTTTATTGATTTAGCGTCTATTTTATCAATTTGGAGGCATTTTCGTCAATTTAGTAGCATTTAAAAAGACTCGCCAAATTAGCGATATGCCACCAAAATTCGTCACCAGAATTTCGCCAAGCGGGTTAGATTTAGGTTATTCTTATAGGTTATTCTTATAGTAAATTCTTATATTTTTTCCAAGATATTGAATTTTCATCAATTAGTCGTCACCTTCACCAATTTGGCTATATTTTTATCAATTTGGCGACATTTTCATCCATTTGGCAATAGTTAAAAAATCTCGTCAAATTGGTGATATTCCACCAATTTCAACACCAAAATTTCGTCAAGGTACACCCAGAGACAGATAAATCAAGGTGTTTATATTATGAATATATAAAATGCATTCCCCTTCCTTTTCCTGCTTTGCAAGTCAGGTTTGCAGCAAAGAAAGTTAAATTAGTTTTTTAAGTTAATTTTTATATCTATATATTGTAAATTGGATTAAAATTTTTTTTGAAAACACTGAAAATAGACGTTCATTTTTCTCAATGCTGTAATCTCCTCCTTTTATATGTTAGAATATTCTTATTGTAATACCTCAAACCCTACCCCTCTCCTCCACCATGTATATCTCCCCCATACGAGACTCAGTGTGTTTCCTCCTTCTCCCCCTGAAGCAAATTCTATTATATATTTTATAAATATCCTCTGTATTTTCCGGATTTTTCTTGAAACTTAGGAAGGGGAAATAATAAATTGGGTCTATAAAGATGGGATGGGTAAAACTCTTCTGGCAACCAGACTAATAAACTACTTCCAGTCGGCAGTGGATAAGAGTGCATTCATTTTTTTAGATTAAATTTAAGGTAAATAAGAAAGCGCTAATCATTATTAAAGTTATACCCTTTTTGAAAATTTACCAATGAAAATTATTCACTCTCTTTACCACTCAATCACTAACGATATCTCAAAATTCGGGGTACAATATGCAATTTTCGATGGTAATATCTAAGGATCTACATCAAACCAAGTTTTGCTTCCTAAAGTATATCTCTGACAAATCTACTTTATTTCGAATGGAACGCCACGTCACTTTCTTAACTTAAAATATCCGCGAATATTTGCAGTGCTCCCCCCCCCGCCCCCCTACAATCTTTATGACTCTCTGACATGATAAAACCGAGATATTTCCACAAATGCATCCCCTGCGTTTCGAATATCCACTGATTAATATGCGCCTGAAGCAACGTGTCCAGAATCCGGTACCGCCTAGTTCCTTTGTTTCTCCCAGGCCGGAATGATTTCCCCGACTTTTTTTTTAGTCTATGATTTATGCTTTCTGCAGACGAACGGTCTCGTGACCACGCGTCCTCCATCCTTCCAACAAATCTGCAGATGTCGACCCCTAAATCAAAATTAACAAGCCATCGCCCCCTCCTCAAGGAAGCAAGCAGGAAGCAAAGAGGGGCAAGAGGAGAGGAGGTGCTCTGTTCTTTTCGAACGTGCTGGGAGACGAATAGGAGCTGCACTTCCATAGCCAAGATCGATATTTATTGCGACGACTTTTTTCGAAGGGGTATTAATTTTAAGACTCGGGGGTCATTTAGACAACGTTCTGGGGGTCTCCGATATGGAGTAATAGAGGAGATGGCATTACTCAAGGCTGTGGTCCGGGCTGAGGAGCGTGAGGAGTTGAAAAAGAGCGGTTAAAGAGCATTCGTTTTACAACAGTTGAATAAATTTCTTGAATTTTAAGTCGAATATTCCTGTTATTCGCTTGGCTATATTTTTAATACATATGATCCACGCTTGGGGGGGATATTAATTCGTTTTTAAAAAGGATCATGAAGTAGCGGCGTAGGCAGTTTGGGAACAGAGCAAACACCTCGTCCACCTGTATCTGAACAATTACATTATATCCTTATAGGGTCCATATTGGGAAACGAAATTTATCACTATTCATTACTGTATTTATCCCATTCAATCACCGGCCTTCCTCCTTCCTTTTAGCAAGATCCTTGAAGAGGAGGTAGACCCAAACAGAGCAAGTTCTGTAAGTATTTTGTAGGTGATCGTTGATTTTCGAAAATAAAAGACGATATGAATCTGCTCCGATAATTCATGCCATTGACAACGAAATATCGCTATATTTAAAAAAAAAATTTGCAAATTTTTTGCCTCTTCATTGTGAACAGATAGGAAAATGCACAGTTTAGGAATTTTACTTACAGACTAACATGAACCCGTAGATGTAGAACACTGGCTTAAAATTTTAATGTAAGCTTTAGTTAATTAAATATATTAATATAAAATTCAGTATTGCCAGTATGGATTTAATGGGTCGAACTGATCTTCCAACTTCTCTGGGATTGGTTGCTGGCAGAAACGTCACAAAGATGGTCGAAGGCAACAATAATTTGTTTTATTGTTGATAAATTTAGAAGCGTTTCCCAACTGTGATTGTCTTCGTGCAGTTTTTGGCCTACGTGCAACTCGAACGGGGATCTACGCCCACTAGAAAAACATCACAGAATTCGGGAAAATTAAAAGTAAAATGAAAGAAAAGTTAAAATAAAAATTATTAAATGTATTATTAAAACTTTTTCATTACTCAACCGTTTATATTTGAAGGGTCAAATTCCCTCTACTCCTTTGTACGGAACTCGGACATTGCTGGAGTACTTTACTCTACATGTACGGAAATCGCACGAAATGTCAGTTGTACGGAATTCGGTCATCACCGACAAATTAGAACAGAAGAGGGTTGGCGAGCAGGAAGGCGTATTCTAGTAAATATTTCTCCAAGTGCCATTTGATAACGACGATTTTTATTATTGTTATGAAATGAACAAAATATGTATTAACATCTTCTATAAATTGAAGAGGTGATAGAAAAAAAAAACTACAATGCAAAAAACCAACAGTGTTTTTCTACTTAAAAAATTGAAAAAGATAACCAGGTTAAATTAAATCACATAAAATTTATTTATAAATTTATAATCCAATAACTGTCGGATTTAGGAGGGATAAAAAATATAACTGGCAAAAAATATGTTTGATTTTATACTGATTATTATAACAATTAGAAAAATACAAATTAATGGCTTATTGATTAACTTTTTTGCCTGTAACTATTGACACTGTTTTTAACTTTATTCTGTAAAAATAATTTGTATTTTGTTTCCAGGAAAGAAAAACTTTGTAGAAAACTGTTTCCAAAAGCAATCCCGATATGTTTTGACACTCGTTGTTGCCCAATAAGCAATCGCGCATCGTTTCATGTTATGTGTTCAGATGTGAATAGGAAGTATTCAAGGTCATGCCATTTGCAATTAATTAAATTTTGCTTCAACACTTTTGTATCACCGTGGTAATTTTTGTCCTATTTTTCCTTCTCCCACGAACATTTTCATAAAAAGTATCATCCTTGAAATATTCCTACATACATATATATCCAGTGGTCATAAGTAGCGTACTACAAGTAGCGAAACTACAGTAGTCACTAATTTTTCTCGTAGTTTGTAGTGTAACGCGCTACTTTTAAAAATAAGTAGTGTAACGAGTAGCACGACACAATAAATCACTTGTTTGTATTGAGTTTGGACGCTACTTTTAACGTTACTTCAGTAAACAAACAAGGTGCCATTCTACATATCATGTGATCATCCTCTGTTCATTTGTAAGAAATTTAGTGTTCTGTGCAACGATGTACGATGGATGGCTGAAGGGTTAGAAAGGCCATTACCTCATGAAGTTGATTTTTTATATGGATGTATTCAAATGTGTGATTTCCCAAAAGATCCTACTTATCTGATTGCAATTTTGAGATGCAAATTCTACTAAAAATGAACAAACATGTTTTTAAATAAATAATTTTAACTTTTATTTTATACTTTTAATAAATAAAATGGATACACGTCAACTTTAATTAAACTTTAAAATCAAAGACAACCAAAAATAGGTTTAAAAGTCCTTTAACAAAATCTCCTTTCCTCGACGTACACAAATCACACGACCAAAGCGGGCATCACAATGCGAAGCCACGCCACTGGTGAAGGGCATTGTGATGCCCGCTTTGGCCGTGTAATTTGCGTACGTCGAGGAAAGGAGATTTTATTAAAGGACTTTTAAACCTATTTTTGGTTGTCTCTGATTTTAAAGTTTATACTTTTGTTTTATTTTACTGTTTTTGGAAGTGGGTAAAAGCGTAAAGATTGGTAAGTTGATCAGTCAATTTTAATTATTCAGAATAAATATGTTAAATGACTACAGTATACCCACATCCTCAACTTCTTGTGAAAACTGAAGCCGTGGCACAATTCGTCTTATAAAAGTAGTTATGTAATGACTCCATTTTAAAAGTAGTTTGCAGTCACTCCTTTTTTAAAAAGTAGTTGTAGTTAACTACATTTGTCATAATGTAGTTGTAGTTGTAGATCACTACAATAATAAAGTAGGCTTTCCAACCACTGTATATATCCACTAAAAAACTATTCGGACAATTATGTCTGGTAAAACAACATCGAATGAAGTGAATGGCCGCCAGTCGTTGTCACCGCTTGTTACGAAAGGGTTTTTTCTGTGACGCACAATGGCTTTAAACAGTCAAACGTTCGGCCTTGAACTTAGAATCGCTGGCTCTCATTAGGAGCGGAAGCTCCTTTTTCCGAACATCCAATTGACCCCTTTACCATCCGTGGCCAACATATCCGACAACAATCATAAAAGGAGACCATTGACGACATTGAATAGGGAAACAAAGAATGGGCGAAAAGCGAGGAAAGAAAAAAAAAGAACAAAGCAAAGCATCATTGATTAAGAAAAAAAATGAACCTACTTTTCACTAGACTTAAATATATAATAATAAATGATGTCTGTTTGTCTGTCTGTTCGTCTGTCGGCGACATAGCTGAAAATCTGAGGCTCACAGATACGAAATTCGGTATACAGTGATAGTTCAAGTCAAACCCAGAGATACCTCGGAACGATTTTTTTTTAATTAGAATTGTTTCTTTTAAATATTTTCTTTCTCTACATAGTAAAATATACAGGAAAAGTATTGTAATGAAGTCGTAAATATAAATACGCGTTTTCGATGGAAGAGCACGTTTCCAGGGATCAGAATTCTTATTAAAATGTTTGAAAATGAAAAAAATCCATCCTGTTCAGCATTTTATATCTTATAAAGTATACATTTCAAAAATACACTTTTTCTTTCATGTGATAAATCTATATTTTCCTTCAATGTAAATTTTTAAAGAAATATTTTATATATAGAATTGAAAACTTTGAACCATCTCTCGAACAAAAAATGAGTATGACGGCTTACCCGCAACGCTACTTAGAACATTTTTAGAAAAGGGCCAAATGTCGGTGTACTTTTCAACATTATAAATAAACATTGTTCTGTTTCAACGTTATAAACATTGTCCATTATTATTATTTAGCATTGAAAAATGTAAAGTACTTCCATTATGTAAGGAAAGTTACGTACTGCCCACATCAGAATTTTTAAAAATAGGTCTTATTATATATGAGATGAAACATTATGGGCTACAACGACAGTAATTATTCATGCGGATTATTTTAAGATGTTCAGAGAAGTTTACATTTTTATACATATTTTACTGAAAAAAAAATCTTAATTTATTGAAGATTTAACAGTCTTATGACCCCTTAAAGACTCCTGAACTCTATTCGAACGTTTTTGTGGTAATGTCTTGTGTGCATATGTATGTGTGTGCATATGTGTGTGCAAGTATGTATATACATACGTATGTGCATGTTTGTGGATGCGATGTAAAATATTTGCAAAATTGTAGCAAATGGTCAGTTTTCTTATTGCCACTGCAGGTTTCGGCTAATCCAAGCTGATGCGAGCACAAAAAGAGCAAAACCGGTCCATGAATACTGGTATCTGCAATGGGAACGCGATTTCAAAGCTCTTAACACTCGAGGAATTTCAAACCAGCATATCTTTACCCTAGAAATCAGATCTAAAATTTGCATAAATAAATGCATGGGGGTGGCAAATTTCCCCCTTCCAATATCGAAGCTCTCACTTCATTAGTAGAAGGGGGTCTTTGGATTGGAGTCTTTAAATCCCATAACTGTCTTTCATCAGCTAGATCGTCTGTGTGTGGGGAGAGAGGTTAAATAGATGCTCAGGGGAGGAGGGAGATCGACGCTATCTCCAGACGTTTACCGTATTCGATTAATAACAGTACAGTGTGAGGTAACAATAGACTCGGTAGCATTGTTTAGGAAATCGGGAGTTTATTTCATAATTGGATTTTAAAGATAAAACTGAACATGAAAAAAAAACACGTAGACTGCGAATCTTAGGTCGACTTTCTCATAGACCCATATATTATATTGTTTAGATCTAGTTCGACTATAATAAACATTGAAATAACTGGATCAAACATCAATCACGCCCTTTCTGTTTGAGTCAGGGATAATCACAAGACAGGCAGATTCACCACTTGCCACTCTATGAAGGACTCCTTCATACATTTCTGTTACTTATTCTGAGTAATTTGCCTTCTGAAGCAAATAATTCATTCCTCGGAATGGCTTGTGAATTATCAATCAACGTCCTTACTGTTCGAGTCGGGGATAATCACAAGACAGGCAGATTCACCCTTGCCACTCTATGAAGGACTCCTTCATACATTATGTTACTTATTCTGAGTAATTGGCCTTGTAAAGCAAATAATTCACTCCTCGGAATGGCTTGCGAATTATCAATCAACGCCCTTTCTGTTTGAGTGGGGGATAATCACAAGACAGGCAGATTCACCACTTGCCACTCTACGAAGGACTCCTTCATACATTTCTGTTACTTATTCTGAGTAATTTGCTTTCTGAAACAAATAATTCATTCCTCGGAATGGCTTGTGAATTATCAATCAACGTCCTTACTGTTTGAGTCGGGGATAATCACAACACAGGCAGATTCACCCTTGCCACTCTATGAAGGACTCCTTCATACATTGTTACTTATTCTGAGTAATTTGCCTTGTAAAGCAAATAATTCACTCCTCGTAATGGCTTACGAATTATCAATCAACGCCCTTTCTGTTTGAGTCGGGGATAATCACAAGACAGGCAGATTCACCCTTGCCACTCTATGAAGGACTCCTTCATACATTATGTTACTTATTCTGAGTAATTGGCCTTGTAAAGCAAATAATTCACTCCTCGGAATGGCTTGCGAATTATCAATCAACGCCCTTACTGTTTGAGTCGGGGATAATCACAACACAGGTAGATTCACCCTTGCCACTCTATGAAGGACTCCTTCATACATTGTTACTTATTCTGAGTAATTTGTCTTGTAAAGCAAATAATTCACTCCTCGTAATGGCTTGCGAATTATCAATCAACGCCCTTTCTGTTTGAGTCGGGGATAATCACAAGACAGGCAGATTCACCCTTGCCACTCTATGAAGGACTCCTTCATACATTTAGTTACTTATTCTGAGTAATTTGCTTTGTAAAGCAAATAATTCCCTCCTCGGAATGGCTTGCGAATTATCAATCAAAGCCCTTTCTGTTTGAGTCGGGGGTTAATCACGAGATAGGTAGATTCGTCACACATCGCTAGCGACCCAAGATCAAATAAATACCTCAGCCGACCGGAGTTCGAACTGACAGACACGAAATACGTGGCACACGAAATTCAATTCGAGGTCTACTAAACATGAGAATTGTTAATTACGGGCTTTATTTCATAAAAGTAATGCGGAATCCGAAGTGAAAGTGGTTAAGTCTTATTGATTACTTAACTAGCTATGAGTAAGTATTTCGACGATTGGTTCGAGCATAAGAAATATAATCTCGTTGGTAATAAAAAGATTTAATGTGGACAGTACATGGCTTTCCCTACAGGATGCAATGACTTCGCTTCTTTCTCAACAAACCAATGACGTACAAGATCGACGGCGCAATCTTCTTAACTAGCTTTGAATTGTACGTTAACATTGAACGCTTTGCTGGCTGGAAATGCAGAAAACTGCTATCAAAGTACCCAATTAATTTATAGTTCGCACAAATCTTACTTTGATAGTTAAGCTAACTTGAAATAAGGTAAGTAAACGCTAAACATAGTCCGTATATAAATAAAAAATTAAATTATTAGAAAATATTGAATTTTTACCAATTTTGGTAACATTTTCCTTAATGAAGAGTCATTTTCGTCAATTGGCAGCATTTTAAAAAAAGTTGGCGTTATTTCGTTAAATGCATCGCCTTGGTAAACCTACATTTAAGGATACTTACTACTTGTTTTAATTTTATGTAACTTTTTCGATATAATCTAAAAAAAAAAATGCTACGTCTCGAGAACGGTTAATGCTAGCGTTCTAAAGTGGGTGCCATTCGTTTTCTTATGATAAATTACGTAAAAAAATAGTTAATTATTTAACTTTATTAAAAATTCTGATTTTTTTATTTATTTTTTTTAAATTCATTCCAAAATTGAGGGAAGGGGAGGGGTTCGGAACATTCGGTTGCGTTTAAAATCAATAGTATTCCCGTATTCACTCATTGTAATAATCATACTCATTTTGTTTTCAAATCGATCCATTCGTTTGTGAGATAACCCATCCATCGACTCATGGACACACACACTAACATATGCACTAATATACACATACACTAACATACCCATACACTAACAAACACACACATTAACACAATACTAATATGCACATGCACACACTAACATACACATACACTAACTACATACATATAAACTAACATACATACACACATACATCACCTCAAAATCATTCAATTCGAGTTCAGAAAAGCTTAAAACGGGCTCTTCCGTCGAAAACTCGACCCCGTCCCAATAATTTCCTTATACATTATACTATGTATGTAGGGAAAGGAAAAATCATCGGCGACTCCAGGCCGATGGAGCCGAAAGGGTTTTCATTGAATAACGTCTTGACGTAAAATAAAACTCCCAAGAAATTTCCCGTTTTATATCCTTGTAGGGATTTCAAAGAATTACAAATTGCTTTGCGTACTGTTTGTTCCTAGTTAGCTAAAATAAGATCCACTTTTCAAAGTAGTTCAAAAATATTAAAATATCGAATTTATATCCAGTCTATTTCGAAAACCATGAACCCGATTATATGTATTATTTCAATTATATAACTTTGTAGCGCTTTCAAAAGGCTACGTATGGCTTGCTTATTGTTCACGTTTAATCTTTGAGCTTATAAGCATTACAAACTGAACTGCGTGTTTTCAATCCTCAACTTGACAAAGCAATTGCTAGAAAACTGTATAGCTTTAGAAAGCAAATAAGAAATATCAATCATACATAAAGCATTGATTATGAAACACTTTCCAACACAAATGCAATTTTATTTAAACATCTCTAAAATGCGATACATTCAGCGCTGGCATATTTTAAATGATCACAGTACTACAATAATTTATTATATTTGAAAACTTTAAAACTTCGTCCAAAAAAAATATGACCCTTATTCAAATGACGTCATCGAAATATAAATCTTCTGGCTCTCTATGTAAAAGAGTGAATATTTCATTCATACACTTTTATTCCAGACTCGAGTTAAATAATTTTTAAAAAAATGTTCAATAACTTGAAAAAAAGTGACGAATCTAGGCACTGGATTTCCTACTGAACATTTTTTTCCTTACTGTTTATATTTATTATATTTTATAAGATATTTCGAGTGAAAGTAAGCAAAGTGAAGTGAAATCTTATTCGAAGAAAAACTTCTTTTTCCAAAAAAAAAAGTTTAAAATATTAAAATATTGAAGCTTTTTTTTTTGTATATTCATAAATTGTACCCTATTTCCGACAAAGCAAGTAAAATTTGTTTATATTACTTTCCCTGACGAAATATGATTTATTTAAAAAAAGCTAAACAGGTTTTTACTTTCCATGCAATATATGATAATGTATAGGTAAAGTATTGGAATCATGCCAAAAATCGCAACTCGAGTTTTCGACGGATCGACACGTTTTAGGACCGCTAGAATACGAAAAAAATATTTTTAGCGTGACGTCTGTGTGTCTGTCTGTCTGTGTAATGTATGTATCCACTCTAACTCAAAAGCGAATGGACCGAATTTCATAAAATTTGGTGAGTTAGTCACTTGTGGGTGATCCTGGTGTTGATTAGATTTTGGTACGATTCGGGATAAAGGAACCTGCATTTTTTTTTTTCGAAATGGCCCACAAAAATTGCCTGTATTCACTCTAACTGAAAAACTAATTGATCAAATTTCACAAAATTTGGTAGATGAGTCACTTGTAGATTGCCCTGGTGCTGATTAGATTTTGGTATGATTTAGAAAAGAGGAGCCTGTTTTTGTTTTTTGCGAAATGGCCCGCAAAAATCGTCAAAATTTAAAAATAAAAGACTACGTATGCTCAAATGCATCCATTAAATACTTGTTTTACACGTAATTTTTGACGATCAAAAAAATAATGCCAGCCCCCATTACTCTAGGTCTAGCCATTCTCGAGATAGTTTAGTTTTAATTCCCATTTTTATTCCGACGGTTTTAAGAATAGGTCCAGTTATATTAAACGAAATTAAAAGTGCAAATTCACTGTCATTTCAATTAATTGTGCTTGTTATTTAGTGAAATTAAACTCAATTTAATGAATTATTAATGAAATAAAGATAAAACGGATTTAAGTCTGCAGGGAAAGTCATGTGCTGCCCACATCAGATTTGTTTTATGTTTTAGATTCGGAGATAAAAGCAAAGTGCTTACATTTTTCGTAACGCTCTGATGTCAGCTGGAAATACCCCAGCCATACACGTTATTCAGGTTCTAAAAACTGCAGAAAACAACTGTGTCAAACTCAAGACACTTAAATTAGAATAGTAAATTTTAGTAGCGTAGGGGTAGGGGGAAATTATGCCCCCCCCCCCCCCCCCTCATTGGACGATACACTTTGATTTCCCTACATACATAGATAGGGACAGTATTGTGACAGGATTGCCATTTCGAATTCGAGGTTTCGACGTAAGAACACGTTTTATGCATCCCTTGAACTCGAAATCAATGTTTTTGAAGTAATGTCTCTGTGTGTGTGTGTGTGTCTGGATGCGATATCTCACGAACAAATGAAGTGTGTTGAACGTAATTTGGTACGATTATTACAATCGGTGTATACTGGAAGTCTATTTATTTTGAACGTAATCTAATGTTTAGACCCCCACCCCCAATTTTGAAATAAAATTTCATAAAAAAAATTCAAACAAATTTCAAATAAAATTTTAAAATGTCATCAAAAATCAGAAAAGTCAGTAATGTCACGTAAAAAATAATTTCTCGTGTAATTTTTCGTTAGAGAATAAATGACGCAAACTTTAGAACGCGCTAGCATAAACAGTTCTCGAGATATTTCCCGTTTTCACATGAATTTATCAAAAAAAGTATATAAAACAAGCAATGTTACGCTACAAATTTGTTAATATCATTCTCATGAATCTAGGACGTTCCAATCACGAGAGAAGATACTTTGTGCAATAATATTATATCTTAACGTTCAACAATTCGCCAATAATCATTTATTGATATATAAGGAAAACCATTTTCTCCGTCTGTCTGGAACGTTTAGTGATAAATGGGCCGAACTATAGGCGGCTAATTTAACGAAATATCGCCAACATGGCAATTTTTTAGTCTTACCAAATTGGCAAAATTATCTTCGAAAGTGAAAACAGGAAGCTAAGTGAGCGAAAATAAAGCCAAAATCAAAAATTAAAATGTTTTAATATATATACTCAATTGTTTATTGCGGATGCTATTAATATTGACAGTTGTCAAGTTAAAGTTGCACGAAATATAAGTGAATTGGGTACTTACTTCGAAATAGTGTTTATTACATGTTGTCATCAGGAAAAGCGCGCAATGTGCAATTCAACGTTAAAAGCATTATGCTGTGCATCTTTTACACTTTTTTTTTTTGGCGAAAAAAAAGTAAATTTATTGCATTATATAGGGAAAGTCATATGCTGCCCATATCAGATATTTTTTCAATGAATTTCAAGGGTTGAAAACTCAAACAGAGCGAGGGTTCTGCTGGATTGATAGGATAGTTATCGCCTACTTATGTTTATGTATACATAAACACCCATACATGAGTGTGTCACGTGACTGTTTCTACGGAATGTTGCAAGTACAATATATTTTGTTTCTAAAATATTTTTTCTGTTTGAAAAATTAATTTTAGTTTTTTCTACATCTCGGACTTCCTTAGGTGCCGTGGAATCTCTGATCTGCAGGCAGTGTTTCTTCCAAGCATACCTCCGGGGGACATTTTATGTTAACCTAGTTACTTTCCTTATATACATAATGTATAAGGAAAGTATTGTGACGGGGTCGAAAATTTGAATTCGAGTTTTCGACAGGAGAGCACGTTTCAAGCATCCCTGATCATGAATTAAACATTTTTGAGGTGATGTCTGTGTGTGTGTGTGTGAAAGTATGTGTGAAAGTGTGTGTGTGGGGTGAAAGTATGTGTGAAAGTGTGTGTGAAAGTATGTGTGAAAGTGTGTGTGTGTCTGTGTGAAAGTATGTGTGTGTGTGTGTGTGTGTGAAAGTATGTGTGTGTGTGTGTGAAAGTATGTGTGTGTGTGTGTGTGTGTGTGTGTGTGTGTGTGTGTGTGTGTGTGTGTCAGTGAGTCTGTGAAGACGATATCTCACGAACGAATATAGCGATTCGAATGAAATTTGATACAAAAATCACAATCCGTGAATACTGGAAGCCTATTGTTTTAAAACACAATCGAATATTCAGAACCCCTCTAAATTTTCAAGTGAAATTTTGAAAAAATCATCAAAAAATCAAAACCTTTAATAAAGTTGCGCAAATATGCATTTCTTATGTAATTTTTCTTAGAAAACGATTGACATAAATTTTAGAACGCTAACATGAACCGTTCTCGAGATACTGCACATTTTTCAAATAAATTTATCAAAAAATCCCATAAATTCAAAAAAAAATACTAACTGTTGAAAAACATGTTCACTTTTCATATGTAATATCATACGATAAATTGGGTGACATCATTCTCGTGAATCTAACTCGTTCCATTCACGAGAAAAAATACTTTGAGTAATATTTTTGTATTTGAACGCCAATGGTCATTTATCTGCTGTAAGAATAACTTATTTCTTCGTCCATAACGCTTGACTAGATTTTGGCGACAAATTTAGCGGAATGTCGCCAACTTGGCGACATTTTTAAATGCCGCCAAATGAACGAAAATCTCGCCAAGTGGATAAAAATGACGCTAAATCAATGAAAATGACGACTAATTAAAGAAAATTTAATATCTTGGAAAGACTATAAGTATCTACTATAAGAATAACATTTTTTTAACTGTAAAAATAGTAAATTCATTGTATTATATAAGGAAAGTCATGTGCTGCCCACATCAGATTTTTCTAGTTATGTGACAGCATTTAAATATATTTATATATGGCAAATGGAAAATTCTCCTCCTCATAAAATTCCATTGCCCCCCCCCCCCCGACCAAAAAGTCCTGTGAAGAAAACTGTCTACAAATACATTAAGTACGTATTTAGTGCAGCAAAAGGGGAGCACCGAAATGAACGTGGAAATTTCTATGAAATGCATTTTACTTTCCCTGAAATGCATGATAATGTATGGGGAAAGTATTGGAATCATGTCGAAAATCGCAACTCGAGTTTTCGACGGATCTACACGTTTCGAGCACCCTAGAACACGAAAAAACTATTTTCAGCGTGTCGTCTGTCTTTGCAATGTATGTATCCACTCTAACTCAAAAACTAATGAACCCCATTTTCAGAAAATTTTATAGGTCAGGTCACTTGTGGGATTAGATTTTAGTAGATTCGAGATAAAAAAAAAAAAAAAACTTCCCTTTCTTGCCACCAAAATATGTATGACCCGCAAAAATTGTATGCATCCACTCTAGATGAGAAATCGACCAAATTTCACAAAATTTAGTAGATAAGTTGCTTGAAGGTTATCGCGGTGCTGGTTAGATTTTGGTACGATTTGAAAAAAAAAATGCCCCTTTTTTTCTTTTTTTTTTTCAAAATGGCCCGAAAAAATCATCAAGATTTAAATTAAAATACTACAAATGTATCCATTAAATGCATGTTTTATACGTCATTTTTAACGACGAAAAGAATGAAACCAACCCAATTAGTTTAAGATGGTCCATTCTCGAGATATTGAAGTCTTTTGGGGAAATGAAGATGTTTTCCACTGTAGTGAAAAAATTATTTTATAAAATTTCTTAAAATTTAGTAGTTTCGTCTCTTGAGATTTATTCCGATACTCATTAGATTTTGAGCATGCCTCGGAAAAATATAACTGACCCCCCCTTTTTTTTTTTTTTTTTTTTGCGAAATGGCCTTCCAAAATCGTGAAAATGTGAAAAAAATGACTGAAATTGCTGAAATATAATAATTAAGTACTTGTTCCAGATATAATTTTTGACAGCACAGCGAATAAGATTAACTCCATGACTTTATGATGAAGAAGCTAAAAACTTTAAAGTGCATTAAGTTGCCAAATGAAACGAGCATGCAATAAAACTGCAAACTGGATAGAATATCAGAAAAGTCTCCATGTTATTTTATGCGATTAAACTCCATTTAATGCATCATGAAATAAAAATAAGAAAATGAATTTGAATTATGTAGGGAGAGTCATGTGCTGCTCATATCAGATTTTTTACTTTACCTTAGAAATTTTGACAACAAATGGAATAAGACTGATCCCAAGCGAATAAGACTGTAGGCTAAACCGTTCTCGAGATATTTTGGAATTTTGACAAGCTGAAGAATTTAAAGTGTTGCCAAATGAAAGGCAGATGCATTCAAAAGGTAAATTGGATATAATATCAGAAAAGTATCAATGTTATTTTCTGCAGTTAAACTCCATTTAATGCATCATGAAATAAAAAATAAAAAAATGAATTTGAATGTGTAGCGAAAGTCATGTGCTGCCCACATCCGATTTTTTTTAAACCTATAGGGAATAAATAAATATTCAAATATCAAAAAGTTCCTTAATTATCTAAAAATATTAAATTAATATTATCGCATTTTATAATAACTGTTTAAAGTGAGACCTTTTTCCAGATCAGTTGTAACACACTTCTGTCCCTCATTTGTTCAGCTTTCTGTGACCCGGTTTCTCGCTCTAGACGGAATTATAGGCGCAGCAAAGATCGAGGAAATGGGAGAGGGGGTCGAGGATCAAAATGAGGGTTTACAGTTCTGGATTTAGTTTTCCAACATCAACTTTATGGATAATTAATGTTATTGTTTAGCTAATGAAGGGGATTATGACTCTCCCCCCCCCTCATGCTAATGCTACAGTGCAGAAGTAAAAACTCTAAAAAAAAAAGTAGATCCTACAAACTCCACACATCAGGAAAAAAAAAACGAGAAATGTTTGAGGTATTTAATAAAAAATATGCGAAATAATTATATATTTATAAATTTTTGTCCTTTTTATGCCATAAATTAAAGAATTATCATTATCGTTTAAAAATAAATTTTAAATATAAAAATCGCTGAATTTTTTAGATAAAAAATTCAGCGATTAGAGAGCTTCGAGAGGCCTTCATTTAATTATAGGGCAGTGAGGGCCCGTTCAAATTGAAATCGTATGCATGTGCACTAAATTTTCTAACTAACTACTAATAGAATGTATACATCGAGCTATTCACCTTTAAAGCTATTAAACTGGAACTTTCAAGACGTAAACTGCAAGATTTAAAAACTTCGACTTTGTTCACCTTCTGAACTCAATCAGTGTGCATTTATACGATAATTGGATTGTTTTTGTACGACGCACACACAAACAGATCAGTCTATAAACTTCTTACACCCAGAAGAAAAGTAAACAAAATGTCCCGCGTCAGAGCCGGCTTCACAGCAGCCCTGACCCACAATGACATCGCGCGCCCACATATTTTTGCACCACCCGACGATCGAGCGACATTCGTGTTTGATAAATTCCACATTTTATACAAAATACATTATTCTGTTTCAAGAAAGCTCACCTGACATCCTTGAGGCGTTTGAGCTCGCTCATTTCGAGCTCGAATCTGAGCTTGTTCACATCGCAGAGCAAGGCATCGTGCTCTTCTCTGAGCGCGGCCAGCTCACTTTCCAACTCCTCAATTCGAATAAACTGCCGCTTGATTAATTTATCCTTTTCCTCGATAATCCGTTTGGAGTCGTCCGATGGATCCGCCATGTTCGTCGTGTCTGGAGATTCAAACCGAAGGGAACGACTCGCTGACCCTAAACACAGTCATTGTCACAACACAAACACCACTTGGAACCACCGGTGTCCAAAACTTTGAAACAGACTAGAAGCGAGCTACGCGTACGGCAGACGCCATACTGCTAACGGAAGAAATGTTCGCCGCGCGGAGGGAACATTGGGTTGCCGGCTGAATGCAAGAGCATCGCCAAAGAGTGTCGCCAACTGAATGAAAGTCACAGAGCCAATCCTATATGAATGGTGGTGCACTTTGATTTTAAGAGAATCTTCAAATCAGTATTCTCATGAAGAACTTATAATAGGAAGATGCATATAAGCCAGAAATAAAAAAAAAAGACTCGCATAGTCATATTTTCTTTCTTTCATCAGCAAGAGGTAGATAGACATACGTAAACCGGATCTCAGAAATGAAGAGGAGAGTATAGCTAAATGGGAGGGGGAGTTACAGTGCTGATTTACGTTTTCCATTATGGACACTATGAAGAACTAATGTAATTTTCCCGCTAATGGAGGAAGGATTGGGATATTTCCTCCATTAGAGGAAATCTATGGTTAAGTTTATGGTTAAAAATAAATCATTGAGTCTATGGTTAAGAATGAATCCTTAAGTCTATGGTTAATAATGAATCCTTAAGTCTATGGTTAAGAATGAATCCTTAAGTCTGTGGTTAAGGATGCATCCTTAAGTCTATCGTTAAGAATGAATCCTTAAGTCTATGATTAATAATGAATCCTTAAGTCTATGGTTAGGAATGAATCCTTAAATCTATGGTTGAGAATGAATCTTTAAGTCTATGGTTAAGAATGAATCCTTAAGTCTATGGTTAAGGATGAATCCTTAAGTCTATGGTTAAGAATGAATCCTTAAGTCTATGATCAAGAATGAACAAAGAGCATAAAACGCTCTTAATTAAAGATATTTGGACATTTTATTTTTAGAAATTATATATTAGAAATTTTATTTTAGAAATTTAGAAATTTTAGAATGTTTTTATATTATAATTATTATTATTATTATTATTATTATTGTTTTATTATTACCCAGGCCATCCAGCTCACCCAAAGGAGGTTGGTGGAGGTTTTTAAATATTCAAGTCTAACTATGAACAGTCCAGGGCATTTTCTGTGGTTTATGTTATCAAGAAACAGCGTATAGTCACAAACCCCGCCTACGCAAGATGTGTTCCCAAAATTAGGAATTAACTCCCGTTGCAGATATCAACATCCGTGGATTGGTTTTGCTCTTTTCAACGCTCGTCTCGCAATAGTAGCTAACTAATGCATTGGCAGGAAGAAAACATGCTCTGTGCTGCAATTTTTCTAATCATTTGAGTAACCTGCGAAGTTAGTTATACCACGCAGACGCGAATTCCGAATACATAAAGGTAGCAAAAATCGTGTTCACATCCATCATAGCGCGTGGAGATTGCATTCGGACGACCCAAGTTCGATTCCAGGCTCTGCCTAAACTGCCCCCGTGTTCATGCGGAGTACAAGTATGTTAAATATGTGAGTCCTTAGTCCTTTCAAAAGGTTTGTGGTAGGGGATGGAGGTTGCTATCCCTGTGAATGCCGCCCTTACTGGGTTCCGGTCTAAATTGGGTGGATCTTCCCGGTAGTCCAAACAGATACTTTACACCTTCAGGTAAACGAGTCGGACGGTCTGGATCTTCAACACCTTCAGGTAAGTCGGGCGGTCTGGGTCGGAGGAGGAGGAAATGGAAATCAAATATGAAGGGAGAATCGTAATAAATATTTTTATGGGGTTCTACAATTTATATGGGTGGCCCTCTACCAGCTATTAGCCGTGAAGAGGGTAAGAAGCTTTGAAGCAATCTGTGTGATACGAGTATGACTGACATCGTTGGTCAGCACAGAGGGTCGCAAAATGGCTGCACATAGCAAGTTTCCTTGTTGCTATTGCAGCATTCAGCTGTTCCATTCTGTGCTAAAATGTGCTATGCCTGTCCACGGATACTGGTATCTGCATCAGTGAGCAGGGGTCCGATGGGTCGCTTTTGTTCGAGAGCATTTCAATCAATATAGAGAACATTCCAATGATCATTCGATCCCAATAACAGGTGGATAACATCCATGGTTTTCCGAATTGTCCAGTTTATAGATTGAATAGGGGCCGGCACCTATTCAATCTATAAACTGGTATCATACAGTAACGAGGCAGTCCGGGCCGTCGAAGAATAAGAGTTTCTGCGGCTGGCACATTGTTATAGAGTAAGGACTTGGGCTGGCCATTTAACACTAGAGGTTTTCAATGGCCGTATAGATCAATTTTCGGGCTGGTCTGATTCTCAGGCAGTATTTTTTTCAGGCATAGATCCGGGGGCGAAACACTCCCCCCCCCCCTTGAGATGATTATTAGCACACACACCTTCCCCCAAAGTCATTTTATATTAAATTTAGCTTCTATTTATAAGACAGCATTTAGATATATTTATATATGGTAAATAGAAAACTCCCTTCTAAAATTTCATTCGCTCCCCTGCCCCGGGCAAAATGTCCTGAAAGATTGTCATTCCTCGGGCCGAACACGAACTACGACCCTAGCTGGAAACGGGCAGCTTTCGTTGGAAGCTTTCATCTTAAATTTTTTAGAAACACGAGTTTGTAAAATTTATTTCTTTAGATTTTGTAGCTTTTATTTCTACGGTGCTACATTGAATGTTTTGTTAACGAAGATATTTTTGACTTTTTGACCATCGATGGCGAAACGTGATAAAATAATTTCGAGTGACATAAAACCAGGATCCAAAATTAGTAAAAAGTTATTTAAATTTGCTTTTTACTTTCTACTTATTTTAAAAGAAATGTTTGTATGGATCTCTGAAATTTGTTTTTGCTCGCTAAACTTTTCCCCAAAACGGATATTTTCCCATGGTGGGCTAGAACTGTAAGGTTCAAAATCCAAAGCAAATATATCACGAAAGACAACAAGCACCCAATTCTGAGCTTTCTAGCTGGTTCTCGAGTTATCCCCCAAAATATGTAACTTCCTATTACAGGCCCAAAACGGGCTGGATAGTAAGGTTCAAAATCCAAAAAATCAAACATAAAAAGAAATAAAAAATATGCTTAATTTCATCTTTCTAGTTGATCTGGCTCTCGAGTCATTAAAAAAACATACACCATACTATTGCGGGCCCAGAAAGGGCTGGACCGGTAAGGTTCAAAATCCAAAATATTAAAAAATAGAACGAAACGCAAGATATGATTAACTTCAGCTTTCTATCTGGTCTGGTTCTCGAGTCATTCTTAAAAATATGCACCTTACTATTTCGGGCTCAGAGCGGGCTGAACCGGCAAAGTTCAAAATCCAGAGAATTAAAATATTACCACGAAAAATACGATATGCCTAATTTAAGTTTTTAACTGCTTCGGTTCTCGAGTTATTCCCAAGAAACGAATACATTCTTAAGGTGATCCCATGCCCGGGTGGCCCGTTAAAGTTAAAAAAAAAAAAAATTAAAATATACCATAAAAGACAACGACATGCCGCATTTAAAGTCATAGTGCATAGTGGAACCTGGTTAGTTAGGGCCTCAAAGATTTGAAATGTAGTAAATATGTGACATTGAAACATTAGCGACAACTGTTGTAGCTAGGCATACACTTTCAGCTCTGAATAAAACATTGAAGGGGTGGGAGACACTTTGGAATATGTCTCACTCTCTCATAAATTTCATAACCCAGCGACCTAGTTATTGATGTAGAGGCATAACGAATACACAGACGTTGCATTTTGTTATTATAGACTAAGGTATCTTCATTTATAACTTTCTCTAGAAAATCAAGGACTTTCGCGGTTTCTTTACTGCGTTTATTCCCCAGCATCACTTAACTAGAAAAGCTACCTTAAAATCACCCGGGCCGAAACACACGCCCAGTCCAACCCTGGCAGCGAGAGTTGAAGGCCCAGACCACACGACCAACCCAGGGGTTTATGGTAACAAATTGTGTGGCCGGCTGGCAGCGAGAGTGTACTTCCAAAAATGATGTCACCTGGTTTTATATCATTCTCGGGCCACGATTTCCAGAAAAGTGGCGTAAGTAAGCTCAGACGATTTCTTTTCATTTTCTTTCTACGCAATACATCAACCAGAACCATAAGCGGTCTCGAGAATTGAAGCGAACCTTATAAGTTGACTTGGAAGCACCCGTTAAAACCGCAACACCATGTCAAAAATTACAATTTAAAAAAAAAAAAAATCTGATTGGTACAGTTGAGCATAGGTAGCCTGGTATTTTAGATTTTAACAATTTTCGATTTTTGTAGCGTCAAACTATTATCAATATGCCACGATTGACAAAGACGGTTCTGGCCAGCGTATATGAGGCTAAACGCCTGGCTGAATCCTCAAAAAACAGTTTAAGTCGAACATTGTGCCAAAAGACTGTCCGTATCGGAATTTACGGTGATTGAACAAAATATAGTGTTGTTGTTGAGACCCAGACCGTCCGACCTACCAGAAAGGTGGAAGGGAACAACAAAATATAGTGTGTCATCGTTCGTCGTTAACCTTTGTCAGTGTTTGCTATTATTACTTTCCCTATGCATACATAGTGTAATGTATAGGGTAAGTATTGTGTTGAAGACCCAGACCGTCCGGCTCGTCCTGAGGACTTGAGCATCTATTTGGACGGCCGGAGGGTAAGTATTGTGTGGAGATCGCAAATATGAATTCGAATTTTCCACGGAAAAGTGCGGTTTACGTATTACTGAACTCAAATCGACTGTTTTTGAAGTAATGTCTGTGTGTGTTTGTATGTGCATTAGTGTGCGTATATATTAGTGTGTGTGTGTGTGTGTCGTAATGTGTATATCCGTGAGTCTGTTGGTGTTAAATCTCCCGAACGAATGGTACGTTTCAAGCGTAATTTGGTACGATTGCTACAATCGCTGATTATTATAATAACTGAAACCCTATTAATTTTAAACGCAATCGATGTTCGAAAAATCCCGTCTCCTCAATATTCGAATTAAGTCCTGAAAAATTCGTTTCAAAATCAAGATCTTCAATTATGATAAATAAGTCTTAGTAATGAAGGGGGATCTTATTCGTTTCGTTATAAAAAATTATTTATAAAACAAACATTTAATGAATACTTTTAACTTTTAAGCATACTTAATCTTTTATTTCAAATTTTGAATTTTTTTGCTCGCCATTTTGTAAAAAAAAAAAAAAAATAAGATTTTGTTCTCCCGAATCGTACCAAAATTTAATCAGCACTCACAAGTTCCATCATCTACTAAATTTTGCAACATTTCGCTGAATAGCTTTTGGAGCTAGAATAGTATATACATTATATAGACAGATACACACACACACAGAGAGAGAGACTTCTTGATATTTTTAAATAATATTACATCCAAATGAAAAAACAATAAATACTAAAGGTTTTATGAAAATTTTAAGAAATAATCTCCGAACCGAAAAGACGCGCTTATAGTGAATACCATTTCCCATTCCGTATCTGATACATAAAATAATAATCAAATATCATCCTTTTAAAGAAAACAAAACTAGACAAAACGAACCGAAACCTCACTGATGGCTGATCTGTTTTTGGCGCCCGTATTGCACCCACTTTCTCGCCAAGTTTCGATAAAACTTCTCTGCAGTTTCCCAATGCAGATAACCGAAAGTAGGGGGAATTCGAAATCGTCTCTCCCAGGCTTCGCTTTTTTTTTCCTCAATGTTTTTTTCTTTTCCATAACTCCCCCCCCCCCCCCCCAAGGAAAGAACTTTCGATCTCTGAGGGAGCGCGAATCTGATTTCATTAAGCTAACAAACATAAATATGTATAGCAAGACTGGCATTGATTATGTTAATTGTAGAACTTAGGCTGTCAACAAAAAGGTAAATATTTCCATGAAATATGGCAGGGTACGTCAAATTTTAAGCAATGATGGTCGGGAACAAATTGAATTTTAGGAGGGTTTTTTTTTTTTTTAATCAGATTGACTTGTTTTCTTGAACCCATTAGCTAAAAAACATTATGTATATTACAGAAATATAAATTGCAGCAACTACACTTCCGAAATACGCTCAGGGGGGTTGTGTGGGTAAAGCATAGCTGGTGACTGATGTGGATTCAGCATCAAATTCCGGAGGAGAGTGAAAGTAGGTTGAATAAGGATTTTCATTTTCGTGTCTTCCGGTTCAAATAAACAAAAAATCATGAAGCATCTCATCAGGATTGGCTATAGATAGAGATTAGATGACGATTGATTTACATTCGGCATCGAATTCCAGAGGGGGGGGTTGGAAGTGTCACTAAAGATTTTCATTTCCCGTTCTGGAATTGTCACTTCCTATTTTCCCGAAAATCCGTGACACTGTGTTGAAGACCCAGACCGTCCGACTCGTCAACAAGGATTTGAGCATCTATTTGGATGGCCGGCCGTGATACTGTGTGAGTGAGTGAAGACCCAGACCGTCCGACTCATCCAGAGGACTTGAGTATCTAATTGGACGGCCGGGAAGAGATCCGGCGACAACACCAGAAAAAACACAACTAAACAAAACAGCAAACAAACAAAGCAGCAATCAAAGTGAAATAAGTGTGTAAATGAGAATGAAAATGCTTCATAGTTTGGTCAAATATAGAAGTGTACAGAACATTTGCCACCGTATTTATTTCCCCGTACATTTCATTTGTTAAATGAAACTTTTCACGAAGCGACTTTATAAAGAACCTTGCTGTCTCAACCGGGAATCGAACCCTGGATCTCCGAACTAGCCAGCCGAAGCTCCACCGTTGAGCTACTGGGACGCAATTGCAAGCTCTTATCGTCGAACTGGGCTCTGCATTCTCCACCCTCTAATGTCTGATTGGCGGGCAACTGACCATCTGATTGACCACCTCCTGCTATTTTTATCTCAGGTTATCCTCCTGCTACTACTATTTTTACCCAGGTTAGTATCCTGTGTGGTGGTTATCCTATCAATTTGAAATCGGCACTCAATCTTCCAGAGTTCGCTGGATTCGTACTAGTCGTACTAGGGTCACTTTCAGACCTCCGACATCTTTTCACTAACCCACAGAGTTGATTTGTTCGGGCGCCATTGTAAAGAGCCTTGCTGCCCCAACCGGGAATCGAACCCTGGATCTCCGAACTGGCCAGCTGACGCTCCACCTTTGAGCCACTGGGACGAAATTGGCAGCTTTTATCGTCGAAGTGAACTCTGTAAGTTTCATACTGAGAATTACAAGGCTACCGAAAACTTCCCAAGTGCCTCAGCGTTTCAAGTTACTCTTCTCATATACACTACAGTCTGACTTCTCCGTGCTTCATCACCCCCTCCCACAAAACAAGGGCAGATAAAAAAATATCGTGCTCGAGTCATTTGAAGATCACTGCTCATCGGATCGTGAAATCTCAAGAAAGATGTTCTTTAGAAAGATACAAAATATATTCTTGAAGGGCGGATAAGAAGTTCACGATCTTTACCGCGGACGAGGCGAGGAAAAGATAGCTGCTCAGCCAGATAGCCGCTAGATAGCTGCTCAGCCAGATAGCCGCTAGATAGCTGCTCAGAGTATATACTGTAAGTAATAATTAAAGTGGTATCACGTGTACTTCAGTATTTAAGTATAAATTAAAGACACAAATCATAGATAAAAAAAAAGTCATTTCATCAAATAAAACCATCCTATAAGACGTACAAATATTAAAAGGGCACAGCGCTTTCTGTGACGTTTCATTTTAATGTAATTTATGTTTGGCTGAAATTTGGGCATGCTTCATTGTCTTTTCTTTTGTGTTTGTATTTAATACTTGTTTAAATTTTAAATATCCCGTTTATAACACTTTTTATTGTAATTTTGTAATTGTTTAATCTTTAGTAGCTTGTTTATAATACCATTTAATTGTCATTATTCCGTAGCTGATTTATGCAAATTTTGTCTGCCGATTGGGTCTATATATAAGCTTTTATTTCCACGCTCATTTTTCATATAGCCACTGGATGAAGGGTATGGTGATGCCCAAAAGCGCTCTGGCTTTTTAATATTTGTACGTCTTATAGGATGGTTTTATTTGATTAAATGACCTTCATATCTAAAATTTATGTCTTTAATAGATGTTGTAAGTGTTGGAAAGTTGGAATGACTCAATACACCTGTCAAAAATGATTTGATCTCTTTGCTGCAGGATTGATCATGATCAAACTGACAACTACTTAATGAGCGTATTTTTTTTCTGGTTTTAGGCTGTTTCTGTAAAATTTTCTATTGTTATATTTTATGTTTTTTAATGCATTTAACAGTGTTTTGATGTCTCTCATTTGATCCTAATTTATTATTTAAAAGGAGTTTTAAAAATTTCTACTTTTTTTTATTTAAAACAAATTTTCCTTGCAATGGGGATTTTAAATTATTTGAATTTATCTCATTTTTTATATCAATCCCAACTGTTTTCAGAGTGTTTTTTTTCTTTGTATGTTTTCTTTTGTGTTGTTTTCTGTCTGTATTGTATTGTATTTTTATGTATATTGTCTTTGCATGTTTGTGTATTGTTATTTCTGTGTTTTTCCCGACTGTCCCCTGTAGCTGCTCCATACACTTTGGGTGAGCTGGACGGCCTGGGAAATAAAAAAGAAAAAAAGCGTTGGAAAGATCTGCAATTTTACTTTCACATTTTGGGCTATTTTAAATGCGATGCATCAAGAGGTTTGTGGGAGTTTCCAAATTTCTTCTGCAAAGCCTTAAAAATTATTTTTAGTAGAACGACCCTTTAAAGGGGAAGTGATTAAAATGTTTACGCTTAGCTTAGCATCGAGATTTTTAATAAATGACGAAGAGCAGCTCATTATCTCACCTATAATGGGTACTCTGTTGCTTAATTATGGATGGTAAAAAAAAACTTTAAAAATTGTTTTTATGAAAAGTGTTTCCCTGACACATCCATTTCTTAGGATCTGCAATAGATATATATAACTCAGATGATTAATTTGGATTCAACATCCATCCATGGGGGATTCTCTAAGGACTTCCACTTCCCGTTCTTTACCCATGTCCTGTTCCTCTCTATTTCCGGTTTAAAACATTTCATTATATTCGAAGCATCTATTTGCCAAGATAGGCTATAGATAGTGCTTGGATAATGACTGATATAGCTTCAATATCAAATTCTGAAAGAAGTAGAGGTAATCACTAAGGATTTTCACTTCTGGTTCTTTTCCACTTTGAACAAATTATTGATATGGAAACTGGACGGAAACTATTTTTTTTTATATTTATCTTTTATAGTTTAGAAGATATTTCGAACAAAACTTCTCATCGTGAAAACTCCATGGGATCATTTCTATTTATTTATTTATTTATTTATTTATTTATTCCAAAAAAAAATCGTTCAAACTATTAAAATATTGAAATAATTATTGTATATTCATAAATGGCACCCTATTTCAGACTAAACAAATATAATTTTTTATTAGATATTTATCTCTTTGTTTCGGAAATATAAGAGTCCAAATTGTTAATATTTTTCACGTCGATACCCCGACCATAGACGTTATTCAAAAATTAGCGCACTGTCTCTAAATATAAATTGCCTTTTCGACGATATACACACTTCCCAGCTCCAGTGTTTCTTTCATGAAATTTTGGCAGAAGGGGGGGGGGGAATAAAATTTTAGGGGAGGCAAGTTTTCTATTTGCCCTATATAAATATATCTAAATGCTGTGTCACATAAATAGAAACTAGTTTAATATAAAATGTTTCCGGGGGAGGGCGAATACTCGTCTCCCGGGGAGACTTCGCCCCCCCCCCCCCCCCCGAGGTATGCCTGAAAAAAACACTACCCAGATCACTTTCGTGAAAGCAGACGACAATTTGACATCCTATTCTTATCAGGGCATTTCACATAGGTACCTCTAAAACCATTTGAGTCTTTTAAATCCCATTTTGAGTGCAGCAACGGCGGCATTTACAGCAGAAACAAAAGCTGTAGCAGTTAATCTCCTCGTCCTTGCGATATATCGAAGAGCAAAACATGCTTCCTACAAAAATGTCTGGTTTGGAGAAATAGCTTGCCGATTATACGGAATTGGGAAGATAGGAAAATATCGCGCATCGATAAGGAAACATCGTGATAATTTTTTTTTTTTTATCAAAGGCGGCGAAAAGAAAGGTAATCTATGTACAGGTTTCTAAAGTATTGCACACCATTATGTCCCTGCCTCCCCCACTGGGTTCCGGTCTAAATTGGGTGGCACTTCCCGGCCGTCCATACAGTTACCTTACACCTTTCTGGTAGGTCGGACGGTCTGGGTCTCAACAACAACACCATTATGTCCTGAACAATGGTTCGTAGACACAGGGTCCTGATTTAAGAAATGTGTTAATTAAGGTAGATTATAATCTCAGGCAATTTGGATCCTGTAACATATTTTAGTAAATTAAATTGTGTGCCGCTCAACTCGACTTTCTCATATCAGAATCCATTTCAGTAGCTTTTTTTTTCAAATTTTATAAGAATTTTTTTTAAAAAACGGTATCATGGGTCCAAATGATTCCAATTTTATCTTGACTTTAAATTGCTTGAAAAAATATTTTGATTGACACCATACTTGATAAGTTACCCCCCCCCCCCCCCGGGGGGGTAATGACGTCACGAACAAAATAATGTATCGTAGCAATTTGTTACAACAATGACTGAAACTATGTATTAAGTCTCATCATCATTGAGCCATAAATAAACCCTTCTACGCAAGATTATGTCCAATTGTGTCCGACGCTGCCATGTTAAGAAAATACAAAATTTCGAACCTATTTCCAAGTTTTCTCTCGAATTTAAAAAAAATTCTATCAAGTTCTACATTTTTTATAGCAAAGCCAGGCATAAAGTCTATTAATATGTATGGCCGCTATCGTGTACACAAGAAATCGACATCAGACATCAGACAGACAGACGAACATCGCTCCAAAAATAGTCGAAACGTATTCGGGAGGTCTTAAAACATATGTAGGTATCGAAACCTCGAATTCGAAATTTTTCGTGAAAACAATACTTTCTCTATATATAACAGTCTCATGCAAATCATTACTAACATGATATCTATTTTAACATATTTTAATAGGTTTACACACTGTAGCCATCTCTAATCGACCGTTTTTTTAAAGACGTTAGTGTATGCCTGTAAGCGAAACTTTGGGAAGTATATATCAAGATATAAACCTTGGTATACAGGGTGATTCAAAAAAGATGGGCCAAACTTTAGGAGGTGGTACAGTATTGTGGCAATTAATTGAGAAATGTCATTTTTTTCATTTTATCACACGTAAGCTTAGGAAGAAGCACTCCAAATTAGCTCAGAGTTCAAATTGCAGTTATTATCAAAGTAGAAGGTGTTCGTATGCACCTGGTAAGTAGCAGGTGTTCAAATTCCTCCGCCAGGTGGCAGGTGTTCCGCAGTGGTAGTTTCTCAGTTGTTGCGGGGCTCATTAGCGTCATGGATATCAGCGCGGAAACACGTGCTAAAGTGATTGCGCTTAGAGAACACACTTCTAAGACGTTCGAGGAAATAGGTAAAATATGTGGAGTGAGTACAGCAAGTGTCAGGAGGATCTGGAAGCGGTTTCAGGAAACAGGAAATGCTGGAACCAACCGCTCTGGAAGATGCGGCCGAAAAAGATCAACTTCGACTCGTGACGACAAAACTTTACGTCGAATGAGTGTTAAAAATCCTCGATTAACCAGTTTTGACCTGTCTAAGTCCATGGTGGCAGCTGCTGTTGACATTGCACCTTCAACAGTGCAATACAGGCTGTTAAAACGCGGACGGAGAGCACGTCGACCGTACAAGAAGCAGCTTCTGACGCTTCGCATGAAGAAAAAAAGGTTGGAATGGGCACGGAAATACAAAACATGGACTGGGAGAAAGTTCTCTTTTCTGACGAAACACATTTTGTGGTTCAGGAATTT
Source organism: Amaurobius ferox (assembly GCA_951213105.1). Lineage (NCBI taxonomy): Eukaryota > Metazoa > Arthropoda > Arachnida > Araneae > Amaurobiidae > Amaurobius > Amaurobius ferox. The sequence continues at coordinate 12,093,612 of OX578136.1, forward strand.
AGATCTATGTTCATGAGAAGGAGCCAAGGAGAACCTCTCAATCAGCACCACATCAATCAAGCACCCAAGCATCCGCCCAAAAAGATGTTTTGAGGTTGTTTCAACGTTTTGGGGACAGAATCTCTTGTTCCCGTAGAGGGAATGATGAACAGTGCCAGTTACGAAGTCATATTGACCCGAAAAGTGCTTCCAACCATGGCTTAACTGTGGCCGAACGGAGATTGCGTTTTCCAACAAGACAGCGCGCCATGTCACACTTCGAAGCGAATCAAAAATTTCTGCTCAAAAAAAAATATTACCGTACTGGATTGGCCCGGGAATTCACCAGACTTGAATCCCATAGAAAATTTGTGGGCTATTGTCAAAAAACGGCTTCACAAATTTGACTGTACGACGATGGACAAGCTAATTTCGGCCGTTATTGACATATGGTTCAGAGACGTTGAAATTAAAACTACATGTGCTAGTCTAGTACATTCCATGCCGAAACGTGTCTGTGATGGTCTCGGGGAGGTTATATCACTTATTAGTTTTAAATGTATCCATAGAAAACTTGAATAAAACTGAATTTTATAAAAAAAAACTGCATTTCTCAATTAATTGCCACAATACTGTAGTACACACCAAGCCAAGCATTTTTCGTTAAAGTTTACCGGGTCAGAAATAAAACATAAAGGCGTTACAGGGGGGGGGGGGGTTACTCTTTGGAAAGCGGCCACTCCGCAAACATAAAAACTCATTCTGGCTGTTATTTTCTGATTGAAGATGAAAACCACGTATGCAAATTTCATCTGGGGAAGAAGAACCCTTATGGAAATTTTCGTAACACCGAATGTGCGGCCTTATCAGTTTGCAGCAATTATTCGCAACTCCAACTTTTGAGAGGAAGATCTCCCGATTTGTCGCGTCTTGGCTTCTATGACACTCCCCTTGAACCTGAAGCGATACTCGTCGCCAGAATTTCGGCCGTTGCCGAAGTTCGCGACATGCCTGGACTGTTCGAGAGAGTTCGCCCATCCCTCCATCTCCGCTATGAGACGTGCATTCAGGTTGGCGGTCGCTCTTTTGTGCCATTGCTGTAATTATTGCTTATTAAATGTACTTTTATAACTTCTAAGTCATTCTTGTATTTTTGCCTCACCTCATCGGTTTTACCATTGAGCGCCCACTGGCGCCTTTACCTTTCATTTCCGACCCGGGAAACTATGACAGAAATACTTGGATGGGTGTGTACTACCCCCTCGTAAAGTTTAGCCCATCTTTTTTTTAATCATTCTATATATCTCAAACCAATGGATCGATTCAAATGCAATATTTTAGAGATATTGAGAATATAAAAAGCCGTAAAAAAATTTCTCTGAAAAGAATCGAACTATCTGACCAAATAATGCACTTCACTGTTCACTGGGTTACTGAGTATCGATTTAAAACGATTATCGTCAAAAGTCTATTGATTTGATTTTATCGCTACAATAAAAGCTCCTAAATTTTTCGGACATTATAATAAAAAATAATTAAAAAAAATATCATTACATATTGTTACAAAATATGCCATTTTTTTTTATCATTTTTATTTTAACAGCGAATAACATCGTTTTCAGAACTCTAACAAGCGTTGTTCTGGGGATATTAAAGTTTTTCTCTAGAGCAAAAATATATATAAAATTAAAACTGTTCACCATTATAAAATGAATGAATGTTTTTAAAGGTTTATAATTAGAAATAAATGAACATCGTTGTTTAAGATTAATCACTAACCGATCTCGAGATATTAGAAGCATTAATTTTCCATACGGAACGGGATATCTTTAATTATCAGCTATTTTCAGAAAATTGTACATCCCGTTTTTAAACTATATCAACAAAATGTTTATTGATTTTCAAAAAGATCGAGTTGTAAAAATTCACTAACTTGTATTATTTTTCAATTTATCAATCGTTTGGAAAAGTCATGTGTTGTGTAACCTATTTTGTTGTGCATCATATATAGGTGTTGTGTATCACATAAACAACCTATTTTTACATTCATTATTCTGTGCAATGATAGAAAATCCCACCCTTCAAGAGGCGTCAAAATGGAAAATTGAAAAACCATCAACTTCAATTTCTCTACGCCCACAAAAACATTCGCATTTTCTAAAATAAACATTGTGAAAACATTCTCAAAGGATTCCATTGTAAAAAAAAAAAAAAAAAAAAAAAAAATCTTAAGCAATTGAAATTCCAAAGTAACCATCTCTTAATTAAGCATCTCCCTTTCTTTCTTTTCTATGTACTTTTAAATACTTTTTATTCAGACTAAAAAAAAAAAAAAATCGATGCAATAACACGCTTGTCTAGACTCTATCGATTGCCTGACCCTGGTTTGGAACAAATCTAATAATGGAAACGCTTGATAAATGAAAAATGAAGAGAAGCAGCGGTCAGGCATCTCAACACTGACTGTAATTCACAACGTCTAGAACACGGTTTCGCAAAAGTTAAATTACGATAGACAGACGATTTCTTATTCACTTTATAATTGATTTTCGGTTGAATGAAACATATAAGGTATTTTCAAACAACTTTTGGGAGAATAGAATATTTCAGTTAGGGGGGGGGGGGGAGATGCTGGGTAAATAAATATAAAATTATTTTTGTTGTTGAAGTCAATGAAGAATTATTTTGTTGTAAACGTCTTTACCACAGAGTTGACAACGGCTTGATTTTCTCTCTTTTGCCTGTAAATTTTTTCCACATGAAGCGAAATCCATATAAAATTCAAAATCTGTCTGTTTATTTGTCTCACCATCACGGGAGAACGGCTGCACCAAATATGAAATTTTCATGGGTAGACTTGGTATACCTATCAAAATCACCCCCTGGCCCTACCTTAACATTCAAGTGTTCTTTTACCTATTAGTCTTCATGTCCCTCTGACTCTTTTTAATTCTCTTTGTAAGAACAGTGGTTACAAAAAGACCATATATATATTTTATCAACGAATCTATTTATAGTTTTTGATCCCTTTGTGGTAACTATACTTGTACCAAACCTAACTTGACAACAGAGAGAAGGAAATTGCTGAAATCACTGTCACAGCATTACGAACTATCCAGCGCATTATTAAATCTTGGAAAGATGGCGGTGAACCATCCACTTCACAGAAAATGGGGGGTCGAACAAGCAATCCTGAATAATCTTGACCGAAGATCATTAGTAGGCTTAGTGAAACCGAATAGAATATATGACCCTAGAACTCATAACTATGTTCTATAGTGGAAGCAAGACTATTTCTACTAGCACGATAAGACAAGAACTCATAGGATTGGGATTAAACTGCTGTATTGCAAAAAGGAAAGCACTGGTTACGACAATAATCGTAAAAAATACTTTCAAGGAACATAAAGATTGGACTGCTGAGCAATGGGGGAAAATCATGTGGTCTGATGAGTACAGATTAACTCTCTTCCAACATGATAGACGCATTAGGATTAGACAGGAACCGCATGAAACATTGAACCCTTCCCATACTGTACAAGCCCAAGAATGATGTGTTACGATCTGGGATTGCTTCTCTTCATCTAGTCTAGGCGCAGTAATACTATGCAGCAATAAAGTCAGCTGAGTATATGAACATACTGAATGGCCAGCTTATTTCATCAATGACATTTTTCTTCCCTGAAGGCAATAACATATTCCAGGCTGACAGCGCCACGATTCATCGTGCTATAGTTGCGAAAGATTTGCTTGATGAGCACCAACCCTCATCCTTACACTTGAATTGGCCACCACAAAGTTCTGACATCAACCTCATTGAGGGTAAGTGGGATAACCTCTAAGGAGTCATTCCGCTCTTCCTTCATTAACCAAAGATTTTGCCAAAAGTTCCTGTAAATTTAGCCGCAATTAAATGTTGAGGCATTACATAAACTTATAGACACAAAGCAATGATGAATGTGTGCTGTAATGCCTGCTAAAGGTGTCCCCATGAAATATTAACCTGCACGACTTTTCTTTTAGCCAGCAGTGTACATGTTCCCAGGTTTCTATTTCACTGGCTGGTGTGTGTGTACTATGTATGTAGAAAAAGTAAAACAAGAAAGATCAATCATGCATAAGCATTGATTATGAAACACTTTCCAACTGAAATGCAATTTCATTTAAAAATTTCTAAAATGTTATACATTAAGTGGTGATATCTTTTACATTATCACAGTACTACAGTAATTTATTATACTTAAATATTTAAAACTGTATCGAAATATAAATCATCTGATTCTTTATGCAAAATCAATGGATATTTCATTCATATAACTTGTATTCCAGACTCCAGAGCTAAATAATTTTGTGTGAAAAAAATTCACCAATTCTGTTGTAATTCATCTTGCAATCGCTTGAGATATTTGCATTCTGCATATGTTAAAATTAGGCTTCGTTGAAGAAATAATAAAAGTTTAGGGATCATTTAAAATCACAACTATTATAATTGCATAGGCACGGAATTTAGATACACAGATAATACACAGATAATATATGTGTGTATGTGTATGTACTCAAAGTATTAGAATCGTGCCGAAGATCGGAACTCGAATTTTCAAAGGATCTACACGTTTTGGGACTTCTAGAACACGAAAATACTATTTTTTAGGAAGACGTCTGTGTGTGTAAGGGTGCATCTGTGTATGTTTCTGTGTGTCTGTGAGGATATTACATCCACTCTAATTGAAAAACTATTGGACCGAATTTCATACAATTTGATAGGTATGTTTTTAGTGGGAAATCCTGATGTTCATTAGATACGTAATTACGTAATGTACGATTCGTAATAAAAGAATCTGCCTTCTTTGCGAAATGGCCGCAGAAATTGCTTTATCCACTCTAGCTAAAAACTAATGGAACCAATTTAACAAAATTTGGTGTATAATATTTCAATAACCTACAAGTGATTTACATACCAAATTTAACAAAATTTTGTATATAAATCATTTTTAGGTTATTCTTGTACGATTCGGGAAAAAGGAACGGGCTGTTCTTGCGAAATGGCCCGCAAAAATCGTTATATATAGAAATAAAAGACTACGTGTGCTTGATTATATCAATTAAATTCTTATTTTATACGTGATTTTTGACAACAAAAGGAATAAGACTAACCCCATTCCTTTAGGACTAGCCGTTCTTGAGATATTCTAGTTTTTTCGCGTTTTCGCTACACCACCTTTGACAATAAGTCCAGCTATCAAATGAGCACCAAATTTAAGTTTAACGTGCAAATTCAATGTCATTTAAAATACTTATGGTTGTTATTTTGTGCAGATAAACTCAAATTATTATTGAAGAAATAAAGAGAACGAATATGAGTCTGCAGGGAAAGACATGTGCTGTCCACATCAGAATTTTTAACAATATTACAACAATGATTTATAGAAGTGAACGGGGATTATTTTCAGGCCATTTCGAAAAAAATGTATGATCTATATTTAAAGTTCCATCAAATTTTTGTCGAATAAAATGTTCAACAAATTTAAGCTGTGTACCGAATTTTAACTCTCTAGGACGTAGGAAAGTGCATTAAAAATGCCATCAAATAAGTATATCATGAAGAGTTATATAAAATAAAGAAAAATGAAAAACTGTTATCTACCAAATTTATTTTATAATGTGAAGCCTCTCTCATACGCAAAATGATTAAACTCTTGGAAAGATATTTATTATATAAAATATCTCTCTTTTCTTTCTGGAGGATATCCCAAAGTCAGAATTTAATTGAATTTGTTTTTTCCCTATATTAAATAATTTTTAATTAAAAAACTACTTAACATATTTTACTGATTTTTTTTTATATATATTCTATGGGATAATGTTGTTGTTGTTGTTGTTGAAACCCAGACCGTCCGACCTACCAGAAAGGTGTAAGGTAACTGTTTGGACGGTCGGGAAGTGCCACCCAATTTAGACCGGAACCCAGTGGGGGAGGCATCCACAGGGACCGTACCCTCCTTCCCCTACCACCAACCTCTCGGAAGGACTTTCGGACCCACATGTTTAACGTGATCGTACTCCGCATGAACACGGCGGCAGTTTTGGCAGTGGCTGGAATCGAACCCGGGCCTACTGAGTGTAACTCCAGCGCGCTAACCAATGGGCTACCGCGCCCCTATGGGATAATGTGAATATTTCCTAAAAATTTCGAAGCAATTCGTGAATTTTAAATTTGCTTAAAAAATGTTTGAAAAATTAGGTCCCATAGGGTTCAATGTATTTCATTTTTTCAACCCGGGTTCAATAAAAACTAATTGAATGATATTTATTTATATTCCCATAGGTCCCACAGACCGTCTGAAAAACATACTAAAATTTCATTTTGATAAAGTCATTTTTACGGCAGTTATCGTGCTAACGGACAGACAGACAGAATGAACAAAGTCATAAACACTTTTCACTGTGTTAAAAAGAATAATCTCACAATTTATGACTTTGTTCATTCTGTCTATCTGTCCGCTCGCACGATAACTACCGTAAAAATGACTTCATCAAAATGAAATTTTAGTATGTTGTTGAGACGGTCTGTAGGACATATGGGAATGCAAATGAATGATATCACCCGATTAGTTTGGGATTGAACCCGGGTTGAAAAAATGAAAGATATTGAACTTTATGGGACCTAATTTTTCAAATATTTTTCAAGCGAAGTTAAAATTCACAAATTGCTTCGAAAATTTAGAAAACATATAAATTATCCCATGAAATATATAAAAAAAATTTCAGCAAAATATGATCGGTAGTTTTATAAATAAAAATTAAATAATAATTACACCCATATAATGTAAAAAGATCACGTGACACACTTAGGGCATCCATATTACAAAATAGGGCATCCATATTTTTTTCCAGAGTAAAAATCGCGATTTTTAAAATTCTTTTAAATTTATATTTAGTGCTGTATCCCTCCTAAATCCGCTTTATTTTAGCGTATTTTCTGTGCATCTCTATTCTGCGCCAACGCAATTACATTATTTTTTAGTTTATATGATCATCAAACTTACAACGAAACCTAATTTTTGTGGATACAGAATTTAAGCAAGTTATTGTAAGATGAGTTGTATAAGAATTGCTGAATTTTTTTCAAGCAAAGTTATTTAACTCTGGAGTCTGGAATGAAAATGTATGAATGAAATATTCACAGCTTTTACATAGAGAGCCAGACGATTTATATTTCGATGTCGTCATTTGAATAAAGTTCATATTTTTTATGAAGTTTTAAGTTTTCAAGTAAAATAAATTATTGTAGTTCTGTGGTAATTAAAAAATATCACCGCTGAATGTATCGTATTTAAGTGATGTTTGCATTTCAATTGGAAAGTGTTTCATAATCAATGTTTTATGCATGATTGATATTTCTTGTTAATATATACAGTCATTTTCAGAACTTCCACAGTAACAGGTTACAAGTACTTTAAGAATACTTATTAACAAAGATAATGTGTCGAATTGAGTCGCTTTTATCATGCTAACAAAATTGTCACCCATATTTGTTTTTTTAACACTTTACAACAAAGTTGAAAAGTGTTTATGACTTTGTTCATTCTGTCTGTCTGTCTGTCCGCTAGCACGATAACTGCCGTAAAAATGACTTAATCAAAATGGAATTTTAGTATGTTGTTCAGACGGTCTATAGGACCTATGGGAATATAAATGAATAATATCACCCAATTAGTTTTGGATTGAACCCGGGTTGAAAAAATGAAATACATTGAACCCTATGGGACCTAATTTTTCAAACATTTTTTAAGCGGATATGAAATTCACAAATTGCTTCGAAAATTTTAGGTAATATTCAAGTTGTTCTATAAAATATATAAAAAAAATTCAGCGAAATATATTCAGTAGTTTTTAAATAAAAATTAAAATAATAATAACACCTCTTATATGAAGCGATCACGTGACCATGATATGAAAAGATCACGTGACCCACTTCAAAATGATATATGGCATCCATCTTGTCTCAACATCGTGATTTTTAAAGTTCTTTTTAATTCATATTGAGTGTTGTATCCGTCCTAAAACCACTTTATTTTTGTTTAAATTCTGTGCATCTACATACTGAAACAACGCAATGACAATATATTTGAGTTTAAATGCTCATCTAAATTTGATTATTTCTACAACGAAGCCTATTTTTCACCTATGTAAAATGTAAACAGCAAAATATGTAGAATGAGTTGTATTAGAATTGCTGTATTTCTTTAACACAAAATCATTTAGTTCATGGAGTCTGCATAGCTGATATGAATGAAATATTCATTGATTTTACAAAGAGAAGGACGATTTTTTTCGATGCAGTTTTACGCATAGAGTTTAATTACTTGTAGCTCCATGGTCTTAATTTTTAAATAAAATAAATTATTATAGTATTATGATGAATGACATGAATGGGAAATTATTTATGAATGAAATGCTGTTTTTATAGAAAGAGTCAGGCGGGTTATTTTTTCTATGACGTCATTTGAATGAATGTCAGTTGTTTTCGATGAAGTTTTCAAATATAATAATAACAAACAACACGAGATGGCAGCACCAGACTGAGCCTGAGATGCCGACCACTCCACTCTCTAGGATGATGATTACGATTAACCTCACATAACCGCACGTTGAGCTACGACACGTCTCCCGGCTTTCCGGTCGTTCAAACAGTTGATCTAGTCCAGTGATATTCAAACTGGGTTCCGCTAAACGTTTTCAGGGGTTCCACGACTTTTTTAATAAAATTTTAGATTTTTGTTATGTTATAAGATTTTATAACACTTTTATTAAATTTTTTGTTATTCAAAAATTAAATTAATTTTTTTTTTTAAACTGAAATTCATAAATTGCATGCACATTTTAAAATATCCTATACTATGCCGTAGAGATACTGATTCCCTCTCGTCCTTCCAATTACTAGTAAAGTTAGTAATATATTCTCCTCTTGCTGCTTCAACCGTTCAAAGTTTTCAACCGGGACAATTTCTCCGTTTACAAAATTATAGACGATTCGATGTAGCCTCAAAACTTTTTTGCGGAGGTAGAAATTTTCTATTACGTCACTATGCTTACGGGGCATATTTTTTGTACTAGGGTTCCAAAAAAATTTTTTTTATGTGTAGGGTTCCGAAGGCCTTATAAGTTTGAAGACCACTGCTCTAGTCTAAGGACGAATCGGACGGTCTGGGTCTTATTATTTCCCGGTTATTTCCGGCTGGGGACGCGGCGGGAGTTTTCTGGGTGGGCCCCCCTCCTCGCCGAAATTCGACCGAACTTCTCATCAGGGTGTGAAGTGTGTGGCAGTAGCCGACTCTGCTCCTGTCAAAAACATCGATCGAAAATACTAGGAATTAGTATCCGAATTTATAAGTTCGGATCGGAAGCTAGCTTTTGATCTAACCTTATAATGTCGGTCTTGTGAGCTCAGGCCTGGTTCGGGACCAATAACATCAATTCCTACAGTATCAACCAAGTTCCCGTTGTGGTTCCTGACATATTTCAGTGGGTGGTGAACCTGATATCCTTGCCGTGATATTCAAGGATGGATTTAAATTCGCGTATCTTCATGATAGTATCGGCTTGTTTGGGGCCGACCTTGGCCCGAAGACGTGCCAATTGAAATCAACTCTGAACAGGAGATTTTGCCCCGGCAGGCAACCCAATGTGCATCTTCGCCAGGCGTAACTCGTCATTCGCCGTCGTGCCCAAAATCAAATCAGTGACCGGTTTCGACTAAGTTTATTCTTGAAAGTTCATATCCTATTCAGTGTGTGCGAGTATTTTATTTCTAGGAAGAGCAATCAATCTGCGTCTCGTAAGTGTTAGGATTCTAGTCCGTTACTTTCGTATTATCACAAGGATTTCATCTTGAGACCATCGGTAACATCGAATAACGTTCTTTCCAACGATTTTTGAACCACATCCGTAGGACAATTTTTTCATACCCATTTTTTTAAAATACATCGAAATTTACCTTTTCTAAGTAATCTGTTTTTTATTTTGCCGTATTCGGAAGAATGCTTTTATAGTTTGGCAAAAAGTTCCGTATCCTGACAAAAAATTAACGGGAGTACCCAACTTACTCATCCATTGTTTAGCAGCTTGCGAAAACAATTCGTGTGTTTTTCAGTTTATTTTTAAACTCTAGAAATGCATGCACCTTATTTTTTTTTTTTTAAATATGGAAAATGTGATAGTATGGGGAGGATTGATACAGAACATTTGGAGATGCTCGATACAAATCAAAATTCATTTATTTTGCAATTAATTACCAAAATAAGTTAAGATTCATGTATGATTTTAGGTATAGTCATATATGTCTACTTACTATAGAAAGAACATCGAGTATTTAGGCCCTTCAAATGAAGACAGTGATGCGTTTTTGACATGTATGAAGTCTCGATATCATTGAGCTATAAATAAACCTATTCATACATGATTAAGTCCAGTTTTTGTCCTATGCTTTCATGTTACAAAAATATAAAATTTCGAATCCATTTCGAAGTTTTCGCTCGAATTAAAAAAAAAAATCTATCCAGCTCTACAATTTTTGATATCAAAGCCGGTTATAAAGTTTCGTGAAAATCCATTCATATGTAAAGAGCCTTACTGACTCAGCCGGGAATCGAACCCTGGATCTCCGAACTGCCTAGCCGATGCTCTACCGTTGAGCTACTTGGACGAAATTGCAAGCTCTTATCGTCGATATATTTGTAGCCGCTATCCTGTACACAAGAAATCGACAACAGACATACAGACGGATATCACTCTAAAAATAGTCAAAACGTCTCCACGAGATCTTAAAACATATATTGGCATCCAAATCTCGAATTAATAAATTTTCGTGAAAACAATGCTTTTTCTATACTATTATATAACACAGTATGAGAAAATAAAAACCGTGCGTCATTATATTGGCACTTGGAGAAATGTGTACCATGCGTATTTATTAAATCTCTCAATATGGGGAAGGTTTGATATAATTACAGTGGGTCAATGTCACTTTTTTAGCTTGAAAACTACGAACTGTAGTTAATTCAAATATTTTAAGACGGTAAAAATGCATTTTATAATTTAGTAGACTATAAATATAATTTAAACAAACTTTAAATTAAAAGGAGAAAAAATGCGAAAATGTTGTATCAAACCTCCTCCACGTCCATGAGTGGTCCGATGAAATTGGATTTGCACTCAGTGACGTCGGGGAAGACATAAAATGATTTGGGGAGACACAAAACTATAAGGATCCAAAAAGCTCCATGCCATACATATTTTAACAAGGTTACAAATAAAGTAAAATAAAATGACTAAATAACAATGAAAATATGAATGAAATTTCGATATTACAGTGGAACACCGGTTTTTGCGTTTCAATTCAAAAACGTTCTGTGCAGAAAAGTACACTATACGCGAAACTTTATTTTAACTAAGATTTGAGTAAGAAAATAAATAGACCATCCCCAATGTTTAACTTTTTCATTTCTTAAAGTTTAATTTATAATTCACATAGAAATGTCCGTGTCAAAAATGTTAAACCCCTTATCGTTTACCGTTTTTCTAAATCGAATTTGCTATTAACTGCTAAAACGGCCCTCCAAATTCTCCAGACAATAGACATCTACGTTTGCAGAAATGAACCCATTCTGGCAAAAGAAATAGAAAAAAAAATATATATATATCCGATTTTGAAGGGAAATAGGGGAATCTTTATATCTCCAAAAACTCCTGCAGCTTAGACACGTCTATCAACACCCCTATAGTTTTCTATTTATCGGGTTTGTACGGCAGTTAAATCACGGAGTTACGAGCGTACACTCTTTCAGCTCCCTTCCCAATGCAATATTGCCTGACGGGGTTAGACATTTCGAGATATGTCTCTCCTGAACAATAGGCTCGAACTTTAGAGCATGGAGTCAGTGGGAGCAAAAATAAGCCTGCACCTTCGTTTATTTACAAATAAAACATTTAATTTATATAATATACAATTAATAAAAGTTACTAAATTATTTAGGTAGACATTGTCTCCCCTGACGATTCGTCACTGACTATGCTGCAAATAAAATTTACTTAAACACGAGACAATCATTACGAACTCTTACTGCAGATGAAAACGTTTGATATTTAATAATAAATATAATTAACTGAAGTGTGACTCAACTCGCCTTTCTCATTCAAGAATTCGGTTTTTTTTCACATTTTAGAAGAAAAAATTTAAAAAAGCGGTATCGTGAGTCCAAATAATTACAGCTACAGCTTATGACCCTTCACTTTAAAGGTCTTGAAAAAACCTTTCGATGGATACCATACTTGACATTATATCCCCCGGGGGAATGACTTGCCCCCCGAGGGGACTAATGACGTCACGAACAAAAGAAATCGCATCGCGGCTATTTTTCACACTATTAAGTCTGGAGATCACTGAGTCATAAATAAACTCTTTTATGCATGATTATGTCAAATTTTGCTGCCATGTTAAAAAATATATATAATTTCGAATAAAATTCTAAGTTTTCTCTCAAATTGAAAAAAGTTCTATCTAGTTCTAGATTTCTTGATAACAAAGCCCAATATAAAGTTTCGTGAAAATCCATTAATATGTGCGGCTGCTATCGTGTAACAAGAAATCGACCACAGACATTAGACCGACGGACATCACTCCCAAAATACTCAAAACGTGTTCAAGAGGTCTTGAGACACGTATTATCATCAAGATCTCAAAATCAAAATTTTTCATGAAAACAATACTTTCTCAATACTAAGTACGATAAAGTGAAAAGTTTTATATTTGCATGTGTATTCCTGTTTGAAATGAAAGCGAATGCACAGAAATAAAGCAGCAGAAGCTTTAATTAAAGGGATGACTATATAGTACTACCTCCTTGGGATGGACGGCATTTAGCGAGAGGGTAGCCCTACCCCGCCAGCGTGCTGTTGGCCATCTCGGGTGCGGTATCCCCGTGGTTTGCGCGCTAGATTTGCACGCTACCACAAATGCCGCCGTGTTCATGCGGAGTACGATCACGTTAAACATGTGGGTCCGTAAGTCCTTCCGAGAGGTTGGTGGTAGGGGAAGGAGGGTACGGTCCCTGTGGATGCCTCCCCCACTGGGTTCCGGTCTAAATTGGGTGGCACTTCCCGGCCGTCCATACAGTTACCTTACACCTTTCTGGTAGGTCGGACGGTCTGGGTCTCAACAACAACAACAACAGTTTCAATCATTGTAGTAAGAAATAACCACAATATAATATTTGCCAAGCAATGTCATTATTCCTCTCAGGTACCAAGTTACGCCCAAGGGGGGTACTTTGTCAAATTTGGAATCAATCAAGAGACTTCTCCATGACCCTTAAAATGAAGGATAACAAGTTATAATTATGATCATTTGGACTAACGATGCAGATTTTTCTTTCTTCTTTTTGCAAACTTTACAAACACACACACACACACAAAAAAAGTTATTTCTTTTATTTTAATACATTTTTCAAAGGAATTTTCTTGCAAAATTTGCAAATTTTTTTTTTTTTAGAATTGAAATAGTTGTGGTAAATCATAGAACATGGAAACTGTATTACAAATATAAAACAAGTTTTTAAATAAAAGGCCATTAATTTGAACTAATAACAAAATATATTATATAAACACAATATATTATAGATTACATCATTATCACACTTTTGTGTTTCATTGCTTTATTAATATTTGTGAAATATGAAAGCTTATTAACAAACAAAAGAAAATAAATCAAAATTACTATAAATTTTATTATTATCACGTTTTTCATTGTACACATTTTTTGAATTTTGAAGGAAATAAAAAGTGCATAAAAGGAAACAATATGCTATGTCATAACATGTTATTTTCCTTTAAACATTTTACTGTTAATGGTTCAATGTAAATTTAAAAAAATCTGATGTAGGCAGCACATGACTTTCTTTACATAATGCAATGAATTTACTTCTTCAACATTGAAAAGGTGATGAAAAGTTCCACGGCACAATGTTTGTAACACGCCACGGTGTTTGTAACATTGTTTGTAACAACATTTGGCATGGTAAATTGTACATCCGGATCATAACATCGAAAGATAAAATGACTGAACTGTAGTTCCTATACTCTGCTGGTACTTTACGATAATTGATCAAGCTTAAATAAACTTAGCTTATTATTGTTTGAATATAATGACTGGAAATAATGGCTTGAATTATAGTGACTGGTATTCTAGGCACTATTGTTTAAATGATACAAGGGCAAAGACGCTGCGGTATAGTCTTTCAACATAAAGTTTAGATGGACGAATAATAAACACTCTTCTCGAATTCGAATATTAACGAGATTTTAAATATTCGAATAACCTGAATAGTTGCTTCAATACGTAGTTTCGTACAAGACAGAGCACCAGGCGCGAAGCGCCTTTAATCTCCAGTTTCAATATGTGGTTCTTATCGTCAAACTGTGACATTAATTCAGTGACCCTAATTGGAGGTTCGAGGTTTTTATTTACTACTTTTTATTATTTATCCCAGCTCCTAGTGTGGGAGTTTGTTGCACATTTAGAGTTTAAGCAGTTTGGGGGGTTGATGCAGATCTAAGGGTTACCTAGCGTTTTGGCAGTTTAGTGTTTAGAATATTTTTTTTTTTTTATAAAATAATAGTCGCGAGTTTTATTTTAAAATCAGATGTTTGAGGTGGGATCATTTAATTCCGATTATCGATGTTTAGAACAGCGCGGGGTCTCTTACGAGATTTGGCCTTGCGATGATCATAGTCATGCAGATTGAATAACAGTTCGTTTGGAACGGATGGCAAATTTCTGTAAAATTTAAGCGCTAGCTTTTTAATTTGGGCTCTAACAGTTTTTATTTTGAAGTCATTCCTAATTACCGAGTTTCTTAAGTACCTGGGAGCTTTCCTGATAATCCAGTTGCTTCAAATTGTTAATAAATAATATTTATATATATTAAATATTATAAATTATTGGTAACTAAATAAATAAAGTAAAATAGAAAGATGAATAGTGTCCTAAAACCACATTAATTTAAAAATGAAATTGTTAAAGTTTTATTAATTTTACAGTATTTTTTTTTTAATTTTAGATTTTCTTAACTATGATAATTGAATAATTGTAAATGTCTCTCAGCTCCTGCGGATTTTTATTTTTTATTTAAGAAAACAAATTCAGAAACTAGTTTGTTTTTTTTAATTTTATGTAAATTAAGTCAGGTGCCGTTGAAGAGTCGCTCTTAAAAAACTGTTGAAACTATAAAAAACTACTAAATATACAAAAAAAGTAAAAGCAAAAGTAATTCTTCCAGGCGAGCATACAGGCATAAAATGATTCTTCTGCGCGTGTTAACCAGAATTTAACAATTTTTATTTCTTGAAAATCTTCAGTAGTTGCAAATATTTTCACTTGATATAAGCAGGCATTCTTCTAAATACTAAAACGTAGTGGAGGGAAATATTCTAGTACTAAAACTCCCACAGTGTTTCCTCCTCTGGGTCCAAATTAGAAGAAGGGTCTTATCAATTTTCTTAACCACAATCTATTATTCAGCTAATAAACGTGATTCAGACGATAAATTTCAGTCTCAGTGTAAAGAACCTTGCTGCCCCAACCAAGACTCGAACTAGCCAGCCGACTCTCTACGGTTGAGCTACTGGGTCGAAATTATAAGTTACAAGCTCTTATCGTCAAAGTGGACTCTATATCAGGGTTAGAAAAGTCAAAAATGCAATTTGCAAATGAGTCACTCTGTCAAAATTAATTCATATATATATATATATATATATATATATATATATATAGTAGGGATTAGCTTTAAAGTCGGTGCAAAGAACTCCAGGTTGAGCCTCAGATTTATTCCAGACACACAACCTTACCCGCATTCTAAAACCGAAATTTTGATGGCAGATAAAGAAGTGTCTCAACGTGATGCCACTACTAGAACGTGCAAAAAAGATCTCACGACCCGAAGGGGTTCACTCGAGGACAAAGAATATTACCAACAACGGAAAGATTCTTCCGCCTGTTTTTGACCAGAATTCAAAACAGAGAAAACAAATGCAATTTCCATTTTTAGCACATGGGGGCTACTATTGACCATTTGTTCACAGTAACAAGTCAATAATTAAATGTGCTAATTGAATCTGATGTATAGTAGTCGCCTCCTGAATATTTTACTATTACATCACCTTCATTCTATTAATTGATATTCCATTTTACTTTAATATTTTTGTTTTACATATAATGGGTGGTTTCTGACATTCTCTTGAGTTTCTTCTGGTTGATATTTGAATACTTTTGTTTGTTATGGATGCTTCTCTATTTCTCTACAATTATTCTATTTTAATTCATTTATATTACTTATAAATTCCATCTTATT
The DNA here is from genome assembly GCA_951213105.1 of Amaurobius ferox. NCBI lineage: Eukaryota > Metazoa > Arthropoda > Arachnida > Araneae > Amaurobiidae > Amaurobius > Amaurobius ferox. Next base: position 12,109,997 of record OX578136.1, read on the forward strand.
TATATGCTGCACTAGCGCAATAAGTAGATGTAATTTTAATTGTACTGTTTCTTAATACATTTGTATTGTTAAACTTACTATTTTTATATGCTTAGTATTTTATATTTAAACTCTTTGATTATTTATATATATATATATATATATATATATATATATATATATATATATATATATATATATATATATATATATATATATATATATATATATATATATATATAAATTGAAAGATTTTAATCGAAAACTATGCATAAACTACTGTATGTACAAAAAAAAACCATCTCTAGCATATCTGTTACAAATAAGTAACTATAGATAAAGACTAATATATATATGCATTATTTATCTTTGATTGGATAACTCATTTTTGAGAATTCACCCATTCTTATCACCTAACTTACCACTTGGCCTGAGTCTAATATTGTTTACTATTTTCGAATGACTATTTTCCACTTGTCCTGAGTCCTATACTGATTACTATTTTTGAAAGTCTCCATACATATTATGTATCGTTCACATGTATTCATTCCGGTGCCCACTCGCATTGACGAAGTGAGGTGAAATACTCAGTCGCTTGTTCAACTTACACGTGGTAACAATGCTTCTGAGTTCATATTTCTGTTCGAGGAGGTATTATTTTTCTGATTTGTAATTCAATTGATTTATTTTTCTCCTTCCACTAGCCAGTAGACAGTTCCAATGGTGTCTATAGTTAAATACTATCGCCATTGTCAGAAACTGGCTATTCTATCGGTTTTAATTCGATTTGTATGGCTGTCCTGATGAGAATGCAATTTCGAACTAACCGCCATTTTTTGTGTAGTTTCAATTGATTGTTCTCTATGTCTTAATCTTTTATCTTGAGCTAATTATTATTGCCTTTTCTCATTTTTGCCGTGTTTTCTTTTTATTTCTATTTATATTTATATACTTTTAATTGTGAATTTTGTATCCTAATATTCTTCTCATCCCCCTTTCCATTCTAGTGATATGTTACCTTCTATCTTTATCCTTAGCCTTGGTCTATAGTTACTCATTTGTAACAGATATGCTAGAGATGGGTTTTTTTAGTACATACAGTAGTTTATGCATAATTTTCGATTAAAATATTTCAATTTATATATATATATATATATATATATATAATTACAGATTTTTGTTCCTTAATATTCATTAGACAGTAGAAAATAAAAGCAGATGGTAACGTCATAATTTTCAATCTGATAAAATATTCTTCACAATGGTTAGTTCTGTTGAATACACCAGCTATTAACCCAACTGCACGTTTTTGTAATATAAACAGTTCTTTAATTCTGCTTGAATTATGCTATAGAGTTGGTTATAAACTGGTGTTGTAATTTAAACTGTACTTGTTACTAAAGCACCCTTTCACAGTTGTGAGGATTCTATTATTTATTATCATTTTATTCTAATTCTACGTTTTCCTGATTTTAATTTATGTCCTAAACTTCTCGACTTTCATTCCGAAGAATCGCATACTCATGATTGGCCAGATCTATAAAATGGTAAACTTTAGAATTACGGATTTATCATTCTGCCGAGGTGTGTGTTTTGGGTCGTCAGTAGAAGAAACAATTGTGAGTATAGCATAGATATTTTAAATAAGCATTTCATACGTTGGTCTTATTCGGTTTAGGTGAGATTTAGTTTAGTTATGAGTGAGGTTCGAACTGCAATGTAGATTGGTAGTATGTCCCGGGTAGAATTTGTACTGCTAGCATTGTAAATAATGTGTATATAGAATTGTATTTATAATGTGTATTTCGAGTTCCCAGTTAAGTTAGCTGTAGTTAAGTTAGCTTAGAGTTGTTTATTTGTTAAATACCGCGATTCCTTCGTCGAACTCTAGTCATTAGGTCAATTGAATTTTTTTATATTAGATTGAAGTCAATTTAGGAGTCAACACAAAAGTAATGATCTTGCGTTGAAGTTGAAAGGTTCTTTATACAGTACTGATATTTCTAATGGACGGCGATTTGCAAAATATCTCTGCCAGCGATTGGCGAAATATATCTTTCTAGTAGAATAACGGCTTCTATTCTGCTCCTTCTTTAACGGGTCAAATGTATTGTTGAAGCAAAAACAAGATGGATGCCATATATCATTTTGAAGTGGGTCACGTGATCTTTTCATATTGTGGTCACGTGATCGTTTCATATAAGAGGTGTCATCATTCTTTTAATTTTTATTTAAAAAACTACTGAATATATTTCGCTGAATTTTTTTTTTATATATTTTATGGAGCAATTTGAATATTACCTAACATTTTCGAAGCTATTTGTGAATTTTAAATCCGCTTAAAAAATGTTTGAAAAATTAGATCCCATAGGGCTCAATGTATTTCAGTTTTTCAACCCGGGTTCAATCCAAAACTAATTGGGTGACATTATTCATTTATATTCCCGTAGGTCCTATAGACCGTCCGAACAACATACTAAAATTTCATTTTGATTATGTCATTTTTACGGCAGTTATCGTGCTAACGGACAGACAGACAGAATGAACAAAGTCATAAACACTTTTCAACTTTGTTGTAAAGTATTAATAGAAGTTAGCAATCTTACCCGATTTTACACTCCAACAAATGTTTAGCCGCCATGAAAATTGAATAAACTTTAGTCTCAATCGTCAGGCAGCAGAAGAACTGACTTACAGTTGACTGATGTGTATTAAATCGGAGTACCGAAAAGAAGAATCTCGGAGTTTATTTCTACTTTGACAGGTTAGAAAAAGAAAGTTGTGAAAGTTTCACAGATGAAGTTCTCTTGGTTGGATGCGTGAAGAATGGCGAAAGAAACCGAACGGTATTGGCTGAGACCCGAAATAAATGAACTTTGACATGAAGTAAATGGAAAAATCAATTCTCTCTTTACCCCTGTACTCCACAACAGGAGTTAGACGATTACTTGATCAAAAAAAAAAGGAACGTCAGATATGTTGACTCTCAGTACTGTAGAGGAATGATGAGCCATTGTTGAGCCGCGAGGTCAAATCCAACCCGTGAAGCATTCAGGTAAGCGGATAGGATAAATTTAATTCACCGAAAATAAATTGAAATACACTGCTCACAACTGAAATGGCAACACCATGAAGAAATGGATGTATCCTCATGAAATTTACAGAATATATTTGTAACATGGAGATGTGCAAATGATCAAAATATCATACCTGGAAAATGAAAACATGGAACTTTATTGACATTAGATCAACATAGAATAGGCCCACCGAGAGCGACTATGCAGGATTGAATACGACGAAACATCCCGGTCAATGAGATAGATGGTCAATGGTGTGCTGAGGGATGGCATTCCACACAGCATGCAATTGGGCTTGTAACTGAACACGCTTTGCTGGAATTGGCAGTTCTCTTAATCGGCGACCCATGATATCCCAGATAGGCTCAATTGGCGACAAATCCGGAGAATATGCTGGCCAAGGCAGGGTATCAAAACCTTGTGGGCTATTCATAGTTACTCGTGCAGTATGCGGCCTGGCATTATCCTGCTGAAAAAGCAGTTCAGGCCTATCCAATCTAGCTGAAAAACTAATACACAGAATTTCACAAAATTAGTTAGATAAGACACTGGTAGGTTACCCTGCTGCTGGTTAGATTTTGATACGATTCGGGATAAAAGAATATGCCTGTTTATGCAAAATAGCTCACATCATGATCCAATAGTTCAGCGATCCTTCGAAAACTCAATCCACGCTCACGTAAAACAATGATTTGTTGCCGTTCCATTGACGACAACTGAACGTATGCGGTACGTCGACGTACTCTTGGCATACTGTGATGATTTTTACAACCTAAAACCAATGACGCTACAATTTAGCTGTGATATCGCTCATCCTTGACCTGACGCTTTTATGCTGCTCACAAAGTGTTATGTCACTATGAGTAACGAAATTGTGATCATTTGCATATCTCGCCTTGCTGTTTTCACTGCCTGATTTACATAAAGCGACACCTACAACTTTATGATGTTGCGGTTTCAGTTGTGAGCAGTGTATATTGACTGTGAAAGATTAAATTTCAAAACTACTAACTACAATATATGAGGATCAGTCATAATTTATGTTTTTAATAAACAATAGATCATGTTGTACTCTATCTGAAGAAATTTAAAACAAGGAAGATTAATCATGCATAAAGCATTGATTATGAAACACTTCCCACTAGCCAACGGCCGTACCGTGCTGAAAACACCGGTTCTCGTTAAATCACCGAAGTCAAGCAGCATCGGGCGCGGTTAGTACTTGGGTGGGTGACCATCTGGGAACACCGCGTGCTGTTGGCACATTTCGGGCGCGGTAGCCCGGTGGTTTGCGCGCTGGATTTGCACGCTGCCACAACTGCCGCCGTGTTCATGCGGAGTACGATCACGTTAAACATGTGGGTCCGTAAGTCCTTTCGAGAGGTTGGTGGTAGGGAAAGGAGGGTACGGTTCCTGTGGATGCCTCCACCACTGGGTTCCGGTCTAAATTGGGTGGCACTTCCCGGCCGTCCAAATAGTTACCTTACACCTTTCTGGTAGGTCGGACGGTCTGGATCTCAACACTTCCCAACTAAATGTAAACATTGTAATGCGGGTAATCTTCTACTAACACTCGGATGTATCTTCTAATCTACGACATTATAAGTAGTACGGGTATAGCTTCCCATATAATTTTAGCACTTTCATTTTGGCATATAGTGAAATCAATTACTGCGTTCAGGTTTTAATGATTACGGGTTTATTGATATTTTCAATTTAAAAATTAGGGATGTTTTAAATGCACGAAAAGTATTTATATTTTTTAAATTCACTAAAGTTCGTCCATTAATCACATGGATTATGTTCAAAGTTTATTTGAAAGAATTTTTTTTTTTATTTTTCCGAGCGTGTCGGCATGAAAACTTTGTGACACTATTTTCGGTTGCTAAGGAAACGAATTATGTGGATATCGCCCACAATCGCTGTAAAACGGGCGAAAACATATAAAATAACTAAAAAATTAATTCAAAATTTAAAGAAGATAATAAAAATAATAAGTGCACACTTTCGGGTTCTAAAGCACTGTGTACCCAATTTCATGACAGTATGACGCTTGGATTTCCCGATGCAAACTGCATAGACAGACTTACAGACATATTTATATTTTATAAGAAGATAAAGAAAATAAGAAACGTCTTTATCCAATGAGTGATGGATGGAAAAGTTAAGGAAGAGCGATGTGTGCACGTCTAGACAAGATAATTTCCATTCTTTCATCCCTTGAAGAAGATGTGTTGTAAAAGATGATTCCGTGTCTAAATTTTGGAATGGAGAGAAATGAATGAATGGTTTCTTTAAAAAAGGGACATCATAAAAAGTCTAAAGAGCCAAAGGAGGCTTTTTATGACTGAACATTTTTTGTAGATATTACTTTTGTTTAGATTGATGCATTTTTTAATCCTGATTTATATTACTTTCCCTGCAATACATGGTAAAATATTGGAATCATGCCGAAAATCGCAACTCGAGTTTTCGACGGATCTACACGTTTTGGGACCTCTAGAACACAAAAGCACTATTTTTAGCGTGACGTCTGTGTGTGTATCTGTGCGTCTGTCTGTGCAATGTGTGTAGCCACTCTAACTCAAAAATTAATAGACCGAATTTCATAAAATTTGGTAAGACACTTGTGTGTGACCCTGGTGCTGATTAGCTTTTGGTACGATTCGGGAAAAAGAACCCGTCTTTTTTGCGAAATGGCCCTCAAAAATTGTCTGTATACGCTCTAGCTGATAAACTAATAGATCAAATTTCACAAAATTTGGCAGATAAGTTACTTGTGGGTTATCCTGGTGCTGATTAGATTTTGGTACGTAACCTGCCTTTTTTTTTTACGAAATGGCCCGCAAAAATCGTGAAAATCTAAAATAAAATACTACATATGCTCAAATATATCCATTAAATGCTTTTTTATACACAATATTTAACAATGAAAAGAATAAGACCGACCTCATTACACTAGGGCTAGCCGTTCTCGAGATATTTTAGTTTTTTTGCATTAAGCAGCGCCACCGCTGAAAACACTTCCAGTTACCAACTGAAAACGAAAATTGAATTAAAAGTGCCAATTCAGTGTCATTTTAAATAATTGTGGGCGTTATTTTGTGCAACTAAACCGTTGTGCAAGCCGTTCTCGAGATATTCTAGTTTTTTCGCATTTTTGCTATGCCGATTTTGAGTCCATTATGTATGCATGTTATTGAGTGCAATTAAACTAAATTTAATGGATTATTAATGAAATAAAGAGACAATGAATTTGAGTTTGCAGGGAAAGTCATGTGCTGCTCACATCAGATTTCTTATATTAGAAAACTCTTATATTTTCTGACATTTTACATATATGTTTTTCATAAATGTTTTATGTGATCTTGCATATTAAAAGAATGTGTGTGTGTGTGTGTGTGTGTGTGTGTACATCTGTGTCATCTGCAATGGAAAATCCAAACTTCGAACGGTGGCGAAATTCGGTACAGAGATACTTCAATTCCTAGGACAATACGGGGAGGGCGAGATTTTTTTTTTTTGAATTCGATTCAGTTTAAAAGTTTGAACTATTTAAGTCGAAATAGGGTTAAATACTTTTATTCATTTTATTGAGCAGAAGGTATTTTGTTTGAATGTAAGCCCTTTCTTTCACAGATGCTTGTTTAGTGAACAATATCTCAGAGACAGACGTTGAGTGTTAGTAAATTTTCAATTTTCCAATTTCGCGGGTTTTAAAGATAAATCTTCAATCTTTGGTATATAGAGTCATTTCAATGTTATAATTGTGTCTTGAAAATTTTACTTAAATCGAACATAAACTTTTTTAAATAGCTTATAAAATGTCGTTTTACTTTCGGCTGCAGAATCAATTTATTTATCGAGACAGATAATAATTTATCCACTGCAGCTTGAGACCGATCGAATCTTCTGTCGAATTTCGGTCTGGACTTTGACACCTGTCGCGACAGTAAGATTTCAAGGACTTCCAGCATTCTTATTCAGAGTGTATGAAAGGCGCTTATTTAGGGCATATTACTCCCACAATGTACAATTGGTATGGTTACAATGTAAAAAAGAGCGCTGAAATGATTTTGCTTCAAAACAAAAAAAAACGTCCTTTTTCTCTCTGGGAAAAAGGACGTTTCAGCCACGTCCTTTTCCCCAGAGGGAGTTTCTTTTATTTATTCAATTTACTTTTATTTTGTTTATTTATTTATTTGTTTATTTATTTATTTTCTGTGTGCGTTCCACATTCACGGAGCGCATGCGTAGTACGAATTCCGTTTGAAACTCAACAAGTAAATGATTTGAGGCAATTTGAAGAGGAGAGTCTGAAAATGCATTATTTAAGTAGCGAGCTCTTATTTGGGACACGTGTAACGCCACGTCATTCGTTCTACTAGGCAATAAGTAAGTGAAACCGTTCAAACAGCGATCGAGACGACTTAAAGCCATTTGTCTCGAGCAGATAAACATCAAGAAACTGTCTTTGTGAATATATTTTGATTCACCGAATTAAGCGATAAATAAATAAGAGTGTCTTGATGAAGAACACCCTGTAAGAAAGGTATGAAGATGAAAGGATAAAGGTAAACCAGTTTTTTAAATCAGCGGATTTATGAAACTGAAATTCCAAGAAGCAACTGTAGACACTTTTTAGATATTTTGTAAAACAGGTTATCCAGTAATATTAAAAAAGGCATTATCAAAGTGATTACATTTTTCCACGACCTATATTTGCGAGCAGCCAAACATGAAAACTTAGAAAAGAGCTTTTATGAAATTGTTACATGAAGAAATGCTGGTATATTTGTCAAAACTCAGACCTGACATAAAATAAATTTGCAATGTGCATCAATGTATAAGAATCATTAAAAATAATTGCTAAGGTGGGTTTTTCTCATCTTTCTCTCTTTTATTTCTAACTATTATCTTTATTTCTATCTTTTATTTCTATCTATTATTTCTATAGAGTGTCACACTTTTCCTTAAGTAATACTAATTGTTTCTGCAGTCATGTTAAGTGTTTCTTAAAAAATACTGATTCCTACTATCATTTTCTCCATTATGGTTTGCTTTCCATTTTTAAGATTCTTTGTCTGCCTTTTTTCAAGATTTTAATTATTTTTCCGCTACTTTATCTGATGAAGTAACTCATATGACCTCTGAAACCAGTTGGTCCCTTCATTTTTAAATTTAATTTTCTCCTGTTTGTTCTATTGGTTTTCGTCGTTTCCAATACTTTTTTACTTATTGTTCCTGATTTCACTTTTTATAGCTGATTTATGTTCTTTCGTTGCTGTTTTAGTAAGTTTTCTCACTGTTAAGTTGTTACCATTTGCTCTGCTATTATCGTCTGCTATTTTTTCTTTCCTATGTGGGTTTTTTTCCGTTCGTAGTATCCTACTTGTCGTTTCCCTGTCTCATTGGATTTTTTCTTCTTTCATTTCTCCCAGTGGCGATGGCAACATCTATTTTCATACATTCCAACACCCTTCCTTCATTCATGTTATTCTACCACAATACCGATTTGACTCGAATAAAGTGCGATCGAACTTTTTGTCAGTCTTTGTTGTGACTCGTCACAACACGTTATATTTTTACTATTTCAAATTAACATTTTTTTATAATTCATTAAATATTTTATTTTACTTTAAATTTATTATTCAAAATTATCTTATTCAAAATTGCTTTTATTTTATATACTCATTAATAGGCCAATTGTCTCTTTCACTAAATTAAATTATAACACGCTGCTGTATTCATATTTTAATGTACGGTCTACGCCCTCTTTCAAAACTGCGGCAAAACGACATCCTTTTTTTTTCGATGATTGGCAAAGGAACCTCCCTGGTTCAGCGCGAATTTAGTTTTTTAGGTATGGCAACATCCGGTTAGCGCGGGAGAAATTGTGCTGACTCGCTCTTCTCTCGAAATTTCTACGTGAGTGTAGGTTGTGGTAAAAGAAAGGGGTCCCTTCGGGGACATCTCTTCGCCATTTTCATTTTCTTAATATACCATGTGACAACTGAGTATCTTTTTTTAGTGTGTGCATGTCACTTCTCCAAGCATCAAGTCATTTTGTGTAATTCTTAAATCAGCTGTAATATTGCAAATAATAAATTTCAGTATGTCGAAGTTGTACAAAAGACATCGTATTCTCAAAATGCTGTGGTTATTATCTTTTCTAAAATGTGTCTAGTGCAGAAGGGTAGAATCAAGGCATGAAGAGGAACAAATCATATTTTAGCGCTTTTCTAGGATTGAGAAAATGCTGTGGTTATTATCTTTTCTAAAAATGTGTCTAGTGCAGAAGTGGGAAGAGATGGTTAAAATGTGTATGGTCTGTGAAGCGATAGGCTACAAGGCAGATTTTATTTATGTTCATTCCTTGAAATTTTGCTCAGAAAGGAAATTTTCAACAGCTGGTGATTTGCTCATCAACATTTTTTTAAAGGTTTATAATCTTCATATATATATCCAATTCCAAAAGAAAATGCTGTGGTTAAAGTAATTTTGACTTTAAATGCATATACAACATAAGTATACTAAAGAACCTTAAAAAAACTATTTTTAAATTTAATGACTGATTAATTAGTTGTGACTAATAGTTACAAGATGATTAATAATTCTGTTTGCAATATTGATAAAAAAATTAGATTGAATTAGATCAAGTTACAGGTAAGGAATTTTAGGCGCTCACATACAAAATGGTTATTTTTTATATTTTAATTACACAACGCAATTATTATTGATATTCTAAATTCTATTCCCCACTGTACGGTCCCATTCTCATTAAAAATTAACTATTAATTTAATTAAGTTCCTTTTTTTATTGTATGTGAGTGACCGACCCAACTAGATGTGTGATGGGGATTAAAAATTAACTTTTATATTTCTTAAAGATCTCTTTTTCAGTCCTTATCACAACAGTCTTAAATAAGAAAGCTGCTGTGTGACTTCGAAACAGGCTCACCTGATTATATTTATGTTGTATTTACAATTTTTACTTTCTCATACTGTATAATATAATATATAAAAAGTATTGTTTTCACAAAAATTTTCGAATTCGAGATTTTGATGCCAATATATGTTTTAAGACCTGCTGAACACATTTGAACTATTTTTGGAGGGATGCCCGTCTATCTATCAGTTAGCCTGTCTGTCTGCATGTTTGTCGGTATGTCTGTAGTCGATTTCTTGCGAACACGATTGCGGCCACACCTATTAATGGATTTTCACGAAACTTTATATCCGGCTTTATTATTAAAAAACCTAGAACTAGATAGAATTTTTTTTAAATACGAGCAAAAACTTCGAAATTTATTCGAAATTTTATATTTTTTAACATGGCAGCGCAGAGCAACATTGGATATAATCATGCATAAAAGGGTTTACTTATGGCACAATGATCACCAGACTTAATAGTTTCACATTGTTGTGAAAAATAGCAGCGATACAATTTATTTGTTCGTGATGTTATTAGCCCCCCCCCCCCTTCTTCCCACAGGGGGGTACATTGTAAAGTATGGTATTAATCGAAATATTTTGTCGAGCTTTTTAAAGTGATGGGTAACACGCTATAATTACAATCATTTGATCCCTAATACCGAGTTATAAAAACATTTCTTGTAAAATTTGTAAACAAAAAAATTATTAAAAATTGGATTCTAGTATGAAAAAGTCGAGTTGAGAGAGTCACACTGTAGTTAATTCTTTTTTTATCGTGTTATTACTGCAGCAAATTTTTTTAGCGACTTTTTTCTTAATTTAACGCTAAGTGTGTCACGTAAATAATTTAGAAATCACCGCATTAAAACATGTTTACCATTTATCTCATTCCTCCTTGTATATACTTTTGGCCCTGGACACTTTTAAGAACGCTTCCCCCGTTTATATCTGACAAAAACTTGAATTCGAACTTTGGGGATTTCGCCCATGGGGGTAAAAGTAAGGAATTAAAACTTTATATTAACCTTTTGCTTACGGGTGGGACAGCGTCCATCCCTAACAGCGTCCATCCCTGCAAAGGGGGATCGAATTGTTTGGGATAGGGTATGTCACATACCTGTCTTTTTGAAAGGTTCTTCGTTAGGGATGGACACTGTCCCACCCGTATGCAAAAGGTTAAAAGAAACGACAATATCGTCTGAGGCAATCATTCAGGTGGCGCTGGGTTAAGATTAGGAGTCCTGTATTGCATGCATTTCTATGGCGAAAGACTTTAAATATTTATTTAAACTATTGACTTTGTAAAAATGTATTATTATCGCAATGCGAAATAGAACTAAAACAATAAGGAATATTCATACGTATTCGAAATTATCTTCACTTTCAATTCATTTTTATCTCCCTATATTCTGTACTCTATCCTACAACTATGAAAAAATACTGAATAATTATACTCCTCACGAGGGAACCCTTCATTTAAAAATAATCAAAAATACATATACCCAATACTACGCCTTTCTGTTGTGTCAACTAGCAATAGCAGCTACTTTACCAATACTAGTGACACCTCGATGTCATTCTCAAAGCATTGTGGCATTTTCAAACGTTTCACCCATAGGAGTTTCATCTCGTTCTTTCTAACTGCATGATTTCGCCACTAGGCGGAAATAAATTTTAAATTTGAATATTCGGACTGCACTCTCCTCTCAGTGACTGCCTTCTGCGGGACGCTTCACGATGGTTTGCAAAGAGGAAGATTATAGCAATGTCACTACGAGTTGAGATGAATGTTTTATTAAAAATAACTTTCTGGCTGAAACTAATGTCTTTATATCTATAGGAATTAAGATGGACGTCAAATGTATGCGGTTAGTATTAGTCGGCCTCATTGCTGCACGAGAAGATAAAAGAGTAAATTCCCACTTAACGCGCATTCTTCTGCGCATATTCAGAGAGCAGTGGACTTGCGCATGAACTTTTATAAAATTCGTAGCGTACGGAAGGTTGAACATTAATTGTAAATTCCTACTATGAAGATTTAAAATTTATTTAAATTTAATATTAATTTTATTTTCAAATATTTTTGTTAACACTTGCTTGCTTTCTATTTAAGTTTCCATTTAAATTGTTTTCATCACTAAATAAGAATATTTCTTCAATTTATTCAAAAATGCTGTTTGCAAACATTTTAAATACTTTAGCGTTTCAACAATTGCAGCAGATTTAGACTCATTTATCTTCTTCAAATCTATCTTCCTCAAATAACTTAATTTTTATGTTTCCAATACTCTCCTAAACAGATCGCTGAGTTCCACATGCTTTGAACATTTCCTCCAAGATTCAAAGCGCTATGACATTAAGTGGGAATTTGCTCATTTATCCGCTCGTCATTGCGGCAAGCTGTCAACACACACTGCAGTGACGACCGCTGCACAACACCCCCTGACCACAGATGTTTTTGTGTTACAAAGCACACATATGCACGTGAAAATACTTGCGCGTGTTACGAAAGTTTAATACATTGTAGAAGAAGAAAGGATGAACACCGTTCCATTTTTTATATTGCTCGCCAAGCAAATAAACTTTTACATGGTATTGAAGAGGAATAAAAAGGAAAGGATGCATGTGCCAAAGTTAATGATCCGCATCATCAACACATGTTCAGCCATCTCGGCTTGTGCATGCATGACGAAGGACAATGAGATAGCGGCAGACACAAAATCCAAAGGCTCTTGTTCTCACTGTCTTTCATTTGATTGGCATCGGAGCATGAATATTAAACATCGACATCCCTACTTGCTCATATTAATATATATGCAAGTAGGGCTACAGTCTACTTGCTCTTATATTAATATGCCAAATTGTTCATACCCACCTGTGTCATATTCAGTGGCGGATTTACTAATGAGCTAATAAACTGGTAAAGCATTTGATTATTTGAATTTTGGGTTACTAACTTGTAAACTAATTACGTGTGCCTTTATTATTGAATGATCGACTTGATTGTATTCTTGCATTACGAGTAGATAATAATGTGAAATATTTCGGAATGACTTCTAGGTTATATAAAAATATGTGAGGATTCTATTATTTATTATCATTTTATTCTAATTCTACTTTTTCCTGATTTTAATGTATGCTCTAAACTTCTCAACTTTCATTCCGAAGAATCGCATACTCACGACTGGCCAGATCTATAAGAAGGGCAGACTTTAGAATGACGGCTCTGCTATTCTTCAGAGTTCGCGCATCGAGAGTATAGCCTACGATCTTGTGAGTATATATTGTGTAGTAGATTGGTTATCATAGGTTCAGATTGAAGATCAGTTTAGTAATAGGATAGGTTTGAATTTAATTGTAGATTAGTATGTCTCGGATAGAATGTGTAGTGCTAGCGTTGTAAATACTTTGTATATAGATTTGTAATGTATATATGTTTTGAGTTCCCAGCGTAGTTAGCTGTCAATAGAGTTGTTTATTTGTTAAATGTCGTGATTCCTTCGTCGAACTCTAGTCATTAGGTCAATTGAAATTTTGTATTAGATTGAAATCAATGTAGGAGCCAACGCAAAAGTCGTGATCTTGGGTAAGAAGTAGAATAGTACTTTATAAATAGCTTAGCAGTTCCAGGTTCAAATTTGGGCTCACTTTTTTTTTCAAATTTTCGTTATGAAATATCAAGTATTTTTAAAACCGCAAAACATCTTATGCTTATCGATGACCTGAAACTTTATATGAAAATCACCTCTTTGACTGTTTCTGCTTTATTACAGAACGATCTACCTAAACTATACGCATGTCTTAAATAAAATCCACTTACATGACTAAGTGCTATGTTATGAGTATTACTAGGAGCTATAATATTCGCAACTATAACTACCTTTTAAACAATTTGCCCTTAACTGGTTATACTCATTTTGTTGATATACGTGTGGTCCCTTTAGATAATACTTTTAACTGTCAACAGAGATTACCAAAAGACTTGGCTTTATGATTTTGTCAATGTCAATAATCTTATTTGCTTGTAATTATTTTGTTAAACCAATCTGGGATCATATTTACCTTCTGCATTATCAACATATTGAGATTTCCAAAATAAATTTTTAGGTGTTCTTATTTACAGAATTTCAGGTTATCTGAACTATTATTATCTGAACTTTATGAAATGCCTACTAATGTACAACTTAGGCAAAAATTTAATTTAGTATTTCAAGAAAAAAAAAAAGAACTAAATGGTCTTGTTCTACTATAAATGATTAAATAATGCTACTATTTCACCTTTTTATTTGAAGTGCTATATACATACTTGCTTTCAATACCAGACAAAAAATATTACGCAATATGTACTATTGTTAAACGCAGCTATGCTAAAAGTTTTACTGTTTCTAAATTTGTTAATCTTACGTAATACTTATTGTGTTTTTATTATGCCACCACACAGTTTTAAAAAGGTCCTCATGAGCTTGACACGTTTACTCTTTAGTATGTTCGTATTTTATGTTCTATGCATTTTATGTTAGTGGTTCTGTAAATGGTTTACAACTGTTGTATCCACTTAACTGAATAAATAAATGAAAATCAAATTTGTCTATTGAGTCAATTTCATATATATATATATATATATCAAATTCTGCCAGCGTTTGGGGAAATTACACCTGCATACAGAAACATTACACCTGCGCAATTAATTCATTACACCTGCGTAGCAATTCATTACATCTGCGCAGCAGGTGTAATGTTTCTGTCGGCGAATTCCACAAACGCTGGCAGAATTTGATATTCGCATGTTGTTCTTCAAACGCTATTTCCGTTTTCGACGAACGCGAACGACTACAGTTCACTGACATGCATTGTCTGGAAAAACCCTTCACTGCGGACCTGCTTCTTCCTTTTCACTTTTCACATCTCGCGTCACATGTGCCTCTACGCCATGGTAAAATAATTCCCCTCTCCTCCAATCAGGGCTGGAGATATCAGCACAGTCTCCGAACTTTTTGATCCTACCTTGTGTGTCGAAAGCCCAGACCGTCCGACTTATCCTAGGACATGAGCAGCAATTTGGACGGCCGGACCTACCTTGTGTGTGTGTATGTGTATATATCTCTATATAATATTGAAGAATTTTAATTATATATATATATATATATATATATATATATATATATATATATATATAAAATTGAAGAATTTTAATTTACTTGTATTATATATACCTGAGATTGATTATTTATTGAAAAGTTCTGCATAGCAAACATGAAAAAAAGATGTCTGAAGTGATTATTTGAAATCAATAGTGACTATACGATAAGCTTGTGAACGCTACGAATATATATATATATATATATATATATATATATATAAGCTTTTCTTTTCGATTTTTATTTGTATGTCGATTTTCTGAAATCAATGTGCTAGAGCAGTGCTTCTTAACCTTTGCGAAGCATGGGCCCCGTAAATTCTATAAATAAGATGAGGGGCCCGGTTCTAACAAATTGACTCGTAAATACTCCTTCTAATTCATTTTTAAATTTGTAGATTAAACTAACATAATATTAATACATTTATTTATACACGGTGTGGCATGTTGACAAATATGAACTTTCATTTAAATTAGTTATCAATCCCTGGATTCATGAAATCCTGCAGCATACAGTAACTTCCTCAGACCGACATCCTTCAATTAATGTGCGATGATTTTCACTGCCATGTCCCCTCCTTATCACAAAAAATTTATAATATAATTGTGTAAAACTGATTATTGCGTTATTAAAATCATTTGACCGATGTTGGTTTGAAAAAGAAATCGATATTGAGAGAGAGAAATATTGATCCATTGTAATTCACCATAGAAGTCAGCTGAGCAGTCTCTCATTCATATTAACATTTAAATGCGGCTGGGTCACTGACATGTGCTGTTATTGAGGCGTTCTGGTTCTGAGCTTTTCGACACATTCATGAATATTATTCTCCTTAGAATATTTCCACTTTGAAATCTGTATTCATATAAAAATGCTTAGAAAACTAAAACGACACATTCCAAGAAAATATCTCGCGGCTGGGCCGTATTGATTCCAAGGTCTGGCGGTTGAGAAACACTGTTTTAGACAATAATTTGTTATGATAATACTATATAATGGCACTAATGCACACCCCTAATAAGCATTCACGGCCACTCAAAAAGCTGCTCATACCCTAGGGTAAGACGGGTGGCCTGTGTTTTCAACACCCCTAATAACAAACGTAACCTTAAAGTAACTTTCCTTTCTAACGTAGGCTTAGAGTTAAAATCCGTCCCTCAAGAGGCGACTGAAAATAACACTCGGATGGGCACAGAAATTTGGTTCAAAATAGAAACTTGGCGTCCAAAGCAGATGCCGAAATTGCTTTGCGGCAATCCGCACCTGTGTGGTTCGGTGCAAAAAGGTCAGACGACACGTCTGTCATAGGGCCTACATTAATTGAAATGACCAAACAGTTTTACCGTGATGTAAACTAACCAGAAGAAGTTAAATACAAGTTTTCAGAAAAATGTCTAACTTTTAAAACTCGGTATGGCACGTGAATTAAGATCTGTTCATAAAAAAGAGGGAAGTGATAGCAGTACCTACAAAGAAACATTTCAATCTATTGCTACTGGGCATAATTAGATTGTTTGTCAAATTTAGAACGCAGGTGAAACCGACCTGCTGTGGCGTTGTCTGCCAAACACGACTTTAGCAGGTGGTAATGAAATGTATGCTAAAGTGTTTTAAGCGAATGAAAACATATTTATTGCCCGTTATAGTGTTTTAAATTAATTTTGCCCCCCCTATTTTACCTCATTTCAGTTTAACACCCGGTAAAGCCTCGAACGTCCCAGATTATCGGCCGTTTACTATATTAAGTTATTGTCAAAAATAAACATTCTAAAGTATAACATTATATTGCATTCATTGCCTGTATTTTAAGAAGGATTTCGACCGAACCGAAAAACAACGATCCGGAACTTGCAGAATATCGGCGGTCGATTATTTTCTATTGTTTTCTACAACGTTTGGCAGCGCCCTCTGTGCAACGGTACGTTGCTTTTAGCGCGTGCGTTTGGCCGAGCGCGAAGATGTCGTTTTGTTATTGCCAGATTGGAGATAGCAAGCGCCATCCATCACAATGTAATTCCAGTTACGTCAAAGAATAAACGTCGCCATTTGCTTATTTGTTTATTTTATGTAAGAAAGACTTTAAACGTGGAGTTAGACAGAAGGCGATGAAACTCCTATGGATGAAACGCTTAAAAATGCCATAATGCTTTAAGAATTATATCGAGGTGTCGCTAGTGTTAGTAAAGTAGTAGCTAGTGTTAGTTTAGTTGACACTACAGAAAGGCGTAATATTTAGTATATGTATTTTTGGCTATTTTTATATTAAGGGTTCCCTCATTATGAGTATAATTAATCAGTATTTTTATAGCTGTGGGATAGAGTGCAGAATATAGGGAGATAAACATAAATTGAAATGCAAATTAATTTTGAACACGTGGAAATATTCTTTATTGTTTTAGTTATAATTTAAATTGCGCTAATAATTTATTTTTACAAAATGGACAATTTAAATAAATGGCCTTTCGCCATAGAAAAGCATATAATGCAGGACTTTATCTTGCCCCAGCGCCACCTGCATGATTGTCTCAAGCGATATTGGCGTTATTTTAATATGAAGTTTTATATCGTACTTTTACCTCCATGATTTTAAAGCAGCGATATGTAAGACCATGGCAACCTATTGGGAGTGGGAGCAATTGTGGTACATTGCTAAAAAAATAATACCAGAACGCTCGTCGGTTAACTACAAATAGCTAAATACTACCCTTTTACAGCCAAATATCAAATCGTTTATTCTATTATCCAGTTTAGCCTACTATCATTTTATCTCTGATTTGGTATTCCATGTTTTTTACCCAACATGTTTTTTTTACCTACATTTCCCACAATTCAGTCTGCGAAACAATCTGTTTTAAGCAGTTTTTTCAACTGGACCATCAGGAAAAGTGTCCAGATTTATTTTAATGCACAACGATAGTTTCGTGTTAAACGTTTGTGAAATGTTACAAGCAAAATCTATGCTAGAGAATATCACAGGAAAATGAATGGTGAATACTATGAAACCTGGTTCAAGAAAAAATGCCTTCCGAATATCAAACAAAACAGTGTAATCATTATTGCAAATGCTCCTTATCATAGTGTACATTATGCAAACATTCTAAAAGCATCTGCAAGAAAACGGATATACGAAACATGG
The DNA here is from genome assembly GCA_951213105.1 of Amaurobius ferox. Classification (NCBI taxonomy): domain Eukaryota; kingdom Metazoa; phylum Arthropoda; class Arachnida; order Araneae; family Amaurobiidae; genus Amaurobius; species Amaurobius ferox. The sequence continues at coordinate 12,128,263 of OX578136.1, forward strand.
TTGAATAGCCAAAACATCACAAAAATAAAATATACCACAAAAGAAAAGAAAATACTAAATTTTGATGTTATAGCTGCTTCGGCTCTCGAGTTATTTCCCAAAAACTAGTACATCCATATGGCGAACCCAGGACGGACTACCCCGATAAGATTTAAAATCAAAAGAACAAAAATATACTGCAAAAGATAACAATATACCAAATATTACATTATTATGAGTAATGAATAAATATGGTTAACATGAATTCTATGAATTCTTGGATCGACATTATGAGCTGATTAACTTATGTTAATTTTATAATTTTTCTTAAATTTATATGTACATACATGAGTTTATAATCGTATTCTTAAGCAAATGTAATTCTATTATGTTCGGTATGCATATAATCAATCGTACTTTAAGAATACTAGGCGAGTGAAAAATTTATTTTACGATAATTCTCTGTCGTCAAAATTCACATCAGGTGCTTGATCTAGCAACCTAATCAGCGGCAACTGAGGGTAAAGCCCCTTGTAGCTTCCACAGTGCTACAGGTTAGATGTTCTCTGAGTATAGTCATTACGGTTATCTAAAACTTGACAATTTAGAATATTTGTGTTTTTCCGTAGAGGTAGCAGTGGAATACTCAACATGCCGAATATTAAGCTCTCTCTTATAGGTTTTCCCTTCTCCTGTAGGTTTATAACCTCTAAACCTAAAGTATGATTCATAGTAGTAGTTACACTTATAGGGGAAAGTGTAACTACTACTATGCATCATCCCACATATCCACTTATGGCGGAAAGAGAATGCACATATTTTCACACTCAGCACACATATTACTATTTTTATACACTCAGCACACATATATTTTTATATTACATGATGAATGCAAAACAGATGAATGCAAAACATCCGAAATCATACCCACAAACCAAAGAAAAGAAGTGAAGAAACGCTTTTTCAGACTCTATTAATTCCGAGAATGCATAATGACGGCGATCTCTGTCATGACAGCTCTTTCATAATATTCTCCTTTCATCTTCTCTCTTTGAACCTCTTATAAAAATCACGTCTGTGGGTGATTCGATCGAAAATAAATTGTTTCTGTAGTGGGTCAAAAGTTCCATTATGGTGGAAAATCGGGCGAATCTTCTTTAAATATTAAGACCTAATCGTTTTCCCCGAGAATCCATTAGAAATCGGTCCGGACGCCATTTTCTTTTTAGATACAGTGATGGATTGAAAGAGTGGATCTATTTCTGTGATTGAGCTAGCTCCATTTTAAAGTAAATTGAACTGAGTTTATGCATATTTAATGTCAACGAGTGAAAGTTTTACTTTTTTCTATACAGGATGCTCGGCAAAGTTGTAAGTAGGTCAATAAGTTAGTTGTAAGTTGAAAGTAGATCAATAAGTTAATTGTAAGTAAGTAAATCAGTTGTAAGTTGAAGTAGGTCAATAAATCAGTAGTAATTTGTAAGTAGGTCAATAAATTACTTATAAGTAAGTAAATTAATTCTAAGTAGGTCAATAAATTAGTTGTAAGTAAGTAAATTAGTTGTGAGTTCTAAGTAGGTCAATAAATCAGTTGTAAGTAGGTCAATAAATTACTTGTAAGTAAATTAGTTATAAGTAGGTCAATAAATTAGTTGTAAGTTCTAAGTAGCCCAATAGCTTAGTTGTGACCGATAGTAGATAGAGCTATAAAAGTGAAATATCGTCATAGTGAAAGTGACCATGCCCTAACAGATGAGAATGATGACGGAAAATTAGGAAGTTAGTACTTTTATCTCAACTACGATAGCTGTAAAGCAATTTAATTTTAAAGTTGTGGAGCAGTTTAACGTAAAATATGTTCAGTATGGCCACCCTCTGTCACATTCAATGTTTGTATACAGAAAGAATTTCCTTGTTATACTTTCACCACCATTACAGGTGAACAGCATAGTGTAGTAGGAAATCTAAAGGCATTCTGTCGCGCAGCTTCGACGACGTTTCCGTCTGAATTTGCCTTATATATTATACTATCAATATACCTGTTCTTCGTACGAAATATACTCTATAAACAAACTTAAAATTCACAATCAAGTGCAAACTCCTATAGTATTCTAAATGACATTGTTATTCAAATTATTCCATTAAAATATTTAAATGAATTCCCTTAAAAAGAACTTTAAGAATATCTGTTCTTGCTATACAAATTTGTCTTCACAGGCAGACCTGAAGAATAAAACTCCCTGGTTCCCTTTTTAAACAAATATACAAAAAATAAGAAATTGAATCAATATATGCCAAAACGAAAGCGCTAAAATTACATGGGAAGATATACCCATACTACTTATATTCTCGTGAATTAAAAGATATACCCGTGCATTAGTAGAAGTCACCCGTTCTACAATATATGAGTTCCAAAAATATTTGCCAAAACGAAACAGATGATGTAATAAATTGAAAATACCAATATCCCCCGTGATCTTTAAACCTAAAGGCAATAAAGGATATAATCCAGTCAAAAATGCGATGTCGATAAAATTTATTTTATATACATTTCATTATTATTTAAATCGCAAAAGATTGAATAAAAACCGTCTGCCGCATAAATACATTGAATTTAAATCCGGTGCTAAGCGACATGATATCATTTTCTTTAAATAAATTGACGAAAAAAATATCGTCTGCATAATGTTATATCTATGGAAGGTTTAACTGTGCGTTTGTTATTAATACACTACGTGCCAGTGAAAATGAGACACCAAGAAGGAGTGAGCAGAAAAATATGCAAATTGCAGGGTAGACGCAGCTCACCGAGTTATGTAAATGATGCAAAATGCGCAGTTGTCCAGCGTACGTTAAATGATATATAAGAGAAGGAACCTGCAGAATTGGTAAGAGTCGCGCCGCTCCGTTTGCCAGGGAAATCATTTTGAAATTTTTTTTTTGTCTCAGAGGAAACGTGTAGTAGCAGAGAATGCCAGGCCGCCGCCAACCGAGGCAGTTCCAGCAGACAGACGATTACACAAGGGGTATGATGATCCGACTTAGAAGGGCAGGTTGGTCCATACGTCAAATCTCAGCTGACAGCCACCTACACCCGTCCGTGGTGCACCAGCTGTGGCGAAGATGGTTGGGGCAAGGAAATGTGACACGTTTGAGGGGTGCCGGTACGGCCAGAGCGATGTTAGCACGCGTGGACCGACGCATCCGCCGGCAAGCGTAGGCGGCCCCGCTGACCACTTCCGTCGCCCTTTTGCAGCATGTGCAGGACACCCTTGATGCTCCCACATCGACCAGGGCCATTATCTGCCGATTAGTCGCCGGCGACCTGCACTCATGGCGCCCGTTAAGAAGACTGCCATTGACCCAACAGCACAGACGCCTCCATTTGCAATGGTGTCGGGATAGAGCCACGTGGATTGCGAAATTGTACAGGGTCGTGTTCTCAGACGAGTCACGCTTCTGTTTTAGCAATGATAGTCTCCGTGCATGAGTCTGGCGCCGAAGTGGTGACAGGTCCAATCTTGCCGCAAACGCCACACTGTGCGACAACGCGGCATCATGGTTTAGGGCGTCATCGCCTACGATAGCAGGTCACCTCTGGTTCGTATTGAGGGCACTATGACGGCCCAATGATACGGGGATGACGTGCTGCGGCCGGTGACACTACCCTTCCTTCAGGGTTGTGCCCAATGCCATATACCACCAGGACAACGTCCGATCACACAGGGCACGCATCAGCCAATATGCCCTGCAAGGTATCCAGGTGCTTCCCTGGCCACCGGTCTCCCCTGATCTCTCACCAATCGAACAAGTCTGAAACGTGATTGGACGTCACTTGCGTGCGCTGCCACCGCCACGTTTAAAAGTCGAACTCTGGCAAATGGTTGACAGGGAATAGGCAACCATCCCTCAGGACATCATCCGTACGCTCATTGACTCTGTTCCTAAACGTGTTGCTGCTTGTACCGCCGCCCCCGGTTGTCCTATAACCTACTGATCAGACGGTATTATCGCTCAGTGTATCATGTTGCAATAAACATTACTTATTGTCCGTTGCTGTCTCTCTCTGTTTGCCGATTTTCACCGCTTTCTGCCCACTCCTTCTCGGTGTCTCATTTTCACTGTCACCTATTGTATATGGACAACACCTGGTGCTAGAAACTCGAAACATGGACTCAATTTTGAGTGGAGCTATTCCAAGGCTATCCACAAATTTCATGAAATTCGGTGCATCCGTCCTCACGTGAGTTCTAACATGCGTTTCGTCCCCTACTCAGCTCATAGAAAGCATGAAAAATCGATGTGATGCTTGCGTGGCTGCAAGAGGTGACCAAATCCTATACTAATGCTTATATACCAGCATTGTTTCAGCTTTTTATTTCTGCAGAAAACGAAAATCACGTTTCGACATTTTTATTTAAATCATAATTATTGCATAAAATTATATCCTTGTGTCCTTATTTATTCACTATTATTCACTATCATTACATTATTACACGTGTATACCAAGTTTTGTTTCATTCCGACTTTTGGTTCGAGAAATATTTACCCGATCGATTTCTACTGAACTTAACTTTTGGACACCAGTGTAATATGCACACACCGGCGATAGATTTTTTAACTCTCCAAAACAAACCAACAATCCCAAAGGTTATTTTTAACGTTATATAAAGATTAAATTGGGTGAATGAGCTTTTACAAATATCATCGTAGGAATGGGTTTTTCATCACCACTTATGTTCGGTGTTTATGAAAACGAGCAAATTCGTGAACAATCGAATATTTACTTTCCCTGCAATACATGGTAATGTATAGAAAGTATTGGAATCATGCAGAAAATCGCAACTCAAGTTTTCGACGGATCTACACGTGTCGGAACCTCTAGAACACGAAAACACTATTTTTAGCTAGGCGCTTATGTGCGTGTCTGTGTGTCTGTCTGTGCAATGTATGTATTCACTCTAACTCAAAAACTAATGGACCGAATTTCATAAAATTTGGTAGATAAGTCACTTGTGTATGACCCTGGTGCTGATTAGTCTTCGGTACGATTCGGATAAAAAAACAACCTACCTTTTTTTGCGAAATAACCCTCAAAAATTGACTCTATCCACTCTAGCTGAAAAGCTAATTAATCAAATTTCACAAAATTTGGTAGATAAGTCACTCGTGGGTTACCCTGGTGCTGATTAGATTTTGGTACGATTCGGAAAAAGTAACCTGCCTTTTTGGAGAAATGGCCCGCAAAAATCGTTAAAATCTAAAATAAAAAACTACGTATGCTCAAATATATCCATTAAATGCTGATTTTATACATGATGTTTAACAATGAAAAGAATAAGACCAACCCCATTACACTAGGGCTAGCGGTTCCCGAAATATTTTAGTTTTTTCGCATTTACGCTGAGCCACCGTTGAAAAAAAGTCCAGTTACCCATTAAGAACGACAATTGAATTTAAAATGCCAATTCATTGTCATTTTAAATAATTGTGAGCGTTATTGTGTGCCATTAAACTCAATATAATGAATTATTGAAGAAATAGAGAACGTGAATATGAATCTGCAGAGAAAGTCATGTGCTGTCCACATCAGATTTTTTTATTTTGCCACCGATCTCTCCCTTTACAGCTATCTAGAAAAAGTAATATATATATATATATATATATATAAAAACTAACTCCTTTGTATATGCCCTTATAGGCAAATAAAAAGGATTCTATTTCACTCATTCCCAAGGAAAAATCTGGATTCGTCCATGTTCCTCACATCTTGTTCAAAAGGCAGATTTTGAACGAGTGCCAACAGCAAAGGGGTGAGAAATTTCTGCGTTTAACATTTGAAACAAGGCTTTCTGACCTATTTTGAAAAACGTGACACCAAGGAGGTCAAAGATTGGGGAAAGTTTCTAGTATTGCGCTGTTTATACTTTCCCTATATATAAGAAACGGGGTGCATGTGTAGTGTTGGGATGGGGTTGAAAATGTCAATTAAAACTGCTAAGGCAATTTATAACGACATTTCCTATATGGACGAAGTAGTGTAGCTGGTCCCATAACTAGGCGGCATCTAGAAAAACAGATTTCGACAGAGTTATTTTTTGAGCTGAAAATAAGTCATTTTTTTACAAGTTGTAGAGTGCATTTCGACGGGGAGGGACACTCCAATATTTAGCACGCGGATTGCACTCGGACGATCTGAGTTCGATTCCCGGCTCTGTCAAAACTCGTGTTCACGCAGACTAAGGGAACGTTAAATATGTAGATATGAATGTCCTGAAAGTATATCTGAAAGAGGTTGGTGTTAGGGAAGGAAAATACAGTCCCTGTAGATGTCGCTCCCATTGGATTCCGGTGTAAATTGGGTTGCACTGTCTTAGTCTCCCAAACAGACACCTTACATCTTCGGGTAAATCGGGAGGTCTGGGTCGAAAGAAAGAAAGAAGTCCACTTCGATGACATGAGTTTGTAATTCCTTTCCAGTAGCTTAGCAGTAGAGCGGCGGTTGGCCGGTGCGAAGATCCGTGATTCGATTCCCGATGGGGGGGGGCAGCAAAGAGCTTTGGTGACCGAACAAATCAACGCTGTAGGTTAGTTTTAAAATGTCGGAGGTGTGAAGGGGACCCTAGTACGAATAGCACGGATTCAGACGGTATATCGAGTTTGACGCCGATTTCAAATCGAGGGGTTAACGACCACGCAGGAAGCTAACCTGGAGGATAGAGATAGCAAGAGGTGGTCACGCAGATTGTCAGTTACACGTCAATCTGACATTAGAGAGTGGAGAATGCAGAGTCCACTGCGACAATAAAAGCTTGCAATTCCGTCCCAACAGTTCTTTACAAAACTTTCGACAAATTCGCACATTTTCAGCACTAACGAACGCGATTTTAGCGTTTTTGAAATAATGTTAATATAATGTGTTCATACAAGGTTCTCAAAACCTTAAGCAACCCCAATAACTTGGAAGTGGCCACGTTAGGTCTAACTATAGAAAAGACACCCTTCCGATCGACTTACTATAGAAAAGACACCCTTCCGATCGACTTAGTCCCCTGGACGAGTCGGACGGTCTGGGTCTTCTACCCTTCCGATCGGATAAAAGTCATTGCGTTGCCCCTAGAGAATAATTTCCAAAGTCAGGATAGCGAATTCAGTAACATAGCGAGATAGATGAAAAATGCCGAAAACGAAGAGCATTGATAAAGTAGGAATCGCTCCTAAAATTGTTACAGAAGGCATTTACTGGATATTATTAATGAACTAAAAGTTATGCCCGTTATATGACGGAATTAAAAATTTACAAAGCATTGCCTCCTATTTAGCGTCATTTTTATCAATTTGGTGACATTTTTATCAATTTGGCGACATTTTCGCCAATCTGGTAATATTTAAAAAAGTCGCCAAGTTTGCGACATCCCGCTAAATTTTCGCCAAGTATTACGGACGGGCGGAGAAAAGGGTTATTCATTTGTTATGTTCTTTCCAAGATAGTGAATTTTCATCAATGAGTCATCATTTTCAATAATTTAGCATTATTTTTATCAATTTGGCTACATTTAAAAGAACCTCATCAAGTTGGCTATATTTCGCCAATTTCAACGCCAAAATTTCGCCAAGCGGTACCCGGAGATAGATAAACAGATAGATAAATCAAGATATTTATATTATTAATGGTCGTTCTATTCAAGGATAGAGCCTTTATAACATGTACTTTACCCAGGCTGTTGGGGCAAGCCGACTACTGAAAATTTTGAACAACTATAATGCCAAATTTGTACTGCAGTTTTTTTTTTCTTTATATTTTCCGAAATAATTAGCTATTAAGCAAATTCCTGTTTTATATCATGAGACTGAATAACCCAAACAAAATCATTTTTTTCTCTACTATACATGGTAATGTATGGAGAAAGTATTAGAATCGTGTCAAAAATCGCAATTCGGGTAGTTTTTGATGGATCTACACGTTTTGGGACCTCTAGAACACAATAAATCTATTTTAGCGTGACGTCTGTGTGTTTGTCTGTCTGTACAATGTATGCATCCACTTTAACTCAAAAGCTACTTGACCAAATTTCATAAAAATTTGGCAAGTCACTTGTGGGTAACCCTGGTGCTGATTAGATTTTGGTACGCTTCGGGAAAAAAGAACATGACTTTTTTTTTCCTTACGAAATGACCCGCAAAAATCGTCAAAATATAAAATAAAAACCTACGTATGCTCAAATATATCCATTAAATGCTTGTTTTAAACGTAATTTTTAACGATGAAAAGAATACGACCAACCCCATTACTCTAGGACTAGCCGTTCTCGAGATATTTTAGTTTTTTTCGTCTTTTTGCTACGAAAAATACGTTGTTACAAAATGAAAACGAAATTCTAATTCAAAGTTCAAATGTAGTGCCATTTCAAATAATTATGCGTGTTAATTTGTGCAACGGAACTCAATTTAATAAATTATTAAAAAAAATAAAGAGAAAATGAATTTGGGTCTGTAAGGAAAGTCATGTGCTGTCTACACCAGATTTTTTTATCTTCAAGAACTCTTTAATATTAATTATTGATTATAAAATTCATATTTGAAAAAATGTGAATGAAATATGGGTAAACTTTTACAGCAGTCCATTCAGCAGTGTCGGAAACCTTAGTGTGCAAGATTTTAGTTCATTTTTTGAGTAATTTATGAAATACATACCTATATTGAAAACTGCATCCGTTTTGAAGTTTTTCAGGGTCCATCCATCCATTGCCGATGGAAAATAGTCCGAGGAAAATTTCAAAATTGCAGCAGAATCCAAAGTACAAGGTGTTTGTACAACGAGTGATCAGACATTATTATTGCATTTATGTCAGGAAAATAATCTCTAAAGTTCAACGGCACATTTGAAAGTCGATTTAGCTTAGTTCTATGCGTGATACGCCTGCTTCTTTTTATATAACTATGCGTTTAATATTATTACAAGCAATTTATATATACAATAATTTCGTATTTCATTCAAAAGTCGAAATCGACTACAATAAATGGGGGAAATGGCAAACTAAACTAAATGCATATGTTTCTTCTATGTGAGAAATGCCCTTATTGAAAAATATATAAGCAAAGACAAAATTTGTATAATTGGGACTTTGCGGGGGCCCGCAGCCCTGCATTAGTCAGGAACTCGCCAAAAAGACAGAGTAGAGACTCTTTTTCATTTTCACCCAAATTCTAAATTTATGAAATAAATTCTATAGTGGTGCCATCTATAGATGTTCATTACAACTAATATCATAGTACTGCATATTCTTTCTGGATTTTTTGCATTGTAGGAAATAGTACCAAGAATAAATCGTAATTTTTAAAAAAATTAATAAATTTATATAATGAAGCAATGGTCCATTACTGGAGCTTTACGGGGGGGGGGGGGGACAGCTGCCTCGTATTCCCCTGCGTTATTCAGGTACCCAAATTCTAAATTTATGAAATAATTTCTATAGTGCCGCCATCTATGGAAATTAATTACAACTAATATCATAGCATTGCATATTCTCACTGGATTTTTTTGTATTGTAGGAAATAATACCAAGAATAAATCAGAATTCTAAGAAAATTTAATAAATTTACACAATGGGTAGGTTAAGACCAATCCCCGTGGCGACCTTTTCTTTTTTGGTTAGACACAATGGGGCAGTGGCCCTTGTTTTTCCGGAGGGTGCAGTTATTTGTAGAACCATGCCCCAAATGCTAAAAATGATAATTAAAATCGTTCGCACCCGCACTATAGTTTTCTTACTTATTTTGAAAAGCACTATAAACCGCTAATTGGAATAAAGTGATGTCTTCAAAATTACAAGAATTAGAACTAATGAACCGCTGTGCCCAGAGATCACTTTATTTTAGTGTTGCTTTTTTAAGCAATAACATTTTAATAAAAAGAAATATTTAAAAATATATATTTTAAGTTACACTGTTTTAGTAAAATGCACTAAAAAGTAAACCATAATTTTTAGCTATCACAACATTCTTGGTCGTATGCAACTCAAAACAAAACCGTGGGACGCCCCTAAAAGAATTGTATTTGGACATGAACAGAATATTAAGGAACAGCAGAAGTGATAACATGGAAATGGTATATATATATATAGAAATGATTACATTCAATTAATTCAATTTTTTATTTAACAATATTTATTTAACAATCCGCCACTTATATATGTCATTTCTATGTTATCACTTCTATTGTGTGTGTGTGTGTACATATATATATATATATATATATATATATATATATATATATATATATATATATATATATATATATATATATATATATATATATATATATATATATATATATATATATATATATATATAATATATATACATATATATTTATATATATATATATATATTTATAAAATTTAAATTCATAGTGGCACTAATATACTCTCAAAAATATATCAGGAATATCGGGAATTGTTTATAATATGTATTCAAGATAAACTGTAATTGATGAATTGTTAGGGATTTCAGAGCATGAGTATTTTTTTCTGAAACTCTTTTGAAGGACACTCTCATATATAAGAGCGACTAGAGAAATATTGTTTTAAAATAATATTCTTTTACTCTGGGGAAACGCCAAAAAGAGGTCAGTAAAGCTGGTCTGACGTATTAAAAACAGCAGACAATATTTCTGATATATTTATATTTTTGAGGGTATACTAGTGACACGTAACAGAAAAAAAAATTCCACTATTTTAATGTCTCCATACATTAAACGATCTTCAACTTTGATGCATGACTTTTCGATCACGCTGTACGTATGGAATCACTCCCTCCGGCTCTAACAACAGTTCCTCCAAATGCAATCAAACAGAGTCATCAACAACCGTAGAGAATAATTTATTGAGGAATGCAATTTTTAAAATGTACAATGCAGTCATTCACGCCCCCATTCGGGGCCGCGTTTCGTGACCAAACCCGGACATCCGAAACTTTCCGTGTCTGCAGGTGCGAATAGCAAAGGAAGCGAAGACTTGAAATACATTTGGTTTGACTAGACAGCCACTCACCCTAATAAAGCTTTTTGAAAGAGCGCTTTAGAATCTCTGTACAACAAATACACAACAAATCTATCAACACAAATGGAGAACATAAACTACAAAACAACTGCAAGCAGGCACTGGCACAGTGATACATGGCATAATCAATACAGGATGTGGAGACATGCATAAAATATGTTCCAAAGTTTAAAAAAAAAATGTATCATAGCTGATAAAAAAAATAATTATGTACAAAATAATGAAATGGATCAACAAAATACGTCCTTGAATAGAATCTACAGATTCTCGGAGGAAAAAAAATCTGCAATATAGTTTTTGATATAATAATTTCCCATGGTAAAATACAAGTTTGGAAATTTTTCAATTATTTTTCTCTTATTACCGCATTGTTTTTTTCTTATCGTTGCGTAGAATTACGAATAGAAAATAACAGTGGTAGGCGAAGAACAGAACTGCAATCCAATCTTAAGTTTTGGTTTTCATATTTAGACTTTTTTCGTTATTAAATTATTAACATTTTTTTTTCCAAACTTTTAAGAATTTTATTTAGAAAATCGGCTGCAAAATTTTTACCATGGGATAACATTGTGTGATAAATAAATTCAGAATAATAAATTCAGATAAATAAATAAATTCAGAAAACTTGATGTTTAGTTATGTCTCTATTTTTCTTGTAATATTGACATTGCATAAAGTAACTTAAGCCATCAGTTTTGTAACAACTTCTACTTACAATTGAAGAGAACTCAATTCCAAAAATGACTAAATCACATTCGCCCTTCTTTCTCGTGCTATGAGGCTACCGATACTCTTTGGTCTCTCTACCTCAAGGTCATTAACTACGAGCTGAAACGCAGCAGTCACATCGTGGGAGACAGATAAGCAAAAGTAATTTTGGTCCTTTTGAAATTTCAATTTTAGTATGAATCATATGGGCAAAGCGGGTTAAGCTTCTATGGCGTTAGCGAAATGGGTATTTAACATGGGTATTTAAACACAGATAAAGATAATCTTTAGAACCCGACTAATGGGTATGAGTTTGCAATTATGCAAACTATTGCCAAGATCAGACTAAGAATAAATAGGAGCTTAAAGCCTAATTGTATGTGGGGGGGGGGGAGGTGTGGGGGAGGCTCTCATTTTAATATTTACTTATACCGTGAACAGTGAACAGATGTTTAAAGCAAACAGTAATAGAAATCTGGATCATACAATATTAATTTGTGAAGTATTAAAAAATTTTGCTAAAATTTCTTACACCTCAATGATATTCTCATCTACTCTTGAAACTTTAGAAGTCTCAGGCCATAAAGGCAGCATTTGGGGCCCTATAAATTTGAGATTCAGGGTCATCCCAAGCATAAATCCGACTTTGAGTATTGCCAAAATTCAAGTCTAGAATACCTCCTGCCATTCATTTCAGCTGCTCAATACCTTCGGGTGAGTCGAACGGCCTGGGTTCTCAACTCAAAAATACCTAAATATGGGTCTTGAGCGTTTTAGTTTGTTCTTTTTTAATTCTACAAACAACTCACGTAACTATTCAAAACAGTGCACAACTTATTCTATAATTTATCGTATACCATAAAACCGTTAGAAAATAATAACTTGAACGTGCAAAAATTCAAATATTTTCAAATTTATATGCTTTTTGAACTTTCTTGCAATGTGTTTTCATTTTGAACTATACCTGAAGATCTTCTCGAGAGAAATGGATCTCATTGTACTGATAATGACTCAAACTTATCAGTACAATGAGACCCATAATATTATAGACTGGCTAGAATTTGTACTTATCATGATGAATTTGTTCCTTAGACATGAGTAATGTTATTTATGAAAAAAATATATATACTTTAAACCTTCGATTTGACGGAATTAGTGAGGAAAGAGCATTCGTTATAGTCGAATATCAATTAAATATGAATACCACAAAACAATGTCTAATTTAGAGTAATATAAAAAAAAAATATGTGGCATATTTATAATGCTATTCTTATGTCTGTTAATAGCGTCTATCGTTTCTTAGTGAAACCCGAGATTAATTTACGTTCGCCAGTTTTGAAGTGCAACGCAATCTGTATCCAGAAAATTTTTTCGCATACCTATCTATTATTTTCTAACCCCGTCTCAACAGTTATAGATAGAACAAAAGGCAATAAGAAGGATGGGAAAGAAAGGCCTGTTCTGATAAAAAAGGCTTTTTTTTTTTATAATTCTTGATTTTTATTAAAAGGACTAATGTAACACTTTTATTAAAAGAACTAATGTAACATGTATAAATGTAACATGTGTACAGCAAAATAACTTTAAAAGATTTCTTTAAGACTAAGCAAAATCTTTCATATATCTATTAGGTTAAGACATCTTTCCCCAAAACGAAAGTACATGTTTTCAGTAATGTCCCGAAATACAAATATTCTACTATTGTCAAACTACATCAAATGGATACATTCAGTGTCCAACAAAAATAATTGTCTTTAACCTTTTGCTTACGGGTGAGATAGCGTCCATCCCAAACGAAGAACCGGACGTCAATGTCTGCAAAGAGGGATCCAACTGTTTGGGATAGGGTATATCAAATGCCTGTCATTTTGAGAGGTTCTTCGTTTGGGATGGACGCTGTCCCACCCGTAAGCAAAAGGTTAACGTACAACGACAAAAAACAATTTTTTTTGCAGCTACCTTTTAGTATGCTGTACGAGACATATTTCAAGAAAATAGGGGCAACGACCTATTTAACATAAAATTCCTAATTCATTAAATGGTAGTTCATTAAATCGAGAGTTTGCTGCACAATAAAAGTACAGTTTTAAGTAACATCGGGGAGTACATATATCTAACACTGATATAGTATAACTTCTAAAGAGGGGTGTACAGCTGAGAAACGCTAATCTAGTGACTACACTGCATGGTCCCGTTAATAAAGCTTCGCTTGCAGTAGAATCCCCTTTATCCGGATTCTTTTTAAACGAACATCCGAATAATCAAGACTAGAATGCTGCCATCTATTTCTCTTTCTTTTTGAAAAAACGGTAATTTTGGAGTTTAGAAAACTATTAGCGATCGATTTTTATAATGAATAAATTTTTCCCTAAAATATTTTTTTGTTACTGGATGCCACATTATGGTCAATAGTTACTCTTAAAATTCCCCATTATCTAGGGATTGCCAGACATTTATAAACAAAAATTTCAAAGCAATTTAAAATAGGCCACAATTATTTATAATTTAGTATTTAAATTATGTGATTCTGAAAAAATGTCACGATTTAGTTATGAAAATTATTTATAAATAAATTATATGATTTTTATCTTTTACGTTTCTCTATCAGCAAAAAAATATGGAGCTCTAAATCTGTGATTTTTTTTTTCTTTACAAAAACTTATTAAATAAATAATAGAATAATACAATATAATAATCTAATACAAATAATAGAATTTCTAGGATTTTCTATATTTTCGTATCATTTCTATCTTTTTAGATCCGGATAAACACGATTCTATTGTATATGTTTAACCATTAGAATACGTTCATACTAAAAATTTAGAGATAAAACACCAAGAATATGAGGTGATTTATAAACGGAATGACCACTTACATTTATGAAAAGAAGAAACATTATGAAAACCTACGAAGATAATTTTCTGAATATGGTTCCGTATTGTTTTAAAAAATGTTAAAAGATACAAAAATAGAAAATACTTATTTGATCTTCAGTTTACCATAGCAAGCCATATTGAAATTTGGATAGAAACAAAGGCATTAAGAAATCTAATTGCATCTCATAATCTATTTACATGTACTTTAAAGCAATTGTATGCCTTATTTTAAATACCAGTAAAATTTACTTGCAATAATAACAAAGTTTGAAATGTTTTCAGTTAATAGAAATTCTTTACATGAAATAAAGCAATGAGGAAGATACATAGACATATTTTGAAGCTCCTTCAGCAGCATTCGATTGACAATAATAAACACATGATAAAAATAAAAAGAGTATTGCAAAATGATTGAATCAAACTTTTAAGATTGTCGCCGATCAAAGACATCCTAGTATCAGCACAAATATATGTTAAAAATAGATCTTGGGCAGAAAGTTCATATTCTCTATAGTTTTGCAAAAATGAAGTCCATTATTTTCCATACAAAATATTTCAAACTGTCATAAAAAACAGACACTAAGATTAATAGAGATCAATTTATCAATCCCAAATAATTGTCCTAAACCGCGATTATTTTGTTGTTAACTTTCGATTAATGTTGAATTTATTAAATAACTTAGTTTAACGTTAATTGTTTATTTTAACGTTGTTGTAAAATAAAATTTTATGTTATCAATCAACAAAGTTCAAAGTTTATGATAAAGAGAGTACGTAAATCAAAAGGTAAATTAAAGTGGATTCCTACAATTTATCTTCTAAGATTACTGATTTGAGTTAAAACTTTATGGTGTTTCAATATAAGGTGCTAATATTAATAGGAAAACTTTGCAAATAAATAAAAATATACTAAAGTAGTTTTATGCAACTAAAGCTTTATTTGATTTAAGGCAAAACTTTATACCATTTCAAAAGGGAAAAAAAAAGCCAAGAATAGCCAAAATAAACTATATATGACTATTGTAATTATGAAATAAGTCGCAATGGATTGATATAATTAATAGTTTCTGGTTGAAAACATAAACTTCATGCTGCAGTAAGCAAAACCAATCATTTGAGTCAATAAAATAAGCCCAAATGATTGGTATTAGGCGAATTTAATACATAAATATTATGATACAAGTAACATAAATAAAATGTACTATAAAAGGAATATTTTGACAAATAATAAATTGATAGTTTTAATGATAAAAACTACTGATTGATAATTTAGTGGCTGCCGTTTCATTCGATGTGCTAAAATAATGTGTAATAATAAAAAGTCCAAATTTAAATTGATTTCTTTTATAAAAAATTAAAACACTTTTCTTTATCTATAAGATAAACTAAAATTTATCGCCTCTATATATAGATGCCTAGTAACTTTATATAATATAATCTCTAATATATATTCTAAACCCAAATAAATAATTGGAATGAAGTATATAAAATATCTTAAACACCACAGAAAAACAATTTAGGAATGAAGAGCTCTTAAATACAAACTTCAACAAATCACAACATATTGCACAATATAAAAAATACTGAAAAGACGATTACTAGACATATGACACAGTTTCTTTCAGCATAAACAATATAGTTAATGTTAAAGTCTTTACATTGATACAATTAAAATGAAAAAAAAAATCACATAGTACTATGTCTACAAATTAATACACGAAACTCCAAAATACTGATAATTCCATGATATTTCACTATTGAATTTCTCAACCTGTGTCAACCCATTTTCAACCATAAATTATTGAATTTATCAACCTGTAGTTAAAAATTATTTTCGAAATATATTTCATTGCAAAAGTTTCAAGATGGGGACAAACATTTTATACATTCAATAAGCAAACAACATTTTATTCAGTCTGTTATATGTAAAAAAGAACTAATATTTCTGTGATAATGAAATTTCCAAAAATAAAAGTAAATATATTAGCCCCGATCTTAGTTTTAAGATCAACGATCTTTTGGTTGTTCTTATGAAATGAAACAAAGTGCAAATATATATATAATTTAAGTATTTATATTCAAAGTTTTCTGTAAATCAGTGGTTCTAAACCTATTTCAACAGCATACAATCAAGAATAACAAAAAGTATCATGTCTCTCTTCATATAGTAACTTTTGACTGTATTTCTGTAAATAATATAAATTTTCAATAATAAGTTTTCATGCTATATACGAGTATATATACTTTAATATTATATTTTAATGAAAATAATATAAAATTATCATTTTTGGGGGGTTTAAAATTGAACTAACATAAAATTAGCCATCATCACAAAACTCACAGAGCGAAATTAATTCAGAAATTGTGCTCCCAGTGTAGCTAGCACATGCTTGGACCGGTTTCGAACTTTTCAGCAGGACAGCGGAAGGAGCTAGCTCTAAACAGAGCGAAAATGGTCCAGGTATGCCGATCGCAACACTGGAAGTTTGATCCCTAGCTCTAGAAACTCCCCCTACAAGCGAATTTTGTTGCAATGATATTATATTTTGTGAGTGTAAAATGATTAAGTATTTCAAATAATGCCTTTAGTAGAAGATTCGTGCATCTCTCTTGTAACGTACAAATATCTATATTCATTTTGATTGTATTTTACAGGTAATGTTAAATATTATTATCACAAAGCTAATGTCGTATTATCACGAAATTAGCTGAGTTTCTCTTATATGAAAATTGGCATGTATAGTCAATATCACAGTGTGTACGCCTAGGCAGCAGTTTACATGTAATTCTACACACATTTTGCAAGATATTCTGGCATAATCAAGTAAATATAGTCGCGCAACAAACCTTATTTTAATCCTCATAATCGCAAGCTTCATATATTTTTTTTGTATAATAACTCCAAATTCTGCCCGTCGTTCAATAATGAAAAAAAATTTAAAATGCATCTGTTAAAAAATATATGTACATGCAATAATCAATCACAGAATAAACACAATAAAATAAATCAATTTATACAACACAGCAAAATGAAATTTCACAGTTTCTTTCATGATTCCACATATTAAAATGATCACCTCAGTTGATTCATCTTCCGAAACAGACAGAATCTGTAGGTAAAATATGAATCCATCCCTTTCAGTAAGCGTCTATGCGAAATGTTCCTGTGCTCTAATTGTAGAGTGCAGCTGGTTTTCTTGAGGTTGAGAGTCCGAATACTGATCAGAAACGTAACATGATACATTTTGTTTGTTGTTGCAAAAATAAAGCATCGAAATCTGAGTTTACAGGAGCCCACATTTACGTTTCGTTCTCAGTGTGCTCCTCTTCTAAGTAAACAGTCCTGTACTGCTTTTCCTAAAAGGAAGAACACATATACTTGTACGAAAACATTTCATGGCACATATCTCACTACTAAAAGCTTTAAGAATATTTAAATACACATGCAGGCGTCGTATCGACCTTTTGATGCCTCCATTCATTTCCTGCGTTTCGATTCGATTTCATCAAGACTGTTGTTTCAATCTTTGTTCTCACAGAGAAAGCGTTACTTTCGCAGCTTTGTTTCGAATATTGTCCTGATTGGGACTCGCTTGTCTGACCTTGGCGTACTGCGGATTTTTTGGACCAATTAGCATTGAGTGGTGAGTGACGTTTTTGCTTACTGAATGGACGCACTTGAGGAGATGACCGTGAACTTCAGATGACGAATGATGTGAGGGAGAGCACGACTTGAAATCTTCTAAATTATAAAATTTAATCTCCATGAAATGGGCACTCGCGTTTTGACCGTACTTTGCTGGCACCTCAGATACAATATGCATCTTCAAGCTGCTAGAAATTCCCTGTATTTTGCACGAGGAAGTGGCGACAGCTTTATATTATGGCAGCAGCTAACTCTGCTTCTGCCAAAAACATCGATCGAAGATGCTAAGAATCAGTACCCGAATTATAAGTTCGGATCGGCAGCTAGCGTTTGGTCTAACCCTAACCTTATAATGTTGGTCTTGTAAGCATCAGGTCCCGAGTTCAAACCTGGCTCGGGACACATCATCAAATCCATACAATGGTGAACTGGACAATTAATGCACGCAAACAACACGAGATGGCAGCACCAGACTGAGCCTGAGATGCCGACCACTCCACTCTCTAGGATGATGATTACGATTAACCTCACATAACCGCACGTTGAGCTACGACACGTCTCCCGGCTTTCCGGTCGTTCAAACAGTTGATCTAGTCCAGTGATATTCAAACTGGGTTCCGCTAAACGTTTTCAGGGGTTCCACGACTTTTTTAATAAAATTTTAGATTTTTGTTATGTTATAAGATTTTATAACACTTTTATTAAATTTTTTGTTATTCAAAAATTAAATTAATTTTTTTTTTTAAACTGAAATTCATAAATTGCATGCACATTTTAAAATATCCTATACTATGCCGTAGAGATACTGATTCCCTCTCGTCCTTCCAATTACTAGTAAAGTTAGTAATATATTCTCCTCTTGCTGCTTCAACCGTTCAAAGTTTTCAACCGGGACAATTTCTCCGTTTACAAAATTATAGACGATTCGATGTAGCCTCAAAACTTTTTTGCGGAGGTAGAAATTTTCTATTACGTCACTATGCTTACGGGGCATATTTTTTGTACTAGGGTTCCAAAAAAATTTTTTTTATGTGTAGGGTTCCGAAGGCCTTATAAGTTTGAAGACCACTGCTCTAGTCTAAGGACGAATCGGACGGTCTGGGTCTTATTATTTCCCGGTTATTTCCGGCTGGGGACGCGGCGGGAGTTTTCTGGGTGGGCCCCCCTCCTCGCCGAAATTCGACCGAACTTCTCATCAGGGTGTGAAGTGTGTGGCAGTAGCCGACTCTGCTCCTGTCAAAAACATCGATCGAAAATACTAGGAATTAGTATCCGAATTTATAAGTTCGGATCGGAAGCTAGCTTTTGATCTAACCTTATAATGTCGGTCTTGTGAGCTCAGGCCTGGTTCGGGACCAATAACATCAATTCCTACAGTATCAACCAAGTTCCCGTTGTGGTTCCTGACATATTTCAGTGGGTGGTGAACCTGATATCCTTGCCGTGATATTCAAGGATGGATTTAAATTCGCGTATCTTCATGATAGTATCGGCTTGTTTGGGGCCGACCTTGGCCCGAAGACGTGCCAATTGAAATCAACTCTGAACAGGAGATTTTGCCCCGGCAGGCAACCCAATGTGCATCTTCGCCAGGCGTAACTCGTCATTCGCCGTCGTGCCCAAAATCAAATCAGTGACCGGTTTCGACTAAGTTTATTCTTGAAAGTTCATATCCTATTCAGTGTGTGCGAGTATTTTATTTCTAGGAAGAGCAATCAATCTGCGTCTCGTAAGTGTTAGGATTCTAGTCCGTTACTTTCGTATTATCACAAGGATTTCATCTTGAGACCATCGGTAACATCGAATAACGTTCTTTCCAACGATTTTTGAACCACATCCGTAGGACAATTTTTTCATACCCATTTTTTTAAAATACATCGAAATTTACCTTTTCTAAGTAATCTGTTTTTTATTTTGCCGTATTCGGAAGAATGCTTTTATAGTTTGGCAAAAAGTTCCGTATCCTGACAAAAAATTAACGGGAGTACCCAACTTACTCATCCATTGTTTAGCAGCTTGCGAAAACAATTCGTGTGTTTTTCAGTTTATTTTTAAACTCTAGAAATGCATGCACCTTATTTTTTTTTTTTTAAATATGGAAAATGTGATAGTATGGGGAGGATTGATACAGAACATTTGGAGATGCTCGATACAAATCAAAATTCATTTATTTTGCAATTAATTACCAAAATAAGTTAAGATTCATGTATGATTTTAGGTATAGTCATATATGTCTACTTACTATAGAAAGAACATCGAGTATTTAGGCCCTTCAAATGAAGACAGTGATGCGTTTTTGACATGTATGAAGTCTCGATATCATTGAGCTATAAATAAACCTATTCATACATGATTAAGTCCAGTTTTTGTCCTATGCTTTCATGTTACAAAAATATAAAATTTCGAATCCATTTCGAAGTTTTCGCTCGAATTAAAAAAAAAAATCTATCCAGCTCTACAATTTTTGATATCAAAGCCGGTTATAAAGTTTCGTGAAAATCCATTCATATGTAAAGAGCCTTACTGACTCAGCCGGGAATCGAACCCTGGATCTCCGAACTGCCTAGCCGATGCTCTACCGTTGAGCTACTTGGACGAAATTGCAAGCTCTTATCGTCGATATATTTGTAGCCGCTATCCTGTACACAAGAAATCGACAACAGACATACAGACGGATATCACTCTAAAAATAGTCAAAACGTCTCCACGAGATCTTAAAACATATATTGGCATCCAAATCTCGAATTAATAAATTTTCGTGAAAACAATGCTTTTTCTATACTATTATATAACACAGTATGAGAAAATAAAAACCGTGCGTCATTATATTGGCACTTGGAGAAATGTGTACCATGCGTATTTATTAAATCTCTCAATATGGGGAAGGTTTGATATAATTACAGTGGGTCAATGTCACTTTTTTAGCTTGAAAACTACGAACTGTAGTTAATTCAAATATTTTAAGACGGTAAAAATGCATTTTATAATTTAGTAGACTATAAATATAATTTAAACAAACTTTAAATTAAAAGGAGAAAAAATGCGAAAATGTTGTATCAAACCTCCTCCACGTCCATGAGTGGTCCGATGAAATTGGATTTGCACTCAGTGACGTCGGGGAAGACATAAAATGATTTGGGGAGACACAAAACTATAAGGATCCAAAAAGCTCCATGCCATACATATTTTAACAAGGTTACAAATAAAGTAAAATAAAATGACTAAATAACAATGAAAATATGAATGAAATTTCGATATTACAGTGGAACACCGGTTTTTGCGTTTCAATTCAAAAACGTTCTGTGCAGAAAAGTACACTATACGCGAAACTTTATTTTAACTAAGATTTGAGTAAGAAAATAAATAGACCATCCCCAATGTTTAACTTTTTCATTTCTTAAAGTTTAATTTATAATTCACATAGAAATGTCCGTGTCAAAAATGTTAAACCCCTTATCGTTTACCGTTTTTCTAAATCGAATTTGCTATTAACTGCTAAAACGGCCCTCCAAATTCTCCAGACAATAGACATCTACGTTTGCAGAAATGAACCCATTCTGGCAAAAGAAATAGAAAAAAAAATATATATATATCCGATTTTGAAGGGAAATAGGGGAATCTTTATATCTCCAAAAACTCCTGCAGCTTAGACACGTCTATCAACACCCCTATAGTTTTCTATTTATCGGGTTTGTACGGCAGTTAAATCACGGAGTTACGAGCGTACACTCTTTCAGCTCCCTTCCCAATGCAATATTGCCTGACGGGGTTAGACATTTCGAGATATGTCTCTCCTGAACAATAGGCTCGAACTTTAGAGCATGGAGTCAGTGGGAGCAAAAATAAGCCTGCACCTTCGTTTATTTACAAATAAAACATTTAATTTATATAATATACAATTAATAAAAGTTACTAAATTATTTAGGTAGACATTGTCTCCCCTGACGATTCGTCACTGACTATGCTGCAAATAAAATTTACTTAAACACGAGACAATCATTACGAACTCTTACTGCAGATGAAAACGTTTGATATTTAATAATAAATATAATTAACTGAAGTGTGACTCAACTCGCCTTTCTCATTCAAGAATTCGGTTTTTTTTCACATTTTAGAAGAAAAAATTTAAAAAAGCGGTATCGTGAGTCCAAATAATTACAGCTACAGCTTATGACCCTTCACTTTAAAGGTCTTGAAAAAACCTTTCGATGGATACCATACTTGACATTATATCCCCCGGGGGAATGACTTGCCCCCCGAGGGGACTAATGACGTCACGAACAAAAGAAATCGCATCGCGGCTATTTTTCACACTATTAAGTCTGGAGATCACTGAGTCATAAATAAACTCTTTTATGCATGATTATGTCAAATTTTGCTGCCATGTTAAAAAATATATATAATTTCGAATAAAATTCTAAGTTTTCTCTCAAATTGAAAAAAGTTCTATCTAGTTCTAGATTTCTTGATAACAAAGCCCAATATAAAGTTTCGTGAAAATCCATTAATATGTGCGGCTGCTATCGTGTAACAAGAAATCGACCACAGACATTAGACCGACGGACATCACTCCCAAAATACTCAAAACGTGTTCAAGAGGTCTTGAGACACGTATTATCATCAAGATCTCAAAATCAAAATTTTTCATGAAAACAATACTTTCTCAATACTAAGTACGATAAAGTGAAAAGTTTTATATTTGCATGTGTATTCCTGTTTGAAATGAAAGCGAATGCACAGAAATAAAGCAGCAGAAGCTTTAATTAAAGGGATGACTATATAGTACTACCTCCTTGGGATGGACGGCATTTAGCGAGAGGGTAGCCCTACCCCGCCAGCGTCCCCTCAGTTGACGGGGGTCCAGGAACCTTCCAGCGCCTCCGTTTCTGACTCCCATTTATACACCTGAGGAGGGGGCAACCAGAATTTGCTTAGGTTTTGGCTCATTCATATGATTCATTCACAAAACATCAAGTGCAACACAATATTTTTAAGGTGCAGCAACAACAAAGGTGCTTTGAAATGAATGCAAAATGTAACAAAGAGTACTGAGAAAATTTTAAATTATAAAAATCATATTGAAAAGGAATTGTTAATAAAAATGAAGGAAAACGTGAAAAGGGATAACATTTTAAAACGTAAAATGATGCATTGACAAAAGAAGATAATAAAAATAATATTTACAATTACAAAACAGATGCAAGGAACAATGCTACACAGATATAAAAGCATACTTTTATAATAAATCAAAGTAATTAAAATAAAAAAGCCTTGTACAGATTTTGATCCCTTTCAAAATTACGTGTTTTTCATTCGTATACATTCACTTGATTGCTACCGATCTCCCCCATTTCAAAGTATAATACAAAAAGTTACACGATCTTTAGATATTTCAATGCAGAACAATTTCGCATTCTATTATACAGGTGTAAAAAAATACATGGTATCCGAAAATGGATGCTGAGACTTTGGAAGTGTGTATCTATAAATTCGCAATCGGGAAAGCTTCAAAATAAAAAATATCTATGTATGCAAAATAATATTTATTTATTTTACAATAACCATGGTGGAAAATAATATTTCTGTAGTAATATTTCTAGAGTAATATTTCTGTACCGAAATTTTAATTTTATTCTACGTTATCTATGGAAAATACCACTATATATAGTATAACTTCAACAATTCGCTTTTTGTCATGATTAAAAAAACCGAGCATATGTCACATGAAATAAGTCACATATATCGTATATTATACTATATGGAAGAAAGTACGAGGAAATGGCATATTTCACATGAAACAAATCATATATATGAAATACTATATTGCGTGGAAAAAAATGTTTGGGCACCCTCTGAAGCTACAAGTCTGCTCTTCAGAAATAAAACACGTAGTTCCAATCACACATGCTCAACCGTATTAAGCTTACGGACTTAAGTTGCTGTTGTAAGTTGTTATATCAGTTCAAATAACATGTTTAACCGTGTTAAGCTTCCGGATTTAAACTGCTGTTGTAGGTAGTTCAAATAACATGTTCAACCGTGTTGAGCTTACGGATTTAAACTACTGTTGTATGTAATTCAAATAACATGTTCGACCGTGTTGAGCTTCCGGATTTAAACTGCTGTTGTAGGTAGTTCAAATAACATGTTCAACCATGTTGAGCTTACGGATTTAAACTGCTGTTATAGATTGACATATTTATTCAAATAACATGTTCGACCATGTTGAGCTTCCGGATTTAAACTGCTGTTGTAGGTTGCCATATTAGTTCAAATAACATGTTCAACCGTGTTGAGCTTTCGGATTTAATCTGCTATTGTAGGTTACCATATTAGTTCAAATAACATGCTCAACCGTGTTGAGCTTCCGGATTTAAACTGCTGTTGTAGGTAGTTCAAATTACATGTCCAACTGTGTTGAGCTTACGGATTTAACCTGCTGTTGTAGGTTACCATATTAGCAGCTGCTCGGTGCGTGAAATTGCTTGAATAAAAATCAGGGTATAAATGTGCAAAAAGCGGAGTGGCCTACTCGAAGTTCCAATCTTCATCTAATAGGGACACTTTTAAACTCAAATGTTGGGTACAGATCCAAACAACACGTTGAACTTCTGTGTTTCCCCTGGCACTGTTTTGAAGGATGAATGGAGCAATATACCCGCAACTCTATGCCAAAAATTATTGAAAACATGTCACAGAGGGTACAAGATAACATTTTGACAGCATTCTATTGATTTTGCAGTAAATGTACTATTTCTAAAAACTGGGCTCTGGAGATTTTCTTCCGCATGATGCACGTTGAATCGAAAAATCGCACACATCCAATTTTAAAATCATACAATGTTCAAATAAATAGAAATAAAATAATTTTATTCAGTGAGGTGACCCTAAAATACCTTAAAAAATATCAATAAGTAAAATAAATTTTGTGAAGGATAAGGAAAATGTGAGCAACGTATATAAGCACAAATAACACAATGCATCATACAACTGTTTCGAGGATACGCTGGATCCCCTTCGTCAGTGCTGGAAGGAGACGGACTTCGGGTGTGTCAGTTCTTTTGCACTGACGAAGGAGATCCAGCATATATTCTGATATATCCTTCAAAAATATATCAATCCATCAGACGACCATTGCGCAGACCTATTTTTTATCCATCAAACCTTTTTCGAATCTTTTTTTCTTTTTCTTTTTTTTTTTTAATCAAAGACCATGTCGTTTTCACAAAATGAAAGAAATTTTCATTTTCGCGTAATGTTTCTCCAGTTAGCCTTATAAGAGCGTTGTTGAAAATATTAAAAAATATACTACCCATGCTCAAAGCCCCCCCCTACAGTTTAACAATTACGAGGTTAGTAATACGTTTTCGAGAAACTGGATCTATAGCAGACAAGAAAGAACAAACAGGCTTTCTATTTTAATTCAGAAAAAAAAACTGTTTGAAAAATAGAGATCATGTAGCTGAAACCCTTTAATGAACTCCTCTAAAACTCTTCAATGACACTTTCGAAAGAATGGCTATAGAAACATTACTCTAAATTAAAAATTATTTCACTGCCAAAACACACCATGAGAAAATGCCCTGGAAAAACCCCATGTTCTTTGATGGATGTAAAAGAGGTCTGTAATGATCGTCTGGCGTATTAAAAGCAGCAGACGATATTTCCAATAAACATACGTTTGAGGGTATACGAGTATCACTTAAATCATTTCAGAATTGGATGTGTACGACTTTTCGATCACTCTGTACTTCATCATCTACTACCACTTCTAATAATAATAATAGTAAACTTTAATGATCCAAAGTACATAATCGTTGAACTATATAAATAATAAGATGGGTTTTTTTATTAATTTCTTTATGTAATTGACTTGAAAATCAAGAACGCTTTGAACGATCGAATGGAGAGGAACAGTTCATTTTTAAGTGAAATAGAACAGTTTTTAATCCAATTTCTCAAAAGGTTTGAGTCGAACAATTACATGTTCGGCGTATTAGAAAGTGTAGTCCGTTTTCCCTCAATCGATCAACGACTTTTATTGATTTTTTTCTTCAATAGACTTCTTTTACATGCTTGTACTTTTCAGCTACTGCGTGTATGATGTATAGATTTTTTGCTGCAGGCAACATTTAATATAATCTTTTTGCCTATCGATTGGATACACACGGAACGCAGAACTGCAAATGCGACATTTTGAAACATTTTACAATATATCGGATATTACTTTCGAATTACGGAAATATCCCTCGTTAATGGTTACTTAAGACACACGAGGGATATACACTGTAAAAGACCTGGCTTATAACTCGAGAGGTAGCGGACATATAGTAATAATGCCTCCTCTTACTCCTCCTTACCCCTTTAAGAATAGGTTACTGAATGCTTATCTATGACCTATAAAGAATATTCTTGCGTATGCCCCGTGATCATTCCCAGTGCCGTCTTACCAGGTGGAACCGCGGGGCCCAGGATCCCACAATCATCTTGTATAAGTGACGAATTCTCTTTTCGTTCGGGCACTGGTAAAGAAAGAGGAGAACAGAAGATGACTTGCCTTATTGTTTCCAACTCTGATGGTCCTGAACTTCCCAAGTATACCCTTCTTTTTGTCACTGAAAGCCACGCTGTCGAAATGCTCCTCCTCATCCTCGTCCAGGCCGCAACTCTCGGCAGCAGGGAGCTCACAGTCCTTGGCAGAGCTAGACTGCACTAACTTCATGTACTTGAATTCCAGTCTAGAAAACAACGACATTTTAGACAAGTTGCTCACTCGTATTGGCATAGTAAGTATACAATTTTTTACAGTTAGAAATAAATACACAATATGTTCATATTGTGGCGTATTTAAACTAAGTCATTCATTGCTGGTTGTCATGGACACTGAAATGCACTATTTGACATTCAGTGCTCCAATTGACTACGAAACGCACACTTCGCTTCTTGAACTCTAATTGTCGAACTGCCACCGCTCTTGGACGGTCATAGTCTACATAGAGACGTAACACAATACTCTTAGACGGTCATTGCCTTCATTCTGAATTTATTAACTTCTTGGTCATCCCAAACTTCCAACTGACTGAATATATCTTGAATTCTCTCCTTGTTGCTACATAATTTCACCTGAGTTCCAGAAACGCCCTCCGTATCTCTATTGGTTTTCCTCAGGGCCTTGTAGCAACACTTCTTCATTAGCCACCTTATCATCCAATGCTGATTGGTTTAAGCCTTGGCCCCAAGGAGATTTCTGACCCAATCCCACCTGCAATTTACGTGCACTGAATTTATTGGGGTCATGGCCTCCTGGGCCAAGACTGTCGTAAAATGGCGCCTACGAGTCTGTGCTTTGTTTCGTTGTACATATCGTATAAATCTCAAAACTGCATAAATGTCTCCTGGTCTCACACATATAGTTAGAAATAGTAGAGACGGATTTTCACCCAGCCGTGCATAGACATTTATACCTGAGGTTGGTCTCTATGAAGCGCACTCAAGAAGGGTTGAAAATTAGTTATACAAAGATAGACATCAATAGGCTGATCCGATGTCATATTCAAACTGATAATATAAAATGTATCATAGCATATTTGTATTGCATAATTACAATTATAAAGGATCCAGTTAAAGCAATTCTGTTCTGCAAGGAATTGGTTTTAGGGTCATTTCCGTTCCAAAATGACCTTGTGACAGTAGAAAGACGGAAAGAGGTAAGTAGTTTTTCCTTTACAAGATGGGGATTTTTTTTAATGAGTAAATGCAATAGTTTTGTTGAAAGCATATCTATAATAATAAAACGATTATGAAAATGCAAATGTTACGCGAAAACAA
The DNA here is from genome assembly GCA_951213105.1 of Amaurobius ferox. Classification (NCBI taxonomy): domain Eukaryota; kingdom Metazoa; phylum Arthropoda; class Arachnida; order Araneae; family Amaurobiidae; genus Amaurobius; species Amaurobius ferox. The sequence continues at coordinate 12,156,360 of OX578136.1, forward strand.
TTTGCGTAAATAAACTTACATCACTTTGTCAAAACAAGTTAGTTTTCGAGTTTCAAACCTATTTCTCACAGTTAATATGGCAAAACGGCATGCGAAATATGTTACTTTATGTAGACAAATTTCTTAACAGTTAATATGTAAAAACGCCGAAAATTTGCACAAATTAAGTAAAAAAATGTAATCAAAAGCAGCGTCATGCAAAGTGTTATCAATTGAACCTGATTCTTTTATCAAAATATAAAATATACTGGTATAACTATCAACAGTATTGGTGAATTTGAGAAAAAAAAAATTCTCAGCATGTTTTGACGTTACAAGACCGACTCAGATGGAGATTTCTTTGCAGCACATTTAATGTAGATATTGGATTGAATTCCTTTTTCAATTAATTATGAAAATTCTCAAGATCCGATTTAAAATGATGCAGAAATTTGCATAATTCCATGCAATAGTAAGTTATACATAGTTAATCTTGAAACAGATTTGAACATGGGTAAATTTATCGATCAAATACTTGAATTACGTGATCAACTGATTTTTTTTTTTTTTTGTAATTCTATGACACACAAAAGTACCAGCAATTGGGAATAGAAAAGTAACATGCATAAAATCACGAATGCGGTTACTTTCTGTTTTTCTTCCAGAAATAGACAACCAGAACAAGAGGCAGACATCCAAGTGCGACACTGGCTCCGATGAGAAGCTGGAGCTCCCTGGGGATGACAGAGCAGGTGACAGTCCTCGTGAAAGATCCCTCTGAAGATGCATCCGGCAAGATACAGCCCTGTGGCGAGATGTAGTGGTAAACTTGATGACCGTGCTGACACTCGCCTTTCACGATCTGTAATTAAAAGAAACAAACATTAATTGAATATTAATAGGGATAAAAAAAATTCGTTAGTAAAATAGCGAAAGAATGTAAAGGTTAAAAAATCTTGTGGGAAAGGGAGAGGAGAGGTAAAAAATAAACTCGATTGTGGCTCAACTCAACTTTTTTTAAGTAGCTCGTGATTTTTTTTCAAATTTTGCATTAAAATATTAAAAATCTGTATTGTTGGTCTAAATGGCTACAATTACAGTGTGTTACTCTTCATTTTAAATGGCTTAAAAAATCCTTCGATGGATACCAAATATGGCAGTGTACCCCTCGTAATTGGGTGATATTATTCTTTTACATTCCTATATGTCCCACAAACCGTCTCAACAACATACAAAAATTTCATTCTGATAAAGTCTTTTTTTACGGCAGTTATCGTGCAAACGGACAGGCAGACAGACAGACAGAATGAACAACAGTCACAAACACTTTACAACTGCGTTGGAAAGTGTTAAAAATGAGACTCCTTTAGGATTAAAGATAAAGACTCAATCTAGCCTAAGCATTGCTCTGGAGCTGCTGCTCTGTTTCTCTTATCCATCCTCAAGAAGTCCCGATCTGCCTCTAAAGAAGGTTGTCGTTGTTGTACCAATAGTTAATATTTACTTTCTCATACTATATATAGTATATTCCTTTAACGAAAATTTGGAATTTCGAGATTTTGATGCCCATATATGCTTTAGGACCTCCTGAACACGTTTTGACTATTTGTAGAGTAATGTCCGTCTGTTTGTCGTCTGTTTGTAGTCGATATCTTGTGTACACGATTTTTGCGACGCTTTATATCCGGCTTTGTTCACAAAAAAATCTAGAACTATATAGAATTGTTTGAAATCGAGCGAAAACTTCGAATTTAATTCGAAATTTTATATTCATCATAGCATCATAGAACAAAATTTGACATGATTATGCATAGAAGAGGTTATTTATGGCCCAATGATCACAAAACTTAACAGTTTCAATCATTGTCGTGAAAAATAGTTGAGTAACAATTTTTTGTTCGTGTCTTCATTAGTTCCTGCGAGGAGGGGTTGGAGGGCACGTTACCTCCTCCCAGGGGTATATTGTCAAACTTGGCATCCACAGCAGATTTTCTCAAGCCTTTCAAAATGAAGAATAACATGTTATAATTGTGATCATTTGGACCAATAATACAGATTTATCAATTTTTTTTTCTCTCGAAATTTGCATTTAAAAAAAAAAAAAAAAAAAAGCTACTGAAAAATAAATTCTGGTTTGAGAAATTCGAGTTAATTTTATCTGATAGCATATTTGATAGTTATTTTAAATATTTGATTATTGTCAATCATTTGGTGAAACGATACCTTTTGCAAATAAACATACAGTGATACTAGCCTTTTTAACCATGCGCCGTTTATGGAAATGGCTAATTGGCCTTCTTGCGTAGAAATCCGATGGTCAACTAAACCAGGAAATCACGTCATTAGTATATCATGTGTGTGAAATAACTAAATGACAGAATAACCGTTTATAGGCTCAGTTGTATAATTATTGTAGGAAGCCGTTTCTCCATTTTATTTCTCGTTAAAAATAACTTCCATATTAGATAGAAGTCACATGTCGGCATTCAATATTTACAGTAGATAACAAATTTTTGACACTATGTCCCCATAGGTAGGGACACGAATTAAAGCGGAACATTTTAAAAGACGGAAACATTTAATCAAACAAAAGCAAAAGTATTACCAGCTCTCATGACGATCACCACATATAATACAACGTGAATCATATCATAATCAATTAAAAATATAAGAATTCAGGGTTCCCAGCAGCAGCGTTGCCAGAAAAAATAATTAGCCTAGGGGGACATAATATCTTACTTCCTACTAGTCAAAATATTATTTCCACGAACTTCAATAAGTTCTGATGAGTTCATGAGAGGAGGGGGGAGGGGGGATTACGACTACCAAATCTCTACAAATTGGCGACGCCACTGGTTTCCAGGAAAGTCATTAAACAACCCAATAACTTTGTAAGGATTCTCCATGAATTCACACGTTAAGTCTATCTATAGTGAAGTGACCGTGCCCGATTGGATAAAAGAAATTGCAGCGGCTCTAGCACATAATTTAAAAAGTTTGGATAATGCACTCAGCAACAAAGCGAGATAGGTAGCTATGATGTTTGGACTGTTATGCTTTTGGATTGAACTCGAATCGTTCCGGACATACGAAGACATGTATCTATATATCGTAGACTCACTGTAAAATCAGATTATTTATAAAACACCTATATTTGGCTTTTTCTGTCTGATTAAGATTTTTCAACAAAATGACAGTATTTTGTAAATACTCTGTAAGGATTACCAATTTCTATTCTCGACTTCTTATTTTTCAAGCAGTGTCTTGGGGAAAGAAGGGTCTAAATCTAAATAGCAGCCGCGCAGATTGAAAACGACAGGTAGAGCTGGCAACCAGGTTCTAAAAATGCGAGGTGCAAAGCATAAGTTAGAACGTGGCATGTATGGCTTCAGCCGATAGTAGAAAGGGTGGACCATGTACATTCTTATTTATTATTTATGAAGAACTTGATTTCGCAATAATCATCCTATATCTACGGCCAACTTTTGATAGTATACCTGGTAGTCGCTCTCCGTGCAAACCCTGCATGCGAGCCTCGTCTTCCACAAAAAGTGGAAGTTGCATCCGTCGCAGGTGCCGTCCGAGCAGGCTCTCGGTGGAGAGATCACCCCGTTGCCTTCTAAGTTGCTGTCGCAGCGCAGGGTGATGGTCGTGCTGCGGCCCTCTGTGCAGGCCTGCGTTTTCCTGAGAGGGAGAATATTGTTATACAACTAGCAGTAAACCCGTTCTTAGTACGGAATATACATTATAAAAGAACTTAAAATGCACAATCATGTACGATTTCCTATAGTATTCTAGATGACACTGTTATTCAAAACATTCTATTAAAATATTTAAATGATTGCTCCTTAAATGAAGGTATAAGAATCTCTGGTCTTGCTTTACAAAATGATCTTCACAGGCAGATCTGAAGAATAAATCATCCTGATCTTGTTTGTACACAAATTTACAGAAATTATGAAATTAAATCAATATATGCCAAAATAAAAGCGCTAAAATAGTATGGGAAAATATAACCATACTACTTATAGTCTCGTACATTAGAATACATACCCGCGCATTAGGGATGACTCATGCTACAATATATTAAAAAAATGTTACCAAAATAAAACAAATGACGTAATAAATTGAAAATATCAATAATCCTAATAAATTGAAAATATCAATAATCCTAATAAATTGAAAATATCAAAAATCCTCATAATCTTTCAACCTGAAAGCCGTAATGGATACAATCCAGTCAGAAATGCAATTTCAATAAAAATTATTTTATATGCATTTCTTTATTATTTAAATCTGAAAAGATTTAATAAAAATCGTCTGCCGCATAAACACATTGGATTAAAATCCGTTGCTAAACGACATGATATAAATTTCTTCAAATAAATTGGAGGGGAAAACATTGTCTGCATAATGCTATCTTTATGGAGGGTTTAATTGTAGGTTTTTATTAACATTTCGACAGCCCCTGGTCCTAGAAACTCGAAACATAAGTGAGGCTACTTCACGGCTACCCACAAAATTTCATGAAATTCAGTGCAGCCGTTCTCCCGAGATGATGACACACACAGACACATTTTCAATTTTATTTACATAGATTGGAATATGGTTGACGTCAATGGTATTCACGGGAATGCCACTTTTTGCTCGTTATATTCTTGATTTTTATTTGTTCCTGTCTAAATTTATATTTCTCAGCTCTAACTTTCCTTTTATTTCCTCTACCTCTTGGTTCTCCCATTTTAACATTTACAGACAAATATTTCTTATTTATATTCATTATTTTTTAAATAAATTTTCTCCAATACTGCATATTGGTTGTACTAATTCATTTTATTCTGAAAAATGTTAACCTGTTTGTTTATGATTGAATATAGTTCTTCAAGTGTTACCTTTTGGTTTCAATAAACGCAAAGCAGTAGCGTTGCTGACCGTGAAAGTCAGTTTCAGCTGACTTCCATTCCCGGCCACTCAAACAGCCCAGGGCAGAGTCGAATGGTTTGGGTCTTCAACATTCAAAACAGAAATGCCACACTCGAACCAGAATTTCCGAGATAGAGAGTGCCAGCTAAACAAGTTCAGTTAATCCATCCCGATAGATCTTTAACGAATGATGCGAACAAATATTTTAATTAAATGATAATTATGGACATGATTAGACAATTTAGAATAAGTAGTGTTTTTTCCCATAATAATTGATATTTTATATTTTTCTAACTAAATGCATTTTCTAACTAAATGCATTTTCTTTGTATTTTGTTTCACAGATTAAAACTCTAACGGCCATATAATAGGTACTTTTACCCTGCTTTAAGCTTTGTAATGAAAGCATGCATCCCAAGTAAGCTTTCATTCACTTACACGGCTCATTAAGAAAATATTTTAGATGGTAGCAAATAGAGACATTCATAGAAAACGAACGTATTGCCAGTTTTAAGCATATGAGCGAATTCCTAGTATTATGTTTTAAAGTGGAATGGAATCTATAATATGTTGTAGTTTTAATAAATTACATTTCCTGGATGTCAGATGGAATTTAATCAACATCTCTTACGATTTTTCACCCAAATATAATAAAAAATACTTGTTTCATTTGTGGAACTCTTATTAGCAAGTAATTAAAATCCAACAAGATCGCCATTAAAACGAGATCACCATGTTCTATATGTGAACGCTGATCGTTGGGACGAGTAGTAAACAAAAATATCATCTATTGTTGGCAAGGAAATAAAGTAAAGTGTTATGACACAATTAAACGAGCACCTCCCCCCCCCCCCCACTTAAAAAAATAATTGGTTTTAAAATTTGGAGCCCAAATTTGGTGTTAGTACAGACCTTTTATATTAGACATTAATAGTTACGTAAATTGCTTACATTTATTACTACGTAAATTACTAATATTCATCTATCATTTGTGATAGTATTATTGGCCCTATATAATAGTTTCAAAAGGTAATAAAGTCAGGTCCAAGTAGGAACTCGAACCACCGACCTTTGGAACTCAAGCCTAGTCTTCTACCGACAAAGTTACGGACTCTTGTTCCTAATGAATCCACCCTCCTCTTTTTCATAATTGCTCACTTATTTTTTACACACAATATTTATTTCATGGACCAAAATTAACGACATCGAATGTTCTTGGAAGCCATGCTCAGGGAAAAACTAGAATCCCCCAATCTCCATGTTCGCGACCAGCGCTTTACTGACTGAGCTACCCAAGCTTGAGAGAATGAGATTTTATTGAAAGGTAAAAACTCACAGTGGAATGCAATATTGAAGAAATTATTGAGAAATTATTGAAGAAATTATTGGAGTCAATATTGAAGAAATTTTAATTACACAAAAACAAGTAAGTAATGAGTTTACTTACTCAGATGATGTGTAGAAAAAATGAATGTCAGACTGCCCTTCAGCACCTAAAAAGCAAATTGAATCAAAATGTTGCACATAATAGAATATAAATGCAATAACTTTCAACGGTTTGTCTTGCAAATAAAAAATTTTTTTTCGGGGATTGAATGTTTCGCTTTGCTTATAGAAATTTTCCGGTACGTGGAATATTTGCTGTATGCATGTCCATTTCATTTTAAAATGTATAGGATTTATCGTATAGTGAACATGCCGTGTAAAAAAACATGTCTGATTTGGCAGTAAGAATGTTTCCAGAATAATAATTCGCGTAGGGGAGACAAGGTCACAAAGAACCTTTTACGGAGAAGCCAAATTATGTCGTAAACATCAATAAAATCAAAATAAAACATTATTTTAATAAAACATTTATAAATAACACATTATTTTGTTAAATTGCCTTTACTTTGTAATCAATCTCTTCGATAATTTCTTATTATTTATCAGCAAAACAAATAAAATGTGAAATAAAGTAAATGGTCTTAACTGCCCATAAGGTTGGGCCCATGGACCTTTGTTTTTAACAACTCTTTATTAAACCTCATCTGGTGTTTGTCCCTGTGATTCAAATCATTGATCCATAACTAATCAGATTCCATTAATCACAGTAACGTAGCATTTGGTACGTCGTTGTATTTTCTAGTACATTTTTATACCTTTGGTTTTGAACCTCATCGGGCTGGTCCATTCTGAGCCCGCCATAGGAATGAACTCGTTTTCTGAGGATAACTCAAAAATCGGAGCAGGTAAAAAGTCTAAGTTTGGTATGTCATTGCCTTTTGCCATATACTTTAGTTTGGATTTTGAACCTGATCAGGGGCCTTATCATACCTCAGTCTTGGGCCTGCCATAGAATATATGCGATTTTTAGAAATAACTCGAGAACAGGGGCAGTTAGAAAGTCCAAATTTAGTATTAGTTGTCTTTTGCAGTGTATTTTAATTCTTTAGATTTTGAACCTCATCATGCTAGCCTGTCCAGGGGCCCGCGTCTATGCATTTAAGTTGCATAAATTTGAATACGTACATTTTTAACACTTTACAACAAAGTTGAAAAGTGTTTATGACTTTGTTCATTCTGTCTGTCTGTCTGTCTGTCCGTTAGAATGATAACTGCCGTAAAAATGACTTTATCAAAATGAAATTTTAGTGTGTTGTTCAGATGGTCTATGGAAATATAAATGAATAACATCACCCAATAAGTTTTGGATTGAACCCGGGATGAAAAAATGAAATACATTAAACCCTATGGGACCTAATTTTTCAAACATTTTTTAAGCGGATTTAAAATTCACAAATTGCTTCAAAAGTTTTATGAAATATTCAAATTAACCCATAAAATATATAAAAAAATTTCAGCAAAATATATTCCGTAGTTTTTTAAATAAAAATTAAAATAATAATTACACCTTTTATATGAAGCGATCACGTGACCATTATATGAAGATATCACGTGACCCACTTTAAAACATGGCATCCATCTTGTGTCAAAATCGTGATTTTTAAAGTTCTTTTTAATTCATAATTAGTGTTTAATCCGTCCTAAAACCGATTTATTTTTGCTTAAATTCTGTTCATCTACATACTGAAACAACGCAATTACAATATATTTGAGTTTAAAGGATCATCCAACTTTGATTATTTCTACAACGAAGCCTAATTTTCACTTATGCAGAATGTAAATACCAAAAGATGTAGAATGAGTTGTATAAGAATTTTTTAACACAGAATTATTTAGCTCATGGAGTCTGCAATATAGCTGATATGAATGAAATATTCATTGATTTTACACAGAGAAGGACGATTTTTTCGATGAAGTTTAAGCATAGAGTTTAATTACTTGTAGCTCTGGTCTTAATTTTTAAATAAAATAAATTATTATAGTATTGTGATGAATGAAATGATTGCAAAAAGTTTATGAATGAAATGCTGCTTTTATAGAGAGAGCCAGGCGTGTTATTTTTTCTATGATGTCATTTGAATGAATATCAGTTGTTTTCGATGAAGTTTTCAAATATAATAAATTATTGTAGTATTGTGATGATTTTAAAAATATTACCGAGGAATATATCGCATTTTAGAGATGTTTAAACCAGGCAATTTATATTTCAATGCCGTTATTTGAATGAAGTTCATTTTTTTCGATGAAGTTTTAAGTTTTCAAATATAATAAATGAGTGTAGTATTGTGATAATTTTTAAAATATTACCGAGAATATTTAAAATATTATTATTTTTAAATATTCTATAGCATTTTAGAGATGTTGTTTAAATGGCATTGCATTGAAGTTGGAAAGTGTTTCATAATCAATGCTTTATGCATGATTGATCTTTCTTGTTTATACAGTTAAGTTACATAAAAATAATAAAAAGGGTACTTTAAAAAACTGTTTTTGCTTTTACTTGCTTCACTTATATATGAGACATGCTTTTTATTCGACGCTTTTACTTCCCTAAAATTTTACGTTTAAATGAAGAACTTGTCGATTCCGCTCTGCTTCGATTATCGTTCGGATATTGAAGATTTGGGATATTTCTTAACTTTAAGAGCCGGTAATGGGTGAAATATAATTTATTAACCCGGAAATCATGGGTTCAAGATTTCGCCATCTCCCCTTCAGTGGTAGAATATCCTGAATTCATATGAGGTGTTTTTTTAGGGTCCTGCCTTGATTGACTACTCTATTTTTACAAATAACTCTAGACCTAACAAGTTAATAATGTTAATAGTGGAAACAAAATGTCAACGTGTTCAAAATTTGCAACAAATATTTCAACAAAACACATTCGTAGTGAGAATTAAATAAAAATGGTGCAGAACTCACCAAAAAAACTCGGAATTTTAAACGAAATTTTAAACGAAGTTTCACATCAATTTGATTAATAAAGAACTGGAAACTGAAAGAAGACGGTTTAGCGTTTTCTATTTAGGATATTTAATTGCAGATGACAGCACATGCAAAGCTATAATTTCGTCAGACAGTCTTGTCTTATCCTGGTTCCTATTATAATTTGGGTGACTTAACATTATTAACCTTTTACTTACGTGTGGGACAGTGCCCATTCCAAACGGAGAACCTCTCAAAAAGACAGGTATTTAGCAAATCCTATCCCAAACAGTTCGATCCCCCTTTGCGGACATTGGCGTCCTTGAACGCCAATGAAGCCTTTACAAGAACAAAAAAGACAAATTCAGTCACAAAACAGACGGAAGCATCCGCGTTAACTAACAAATGTATTAAAAAATAATTAGCAAAGTGTTAAACGAAAGTTGAATGACGCAACAACGATCAAGAGAGTTTTGTCTCGAAACAGCAACGATTCCCTACCACGGAAGTTTTCATTGAAGTGAATTGTTTGCTATACATTTTTAAAAAATGTCTGTTATATGTGTAGTTCTCTATTCCATTCTGGTATTTCTTAAACTTGTCAAATTAATTAGAGTGTGGCTTAACTCGACTTTTTCATACCAGAATTCGTTTTCAGTAGCTTTTTTCCAAATTTTACAAGAAAATCTTTGAAAAATCGATATCATGGGTCAAAATGATTACAATTATAGCGTGTTACCCTTTACTTTAAAATGCTTGAAAAAAAATCTATCGATTGATGCCATACTTGAAAATGTACCTCCCGGGTGGGGGTAACTTGCCCTTGAGGGGGATAATGAAGTCACAAACAAAAAAAAATTATATCGAGGCTATTTTCATTACAATGATTGAAACTAAGTCTCGTGATTATTGAGCCATAAATAACCCCTTTTATGCATGATTATGTCACATTTTGTCCTATGCTGCTATGTTAAAAAAATATTTAATTCCGAAGTTTTCTTTCGAATTAAAAAAGAAATGCTATTTAGTTCTAGATTTTTTTGTAACAAAGCCGGATATGAAGTTTCGAGAAAATCCATTAATATTTGTGGTGATTATAGTGTACACAAGAAATCGACTTCGACGTCAAAACGAGTTCAAGAAATCTTAAAATGTATATATTGGCATCAAAATCTCGAATTCGAATTTTTTTGGGAAAACAACACTCTCTCTATTCTATGTTACATAGAATGAGAAAGTAAAAATGTTACATGTTGGTGATATTACATCATGTATGTCTGCAAATACAGCTAAACCTGTCTCTAAAGTCTTGGACGTTCACAGCCCTGCGTGCATGTTAGCCTGCATTAACTATTTCATGCCGCTATGCGCTCGCTCTGGAGAGACAAACTTGCCAGAAAATATAGCAACGTATCGTATTTTTACGAGAAGAAAAAAATAATTATTCGCATCTTAGATGAGTCGTAATTTCAACAATGTCCTTTCAACAACACGTTCAACAACATTGAACTATCACGCCATTTCATCAATGTCATTTCATAGGATTTCAACACGTACGATTGACTCGTATTCAAAACAAAATAATTACAGAAAGGGATTCGGCCGTACTATATGGAAATTATGGTTCGTTTTAGCCCAAAATAAGGCATCTCAGTCTTTTGGTGACGAGCCAAGTCTCCGTGTTTTTAGTGTGTACATGAAAGACGTTGCCCGTGACTAATATTTTATCTCGACTCTTTGAAATTCAGCCAAGTACACACCCAATAGAGGGTAAAAAATAAAATATTTGAAAAACTGAGTTAAGGCATGTAAGCTGTTTTTGAAAACGATAACCTATATTTGTCAAATCTATAAATTAGAACAAATGCATTCACATACTATAAGATGCATCCACATACTGCAAAATGCATTGACATACAAAATGCATTTACAAAATAAATTTACATAATATACGCAAAGATGAGTTTGACGAAAGTATAAAGAATTTCATCAGTTCCATATTTATAGCTAATCTAAAACTGCAATAAAGCGATGTCTTCAAAAATAAACATATTAATATATTAATATACAGGGTGTATATAAAGTGTTTTGACAAAATAAGAGGGGTGATACTACCCATCAAGACGAACAATACTTACAGTGGAACCTAGGGTAGTATTCCACTCTAAGCGTCAGAAGAGCGTAAAGTTAAAGTTGAACTTTCAACAGTGAAAATAAGGAGCATTAACGTAATCATAAGTTTGCACAATCCTATTTATTTGCACCAGAGAAAGACTCAAAGTAGATGCTCAAAGTGCTCAAAGTCAAGGGTGCCGTTGCACAATTCACACTGACGAATGAACGACTGGCGCACCCTTTCAAAGACACCTGGTGTCGTGTTTATCCCCTGCAACAACGATTCTCGCGACGAAATTTTCTACGGAGTCCACAGGCGTCTCGTACACCAATGATTTTATGTGTCCCCAGAAGAAGTCCAGTGGGTTGAGGTCCGGTGAGAGTGGAGGCCAAGCCACAGGTCCACTACGTCCAATCCACAGTCCGGGATATGTGGCATTCAAGAAGTGTCGGATGACTAAAAGTGACGGCGATGTTCTGCAGATGTGATACTTCTCCGGCACGACAGCTTTCTCGTCCGAAGTGGCGACTTGTGCTTGTTGGACGTGTTTCGAAGTTACTCTTTTCTGACACTCAGAGTGGAATGCGTGTAGTGAATATTGTTCGCCTTGATGGGTACTATCACCCCTCTTATTTTGTCAAAACAGTTTATATACACCCTGTATATACAAGATTCCTAAGGAAATCCTTCAGCACCCTGATAACTTTAAGGTAAGGTTGCAGAGTCCACTTTCGACGATAAGAGCTTGCAATTCCTTTTATAGTGACTCTATGGTAGAGCGTTGGCTGACCAGTACGAAGATCCGTGGTTCGATACCCGGTTAGGGTAGCAAGACTCTTTGAAAGATCCATGAGTGTACAAATCAGTTGTCTGCCTGTGCTATTTCAATGGCGTGCACATATTACACAGCCGATATCTAATACACAATTCAGCTGTAAAGTGCTGTCTTCTGGTCAAGGAATCGCGGTTAATTTTATAAAGTATACTCCAAAAGCAGCTGCACAAAACTTACTTTCTACAAACTCCTCGGCCACTTCTATGTAACCATGTTTATGCTTGGTGGTAATAGCAACAAGAGTGTCTCCAAGACTGCAAGAAAGAAATGGAATAAGATATACTCATTGCTGATAATATTACAATATATACCCGTAAAGCAGACCCTCTCTTAAGGATTAAAAAGAAAAACAGCAGAGCAACCACATCCCCATAGGCAAGAAGGCGATTTAATATTTATGCAATTTTAATTCAAAATTAATGTAATAATTATTTGTTTACATAATTAATTTACTACATATTTAATTATAACATTTAAATGCCTAATTAATTAACGCACAATTAATTTTATTTTAATGCAAAATCTTAACTTCAAAATTATATTAAAAAACCGTATAAAAAAACTCGGGCGGTTTTCAATATTTTAGCACACTGAACTCTTCGAAATATGTTTAGCTGTTTGAAAAAAATTGGAAATTCTCTATCACGAAAATTGTATTAGATGATAGATTTTCTAGATGGGTATCTATTAAACTCTTTATAAGAATTTTTCCATCATTCCAGAATTAAAAATTCTTTAACAAACTCTTTCCTTTTTCCTTTTCGACCCTTGAGAACCCAATCTTCGAACATATGCTTATTGCCACTCGACAAACTCCCAAATTAATGATTAATATTATTAGTTCATTAATATTACAATGTTACCACACTATGTAATCCACGAAACATTCCCAATTATGATGGCTATTAATGATTATTAAATTAGTAAAACAATTAAAAATTATTTCGAATTATTATTATAAATTATTATGAATATTATTAATATATTGTACGAATTATTAAAATTATTTATATATTATAAAAAGAAAAAATAATAAAATAACAGTATAAAATAGCAAAATAAAAAAAAGAAAATACAGTTCCTAAATATTTAATACTTTGAATATTATTTTCTCTCAAAAATATATTACTTTAAACAATTTGTAGCAACGATTTGCAGCCCCTCATTACGGTGTTCTTTTTTATTCAATTCTCCCGTGCCTCCAGGTTATCAAAGTGATATTTTTTTTCGTCTTTGATTCCTATTCATTTCATTTCACCCTATCGTAATTACGGCTGTCTATCTCCATTCCTTACTCCTTGAGTTGGGTTTCATTGAAAGCTCTTTCAACACTCCCTTCTACTATCCACGGTCTTCATTGAATCTTTCCTCTCGCTTCCTCTTGGATACCACTCAATTATCTTTCTTATTCAATATTCTCTCCACTGAGCTTGCATTTGGGTACTGAGCATCTAGCACATCACTCGATATCTTAATATTTTTTCAATTTTAATTCTCTGCCTTTGCTTGTGGACTGGGCTTATGGTGTTCATAGTCATCCGAAATCCGAAACAAGCATTTGTTTGGGATAATTTAGATTATATGCTTAGTCAAGAATATATATATATATATTTCAATAATTTACTTTCAAGACTCTGCATTTAATCTAAATAAATAAAACAAGTGCTTGTTTCGGATTACGGCGATAGTAGTCACTATGAACACAATAAGCCCATTTAACAAGCAAAATTAGAGGATTAAAATGGAAACATTATTGAAAATGTAATTATTACCATGAACCATGAGGCAGGAGCCATGTGCTAATGCATAGCAGATAAAATTAAATGCGAGAGAGTTCGGTTGTGTCATACAAAGTAAACTGTGAATATTAGAGAGGAAACTAAGAGTTGAAAAGACTTCATATGAAAGTCAAAAAAGGGAAAAGGAAATTGGGGATAGTCAGCCGTAATTAAGCCGGAATAAATAGAATGAACTCAAAAACTCGAGTTGCGATTTTCGACAGGATTTCAATAAGTTCCTTATACATTAATTACAGTGTGTTGTAGGGAAAGGAAATATAAAATTTAGATATACCTTATTTATCTCTATTTAGAAGTGTGATAAGAATATTAATATCCAGGGGAGGCACATATATTAGTGACTAAGAGCAGTATATATGTTGGTCCTTAACGGAAGCACTTATGAAATGCAAATATGTTAGTGCTGCAAATATCTCAGCACTCGCGAGACTGACAGATTCATGAGTGTCTAAGAGCGACAAAGGAAATCGCTTCCAGACGGTTATGGAACGACCTTGTACCTGACTGATTGTGTGACGAGTGGCACACTTCCAGCTCCGGTCTGTGATGGCACGATAGTGGCACGGCACACAAATGAGTCGACCATTTCTTCAGTCTGAGGATCCAATGACTACAGGAGAAGAAACAAATATGAAGTGAATGAATGTTAAAAGGAATACGTGTGTCCACATCTTACGTAGACAGTTTATATTTATATTCAGGTGGAAAGTGAAATTGAAAGAAAATGGCACTCTTCGATAAAAATGAAAGTTCTATAACAGTTTATCAGGTAGACATTTTTGGACAAAATTAAAAAAAAATAGAAATTAACAATTTCTTTCATTTCAGGTATAGCTTACAATTCTTAAAGCACATATATCTTAACTGACACATATATTTTTTTCTTCAACAAATGCACTCTCCCCTTTCCTCCTTTTACTGTTTCTACAATGCGATATATACATAAAGAGAATGCTTTGGATTCATATTATTAATTTTAGATTACTGATCCAATTTTTGTGAAAAATCAATTCCTATTCTGAAACATACCGTGTGTGGTAACAGCAAGTAGTATTTTTCATTAAAGACCTGAAAGCAGGCATTAATAACTCCTGGTTTGATGTTGATCCAGAAAGCTTAAAGAACTTTGCACTTTCTAATAGGAAATGGTGTGTTTGACCTCATACAATGGATTAATAGCATCATTTATTCTTTAAAAATAGACATTGCTTCCAAGTAGGAAAATTTCATTTTTGTGCCCTAACTTTTGCGACACTCAATATTTGAGTTTTTGTTACAATCGCGGTAAATGTTCAACAATTTTGTATTTGCAACATACCAATGTAATGTAAAAATATTCAAAAACTTGATAATTTTTTCGGTTTTTAAAAAACACGGAATTTGGACTTGTATCTAAACTCTTGCGTCGTACGGTAAGATCTATCAATGTATCGAAAAATTTGCAAAAATTTTAAATTTGAAGTGATTATGCCTGCCAAAATGAATCAGGCAAAGCATGGAAATGATAAATTCCTATACATGTCTATGAAATTGAGTTATCATCAGTTTCCGCCACCAGATATTATCTTTATGACTGTAGTCATTCCAATAAAAATAGATAGCAATGCAAGGACACATACATCAAAAGAGATAGCAATCCAAAGCAAGGCACATAAATCAAGAGATGGATGCAAGCACTCACATGGTAGGTCACATTGTTTCTGCACTCTGCAACAGGTTTCCCTCCTCGTCCGCAGAGGGAGATGTTGAAGACGTGGAAGTACTGAGTGCCACTAGCCGTAAACAGGGGACTACCTCGCACCTCCGTATACCTGAGGATAAGACCAAGTTTAAAATGTGCTTAAAATGAATGGTAAGCATGAGCCATTAGGTTTAAAAGTAATGAAGAAATTACAACACAAATTCTTGTACCATGAAGATAAAAGTAAGGAGTTAAAATTCCATATTAAGAAAATGCCAATATCGTTTGAGACAATCATTCAGGTGGCTATAGGGTAAGATAAGTAGTCCTGCATTGTATGCATTTCTATGACGAAAGGCCAAAATATGTATTTAAACTGTCCATTTTGTAAAAATAAATTATGAGCGCAATGCAAAGTAGAACTGAAACAATAAATAACATTCCAACGTATTCACAATTATTTTATCTTTCAATTTATTGTTATCCCCGTGTATTCTGTACTCTATCCTACAACTATGCAAAAATAAATACTGATTAATTATATTCATAATTAGAAAACCTTTAGTTTAAATATATATATATATATATATATATATATATATATATATATATATATATATATATATATATATATATATAAGATTCATATGAAAAAGAAGGGAAATGACCAAATGCAAGGCATAAAATGGTAGAGGGGGATGGCGACCCCTCTTTCCCGTTTAAAAGACTGCTTTTATGCCCGGGCAACACTCACGGTACCAATGCCATGCAGAAGCCATACTTCCGTAAATGTGTCAAATCAAAAACACTTGAAAAAGTGCAAAGAAAACAAATAGGAATCGACCAGGATCGCAAGGGAAAGAATGGAAATGCAGCAAATGCCCCTGTCGGTTACGATGGAGTGCATCATATATAACAGAAGTCCACGCATGCGCTATTCGTTATTTTCACTTTCATCGTTCTATACCTCTGCCATATCCTTTAAGTAAGCATTTTCTCCCTTTTTTGTATTAAATAGGGAATTATAATAACATTTCAGGAAGCCAATTGGATAATTCCCTTTTATTGCCTCCTTCATAATATTCCTATTATGCATGATGCAA
This sequence comes from Amaurobius ferox, assembly GCA_951213105.1. Classification (NCBI taxonomy): domain Eukaryota; kingdom Metazoa; phylum Arthropoda; class Arachnida; order Araneae; family Amaurobiidae; genus Amaurobius; species Amaurobius ferox. The sequence goes on from OX578136.1 coordinate 12,173,107, forward strand.
TCAGACTTGAAAGTATTAATGCGTTGATTTCTATTGAGGTGACCAATGACGATATTTCTGAAAATGTTTTTGGTCAAATTGGACCTCCAATCAATAATGCGGTTGATTTTTATATTGAAATTGTTTCTCTTGTCATATAAGACGGTATAAGTACCATATCTACTGTCATGTTTTAGTGTGATATCTAGAAAATCAACACTATCTTCCTCCTTACTTATATTCTCAATCAATTCCAGTTCTTTTGGATAAAAAGTAAAATCAAATTGGGGTGTATTCTTATATTGCCCAATTAGGACATCGTCAACGAAACGAAAATATGGCATTTCATGTAATATATGAGTGCCATTTTCAAATTTACACAAGTATAGATCGGCGAGCAGGGATGAACATCCCCCTCCCATCGGAATACCCTTAACCTGTTTAAAATAGTTGGTGCCATCAAATAAGATGTTTTCAAATAACACAATGCGAATCAAGTCCTCGTATTTTCTGAATGTAATATGCTCTTTTAAGTCATATATTTCATGTAGTTCCTTCAAAATTTCATATAGATTTTCCAGATTGATGTTGTTGAATAAATCACGGAAATCGTAACTTTTGAAATGTGTATCCCTGCTATAAAATGGAAGTCGGTTGATGACATCGTAACTATTATTTATCATTACTGTTCCTTGTTTCTTGAGTATAATCATAACATTTTTAAGTATAGTTAAAAGTTTTTCATTTGCAATTGTTAAATAGGATCCACATCCCACTGTCACCGGCCGGAACTTGACTGGATTTTTATGAAGTTTTGGTATGAGTACCAAATATGGAAAGTTAACTGCTTTAAGTTCGATACCAATGCTTTGGTACAGAGTTTTAATTTTATTTACCAGACATGTTCCATTTTGTTGTAAAGGGGAGTACATTTGTTTATCAAGATAACTATTTTTTAAAGTATCAACGTAGTATTTTCTGCATGTGAAAGCATAATTTGATACAACTTTATCCGTATAAGTTATAACATATTTATCTTCATATCTATTGACTGCATTTTGAAGAGAAGGATAATACGTTTTTTTACACAATGTTTTGTAGTGGAGATTGAACATTTTGATAAGGTTGTATTGCCATTCTTTGAAGGCTTGTATTGGCATGCTGTATTTTACGGCTAGTTTATATGTAAATTTCTTCAAATCTTGTTCAAAGTCCTTTTTAATATTTGTGAAATCTTGTATACGAAATTTCGTACCAAGTTGAAGCATAGATTTTAACTTGTGATTATCCAATGGATCCAGGTTTCCAGTGATAATGTGCGCATGATGGGTATCTATATAAGGGCTGTTTTTACAATTACACTCTTCACTTTTATATACATTGATGTTTCTACTTATGCGGTTATAATTAAATATTTTTCTACCATTGGTTTGCACAAATTTATAAATCAGTTTTACTTCTATGTTAGGTATTGGTAAGAGATGTGCCAAGTTTTTTATATATGTCTTGATTGGTAAACCATCATAATTTTTATTTTTGTAGGTTGTAACAAAAGGCTCTGTTGTAGTAGTTTTCTTCTGTGGAGAGGATTTCAATACTATGTTTAATGTACTGGCTTTTAGTTTAAGTAAATCCATCATTATAGCGTAGTTTGTACATGCATTTTCATTATTATTAACAGTTAGTTGTTTTTCGAGTTGATACACTTTCAAATAACACCAGATGCGTTGAATATAACGTTTTCTTATACTAAATATAAGATTTTTGATCCAGCCGGGTTTTATTATTATTCCTGCACACACTGTTTTCATGAACGTTTCGATCTTTTCAAGAGTTTCTTTATAACTGAAATTTTTCCTTTTTCTTGTTCCCCTTTGCCATCTCTTTTTTATAGCAGGATGGATATCTTGTAATACAGGGTTACGTTTTTCATTTTTACAAGATTCCAAATTATAATTGTCATTAAATATGATCGTATTGAGTCCATACGGAAAAGCTGTTCCATATTGTTGGATGTGTGTATTTTCCCACCAAAGTCTTTCTGACAGTTTGGGTACAACATCGATGATTGTAACAATTATTTGTGAAAAATCATGGTTTCTATAATGACGGAGTTCCAAATTGGTGACAGTTGCATCAGTGAGAAGAGATTTGCCAATTTGACTTCGATGTAAGTTGATTCGCAAATGCAAACGATTTTTGGTTTGGCCGATATATTTGGCTTGGCATGTTTGGCACGTAATACAGTAGATGACATTATAGGTTTTGCAGAATGTACCGTAACTGGGATCTAGAGTAGATATTTGGAGAGGGTCTGCCACTAGGCAGAGTTTACATCGATGAGATTGGCATTTTTTAAACTTGAAATTACGTATTCTATTAAAATAATGACGATATGAATATTTAAAAAGGGGGATCCATTTAGATTAAGGATCGAGTCGGTAGAACAATGAGAAACATTACAGACGCTATTTATATTTGTCACAGAGTTTGCAATAGCATGTTGCACAGGCTTGAAATATTTCTTTATGTGAGGCATCATATATAAAGCATGAGGGTAACTGGTTATCGATAATACTACTACCCTGTATTGTTGTATTACCGGGCATATACTTAACAGTATAATTGCCAGTCGCTATATAATATAGTTGTATTCATTCATATGGGTCGGTATGGGTAGGGATATGGGTCGGAAAATTCTCAGCTTTTTATTTTCTCCCTAATGTATTTGAAAATGAAACGTAATATACCTTCCACACTGCTTTTGAAATGTAGGTAACTTTGCAAGAAGTCTGTAATTATTTAGTTTTCTAATTTTGAAGAGGAAAAGGAATAATGCTTTATTTTTAAGAAAAGGTATAGGTAAAAACTAGAAGGGTGCATGCGATATTTTACTCATTCTGATAAAACAGCAGGTAATATATTTAGAAGCCTTTTCTTTCAGAAATTAATTCTGTAAATTTTATGAAAATATAATAAATATGGAATATTTTTGCAAGTCATTCATTCGGCTGAAGAACAATACTATAAAATAGCACTTAATATATGCTTAGCTCAATGACCACCAAATTGTTTCTTTTACCTTATGGTACTCATTCATTCAATTATAAACAGATATTTTTAAGCAATTTTTAATTTGATATATAAGAATTATTTTTTTTAAAGTTTAATTATAAGTATTTTTTTAATTAAACTTTAGTTTAAAATATAGCTGATTCTTTTTTTAAATAAGTTTATATATTTAATAATATATTTCTTATGTTTTAATAAACTGAACAGTTGTTTTATTATTATTATTAATTAATTAGTTGTAATAGTAGTCATTCAAGAAAGTTGTAGATTCAGAGATTATGCTGGGCTAATTTATATACTATAGGGCTTAAACAAGAGTCTTTTAGAATTCCCTTTCAATTATCAGCGCAGGGTTGGCCATTAATCTAAACAATGTTTTTTTTTGTTAGACCATGAATTTCCCCCCCCCCCTTTTTTTTCCCAATCCTGGTCAACAGGAATTTTTCAAACATTATTAATATAATATTTAATACTTTATTTTTAAATCACAAGTAGTTTTTATTTTTTCTTATATTTTTATATCACAATAAATAAAACTGCTGTTTGTGAGAATAATACTTTCTAAACTTTCCTAAAAGAAAGAAAGCATATGAAAGTGATATATTTAATAATTTATTTCTTACACCTATAATAAACAGTAAATTATGTATGATTCAGAAAGGGTTTAGCAAGTTTTATTTATTTTAAATTTATTATTTATTTTGTGCATTGTTTTAAATTTATGGTTTACAAAAAAATTTTCTGTTGCCATAAATAAAATATAATTATTTTAACACAGGCACTCAGTGAAAATATTAAATTCCAGCTGCTGACTTCAATTTATATGTATTAGAAATTTTTGTGCACAGAATATTTTTATATATTTCTAAATGTAAACCCTTTTTTATCTATTTTATTTTATATATATATATGACTGTAGCTCTAATATGAGAGCAAATACTTTTAAAAGTCACTGGATATATTAATCTAGCTTAAATGTAATATTTAAAAATAAATTCAAAATTTTCCGGATAATAATTTTCCATTTAAAAATTTTCCGGAAAACCCATATTTTTAGTTTCATCCATAGGAGTTTTATTTCCTTCTCCCTAACTCCATGTCTTGTGCAAAGAAAATGATAAAAACAGCCGATAGTTTGGGAAACTTTCTGCGTTTCCTTTCTCAGCGCAAAAAAAAAAAAAAAGGCTTAACGCTAAATGCTAACTTAGTTTTTACTAGTAAAAATGCTAAACATTCACAATGGTGGCGTCATCTAGTATGAAATAAAGAAAAGTAAAATGAAACGCAGAAGAAACACAGGTGTGTAGAAAAGAATGAGACTCAGAAATAAATTAAACATGGTCCTGCTATAACTCAGAGATAAAGAGTGTCATAAACACTTAATTTATTAACCAGATTATTTGAGCTTTTATTAATGTAAATGAATTCAAAGAAATTCACATTAAAAACTGATGAACATGTTTTGATAATAAGACTGAATAATTATTACACTTTTTGGAAAGTTATTACGATTTTTCGCAGATAATTAAAAATCCATTATTTATGGCCTTAATTCTCGAATAGTTTAAGCACAATCTCAGATTTGTGGCTTCCATTTAAGGCAAACGGAGACTCCTTCCGCCGAGAATTTATGTAGTAAATCGCTGTATAAACAATATACATAAATACATTCATACAAACACACATGCAAGAATGAACACGTTATAATATTATAATATTGCAGATATTCAGAAAAAAAATTCAAAGCCATGTGGCGATAATTGAAGTTTATGTATACAGTCCAAATAATCAATTCCAATATCACATCACACACAACTACTTATTTTACTATTTACGTTCTATCGTAAGGGTATATCTTGAAGTTAGTTTTATTTTTTAATTTCAATTTTTATCCCCTTTCCTTTCATCACTTCCTGGAAGCGTTTGTCCTGGAAAAGCAAGTTGCCAAATGCGCTCACAGCACCATTCTAACATCATGTCTAAATATCTTTGAGCAATAAACTTACGCGGGGAGAGTTGTGAGGTCAAAATAAGTTCCATCAAATAGGTAAACCCGGCAGTCAGTGTAGCAATTCTGCCCATCCTCACTCCGAAGTCCAGGTCCACAAGACTTGCAGGACTCGGGCCCTTGAGGAGCCGACTTCCAGAGATATGTGTTGTAAGGGCATGGATAGCACTCCAGGCTCGCTGAGTCCTTGAGATAGTGGCCAGGGGGACAGGGTATACAGCGGTACAGCAAACTGTCAAGCAAACAAGAGTTTCATTATACTGATAGATATAGTATAGCAATCATTACAAGTAAAAGCAATAGTGATGATCAGTAATCCACCTTCTTTTAGATGTCTGTGAGTCTGAACACAATATTTTCTCAACAAATTGAAAGATTTAAATGAAGTTATTATCACATGTAAGCATGAAAACTCTGTTGATTTTCGGTGACATCGTTTGAAAAATATTAAATTTTTCAAACATTTCCCTTTTCAAAAACTGAAAATTTATATATTTTATATATAATATATAATTTCCATATAGTTTGTTAAAGTTAAAATTTTATATCAATATCTAAATCTTTGTATATTCGAACCTTAATTATAATTATCATTAATTCATTTATAACCTTAATTATAATTTGTTCATGTGGATACCATGCGGTTTATCCCATTATCAGACACATTAATGAATTATATCAGATAATATAACGAATTATTATCAGACACATTAACGAATTATAAAACTCAAGATTAACAAAATTCAATTTAAAGAGTAATAATATTAATGACATTGATATGATACGGAATCGATATTGAGCGATATGGGTAAAGTATACGTATCGATATGCCATATAGATAGATAAGCGTGCCCATCACTATCCACATGGAACACAGAGAATTTGCTTTTAGCTTCAGCGAATATGGAACCAATATCGGTTTCATGTGGGTTAACACTCATATACTGGTTGAGTTGCAACCTATGTGGGTTTTACATGGGGTCATAATAAATTCCTCATAGTGTCTGATAATGGGATAAACCGCATGGTATCCACATGGAACAACGACAAGTTACTATTGAGGAAGCTATTATTATAGAACACTAACCCTTGAGCTTCGGTGCCCTGAGGACAGGGCTCACATTCGGAGGCTCCTCCAGAAATGGTGTTTAAAACCTGAATATCGTATATTTTAGCCAAATCCTCTTGAATGGTGTGCGGTGCAGACACATTCTCTCCAATCCCTACTTTCTGGAACACCCAGTTGAAGGTATAAGCGTCGTCAGCAGTCACGTCATAGCTGAAAAAAAAATATGCGATATAATAAAGCTTTATAAAATTGATAACAAATAAGGAATACAATACCTGCACAAAATAAAAAAAATCGGTACTATTCTGGAATTTTTAATTTTCAAAATAGAGATATCTATATTAATATCGGTATTTATGGATTTTTAGCTCCCATTTTACAGCTTAATTGCGTATCAGATATCAGCTATGTAACATGTGCACGCTACTGACATACCACAGGCAGACGACAACTAATTGCTAAAGTCCACACTCATGGAGCTTGTAAAGAACCTTGCTGCTCCAACCGGGAATCGAACCACGGATCTTTCTACTGACTAGCCAATGCTCTACCATTGAGCTATTGGGACGGAATTGTGGACTCTGCACCCTGTGCTCAAGAAAAAATTGGAGAAAATTCAAGAACAATCTCAAACGATTATACAGTAACTAGTTTAAATGATGATAATTTATTTATATAATTAAATACGAATATGCAAACAGCATCATTGACCTCTTAAATTAATAAGATAATTATTACTATTCTTCTCGATCCATAAAAAATTATTGAATAAAATTCACAAAACAAAATTATAAATATAGATCAATCATACAAAGAAAACTAGTTTCAAAAAATAGATTCGTTATGTAAGACAATATAAAATAGCCGAAAATAAAGAATTGAAAACTAATGGGATCAAAAATAATAACGAAATAATAATTTTCGACTGCAGGAATTTGATTTTAAACATATTTCAGAAGTAAGTTTATTACACAATAATGAACAAAATTACAATCAACATTAATATGCTGAATTAAGAGGAATTCGTCATGAAATATTGCAAAATCTCTTTTCTTCTCAAACATTAAACAACGGAATAAATTGGGAATATAGTTTCAACTTAAATTAAGTTCATTAAATTAGAAAAAAAGGACAACTCTCAACAAAATGATGCAATTAATAACAGTAATTAATACATTTTATTAAAAATTTAAAATAATGAAAGTAAAGAGCAGTAGAGAATAATAAAGTTTTCGATCTAGCAATTTGATATATGTGGCAAACCGATAATACCAAAATTCCGATATTTTCTTATATATTTCGGTATTAAAATATCGATAAAATGCGTTCACAACAAACTTCAGTAAATAAACTTCAGTAAATGCAACTTCAGTTATGCAACAAACAACTTTAAACTTCAGTCAATAGAAATATTTGTCAACATTAGAGCGAATCTATTAAATACACTTGTAATATATTTTGAAAACAGTTGAATAAATGAATTAATGTATAAATAAGAGTGCTAAAGAAAGATATATTTAAAAATCAGCTGCTGTTGTTAAGATAAAACGAAATTGTGTTGCTGGACAAAGGAAATAAATTATTTTTATCCTGTAATCACGTTTTAATAAAAGTTAAATTATAAGGCAGCTGATATTTTTTCTTAAAATCTAAATTATAAAGAACATATTAGATGAATAAGTTTAATAAATTCTAGTATTTATTGTAGTCGTAACGAGATACAATAGGATTACGGGAATCATTTCTGTTTTTAGTTACTAACCTAATCACCCGTTCAATTTACTAACTTAATTGTTCTGTTATAAGTAAAGATGTTAAATTTACATATTGCCGATTAAATAATTGTTGCAACGGAATAAAAAATGGTTCGAAAACATCTTTTACTATTCAAACATTTTCATTTCGAATAGATTGACTTCAAACTTAAATTTCTTTATAAATTCTTTTAACGGAAACCGGATACTTTTCTTTCTTTCAATTTGCCTGTAAAGATAATTTCATGCAGTCAAAACAGATATTCTTATACTTTTTTTCTATGAGGATTTATATCTATATAACTTGCACATACATTAAATCACGATCAACAGCTGTGTATCTGCTAGTCGATACTGAAGTTAAAGAGAAAAAAAATGAAACTGTACCTGAAATGCTGCTTGGAAGTTCTGCCAACCCAGCTCTGGATTTCTGTCACCGGCTTTCTCGTAGAACCCTTTCAAAGGAATTATACAATAATATAGATAAATTGTGCTACGTCTCACAAAATATGTTTACATGTTATCTGCTTTTAAACTTTATAATTTTGCCAAATAAATGCTTAACTATATAATTGTAAATATATCTACTCAACACATTTCTCTTCTAAAATATATATATATAATTTTCATATTTTAAATTGTTGTAAATACACTAAACAAAAATTTGAACTTTATGGAATACATTTTCGAATAGTTTAGAGCAGGGATCGAGGCCACATGTGATCCTCGTTAGATTTTTATGCTGCCCGCTATGCTTTAGGAATTATTTGCATTGTACTCGATATAGAACATTTTATAAAATTTAAACTTTGATTTTGAAATTTAAAAATCACATTTCTTTTAGTCGTTAAATTTAAATTTATTACAATACATTCCCTGTAATGTGAATGATATCCATTATAAAATGGAATCTATCTACTACTGGAAAAGAAATGCAGAAATGGTTCCAATATTCTTTGCTGAATGCTGGAATTATTTCTGCTTATTTTGTAGTTTCAATCATTAGGGAGGAAAAACAAAAAGCGAAATTTTGATTATTTTAAATTGCAAAACTTCACTTTTTAAATGCTTTAGGCATAATTTTCTACTTACAATAGTGGACATAAGAAACTGAGTTTTTTTTTTCTAAGTAAATAAAAGTAAATAAGTAAGAGTCATACCATCATGAAAACGAATGTGCAGGACTGAGAACACAGAAGTTCGAAGGTGAAGCTGATTGTTCCGATTTCGGCTAATTGTCCGTTGACGATTCGTTCTTTGGTTCGAAATCCGGGGACATCTAAGGACAGGATGAGGTAAGAATCCACACTTTGGCCGGACGTGGTTCGGATATGGTCACCTGCAGGCTGCCAGACAAGTTTGGACATGCAGCCGCCCTCTAAGGTGAAAACCACAAGAAAAAGTAAGAGATGAACACACACAAAGAAAAACACTTTCCTAAGATTAACAATAAAACAAGCAGATAATGATTTTCCACCAGCATTTAAGGATCGTTCCAAACATTAGGATCATGATCCCATTGCAGATCCATAGACAACATCCATGAACCGATTTCACGCTTTTTATGCACTTATCAGCATGGAATAACCGATACAAATGTGCCACCATTTTGCGAACCTCTATAGAGGCCGACACATTTAGTCCTACCGCGCAGCCAGACTAAAATATAAACTTTCCTCCTACGCAGACTGTTCGCCCTACCTGAATGCGTAAGCTATCTGCTGTGAGGTCTCGATAACCTCTTATTTCCTTAATGTGAATATCGTCTGACTTTCCTGTTGACTAACAGCCTATTATGACTTCTGGTTAGACGGATCAATCAAAAGCTTTCCAAGAATAATGCGGATTCTATATGGGGATAGAATCAATGTTTTAATCAGTAGTAGACGGTGGAGCTGCAAGAGAACGCGTGCGATCCCCTCGCCTTAACACACTGGGCTATCCCGGCTCTCTCAAGTATAAACATCGAAGCAGCAATCTTTTTTTGGAGACATTTGATTTCGGCTACGTGTCAGGACTGAATTGCCGGTCTCCATAGAAGTTCGAAAAATTGTGATACATAATAAATTTTCTTGTTGCCCTTGCAGGTAACAACTATTCTGTACTGACGAACACACATCCGGTCTATGAATATTATTATATTGCAATGCGATCTATGTCCTAAGCAAGAGACCGTTCCTTTGATAATCTCATCGCTGCACCACCCATTGATTGATTTCGTAATTTTCGCCACTCTTCATCAAGAGGTAGACGATGGCAAAACGAAACCGCATAAAAATCCTTATAGCAGGGTTTTGTAAATATTTTGAGACATATTTTATTATTTACAGCCAACCACCACAGTGCCAGGCATTACATTTTGCTCGGTCTGCCATTATCAAAGATTTACAAAATATTGCAATTTTAGTGTTGTTATTGCATTGTAATACAAAAAATTGCAATTTTAGTGTTGTTATTGCATTGTAATACAAAACACCCAAGCTTTCGGTACTATAGGTATTATTTGAATTTTATTGTTATTATTGTAAATTATTTTAAAGACAATGACATCTTCATATTTAATACAGTGAACGCTCAAAGCTTACTTGTTTCTTATATTTTAGTGCATTTAAAAAGAAATGTGTGGATCCTTATAAGTTTTTTTTAACTTGCTTGAACTTCGCAGAAAACAGGTACTTTCTCATGGTTGGCTTTGTACAAGCTAGATTGGTAAGGTTCAAAATCCAAAAAATTAAAATATATCATAAAAGATAAATAATTATTATAAAGACTTTTTTAAACTTCATAAAATTTTTTAGCATTATATTGAATTTATTTATTTCTATACTACAGTAGCCGAAGTCCAGAGTCCTACAGTAAAAAGATCCTTAAACTCGGGCCAATTGTTACCAGATAGACTCCCCCATCCCTCTCTGTGTTAACTCACTAGCCTAGGGTCTACCAGAAGCTATAATCCAGCATTTTTTTTAAATAGCATTCAATCTGACACTGCTAAAGAGTCTTCTAGATATCCATTCTTTCAGTTTCCGTTTTCAATATTTTCTTAAATTCTATACTAATGTTTCAGCAATCAAATTCTGAATGCCCTGTAAGTGGAAGCTGCTTTTAACTGTTTCGGTATTTTTATTTATCATTATTTTGAGAAATATATGCAAAGAATTAATTTGCGTAAGTGAGCAAATTTCGCAATAAATTCCAATTATATATAGAAATTCGGGGCCCTCTTTTAAAACGGGGGCCTTAAACAATCCCTTGGTTTACATATCGATAAGTTCGTCCCTGTGTAAGGGTCTTTGTCATCCTCTTGATTGTTTGGAATTTACATTAACGAGGTACCACTGGTTGTCGCAAACACTTAACGTTGTTTGGTCCAGATGTCGTTTGGTCCAAATGGAATATTTTACAAATTTAAGAAACTATTAGAAATATAGGTGTATTTAGCAGAAGAGAGAGGCCAAATACTTTACCTTCTAAACTCATACACCGCGTATACATTCCTGGAGGTACTTCGGGCCACCACGTAAAAAATAGGCCGTAATTGGGAGCGGTAGAGGGTGGGCAGGTTTTGCAAGCTGTGGAAGAAAAGTATTTTAGTCAGCTATTTATAACTTATCAAGACACGCATAAAGCTATGTAGCAAGATACAAAGCATATAAAGAAGTAAAAATTGACATGGAAGTATATTAGAAGCACTCGTTGGTACGAGTACTGTAGCCAAACACTACTACATTGAGCAATAAAGGTCAATAATAATCCATTTTACAAAATTTTACTGAACCAATTTTCTTGAAATTTTACATACATACGTATTTGGAATGACAATACAATGTTTTATCAATTTTGAGCCCAACCTCTACGGACTCATGCCCAGAATAGCCCGCAAAAATCTTATTGCTGTTAGATAGTTAAAAAAAATTCAATATTGAGCTTCGTTTCTATATATATATATATATATATATATATATATATACATTATATATATATACACATTATATATATATATATATATATATACATATATGTATATATATATATATATACATATATATATATATATATATATATATAAACTAATAAAAAGAATTTAATGATGGATTAAGAACATAGAAATGATATATATAAGATTGACGGATTTTTAAAACAAAATTGCCAAAGATAAATTTAAATGATATGAATGTAATCGTTTTTATGTATGTTATTTCTATATTATTACTTCTATTCTTTTATAGGTGTCCCACGATCTCATGTTGAGTCACATATGACCAAGAATGTTGTGAAAACTAAAAATTATTTCTTACTTTTTAGTGCATCTTACTAAAACCGTGTAACTTAAAAAATTTTATATTTATTTTTTTTAATTAACGGTGTAGTAGTGTCAGTAGTTACAGCAATAAAGGCAATGTTTTCGCCTAACTGATATGCTTTTATTTCCTTGATGAAAAAGCTTATTTTGCTTTTAAAACAGGTTAAAACTGTTATATTTTTGTTTAATACTGCTTTATAACGAATATACAGGAGTTCTTAAGAAAGCAATTAAGCAATCCAATAACTTGAATAACAAAGGAAATGTATATGAGTGTACACATTAAATGTATCTACAGTAAAGTGAGCCTTCCCGATCGAATAAAAGCGATTGTAGAGTGCCTAGTGAGGGATTTAAAAAGATAAGATAACGACCTCGACAACTAAGCGATGTAGACGAAAAAATACTTTTACAAAGCTGTTAAATGTCTAATGTGTATGAATTGATACCAGAAATGAACGAAAAGCGGGAACGCGAGGCAATAAATACATATAAAAGTTGTATCATGAGTACCTCAAACACGGTGACACCTACAATGATTACCAAAGTGCACGCTCATATTCTTTCCCGAATTCAAATGTGCATACTTGCCAACGAGTTGATTTTGAAAGGACTGGACATTAGACTTCAGTTCATGTAAATATTGTTTTTTTTTTTTTATCATTCCTGAACAGCCATTCACCAATAACCATACTGTGTTAAATAAATGTCTTTTATAACAATTTTAATGTCGATTCCTACTCATTACACTAACTTTGTAACTTGCTTTTTTCACCTACACTATATGATCAAAAGTATCCGGACATTTTGGATGTTAGAATGTTTTTCGAATTTCTAAACAAATACTTGCCGAAGTATTCTGTAATTTTGGCGATCTGAAGAACATTTTTGAACGCACACTTTCCAGTAAAGTTTCGGTGACTTGTGCATTTAAAGGACCACCAAGATATTGAAAAAGTGGAAAAATATATTGGATCACCCTGTATCATAAAAAGCTGGAAAGGATTTATAAGTTTCACAAAATAGGTAACTAACTTTATTCAATATGTATAAGCATTTTCGTAAAACAAAAACGTATATTCATGAAGATATAAACATTTCTTTAAAAGAAAACAAATTTTGTTACATGTTCTTTGCTTACAATATCTATAGGTTTCAATCAAATTTCACGAAACTTACAGAACATTTGTCAACGTCCAAGAAAAATATTTTTCTTCAATTGAAAATTAAAGCTTTGAATATACGATGAGATATAAGCATTTGAAGAAACTAAATTTTTACTGCGCATGCGTAAAATATAGTAATAGTTTTCTTTCATGATTTTGTAGTGAATACTGTAGGGCAACTTCTATAAAATATCCACTGGAATACGTGAAAATTCACAAAGATATCGACGATATAGTGATTAGTTTTTCTCTGAGTCTCTGAAAGTACCTGGATGATAAGGGGGTTTCCACAAATTGACATTTTACAAATTCATCGGACACCCCTGTACTGAAAATGAACTAATCCTATTTCATGCAAATAATGAACAAAGTCTCCTGACACCCCTGTACGTGGTGGATTCTGCCAGTAACGTCAAATTTCTGGCTCTCAGACAAGTATAAAAGGAGTCAGATGAGTTAACAAATGTAATTTCAAACCCAGAAAAGTAAAATGGGAGGAAAACGCTAGCTGAATGAGTTTGAATGTGGTGAAGTGATTGGTTGTCACCGCTGTGGAAAATCTGTTGGTGAAATTTCTGTCATGTTACGAGTGACCCGTTCCACCGTAATTGATGTTATCATGAAGTGGAAACGTAGAGGCGCTACAGCTGTGCATGCACGACCTGGTCGACCATTCCATCTAGTAGAAAGCGACCACAGAGTGCTGAAGAGAGTTGTGAAAGCGAACAGCATACAATCGGCGGAAATAGTTAGTTCGGAATTTCAGAAAGCCTCTGGATGCAACGTCAGCACAATAACAGTTCGTCGGAAGCTGCGAAGTCTTGGTTTTCATGGACGAGCAACTGTATATAAACCAAGCATTACCGCAACCAATGCCAAGCTTCGCTTACAGTGGTGCAAAGAGCGCAAAAAATGGAGCCTTCAGCAATGGCGTCAAGCGTTATGGCGCGACGAACCACGATACACTCTCTGGCAATCCGATGATAAAGTCTGGGTGTGGAGAATGCCGGGTGAGCGCCTTTTATGCGACTGTATTGTGCCGCAAGTTAAGTTTAGTGGTGGAAGCATAATTGTTTGGGGCTGTTTTTCATGGTTCGGGCTTGGCCCTCTTATTCCTGTGAAGGAAACTCTGAAGACGGAAGGATATCTCTACATCTTGGACAATTTTATGCTGCCTGCATTGTTGTAACAGTTTGGAGTGGATCCCTTCTTGTTTCAACAAGATCGTGCTCCTGTCCACAAAGCACTGACTGTGCAGAACTGGTTTGATGATATGGATGTTCAGGAATTGAACTGGCCTGCTCAGAGCCCAGACCTCAATCCCACAGAACACCTATGGTATGAATTGGAACGTCGACTGCGAGCTAGGCGAAAACGCCCCACATCGGTGGCAGAGCTGACTAGTATTCTTTTAAAAGAATGGCGTGCAATTTCTGCTGCAACATTCCAGAAACTAGTGGATAGCCTTCCTGATAGAGTGGCAGCCGTCATTGCAGCAAAAGGTGGCTCCACTTCATACTAAGTTGTGACTTTCCTGAAGGAGAAGCAAAATATACAGGTGTCCATACAGTTTTGATCAGATCGTGTATATGCATTTATTATATTAGTTAATTGTATTTACTCCAATTTAACTATCCTATGATTTACGATTTAAAATGTCAATATGTGGAAACCCCCTTATTATCCAGGTACTTTAAAAAAGTCAGAGAAAAACTGATCACTACATCGTCGATATCTTTTTCACGATATTCCAGTGGATTTTTTATAGAAGTTGCCCTACAGTATTCACAACAAAATCATTAAAGAAAACTATTGCTATGTTTCGCTCCTGTGCAGTAAAAATTTAGTTTCTTCAAATATTATATCTCATCGTATATTCAATGCTTTAATTTTCAATTGAAATATAATGTTTTTCTTGGACGTTGATACATGTTCTGTAAGTTTCGTGAAATTTGATTGAAACCTATAGATATTGTAAGCAAAAAACATGCAACATTTTTTTTCTAAAGAAACATTTATATCTTCATGAATATACGTTTCTGTTTCACGAAAATGCTTATACACATATACACATTGAACAAAGCTAGTTAACTATTTTGTGAAAGTTACAAATCATCTCCAGCTTTTTATGATACAAGGTGATCAAATATGTTTTCTTCTTTTTCGATATCTTGGTGGCTTCTTAAATGCACAAGTCACCGAAACTTTACTGGAAAGGTGCGTTCAAGCATGTTCTTCACATCGCCAAAGTTACAGAACACTTCGCCAAGTATTTGTTTAGAAATTCGAAAAACATTCTAACATCCAAAGTGTCCGGATACTTTTGATCATATAGATCATCTCGCTTTGCTGCCGAGTACGATATTCCAACTTTTGTAATTCTCCCCTGGGGAAGCTGCAATTTCTTTTATTCAATCAGCTATGGTCTCTTTACTGTATATAGACTTAAAATGTATAGACTCAGGGAGATATCTGCTTATGGAGTTATTGTATTGTATTCCCACGAATTTCTGAAAAGATTCAGTTGAATATGTGGAAAAGCATCTTACGTTCTGATCCGTCAGAGAAGTGGTCTTTAGCGCAGAATGCACACATAGAATCATTAGAATACTCCATCCCAGGATTGCAGGGAGGGCAGGGTGCTCTGTTCGTGGAAATGGGCAGGGAGACCGACCCGGGAATGTCATCCCTGCAGAATTTGGGCTCGACCCACTTAAAGAGAGTTCGAGTCAATTTGTCGTCGTCACACGGCGTGTGCTGTTCATAGTAATCTTGCTTCGAACAAGGGGGTCGCTCCAAGCATTTAGAAGATCCTTTTGCTGTAATGAGAGAAAAGACTTGTCAGAAAATATCACTTGATAAGATATTATTTCTTTTGAGAATTTTGAAAATAAAAATACTTTAGTAACAGTATAAACAGCTGATTAAAAGTATCAATTGGTTTCAAGAGCAAAAGAGATATTTTTTATCGGGATAGATAAGGCAGAACAGATGCTGCAGCAAAGGAAAGAACATTTCTGTCAATAGAGTAATCATGGAATTAAAAAGGAGGAGATAAAGCTCCTATGGACGAAACGTTTGAAAATGCCATAATGTTTTGAGAATTATATGGAAGTGTCACTAGTGTTAGTAAAGTAGCCGCTATTGTTAGTTGACACAGCAGAATGGCGTAGTATTTAGTATATGCTTTTTTTTTGTATAATTAACCAGTACTTTTTCATAGTTGTAGAATAGAGTACAAATAAAAAAATCTGATGTGGGCATCACATAATTTTCCTTATATAATGCAATGAATTTATTATTTTTACAGTAAAAGAAAATAGGTTATTCTTATAGTGGATACTTATATTCTTTCCAAGATATTGATATTTCGTCAATGAGTTGTCATTTTTTTTTCATTGATTTAGAATAATTTTTATCCATTTGGCGAGATTTTCGCTAATTTGGCAACATTTTAAAAAAGTCGTCAAGTTGACAATATTCCGCCAAATTCATCGCCAAAATCTCGTCAAGTGTTGTGGACGGAGAAATAAGTTATTCCTATAGCAGATAAATTATTATTAGCGCTCAAATACAAAAGTATTACTCAAAGTATCTTTTCTCATGAATGGAATGAGCTAGATCCACGAGAATGATGTCACCCAATTGATCGCATGATATTGCATATGAAAAGGGAACATGTTTCTCAACAGTTAATATATTTTTTTAATTTATGGAATTTTTTGATAAATTTATTTGAAAAATGTGCAGTATCTCGAGAACGGTTCATACTAGCTTTTTAAAGTCAATCGTTTTCTAAGGGAACATTACATAAAACATATCTATTTGCGTAACTGTATTAAAGGTTTTGATTTTTTGATGATTTTTTCAAAATTTCACTCGAAAATTTAGGAGGGTTCTGAACATTCGATTGCGTTTAAAAACAATAGACTTCCAGTATTCACGGAGTGTAATTTTTGTACCAAATGTCATTCGAATCGCTCCATCCGTTCGTGAGATATCGTCTCCATAGACTCCCTGGCACACACACAGACATCACCTCAAAAATGTTCGATTCGTGATCAGGGATGCTTGAGACGTGCTCTCTCGTCGAAAGCTAGAATTCGAATTTTCGACCCCGTCACAATAATTTCCTTATACATTATACTATATATATAAGGAAAGTAATAAATTGTAATGTAAAATAATTTTACATACGTAGGAATATTTTTTATTGTTTCAGTTCTAATTTACATTGTGTTAATGATTTATTTTTTATAAAATGGACAGTTTGAATAAATATTTTAGGCCTTTCGCCATAAAAATACATACAATGCAGGACTACTTACCATACCACCACCTGAATTATTGTCTCAAATGATGTTGGCGTTTTCTTAATATGAAGTTTGAACTCCTTACTTTTACCTCCATGAGAATAATACTCGTATGGCCTGAGATAGATGTTGCCAATCAGAAGAAAAGTAATTGATGAAAAAGCGGGGATTTCAGTGTAATTAGTGTTAATTAAATGCCAATAACTTTGTGGTATGGTTTTATCTATTGATACGCACATTTGGCAACTTTACATATGACGATTAGCTGATTGTCACAGTATCGATACTCGCTTTTCTGAACAAAATTACGGAAAGTTAAATATATTATGGACATACGAAAACATAATTAAATTTTGAATTTCAGGAATCTATTCATTGGAATTTAAACCATTGGTTTTACAGAATAAAATGTTAATTTCTAATGATTAAAATCGGTTAATATATGGATTCTATTTCTTTATGAATGACAGCAATTTTTCTAATTGATAAGTTGCATTTGCCCAAATTATACAGATTTGTATATTGTCATAAAGAAAAACACCAAATTTTAATGTACATTTCAACACCAAAATCAATGCACCGTGGAATTTGTACGTCATTATATTGCCGTGAAGGAATTAAAAGTTGCTGCATTATGCAGGGAAACTCATGTGCTGCCTACATCAGATTTTGTATTTCATGATAGTAGTAAGAAATGTAGTTTTGTTCTTGTGTTCGTTAGCATACGAAAGCAGGGGAAACAACCTGTTCTTAGCTCTCGAACAGCAGGTTTTTTCCTTTACAATAAGTGAACCCTCACTAGAAGAACTGATATACAAGCAAACTACGGGCAAAATCCGTAAATTGAAAGAGGGAAAATACTGGAATGTGAAATATCAAACCCTTTTGTTTTAGTTTAAATAATTTAAAACTTCAAAACTAGGTAAACAATTTCATGCAACATCTGTACAACGTGACTAACATATGACTTTTCATACTGAATGCCATTTACTATTTGTTTATTTATATTTATTAGAATACGATATATTCGTTTTATTGTAAATATCAGTCTGTTGTTATGTCAGCCTGTTACTGTCCACAGAGAGTTTTTTGTCAATTATTTTTAAATTCGGTATAATTATTCTTTACTGCGCGTAACATCTTCTACACTTTGAGTGTCTAGGGTTGTAATATTAGTAAAAGGATATTAGTAAAAGCATAAAAATAAAACACATAGAAATATCATTATGCATACGATTTTAAGAAAATGGAATCATGTTGCTTAGCAACGGAAATATATGGTTTTATCCTGAAAATATTTTTTCAAATAAAAGTCGAATTATAAAGCAGGTGATATTTTTTTCATACGATATTCCTGAAAAATAAGAAAAATATTAGATCAAAATTATAATGAATTCATGGTATTTTTTGTGTTCTATGGGTTATTTCAATAAGGTAAAATAATTTTACAGGTTATTTTGATGCTTCCAACAACTTTCAAATTCGTCTATACTAGCGACAAGCCTAACTTAATGCATTATTTACTCTATAACCAACTAATTACTCAGTTTTGTCTTCATATGCACATTATATTTACATTGACTAAATAATTTCCATAGAAACATAATTCATTTTGAATATCTATTTAAAATACTTTAATGAAGTATGAAAGAACATGAATATAATTTTGAATTTTAATGATAGAAATTGTCTGATTTGAACTTAAATATTTGATTTCATACAGCACAATTTTAGTTTTTAATTTTTAATATCGTTAAATAGATGAACTCTATAACTTAGCGGAGGTTTACACTTTTTTCTATACCTCTTTAGTGTCAAGTTAGATTTAGTGTATATTTAACTTACTGAATAATCTGTTCTATTGGTGTTGCTTAGAATGATACCAAATTTCTAAAAAAAAATGCAAAGCTCGAAAACTGTTTATTCTAGCATACGAGAATTGGCCACATTCATTTTCTTGCACAACATTATATATAAACTACTCACTCAATATAATTAAGCTTATTTATTTTTTATTTATTGTTTGAGTTTTTACAAGCCAGTTTGAAACAAAAGGCCAGTTTCATTGCTTCAATAAGCACAAAAATCAAATAAGCACTATAATGCAATAAAAGCAGACATAATTTTTAAGAATAATTTTAAATGCATAATTTGTAAGAAAAGTTCATAAAAGGGTACAATTAATTTCATTCTGATATTAATTAGATACAAATATATTTAAATAATATGTGGAACGTAGATGTATAAGAAAATTTAATAAATTCTTACACTCCAAATATTTTCAATTGATATAACAGTATCTCATACCATAGAGAATGGCAGTTGAGCCTAAAAACATCATACAATAAACGCAGTTGTAGACGGAAAGGACTAATGGATCAAACAGGTAACAGGCGACTGGCACGAATCATCTAGTGTAACAGAAGGGCAACAAAACGTCAGATTGCAGCTTAGTACAGCAGATGTGCACAGGAAGCATATCTGAACACACGACACGACTGACCATGTCCCGGATTGGTTTGAGCAGCAGAAGATCAGCAAGGGTGCCTTTGCTATCACAGAAAACGCGCTTATTGTGGGCCCAAGCAATTGACACCTGATTTGTGAAAAAAAGGCGCTTGCTCGGACGGGTCTAGGTTCCTTCTCCACCATGCTGATGGCAGCAAGGTTATTATATGTATATGGCAGGATCAGAATATGGAGCAAACAACACGAACCCATAGAACAGTCTTGCCAAGTGATAACCCTTCGAGTGAGTGGCGGCAGAATAATGGTCTAAGGAATGCTCTCCTGGAACACACTGGGTTCCTAATACCCTCGAAAATATCTCCTAATGTCACGGACGACCTGAACATTGTTGCCAACCAAGTGTACCCGTTTATGGCTACAATGTTTCCGGTCTCAGATTGGTTCAGTGAGCATGACTCTGAGCTCCACTTTCTTCATCGGCTGACTCAGTCACGTGATATCCAGGGCCGTAGCCAGGGGGGACTGAGTCCCCAAGAGTATAACCAGCCCCTCTTTGATAAAAATATTAAATTTTTTGTAGTGATATGAGATTTCATCTAAAATGTCATCCAAATTTACATAAAAAAATTCTTTTTTGAGATTTTTTTTATAAATTACTTCGTTTTATAAGATTTTTTAATTTAGCTAAATTTGTAGTTATACTGATGATCCATTTATTTATAAATTTAATTTAAAAACATTTAAAATTTATGACAATAGTATTTAGGATACTTTTGTATTATTGTGGGGTTCATCATAGAGTCAAAATCAACTGATAAGTAGTTAAGAGTTAATATTAAGCATTAACTTGCATTAACTTTCAGAAATTTTCTTCTATTAATTAACATCTTTACTACTAGTTAATGTTTATATTAAAATTAATTGTAATTATTATATATTAATATTAATGTATAGTAGTTAGCTTAATAATCAACTCTTAGCTTACAAATAGAAATATACAATTATTTGTTAATAATTTATATGGATTGAAATATATATTAACTATTGTGGTTCATAAACGTTAATGATTAATTGTGTTTTGCGTGAACCCCTTCTTCAAGACTGTTGAGTCCCCCTTGAATTTTACTTTAGCCCCTCTTCAATTTCGTCTGTGGCCCTGCTGATCTCAATCCCATCGAATATTTGTGGGGCGAGGTGAAAAGATCCATTCAAGGCCTAGAAACACCACCATCCAATTTAGATCAACTAAGGGCTGCTATCATGTCAGCATGGTCAATATTCCTGCGCAACGGTTCCAACACCTTGTAGAATCTATGCCTAGAAGAATCATGACTGTGATCAAAGCGAGAGGAGAACCAACTCGTTATTAGTATGATGTCTCTAGCGATTTGACCACTCAATGTACATTAAAACTTTAAATACAAATGCAAAAGCATCATAAGGACACAAGTCGAACTTACGTGCATATTGTGACAAAAGATCGCAGGAGGTGCATTCTGAGGATCCTACTGTGGAATATGTGTTTTCTGGGCAAGGAGTGCACAACTGCGATCCGAGGCTACTGTAAGAACCGGGTGCGCAAGGCGTGCATTCGGATGTGTATGCAACACCTAAAAGTAAAGATCACACAGTACATAATGTTAATACTGCCCTTGTAAAAGAAAGTAAAAACGACAACTATTATGCAAATAAAACGTTTCACTAGAAAGTTTCTTGCGAGTTACTTGACACTTTACAATAGAACAAAAAGTGAATAAAACCATTAAAAAAATACTTGCTTGATAAAAAAAAAGAATATTTACAAAAGCATGCGAATGTACTAAAAAAATTTCAAAAACTTAACAGTTACACACACAACTTAAATGAACAATTAACTTTATCATTTTTTAATTGAACTAGAGAAACCCACAGATATTCTGCCCTATAATTCGTTAAACAGTAATAGATTAAATAAAAATTTAAAGGTTAGCTCCTGCGGATATCGAGTTATTCTCAATAAATGAGTGCATTCCTATGGCGGGCACAGAACCAGCAGCTCAATAAAGTTCAAAATCCAAAGAATTAAAATATACAGCAAAAGACAAAGATATACTAACTTTGGGCATTCATTCTTGCTACTCCAATTCCTGAGTTATTCTCAAAAATGAGTACATTCCTTTGTCGAACCCAAGACGGGCTAGCCCGATAAGACTCAAAATCCAAGAAGTTAAAATATGCCACAAAAAACAATGACATACCACATTTCATGTTACTGTGATTCAGGGGCGTATTTAAAGGGGGGGGTTAGAGAGTTCTCAACTATATGTTAATAGCATCCAACTATATAGCCACTTTGTAATAAAAACTTTCACTCTCTTTAACAGATGATTTCAATTCATTAACATTTGAATAAAAAAAAATTATGCATGTAAACAAACACATACCCATAAATAAGACCATTAAAAGTCCATCTTAACAGAAAATAAAACCGTTTCTGTTTTATTGCGTTATCTACTTACCGCTTATCTCGATCTTCTTGATCCTCACCGGCTTCGGTTTTCTGGCCTTGGACTCTGAAAAGCCCATCCCGACCGTCTTCCAGTACAATACGTTGAGGCCGGCCTTGAGCTGAACCTGAAACCATCGGTTTAAAAATATAGTTTAGTATTAACATCGCAAGGCTGTTTGTTGTTCGTGATAAGAAAACTAGAAAAAATATGCACAGAGGAGCTGATAAATCAATTGTCAATAAAAAAACATTTATTGCGTTTTCTTAAATTTTAAGGACCAGAAATGTAAACATGCTTTAAAACGGAAGAAATATAGAATTAAAATATACTACCGTGGAAGTCCTCCACTTCCCTTCTTCCGTCACTCTCGGCCATTTGTACTTTTCAACATCTTCTATAGACTGGCACTGATCGTTTTGCGCCTGTAATGGACAAATATCGGAATGATTGGTTGCAAATATTTGTCATGTTATTGCTTTTACTAGAAACTTCTTGAAAGCATCTGTTTAACATCAGCGTCTGCTATAGTTAGCTATTGTTCAAACTTAAATGATGACTAATATGAATTCGGCATCAAATTCTGGAGTAGGGAGAGAGTTCACGAAGGATTTCCCCTTCCAAATCATTTTGCATTTCCGGTTTAAAAATTTTCGTTTTCTTGAAACATATACTTCTCAAAATGGGTTAAAATTAAAATTAAGATAATGACTGATATGGATTTAGCATCCAATTTCACAGGGGTGGGTTAGGGGATCAATGAGAATTTTTCTAACATTTTCTAAGAATTTTTCTATGACATTCTATTTTTATTTTTCTAACTTTCACTCAAAGCATACAGTAAACTATAAAATATATATATAAATAGTAAACGACAAAAATGTGTACTAAAAAATTTAGTATTAAAATCAATATTTATTATTAAAAAAAAAACTCTATAGTTTTCGAGTTAGAGTTTTGTCAAGTTGAAGAAGATTAAGTTCCGTTTCCGTTTTCCATTTTCCGTTTTTCAAGTCAAGTTTGTAATGCTCGTGTCTCAAAATCTAAAAAACTAGCTTTAAATAATAAGCAAGAATTTGTAGCTCTTTGAAAGCCCTATAAATGTACACAATTGGACTTTTAGATCAAGCTCTAAATTTTCGAAAAAGTATCTGTCCGAACGAGTGTTTATTTTTTTCGCTTTCCATACTTTTACTCCAGAATTATCTTTGAAACTGTAAGAGATAGATATAAATAATTTGCGACAAAAATCTGTACGAGGAAATTTAGTTTCTAAATCTATAGTTATTTTTTAAAAAAGCTTTTATAGTTTTCGAGTCATCGTCTTGTCAAGAAGTATGAAAATTTTACGTTTTTCAAGTTTGTGATGCTTACATCTTAAAAACTAAAAATGATAGCTATAAACAATAAGCAAAAATTTGTAGCTCTTTAAAAGCCCTATAAGTGTGTATAATCAGATTTTAGATCGAGATCTTATTTTTTATTTTATTTTTTTATTTTTTTGATATTGCAAAAGTTGTGTTTTGCTTTACAAAATGTTGTTCACTCAAAGCACCATCGGACTGGAGTCACCGCGGCTTTTTTTTTTTTCTTTTTTGAGGAGGGGGGGGGGGGGAGTAAAATTATATATACTGCTTTTCAGAGTTCCTTTACATCCTTTGCGACAAGATAAAAATGTTTAGTACTAATTTTGCAACGCCCTACATATTTGTAATTGATCCTCCCCCCACTACCACCATCAGAAATAGAGAGAGATAGTCCCCGTATCCTCTGAAACAAAATGTCGAAACTCCTTAAAGTTTTTTCACAGTGTAGCGAAATTAAAGGTTTCCTATTCCCCTGCATATAAAAAACATGTGGGATAACCCTAACACTTCTCGAATCGTTGGAGTGGTCCATGCCCTGTGTATGTAAAACGAACTGCAAAAGAAATGGACGACCAATACGATGTTTTAGAAGCATTTCGTAGTAATAATATTGCTACGTCCTTGTAGTGAAGCTCATCCGGTGTCACTATAATAGTATGAGGGCAACGAATTAAAGAATCACACGTTAGTCAGGTGAGACTCACCTCAAAGTTGAATAGTATGGACTGGTCCGTGTACTGGTAGGTGTAAGATAGAATTCCTGGCTTGACCAGCTTGACAGAGTAGGACAAGGTGGCCGCGCAGGGTCCTCCGTGAGACGAAACAAAGGATTTCTGAGGCTTCCAGCCATATCTTCAGAAAAAGAAAAAAAAATAGTCGTAAAATTAGACACACAACCAACATCGGAACATAAAAAATATATTTCTTAATAACTAATGATATTTTTACACTTTCAATTTAGTACAACATATTTAAATTTTAATTCTACATGAAATATTTTGTGTAAAATGTTATCATGCTCTACCTTTTCTTTCATATATTTAATCATGATTTCTTTTTTCAGTTTATTTTTATTTATTATCGATCGATTTTGTTGTATTTATACAGAGATTTTTTCAGGACTGTTTGACCGGGGGGGGGGGGACGGCAAGTTTGCTATTTGCCCAATATAAATATATTTTAATGCTGTGTCACATAAATAGAAATTAGATTAACATAAAATGTCTCCGGGGGCTTCGTACCCCCCCCCCCCCGCCCGGAGGTGTGCCTGAAAGAAACACTTATATATTCAATGTATTGTTTAAACATCGTCACTTCCAATATACACCAGTGTCCGAAAGTTAAAAATAGTTCGTAAAACGTGCAAAGTACAGGCTTAACGCAAACAGAACAGCGGAAATTTGCATGTATGTTATCTACTAACCCAAACCAATCTCTGTGCACATGCAAATTTTATGAGCTGATTGTATACGCTGAAATAAAAAAGCGTATATCGTAACTCCATAAATACAGCTGACTAGACAATATCGGGCATGCCTTCTTCCAGTTTATTGCAATTCCTGTAAAAGTGGAGTTTTAAGAAAGGGCCGATTATGGAACAAAGACGTCAAGTTGACTTTTTCTTAAAGGATAGAATCATCGTAATGATTGAATTTGGACAAACACAGACAGAAGTTTCCAGAGCACTGAATCTGCCACAATGTGTCATCTCCAGATAATAGAGAAAGTTCCAAAACACTTTCTCTTCTTCAACCTACCAAAGGTGTTGTTGTTGTTGAGACCCAGACCGTCCGACTTACCAGAAAGGTGTAAGGTAACCGTTTGGACAGCCGGAAAGTGCCACCCAATTTAGACCGCCTCCTGCTAATTCTGCCTCAGGTTAACCTCCTGCTACTATATATTTCTCCTCCAGGTTAACTTTCAGCTTAGTCGTTGTCCTCCCAATTTAAAAGAGGCGCACAATATTCGAAAGTTCACTGAATCCGTGCTTTTCGTACCAGAGTCACTTTCATACACTCGACATCTTTGCACTTACCTACAGGGTTGAATTGTTCGGGCGCCATTGTAAAGAACATTGCTGTCCCAACCGGGAACCGAGCCCTGATCTTCGTACTGGCCAGCCAATGCTCTGCCGTTAAGCTACTGGGACGGAATTGCTAGCTCCTATCTTTCATTGAATAACCAACACGATTGCACTTTATTCAAATAAATTAGTTTCAAGCCTCTAAATTTTCCATTTCAAGACAAACAAACAAAAATCGAAAGTTCTAACAAAATGTTTGAAATCGCATGAAATTCTTATCGAAACACTTATTCATAGACTATTTCCGATTCGAACCTTCTGCCCCAAAAGTTGGGTATTCAAAAGGACTCTGCAAAATACTTTTAAATCCTTAAGCATCGACATCAGCGATGCAGAAAACCTTTACATGACAACCTTTCTCCCTCTCTCTTCCGAACGGAAGTAAATGGAACTTTTTTGGAAACTATTATGCGGAGGATTATTTCGAATTTTTTCGAGATTAAGTGCATGAAATCCATAAAGATAAAACTGTTGTTTCCGATTCTCGAAGTACATATTCCATCCTATACACAACTCGAAGCGTTATTTGCGTCAAAAGAGCTTTCAATGACACTCTATTTTCTTTCCAATTCTTCAAAACTAAACGGAATATCTGTATGCTTGTGTGAATGTATGTCTTTACAAATCCACAGCGGTTATATCAGTTCAATCAAATTCGGTATTCTAAATAAGCTGACCAATAGGAAGCTTATTAAACTGACCAATAGGAAGCTAGCTAAACTGACCAATAGGAAGCTAACTAAACTGACCAATAGGAAGCTAACTAAACTGACCAATAGGAATATATTTAAACTAGCCGAAAGAATGCTAATTAAACTAACCAACAGGAAGCTAATTAAACTGATCAATAGGGAGCTAACTAAACTAATCAATAGGAAGCTAACTAAACTAAGCAATAGGAAGCTATTTAAACTGACCAACAGGAATCTAACTAAACTGACCAATGGGAAGCTATGTAAACTGACCAATAGGAAGCTATCCAAACTTATCAATAAGAAACTAACTAAACTGGCGGCACCGTTTAACCCAGCTCAACCAAATTCAGAATTCTAACTAAACTGACCAATAGGAAGCTAACTAAACTAACCAACAGGAATTTAACTAAACTGAACAATAGGAAGCTAATTAAACTGACCAATAAGAGGCTAATTAAACTGACCTTTAGAAAACTAACTAAACTAACCAATAGGAAGCTAATTAAACTGACCAAAAGGAAGCTGATAAAACTGACCAACAGAAAGCGAACTAAACTAACCAATAAGAAGCTAACTAAACTTACCAATAACAAACTAAATTGGACCCCAGCTCAACCAAATTCGGAATTCTAACTAAACTGACCAATAGGAAGCTAACTAAACTAACCATTAGGAATCCAAACTGATCTTTAGAAAGCTAACTAAACTAACCAATAGGAAGCTAATTAAACTGACCAACAGAAAGCCAACTAAACTGATCAATAGGAAGCTAACTAAACTGAACAATAAGAAACTAACTAAATTGGCCACACCGTTTATCCCAGGTCAACCAAATTCGACATTATATCTAAACTACCCAATAAGAAGCTAACTAAACTTACCAATAACAAACTAAATTGGACCCCAGCTCAACCAAATTCGGAATTCTAACTAAACTAACCAATAAGAAGCTAACTAAATTTAACCAACAGGAAGCTAATTAAGCTGCCCAATAAGAAGCTAACTAAACTAACCAATAGGAAGCTAATTAATCTGACCAACAGGAATCTAATTAAACTTACCAATAAGAAACTAACTAACTTGGCCGCACCGTTTATCTCATTTCAACCAATTGCGGTATTCTAACTAGACTGACAAATAGGAAGCTAGTTAAAATGAGCAATGAGAAGCTATTTAAACTAACCAATAGGAAGCTAATTAAACTACCCAATAGGAAGCTAACTGAACTGACCAATGGGAAGCTAACTAAACTGATCAATAAGAAACTAACTAAATTGGCCGCACCGTTTATCCCAGTTCAACCAAATTCAGCATTCTAACTAAACTGACCAATAGGAAGCTAACTAAACTAACCAACAGGAATTTAACTAAATTGAACAATAGGAAGCTAACTAAACTGAACAGCAAAAAACTAACTAAACTGATACGGAACTAGTGGGAAATGTATGGTTGATTAGAAGTCGATAACAGTTATAGGTCTTGGAAACAGTAAAACGTTCTTTTCAGGTGTAACAAGTACTTTCTGATGACGTAATCTTAAAAGTCAATAAGCGGGTCGGACAAAGCTCTACCGGTAATTTACAGTTTACGAAAATTTAATTTTAGAGGATGCTGGTAAAGACAATAATGCTCTAACCGTCCATTCAACCGCGAAACTCTAGATTTATGCCTCCCAGGTGGTGAAGTGGATAGCGTCACCGGCTGCTGTCTAGTGGGCTTGGGTTCGAATCCCGAGTAAGGCATGGTCGTTTTCCTGAGGATGAAGACAGTCTTCCGCCTTCTGGGTCCTCGTTAAATGAGAAGCTGCACCCTTCAGACCTCAGTCAGTGATGCTTGCATGTATCAATAAACTTTGTATTCTTGTCTTGTGTGTCATTCTCTCTGTCCTTCTTCTGGTGTCACTGGACCTGTATTCGTGCTAATGCAGAAACAGGGGTCATAAGCAACAACAACAACAACTCCAGGTTTATTGAGTAAGGAACTTCCAATTTGGAACCATATGATAAAATCATCATGGATAACTGCTGTTTCTAAATATTTATTATTTTAAGTAATGTCGCCGGTAAAAAATCTCAAATTATCGAGTGAATGGAAAACTGATATTTCCAAGTAATTTAGAGACTTAAAATGCAGTTAGCAGAAACATATAGTAATCAGAAAAATGAAAGTTTTCAATCTTACATAATAAAGGAATATGTCAGTATTTCTGTACAGCGGGAAACCTAAACGTCGTACGGCCATGAAATTTGGTACACGGGTGCTTCAGCACCAGGTAAGATGCATCTTGGCATTTATTTTTTAAAATTCTAATTACTTTTTTAATTACCTTATGTTTCGACCAACGCAATCAAGCCCGAATTTAAGCGATATTTACACAAATCAGTACCTCAGCAACCAAAAACATTACCACAGAGTTTCCCTTCTGACACTATCGGAAAGACCGAACTTTTTTTTGTCGAACAAATTTTGAACGGAGTCCATACAATTAATAGACGAATCTCTGAATTTTTAAAATATATATATACTTTTTGTGCTTTTTAAACATGCCCGATTTTAAATTGTCATATAAAAATTTTACCGCCAATCTGAAGTTTATAATTTAACAAAAGCTCCCTAAAATATTACAGACTGCTCCAAAACAAACATAATTTCCTCAAGCCATCCGTTCATTAATTATTTTGATTCCCATTCTTCCTTGGCCTCCGGTGGCAGTTGACATCACAAACTAGGGGTTGCTATGGGTTCTTTTCGTTCTTACTCCGGTTATCGGTTGATATGTGTGCGCATGCAAAATGGATTTGGATTGAAGCGAAAGAGAGGAATGAACTTGGTTTAAAACAGACGATTTAGACATTGCGTGGTGTAATCTGTATATGTATTATTTAAGTAGCGTGCGCTTATTTTGTTCTAATTAAGTGATAAAACAAAATGTTAGACATCAACTAGTAAAAGGTTGTCCAAGAAAAGGTGGGACAGACCAGTGATTTTTGCGCAGGAATTGCATTCGGACGACCCGAGTTCGAATCCTCTTCCTAAATTGTCCCGTGTTCACATGGAGTACGATCACGTTAAATATGAGGGTCTGCAAGTCCTTCCGGGAGGTTTGTGGTACGGTCCCTGTAGATGCCGTCCTCACTGGGATGGCACTTCCCAGCCCTCCAAACAGATACCTTACACCTTACACTTTCGGTTAGGTCGGACGGTATAGGCCCAAAACGATGACGTAATAAAACGAGGAACTTAACCGGTATCTGTTAAACGAAGAACAAAGTTTTCATGCACGTGTATTTTTGCATTGTTTAACCCTTTGCTTACGGGTGGGATAGCGTCCATCCCAAACGAAGAACCATTGGCGTCAATGTCCGCAAAGAGGGATCGAACTATTTGGGATAGGGTATGCCAAATACCTGTCTTTTTGAGAGGTTCTTCGTTTGGGATGGACGCTGTCCCACCAATAAGCAGAAGGTTAAAGCGATTTCCTCCTTCCTAAAAGAAATACTCACTCTGAACAGTTGACTTGCAAGTCTCCGACGAGGTTGTGCAGGAGTCTAAAGCTAGTTTCGAAGGATTCGATGCTGAGGTGAAAGCCAGAGGGCAGGCGATCCCAGGTGTCAAATCGAACGCCTCCGCCCAAGGAATAGGTTCCGGGCGGACAGGAGACGCACTCCAGGGTGGAGCGGTTAAAGTAAGTACCTGCCTCGCACGATATTCCTAAGGAAGGCAAAAAAGGTTTCATTTAATATATAACAGAAGATGGCTTAATTATATTATGAACGCGGCTATTGTATCTACATACAAATGATATAATAATATTTTTACTTTCCTTATATACATAATGTATAAGGAAAGTATTGTGACGGGGTCGAAAATTCGAATTCGAGTTTTCGACGGGAGAGCACGTTTCAAGCATCCCTGATCACGAATCAAATATTTTTAAAGTGATGTCTGCGTGTGTGTGTGCGAAAGTATGTGTGTGTGTGTGTGTGTCAGTGAGTCTATGGAGACGATAACTGACGAACGAATGGACCCATTCGAACCACATTTGGTACAAAAATCAAAATCCGTAAACACTGGAAGCCTGTTGTTTTCATACGCAATCGAATGTTCAGAACCCCCTAAATTTTCGAATGAAATTTTGAAAAAATCGTCAAAAAATCAAAACCACTAATAAAGTTACGCAAACAGACATTTCTTATGTAATTCTTCATTAGAAAACGATTGACATAAATTTTAGAACGCTAACATGAACCGTTCTCTAGATATTGCACATTTTTCAAAAAAATTATCAAAAAGTTATTTTTTTTTTCTGATGTAATGAGTAAATAAGAAAAATTCAACTCATGACTAGGAGACAGTGACAGAAAGGATAAATTTACATTTATACGAACTCAAAAGTATATTTAATATTAGTGAAAAATGCTGTATATTGTAAAAACATATAGAACATAGTGTGTTCCAAACAAATACTGCCAGAAATGTCTAATTTATTATTATTATTTTTAAAGTTCAACAGGCGACGATTATCATATATTTAGCCATATAATAATCCTTTTCCAGTAGAATGAAATTCTGCAACATTCACCAAAATCCATTCAACACGCATATCATTCATACGCTGCGGTAGAGAAAATAAATAAGAAAAAGTGTTTAACCTAAAAAAATAGAGGTGGATCGATAGAGAGAGATACTCACGGCAGTCGTTTACCCTGGTGGGTGGGTTGGGCGCCCCGCCGACGCACGTGAGGGGCTTCGGAACGGACACTCTCCACCGGCCGCCGCCCTCATCGCACTCTGTGAACTCGTAGTGGAAGTCCTTCTGCAAGGGAAAGGAATCGCATTACGGAAAAGAAACTCTTCCATTGAAAAACATTTCATTGCGTAACAAGAAATATACAATACAGCTCCCTCCAGGGGCCTCCCAATTGCCAAGCAGCCATCATGGGGCATCATGCTTTCAGAAGGCCTCAAAATTTAGTACGTTTTTTTGTTTCTGGACTAATTTGGGACTAATAATATTAAGTAATTGTGTTTAATAATATTAACTAATAAATTGAATAACTAATTTGTGCATGACGGCCAATCCAACGTTTTCTTGTATTTATATAACTCTGCATTTTATTATTAGTCACAAGTGTATCAATTTACAATTGTCTTTACCTGCGACCTTTTTATCAGAATGTAGTTAAGCATATTGAGATATATACTATAGTCCCTCCAGCATATATATATATATATATATATATATATATATATATATATATATATTAGAAATATGTAATAATAAAAAAATTATGTAATAATAATAAGAATAATAATAATAAAAAATATCAACACCACCATAGAGGCAAAACCACGGCCACAATGCCGACAAGAGTAGAGAACAGCACCAAGCCAAATTCGATTATTAGTCAGAGTTAAATTCCTCCTCAGGTCTGAGTATTTAACTCTAACCAACCCAAACATATGCCTGTTTCAGATTGGGCAATAGTACATTACTATAAATACCCAAACTCAGACTACAGGCATAAAAATGAAAATAGGATACATTAAGAAAATAATGTATCCTATAATACCATATATATATATATATATATATATATATATATATATATGGTATTGTAGAGGAAGTACGGACCGTCTTTATTAATATTAATAGCCTGGGATACTGTGGTAATGAGCGCGTAACATGAAATAGGAATTTGGAATACAAATTATGAAAGAAAAGGGCTCGTTAAATTCTGTTAATTTAAAATTTCTGTATTATATATATATTTATATATATATATATATAATCAATATATAAACAAAGAAAAGGTAAAAGGATAACAAAATGAATTAAATTATGGTGTACTCACGAGGTATTAGCAATGTCGAGGGGGATTATGACCCCTTATCCTGGTTGAAGTATGCTTTAAATCCCGGAAAACACTCTCAGAAACGACTAATTGCCCGAAGCAGCAACCATCCGTGTGTACGGGGAAAGCAGAATCCAGTACAGAATACAAAAGACCCAAAAACCAAAATGACGGTCGAAAGTCACAAAGAAGCCTATACATTTTAGACATCCCGTCTAGTGAGAATGCAATCCAGTAAAATGAGAAAATGAGTATGTATCTGGTATATATGTATCACCTGATTTCTATTCTAGATACATTAAAAAGTTCATGGTTACATTGAAATAATGGTTTCTGTTGAGTTGTAAGGCAATAAATTATTAAAATTAGCACATTCTTCGTTACCATATTTTTTACTATAAGCAATGTAGTAATGTCTCAGGAAACGTAACGGATAGAATTGCTTAAGTGCTTCTTTGATCAATTGTCGTTCGCATTTGATCCTTTGTTTTTTTGTAGAGTTTAATCTTCTATATCTAATGAAGTGATTGATGATCAAATTGCGCTTGATATCTATACTTAAATTACTGTGCCAACTAGTGGTGAAGTTGATATCACAATTAAAGTTCCTGCGTTTATCAAATATTTTAAAACACAGGTTGTCGTATTTATCATTATATAATGATATATCCAGAAATTCTAGCTCTTCGAATTTATTTTTATTTAGTTTCCACAAGTTCCAAATTATTGGGATAGAATCCAAAGTCAAATTGAAAAGATTTATCCATATATCCAATCAAAATATCATCCACAAAACGGAAGAAAAGTAGCTCATTCAGTATATGTGTACCACTTTCATATTTGTATAAATAGAAGTCGGCCAGCAATGACGAACAACCTCCTCCCATGGGAATTCCTTTAATATGTTTAAAGAAATCTGTACCATTAAATAAAATATTCTCAAATAAAACCAATTTAATAACATTTTTAAACTTACTAATGTCAAACTCTAAAAGCTGATCACTGGTCTTATATATTTCTATTAAAATATCATACAAGTCCTGTAAGTCGATGTTGTTGAACAGGTCTTTAAAATCAAAGCTTTTAAAATATAATGGGAATTTTTTTCAATTTCTCGATTACTTCCTAACTATTGTTAACCATAAAAGTTCCACCTGATTTAATCTTCCTCATAATTGGTGTCAATATATCAATTATCAACAACTATGCTTTTACATGCAAGAAATACTACGTGGAACATTTGAAAAAATGTTACGAAGACACTAATATGTACAAGAAAATTCATTTCAATCTTAAAACTAATGAAAATAGAATTTTAGCTTTGTACAAACGTATTGGATATGAAATCAAATCAGTGTAATTTCCATACTTGGTACTAATCCCAAAGCTGCATAAACAGCCTATCAAATTTAGACCAGTCACTGTTGGATGTGGTTCTTATTTAGCTAAAGCAAATACACTTTTAATTAATATATTGACACCAATTATGAAGAAAATTAAATCAGGTGGAACTTTTATGGTTAACAATAGTTATGAAGTAATCGAGAAATTGAAAAAAATTCCCGATAAGTTATATTTTAAAAGCTTTGATATTAAAGACCTGTTCAACAACATCGACTTACAAGACTTGTAAGATATTTTAATGTAAATATATAAGACCAGTGATCAGTTTTTAGAGTTTGACATTAATAAGTTTAAAAATCTGATTAAATTGGTTTTATTTGAGAATATTTTATTTAATGGTACAGATTTCTTTAAACAAATTAAAGTAATTCCCATGGGAGGAGGTTCTTCGTCATTGCTGGCCGACTTTTATTTATAACTAGCCGCCTTTGGCGACCAGCCTGTTCGCTACCCTTCAAAATTCTGACCGTGGCAAATTGTAACCGTGGCACACTCGCTGACGCGACCTTACCAGAAGATGTAAGGTAACTGTTTGGACGGCCAGGAAGTGCCACCCAATTTAGACCGGAACTCCGTGGGGGAGACATCCACAGGGACCGTATCCTCCTCTTCCCCTACCACCAACCTTTCGGAAGGACTTACGATCCCACATGTTTAACGTGATCGTACTCCGCGTGAACGCGGCTGCAGTTTTGGCAGTGGCGGGAATCGAACCCGGGCCTACCCAGTAGAAAACCCAGACCACACGACCAACCCATAGGCTAATGGTAGCTTTCTGTGTGGCCGGCGGGCCTACCCAGTGAAATTCCCGCGCGCTAACCACTGGTGTACTTCGCCCTCCGCGACATTTTCCATAACTTTCTTTTTATTCACCGAATTTAGACCGGAACCCAGTGTGAGAGGCACCCACGGGGACCGTACCCTCCTTCCCCAACCACCAACCTCTCGAAAGGACTTACAGACACACATGTTTATTCCGCGTGATCGTACTCCGCGTGAACACGGCGGCAATTTTGGAAATCGAACCCGGGCCTACCGCGTGCAATTCCCGCGCGCTAACCACTGGGCTACTTCGCCCTCCGCGACAATCTCCATAACTTTCTTTTTATTCACCCAGTTTAGGCCGTACCCTCCTTCCCCTACCACCAACCTCTCAGAAGGACTCACGAACCCACATGTTTAACGTGATCGTACTCTGCGTGAACGTGGCGTAAGTTTTGGCAGTGGCGGGAATCGAACCCGGACCTACTGAGTGCAATTCCCGCGCGCTAACCACTGGGCTGCCGCGCCCTCCGCGACAATCTCCATAACTTTCTATATATTCATCCAATTTAGACGGGAACCCAGTGGGGGAGGGATCCACAGGGGCCGTATCCTCCTTCTCTTACCACCAACCTCTCGGAAGAACTTACGGACCCACATATTTAACGTGATCGTATTCCACGTAAACATGGCGGCAGTTTTGGCAGTGGCGGGTATCGAACCCGGGCCTACCGCTAACTTCCCGCGCGCTAATTTGCAATTTAAAATGACCATATGCTTAATTCCATCATCCTCATTCCATTGTTTCATTGTTCCATCATTTAAAATATCCATAAAATTAAAATATCCATTTAAAATATCCAAAAGTTAAAATATACATTTAAAAAATCCATATCGTCCCATCATTTAAAATATAAATATAATAATTTATATAGAGCAAAGGAGCTCTATTCAGAACCGTGACGTCACCTCCACCTTGACGGCCCCACCCACCACCTTCCCTCCTTCAGCGGGGGAGAAACGAAGAGGCACGCCGAGCGGAATGCCGAGAAATTGAAATTCGGAAACTTTTAAAATCCCGATCCTGTGGGCAATACGGAATATTTCCTGACCAGATTGGACTTGTAAGAATGCCAGATGTTTGACCTTTCTAAAAATGTAAATTATTAGTCGAAATTATGAGTACTTTTTACTTTGCGAGAATTTAAAAACCAAAAATCGTTTTCTTGAGCAAAAAGTGAGTTTTGTTTTAAAATCTTTAAAAAATATTAGAAATCGAAATTCAGATTTTAAATTGATATATTTTTACTCGCAATTGTCTGCTCTTTCTGATGGTGTGATTTGTTTTTTCTACGACGTCTGGATCGTGGAGAAAAAAGGGCAAAAAGAACAAAAAACGGTCGAAATCGCATAAAACATTAAATAAATAAAAAAAAATTAAAATTTTAAAAATCGGTTTTCACGTGTCCCCTTCCCTCCCCCCTAGGTCTCCGATTGCCAAATTTCGTAGCTCTCCGACGCGCGGTCGCGAAACGTATAGTGTATAAGACAGACACACAGACATTGCCTTTTATTATTTAAAGATATGAAAGTGGTACACATATACTGAATGAGCTACTTTTCTTTCGTTTTGTGGATGATATTTTGATTGGATATATGGATAAATCTTTTCAATTTGACTTTGGATTCTATCCCAATAATTAGGAACTTGTGGAAACTGAAAACATAAATTCGAACAGCTAGAATTTCGGGATATATCATTATATAATGATCAATACAACAACCTGTGTTTTAAAATATTTGATAAATGCAGGAACTTTAATTGTGATATCAACTTCACCACTAGTTGGCACAGTAATTTAAGTATAGGTATCAAGCGCAATTTGATCATCAATCACTTCATTAGATATAGAAGATTAAACTCTACAAAAAAACAAAGGATCAAATGCTAACGACAATTGATCAAAGAAGCACTTAAGCAATTCTATCCGTTACGTTTCCTGAGACATTACTACATTGCGTATAGTAAAAAATATGGTAACGAAGAATGTGCTAATTTTAATGATTTATTGCCTTACAACTCAACAGAAACCATTATTTCAATGTAACCATGAACTTTTTAATGTATCTAGAATAGAAATCAGGTGATACATATATACCAGATACATACTCATTTTCTCATTTTACTGGATTGCATTCTCACTAGACGGGATGTCTAAAATGTATAGGCTTCTTTGTGACTTTCGACCGTCATTTTGGTTTTTGGGTCTTTTGTATTCCATACTGTATTCTGCTTTCCCCGTACACACGGATGGTTGCTGCTTCGGGCAATTAGTCGTTTCTGGGAGTGTTTCTCGGCATTTAAAGCATGCTTCAACGAGTATAGGGAGTCACAATCCCCTTGACATTGCTAATACCCCGTAAGCACACCATAATTTAATTCATTTTGTTATCCTTTTACCTTTTTTTTGTTTATATATTGATTTTATATATAGGGTTTGTTTAGAGCTGCATCGCGCCTATACTCATCTCAGCTTATGTATAATTTTCCTAGATTGTGATCTTTTGAATGATATATATATATATATAAATATATATAACAATAATCAATACCAGGTAATTACGAAATATCAAAATAATAAAATTACCAAAACAGTTAAAGTACGGCTACTATACCGAAAACAGAAATAGAAATAAACAGCACTAGCTTAATTTGGAAGTTAATTAGACTAGACTCTTCATCAGGTCTGAGCATCTAACCCTAATTAACCCGAATAAATGCTTGCTTCAGATATGGCAATAGTAAGTTACTATAAATACCATGGCGCAGACTACAAGCATTAATAGAGGGGGTGGGGAATTGAAAAATTATTAAGAAATGAACCATATGGCAGGAATTCTTTATACACGTGCTGTGCAGGTGAGCAGTTGAGACTGAATGGAAAAAAAAGTTAAGATGCATCTGGGAGAAGGAGAAGAAAATTAAACCATAGAATCATAGGATAACGAATAGTTGAAGGAATCTCCACTGAAACCCATCCAGGCAGTTAGAGTTGGAGACAGAACAACCACAATTAAGGATAAACAGGAATCAATTAAAGATGAAAAATCTTACTACAAAACGGAGTCAAAGGATAAATGAATAAATGAGTATGCCACCAACACCATTAAAAATAGAGCTCAAATCGTTGCTACAAACTGGTTAAAGTTACATATTTTAGCTAATATATATATATATATATATATATATATATATATATATAAACAAAGGGGTTCGCAAAAAGTTTGGACAGTCCTGGAGCAAACAACTGTAAGTGAGTGAGAGAGAGAGAGAGAGGGAGGGGGGGGGGTGTATTTTTTTCCAATGGAATTCAAATCTTTGACCTAACTAATCAAGCTCCATTTACTATAGTAACATAAAATTGGGTATAAAATTAGGTCGTTGTCTTTACGGTACATTTTAGTTCTTCTTTACCGGCCCATAGCCTATCCTGAAACCACTATAGGAATATACTTATATACTTGTTTTTTTTCTTTTTGGAAGGAGGGGGAGAGGGAATAAACATACAAATAAAAAAGGTGGCACTTTAAAAATAAACTTTTTTTTTCATGCTTTTACTTATTCAATACAACATTATCAGAAAATAAAATTTCTTTTAAAAATCTTTGAGAACTTGAATTTTCCTATTTCATAAAATCACTATTTATAAGATTCACGTTTCTTTAATACATTCCCAGCGTAGAAAGAAGATGTTTCCTAAAAAGAATCTAAGCCCTTCGCCCCCGTTTCCCAAATCCTTCTATCCATTTCCAGTACATCCGGAGGAGCCCCTTCTAAGTAAATATCTGCAGTGTTACATTCTTTCAAGGGCCGAATAATTTACGGGCGCCTTGTATCTTTCGTAAATCACAGCTACCGTCCCAATAAAGCCAGACAGTAAATCCGCTGGAGCATTGATTTTTATTCTTCTCCAACGTTCGTGCGCCTTCATCCTACATCCACCCGAAAGCTTCCACAGCTGCGAGAAATGGAACCAGAACACAAATCGAAAGGGATTTCTGGAGAGATAAGGTGAGATGATAATAAAGTTTAATTGGGCGTCCAATATTATTTTTCATCGTTCAGTTACTTTCTCATATTTTTGTATAGTATAGAGAAAATATTATTTTCCCGAATTTAGAAGTGGAAATTTTGACGGGTAAGCGCGTTTCAAAACCTCTTGAACTCATTTTGAACATTTTTAGAAATATTTCCTTCTGTTTTTCTCGACCTCTCCCTCTCTCTGTGTGCGTTGGAGGGGGGGGGGGGGGGGGTACATGTGGGGGAGAGGTGCTTCATTAATTTGTGAGATGTCGTGTTCACAGCCTGCACACAAACATCATCTCAAAAATGATCGATTCGAGTTCAGAGATGTTTTGAACGTGCTCTTCCGCCAAAAATTCAAAATCGAATTTTCGACTCCGTCATAATACTTTTCCTATACATTATACTATATATAGAGAGAAAGTAAAAACGGAAAATTTTCAACTTGACAAGACATTGTTTATATTTTTACTTTCCCTATATACATGGTATAACGTATAAGGAAAGTATCGTGACGGAGTTGAAAATTCGAAGTCGAGTTTTTGACGGAATAGCCCATTTCAGACATCCCTGAACACGAATCGAACGTTTTTGAGATGATGTTTGTGTGCATACGTACGTAAATATGTGTCTGTATGTGTGTTAGTGTGTGTTCGTAAGGTTGTAGTGACGATATCTCACAAACGAATGGCGCGTTTCGAACGAAATTTAGCACTAAAATTACAATCAGTGAATATCTATCTGTCGATTTTAAATGCAATGGAATGTTCGGAAGACCTCCGAATTTCCGGACTTCTATTGCATATCACTTAATCGAATAACGTAAATTATGAAATCGTGTTCTGCACATGCGCATATGAAATCACTTAAATAATAAGATTTTTGACAAATAGGAAATTAAAAATAATTAACAATGTTCGCAACAATCAATCCATCCTTCTGTTTTCATTAAAGATGCATTTCAACAATGCTTCCATATTAACAAATAATAGCAAAGGAAAATAAGCATAACAAAATAATTGAAAATTATTCAAAATTGAAATGTGTCGGACATTGAAACGCTCATATCGATTTATAATTAAAACGTATGAAACATCATATATATTTGTCGGTCTTGGTTATTTGATTACTTAGGATGCATTCTAAAGTCATGAAGAAAAATATAAGGTAATTCATTTTATTTTGTACTGTTTTGCATTGCGTACTGTTTAGTACTACCAAACTTTCAATAAGAAAATACACATTGAAATAATGTTTGTCTTTTAGTATAAAATTTAGTAGTTACCTCCTAAAAATATTGCTTTAAGCATGTTGTTTTGTTAATTGTTAATTATATACAAAATATGGACATTAAAATAAATGGAATTTGTTAATAAGTATTCTGGCATTGTAATTTTCAGAAACACCTTAAAGAGAAATAAACCATATCATATTAACAATTCTCATCATGCATTACATACGTTATAGATACACAAGTAGAAAGAATTGCTTTTTGAAAATAAAAAAATTTCGTAACATTATTTTATGTTCAGATACAATAATAATTCTAGAAAAATGAAAGTTATATCTCATATATAAAATCAAAAACTTAAAAAAAAAAAGCTTTCAAGAGAAATATCTCCTGAAAGTGACTCCTAGGTGACCCATTTTGACGAATATATTTCAAGTAATAATGCCGAGTCAACTGAATATTTCTATAGACTGTACTCCTAACCATAGAACAGGCATATCAGTATTCGAGTAATCCACACGAATATTTCGATATATATCACACTGTAAAATATAAATATTTAATATCTGAAGAGTCGCAATGATGTTCGTGTGTTTCTGACTGAAAGTATTTACAAAGAATTTAAACACTTGACGATAGTAAACATAAATAATTATTTTATATTGTTTTCGATTTTCGATTAAAAATATATATGCAATATACTTAGAGTGACGATTGGTATCATTTTGCAAATTATACCAATACGATCTTTTAAATAAAAAAAACTATCTATATAATGACTATTTCTGCCACAAATTTAAACATAAATATCTCTAAATTATTTGTTTCGGAATAAATAAGAAGAGCTTTATTTTAAATGAAATACAGACTTACGATTGACCGGTGTATCAAATTTTAAGATTAAGAAAAATAT
Source organism: Amaurobius ferox (assembly GCA_951213105.1). Taxonomy (NCBI): domain Eukaryota; kingdom Metazoa; phylum Arthropoda; class Arachnida; order Araneae; family Amaurobiidae; genus Amaurobius; species Amaurobius ferox. Next base: position 12,214,120 of record OX578136.1, read on the forward strand.
CACGTTTTTCAAAAATGTTCTGTAGAAGGGAGTGCTCCGAAAGATGAAATGAAAGATAGACTTGAAATGTGATGCACGGATCAATGAATCGAAAAAACCTCAGGGAAAAAACCATATTTTTTTTTCAATGTTCATTTAATGGGTGCTCCACACCAAAACGTTTAAAATGTGAAATGATAGTAAAATGGGTTTTACAATGAAACAGAGATTTTAAAATGGGTGCAATGATAGATCGTGCGTTAAAAATAAAGTGTATAATTTGAATTTTCTGATAGTTGCACGCTTAAATGTTTAATTGGATAAATAAAAGAGAAATTCCTAGTCTGAAGTGAGATAGATGTTTGAAATTGGATGCACGAGTGGACAGTTCGGAAATGGCCACTGAACAAAGGGAATGTTTGAACAATCGAATTTTTCAAGAAATCACGTTAATCGTTTATTGATGTCGCATATTGAACTCCTTTTAACTAGCTTACAACAATGGAATTATGTAAAGAAAAAATATTTTTTATGGATCATTTCGCGAAAAAGTGCCAGTTCAACTTTTTGAGGATCCGCCAAATTTTAATAGAACAAAATGTTTAATTGAACTAAGTGTACCAAATTTCAAAAGTTTAGGACGTAGGGAAGTATGTTAAAAGCGCCATCAAAGTAGTTGAAACAAACATCCAGGCAGACAACCATTGGTCATAACGAATTTAGTAAAAGGTTTTAACACCGGTATTTAATGTATACCTATTTCTACCACAACGGGTCACATGACCCGTCTTCAAAAGTCATATTTTACGATGTATGGATAGCAAAAATATACCATTTGGTACAATTCGGTGGGTGAATAAAACAATTTTGTACAAATAAAGGTTATAATTTGTTTATTTATTCAATTAAAAAAATGAATAAAAATAAGAGACCAAAATCCCCATTTATTCCTGAATTTAAAAATAAACAATATGCAAACCTTATTCATGTTCAGCGCATATTTTGCAAATGATTGGGTCTTGAAAGGCACATTTGCCACACACATAGTTTTCGCATTTGAAACAGATTTTTGTAGTTTTGTTTTCTTGGCAATATCTTATTTGGCACTTTTTTTCTCACACATGAAACTGAACCTGAATTTGTTGACACTTCCTGTATGTCTTCTTGTTCTTTCTGTTACGCATCTTGAAAATACGCATTTCAATACATCGATTCTCTACATTACTTTCACTTTCGGAACTCAATAACGATATTGTTTGTTCTCTTTTGTCCCCTACGCACATCCAAAATATTCTCATCTTCAACATCTGTACCTGAGGGTTCGTATTCGTCCGTAGTGTCAAATGAGTGATCACGTTTTCTATATTATCCACTTCTCTTTCAGATAGTTCCTCTTCACTGGATCCCGAACACTCTTCAGCTATATTATTCACTTTTCCTAATAATTTGAAATATCTTGAATTTCTCGACATTCTTGGGATAAGAATTATCAACACAATAATGAAATAAAAATTATTGACTCACAATATAGCACTATAGCTTGAAATTGTCAAACTAAAACTGAAATCTAACACTCAATAGGTATCAAGAAGTATAATGCAAAACAGCAAAATTCTGATGCAATGGCAAAAATGATTTCATCACACAATCTATTTCACGGGTCAAAAGACCCGTCGTGGTGGGTAGGTCCAGTTGCATATATTTCTCGGTAAAAAAATAAACAAGAGAAAAATAAATATTGAAAAATACATTGGATGTAAATTAGAATAAAAGTCGTAAAATCAAATGGCGAAATGATAACGTTGTATGTAAGAAATTATGCCAGTAAGTTTAAAAAAGGTCATTTGATCCGTCGTGGTAGGTTTAGTGTCAAAAAGGTTTGATTGAATATCAGATGAAAAATAGATTACAAAATCGGAAAAGACTAGAAAGTTAAAAAAAATATTATAAAAAACATTTTAAGTTACACGATTTTAATAAAATGCACTAAAAGGTAAAATATAATTTTCAGCTATCACAGAATTCTTGTTCATTGATGTGTTACTAAAAATGTAACCGTGGAGCGCCCATAACAGAAAGGTATTTGGCCATGAAAAGGATTTTAAGGACCCATAGAAGTGATGACATAGAAATGACATATATAAGAATAACGGATAGTCAAATCAAAATTGACAAAGAAAAGTTTAAATGAATTGAATGTAATCATGCGTATATATGCCATTTGTATGTTATCACATCTAGTGTTCCTTAAAATTATGTCCATGCCCAAATACAATTCTTTTAGGAGCTCCCCGCGGTTTTATTTTGTGACGCATGTAGCCAAAAATGTTGCGATAGCTAAAAATTATTTTTTACTTTTAGTGCATTTTACTAAAACTTTGAAAGTTTTTTAATAATATTTTTACAATCCAGTCCTTTCACTAAACGTCCGACTACTTGATGCTTCTGCCTGCGACTTACCGCGGTTTACGGTATCATCCGGTCAGAGCTCGAAATATAACATTCGGGCAAGACCTGTAGTCATACATAAATATTCTCGTATACCTTGGAAGAATTGTACTATAAAATTTGCATTTATGGATTATATGTTTTACTTTAAAAATCAAATTTACCTCAAAAATATGTAGAATTAAGTGAAGTGCAGCTCAACTCGACTTTCTCATACCAAAATTCTTTTCTCAAATTTTATAAGAAAAATTTTGAAATATAAGTATATTGGATCCAAGTGATTATAACTATAGCGTAGCGTGTTATCTTCACTTTAAGGGTTTGAAAAAAAAATCTTTCGATTGGTACCATACTTAGCAATAATGTACCCTTGCTCCCCAAGGGGAGATAATAACGTCACGAACAAAAAAATCTGATGTGGGCAGCACATGACTTTCCTTATATAATGCAATGAATTTACTACTTTTACAGTAAAAAAAATAGGTTATTTTTATAGTAGGTACTTATATTCTTTCCAAGATTTTGAATTTTCGTCAATGAATCGTCATTTTCATTGATTTAGCGTTATTTTTATCCATTTGGCGAGATTTTTGTTCATTTAGCAACATTCTAAAAAGTCGCCAAGTTGGCGACATTCCGCCAAATTCATCGCCAAAATCTCGCCAAGCATTATGGATGGAGAAATAAGTTATTATTATAGCAGATAAATGACTATTGGATTTCAAATACAAAAGTATTTCTCAAAGTAATTTTTCTCATAAATGGAACGAGCTAGATCCACGAGAATAATGTCACCCAATTCATCGTATGATATTAGATGTGAAAAGTGAACATGTTTCTCAACAGTTAATATTTTTTTTAATGCATGGGGTTTTTTGATACATTTATTTCAAAAATGTGCAATATCTCGAGAATGGTTCATGCTAGCGTTCTAAAGTTTATGTTAATCATTTTCTAAGGAAAACTTACATTAAAAATGTCTACTTGCGTAACTTTATTAGAGGTTTTGATTTTTGATGATTTTTTCAAAATTTCACTCGAAAATTTAGGGAGGTTCTGAACTTTCGATTGTGTTTAAAAACAATAAGCTCCCAGTATTTATGGATTGTAATTTTTGTACCAAATTTCATTGGAATTGCTCCATTCGGTCGCGAGATATCGTCTCCACACAAACTCACAAACACACACACACCTATCACTTCAAAAATGTTCGATTCGTGGTCATGAATGCTTGAAACATGCTCTCCCGTCGAATTCGAATTTTCGACCTCGTCACAATACTTTCCTTATACATTATACTATGTATATAAGGAAAGTAAAAATTTGTATCGCTGCAATGTTTCACAACAATCATTGAAACTATGAAGTCTCATGTGATCATTGAGCCCTAAATAAACCCGTTTATGCATGATTATGTCAATTCTGTCCCATGCTACCATGTTAAAAAAATATATAATTTCAAATAAAATTCAAAGTTTTAGCTCGAATTAAAAAAAATTCTATCTAGTTCTATCTATTTTGATAACAAGTTTTGTGAAACTCCATTAATATTTGTAGCTGCTATTGTATACACAAGAAATCGACCCTAGACAGACAGACGGACATCACTCCAAAAATAGTCAAAAGGTGTTCGGCAAAGATGTTCAGGAGGTCTTAAAACATATATTGGCGTCAAAATCCCGAAATCGAATATTTTCGTGAAAACAATACTTTCTCAATACTACGTATGATAAAGTAAAAATCGTTCGAGTTAATATCTTTAATTAAAATATTCCGTTATTAACAATATAAGACGTATTTTCGCTACGATAGACTCATTTCTTCATCTTACTTGCGCAGCATTTACTTTGTGACCTCGTTATTTAAATACTTTTTGTGCGAAGGCAAAGTCCGAATTTAAAAAAAAATGTGTTTAAAAGTCTATTTAAATTAACTGTTTTAATACTTATTTCATTAAAAGGTATTGTTGGTGTTTTTTAATTTATAATGATAACTACTATGCTGAGCTCCATTAAAAAATTGAATTATTTAAAAATTCATAATCTTCGACGTGTCTTCATTGTAAGACCGTTGATTTTCAACGCGTAATCGGCTAGTATAGTATTTTAATATATGGACTATATTGCTTATTGCGGATGCTATCAATATTGATATTTGTCAATTTAGAGTTGCGTAAAATATAAGTTAAAGCATCAAATGCACAATTCAACGTTAAAAACAGTGTGCCATACATTGTATACAGGGCCGATCCTAGCAGGTGTGCAGCGCGTGCACCGCACGCGGGCGGCCAAAACAAGGGGCGGCCGCAGGCCGCATATAGTTCTATCAATCAAGCAAAATTTTTTAAAACTTATATTAAGTCGAATAAGTATGCTGAATTTTAAATAGTTATTTGAAAATCAAAATAAGTCTCATAGTTTAAGAAAAATAGAATGTTAATGCACAGTGTGTTGGTCCATTGTTCATTAATGTCTACTCTTTACACACATCCTTCATTTGATAGCGAAATTCATGGCAGAGCCGGTAATACGGCATAGAAAAGGATACCAAATTTTAAATTTCTATCTAAAAATATAACCAAGGGGCATATTTTTGAGACGCCTAAGGATGTTTCGTTCCACTGTGCGGCGGCTTATTTATGTATACCACGGTCGGCACGCGGCTCGCAGATCAATGGTCAAAAGAAACTTTATTTTAACGGTCTCCTTTGTAAATTAGAACTGAATTACTTCGGCAAAGTTAACACTTTCGCGAAGGCGGCATTCCGGAACTGCGGCGGCCCAAAGGACGGACCGCTTCTTTTTCGAACTGTTCCTAGGAGACGGCAATTTTATTGCGCTAAGCCTAACTCTCGAAAAAAATTCACTAAAAATCACCCGTTCAACACAGCATTCTACTATTTTCAGGAATAAAGGAAATTCTTATTTTCTATTTGATGTATATTTTTCTTTCAAATTTTCTTTTATCAAAATATTAAAAATTTTAGTGTATTAAAAATAACTTACCTTAAATAAAATAGTTGTCAGTTCATCAGGAGTGTATATAGATTTAAATCAGTTATCAGGAGTGTATACAGATTTAAATTTTGAAACTAATGCATCTAAAACGGGTTTCAATTTATCTAGTTTTTAGGCATTACTATCAAGAGTAAAATGAAGGTAACGTAATATTCTTGGCCTAACATTTTAACGAAAAAAATATTGATTTATTGGTAGAACATGGTCCCAAACAAGTAGCAAATTTTAAATTTCCAGTCGATGAGAGTGGCAGAAAATTTAGCTGTTCATATTATAACAAAACTTTAGTGAACGGGGAGAAAATAAATCGCGCGTGGCTCTGATATTCCATAAAACTAAATCGTATTTTTTGTTTTGCATGTAAATTGTTTGGTAAAGATAGTTAAACACAACTTGTAAGGACTGGCTTTTCTGATTGGCGTCATTGTTCGGATTACCTTAATAAGCATGAAAACACTCTAAAACACGTAAACTCTTATAAGATCGTGGTGCGAAATAAAGACGAGGCTGGAAAATAATTGTACTATTGACGCGGAACAACAAAATGTTTACAATCGAGAGAAAAAGCGATGGCGCGCCATCATTGAAAGAATGATTGCTGTAGTACAATTTTTAGCCAGTCAAAATTTGGCATTCAGAGGAACTAGTACGAAGTTGTATCATAGAGATAATGGTAGTTTTTTAAAGGCAGTGGAGATGTTGGCCAAATTTGATCCAGTTATTTCAGAACACCTTAATAATGTCAGTAAATACAAAGATAACAAAACACGTATTCCACACTACTTAGGGCAGCATTTTCAAAATGAAATAATTAATATTTTAGCCGAATCTATTCGTAATGAGATAACACGCATTGTCAAAAAAGCCAAATATTACACCATAATTCTCGACTCTAGACCAGATATTAGCCACACAGAACAAATAATGTTTGTAATTAGATGTGTGAACACTACTGATGGTAAGGTAGATATTTTATAATTTTTTCTAGGATTTTTTCCAGTAACTAATACCACTGGAGAAGGTCTGTGCAATTTTCTATTAGAGAAGCTATTACCTAGTCTGCAGCTCGAAGTTAAAGATATACGGGGTCAGGGCTACGACAATGTAACGAACATGAAGGGGAAAAATATAGGGCTTCAGAAACGGATTCTCGATATCAATCCTAGAGCATTATACTTGCCGTGTGCGGCTCATACATTAAATCTGGTCGTTAATGACGCTGCCAGCTCCAGTGGTGAAATTTCTGGTTTTTTTGATATGGTACAAGAGGTATATAATTACTTTTCTGAGTCCTCATATCGATGGGATTTACTAAAAAAATACGTGAAAAGTCTAACTTTAAAACCATTAAGTGAAACAAGGTGGGAAAGTCGTATCAATGCTATTAGACCTCTAAAACAAGACCTAAAAAACATTATTACCGCATTAAATGCCTTAATTGAAGATACCACGAGAGACATGAAAACAAAAATGGGTGCTGAATCAATAATTAAAAGTCTTGAAACATTTAAATTTTTGTGTTCAATTTTAATTTGGGATGATTTATTATCAAGAATTGATGTATTGAGTAAAATGCTTCAAAATCCTAAATTAAACATCGCGGAATGCATTGAAGGCATAGATAATCTTAAAAAATATTTAGTTTCCCAAAGATCTGACGATAATTTTAAACTATTTGTCGATTTAGCAACAACACTTGTTAGAGATTTAGGTATTGATCCCGAATTTCCCATGTCGAAGCTCAGGAAAAAGGTCTGTTTATTTGATTACGAGGGCAGTGATGAACCAGTTTCAAATCCCTTCCAGCAATTCAAGACTGCTTTCTATTTTGCAATTCTTGATCACGCGATCTCTTCGGTAAATGAAAGATTTACCTTATTATCTGAGTGCCATTCAATATTCTGCTTTCTGTATGAGTTTCACAACATTTCTAATGATGATCTCATGAAAGCCTGCATGGACTTAGATATTAAGTTACAGGTACAGGAGGAAGGAAGTATTGTGAAAGATATAGACGGTATACAACTCTTTAATGAAATAACTTCATTCAAAGATATTTTTCCAGGTAAAAAACAGCCAATTGAGATATTAGAAATTATAGTCAAAAATGAACTCATTCCCTGTTTTCCAAATTTTGCTCCAGCAATAAGAAATTTTTTAACCTTACCTGTTTCTGTGGCTTTAGGTGAAAGAAGTTTCAGTAAATTAAAAATTATTAAAAATTACTTGAGAAATAATATGACAGAAGAAAGGCTTTCAGATTTGGGCATCATCTCTAGTGAATCCGAAATCCCTGACAAAATTGATTTCACCGAAATTATTGACAGATTTTCTTCTCAGAAAGCCAGAAAAGTTATTTTATAGTTAATTATTAGGTAGTCTTTGTAGAAGGACTGATTTATATACTTTTCGTTTCACGAGATTTATGCTTTAGTACTTTTTTTTATTAGATTATATTTTCTGAGTAAATACTGTTGTTTTGCATTTCTAATTATAAAATGTCTATTTTTATTTCAAAGGTAATATTTTTGTTTGTTTATAATTTTGTTAAAGTATTTTGTCACTATTATAACCTATTAGCTGGCCAAAAAATAAAGTTTTGAACTTCAAATTTTATTTGCATTTTTATTGATGTTTTACTTTTTACTCTTATACAGGTAGATGAATTTATAACGTCAGCGTTAAGTATTAGTCAAAATATGAAAAATTCTCTAGAGGGGCGGCACATTAGGTCTTTGCACGCGGGCGGCCGACACCCTAGGATCGGCCCTGATTGTATACATCGTTTTCTCATTGTGAAAAAAGTAAATTTATTGCATTATGTAGGCAAAGACATGTGCTGCCCACATCACATTTTTACGAATTAGATTCAGCGTCCCAATTGTTTATATATTTTGTAAGTCTCCGATTTCAGCTGTACGCTCCAAATACAGACGTTATTTCCGTCAAAAATATACAGAAATAAGAAATTTTATCCTAATAATAAAATCATTACATTAAAAACATCATTTTATTATTACGATGAAATTAATTAGACAACTTATCTTTTTTTGGTAAAATGTATTATTGAAGACCTTGCTGTTCTAAAAACGCTTAAAGTGTATCTCCAAAAAAATAGCCCTTCATAGCTCGATTGATAGAGTGATTTTATAAATTTATGCGAATAATAGTTATGCGTTTATATTAATTTTGCCATTTTTAGATTATTACATTTTTATATTACTGGAATAATATATATATATATCATTAATTTAATGATATTATAATTATCTTATATATAATTTTCGTATAGTTTGTTAAAATAAAAATTAGAAAATTCTTCCTCATTTCATCTTTGTATATTCCAACTTTAAAAGCAAGGTTTTAAATATTTAATTTCCAGTTTAGAATATTGATGCCTTCGCTATATGCTGACACATGGATACAATGAACAGCATTGTTGTTGCCCATAGGTGAGGGGGGGGGGGTGAACACCATTCGAGTAGAAGTCCAGACTTTTAATATATATATATATATATATATTTTTTTTTTTAAGGGAGAAGACATGAAATATTTACAAAAAGGGGGGAATTAAATATGGAGAAGGGGCCCCGTTGAAAAATGTTTATAGGAGGAGAAAACAATTTGTACGGGTGGCACTGTGAGGAACTATATTGATTTAGGACAAATACATCACTAAACTATACGCATCGATATACTTCATAAGTTTTTTCATCGCTACTGCTTAAAAGTAGAAAATTTTTAATTTTAATTTTATTTTTTAACTGTTTGCAAATAATTAATTAAATTTTTCTTACCTCTACTTAGCAGAATCTGGCTCGATTCATGTGACCTATCACAGGACTTTTACACGCACATACATAGAACGTCTCTATTCTACCCATTCGACGACTGACATCGCACATTAACCATTATGGGCATATCAACTTTCAACACAACCGAAAAGGATCTGTCATATCACCAGCAAGCAAACGCACACACACATTCACCGCCAAGTTCGCCAAGACGTTCGCCACGTCCGTTAGCGGAGGCCTTGCACTTCCCTTTCCGTTCTTCACCCTACGCCCCTGAAAAGCGGAGGAAACGAAAAAATCTGTTCCTCCCGAGCCAGCGGAAACTGCACCTCGGGCCTGCTTGCTTCCTGTAGGTGCCTAGGGGTCACACACTGATAAATGACTGATGCACGATGACCTTTCAGAAGTTTTGACAAGAATAATATGAAAAATTGGCGGCAGCTCCAGTCCGATGGAGTCGAAATGCTTTTGCATGAATAACATTTTATAAAATAAAAATCAACTTTTGTAATATCGAAAAAAAAAAAACACTATCCAAAATCTAATTATATACACTTATAGGACTTTCAAAGAGCAACAAATTCTTGCTTATTGTTTATAACTACCATTTTTAGTTTTTAAGATATGAGCAGTTCATTTAAACTACACTATGGTATCAAATTAATATCCAATAACACAGCTAAGCTAAACGCATCCATACTCGTCATTAAGCTGCTGCCAACTTGAAAAATTAAACTTTTAAGCAATTTTTACGAAATACTTTAAAAGAATAATTTGCGAACGGAAATTGATAAAAAAAAAAAAAAAGAAATCTGCGATAGCCCCAGTCCGATGGAGCCGAAATGATTTTGAGTCAATAACATTTTGTAAAATAAAAACAACTTTTGTAATATCGAAAAAAAATTCGATCCAAAAACTAATTATATACACTTATCAGGTTTTTAAAGAGCAACAAAAAATCTAGCCTATTGTTTGTAGCTATCGCTTTTGGTTTTTAAGATATAAGCATTACAAACTTGATAAACTTAAAATTTCCACACTTTTTCAACTTTACAAGACGATGACTCGAAAATTATAAGAGCTATATTTTATAGTTCCTAAGATATTTCGAGTAAAAGTATGAAGGGAAAAAGAAAACTTGATCGAACGGGTTCTTTTCAAAAAAAAAAAAATGGAACCTATCCAAAATCCAATTATATACACTTATGGAACTTTTAAAGAGCTACACATTTTTGCTTCTTATTCAAAGCTATCTCTTTTAGATTTAAAGATTTAAGCATTACAAACTTGAAAAACGGAAAATTTTCAATCTTCTTCAATTTGACAAGACGGTTACTTTTACGAAGAGCTTTTTTTGATAATAAAATTGGATTTTAACACTAAATTTTCTAGTACATATTTTTGTCGTTTACTATTTATATTTATCTTTTATAGTTTACAGTTAGAGTAAAAGTTGAGAAAATGAAACCTCGGAGAATTACTTTTTTAAGGTATTTCGAAAAAAATATTTTTTTTTTAAATATTAAAATATTGAAATTATTTCTGTATATTCATAATCTGAATCCTATTTCCGACAAAACAAGTAACATTATTTACATTTTTATTCATTCGCCAGAGAAACCCCAAGCCCAGATGTTATTTACTTCAGAGGTTGGCACAAATAAGCTCCGTAGCATACCAATAGTAGGATAGATATATTGAGCTAATATTGGCATGTAATCATTTTGCCAATATTGGACTAACATAGGTCAACTCCTCCCTGGTGCATGGCCGTAGCCAGACAAGGGGTTGAGCCCCTTTCTTAAAATATATACAACTCCGAGTCAAAAGATTAGAATAAGGCATTCCATTTGTAATTTGAATTGCATTTAGCTTCATTTCAGCGTAGTAAATTTGAAAAAGAACAACGATTGATGTTTTAATAAATGTACATGTTATTAAGGTAAATTAAAACTTTAAAAGTTTTAACTTCGAGCAAATGTCGTAGATTTTAACAATGATTTTCATTATTCAAAATATTAAAATACTAAAATAGGTGGCTCAAAAAATTAGAATACTTATGAATTTTCCTGAATAGTTCAGAAAGTTGCATACATTAAGCATAAAATTAGCTTCTGCCGGACTTTCGTGTTTTTTGGTTCATTCAGTGTGAAACATGGGCCGTTCGTCTGACATAACGGCGTTTACAAAGAATCGTATTATTGATTTGCATAAATAAGGCCGTAATCAGTAATATATCGCCATTTACATAAAATATTCTCAATCAAGTGCTAGTAGAGCAATAAAGCAATATTTTAACGATGGATATTTCGTAAACAATCGTCCGAATAGTGGGTGAAAAGCCAAAAACCACTCCGAGAGATGATAGAAAGCTAAAGAATATTGCTAAGAAAAATCATTTTAGAAGCGTATTTGCATCGGAAGTGGAAAGAACAAGGTGCTGATGTGTGTAAATCTACAACACTAAGGCGGCTCCATAAACTTGGATTTTATTCGCGTATACCAAATATAAAGCCTCTCATGACTTGTAAACAGAAAAGGGACAGAGTGAAGTGGTGCAAAAAAAGACTTTTATGGGGGTGTGGATGATTGGAAGAAGGTATTCTTCAGTGGTGAGTGAATGTTCTGTGTATCATATGGTGATCAAGGTGTTCGTATATGGCGAATGAAGGAAGAAGCATATTACAAGGAATGCATGAAGCGATCAATGAAATTAGCAGCGCGCTGGAAGGCTATGTGTCACTTACGAAAGGATTAACTCTCAGATATATCAAGAAATTCTTGAGAATTCCATGATACCATCGTCGGAAGATTTATGTGGTGACGATTATTTTTCCAACATGATTTAGCATCTTGCCACAGGCCATTTCCCACTACGAACTGGCTTACACAACGCCAAATTAACGTACTTCCCTGGGTGGCTAATTCGCCGGATTTAAATCCAATCGACAACTTGCGGAGAATAATAAAGAAAAGACTTCAAGAAATTGGGCTAAAAAACAAAGGTGATCTTTTTTCCAGCATAAAATCGATACGGTCATGTCTGGTCGGAAAACATTATGAGCCACTTGTAACTCACTTGCCAAATAGAGTTTGTGATGTTATAAAATGCTAAAATGATGCTACAAAACATTAAACAGTCACTGTTTTTGATTTTTTTTTTTTAAATAAGGTGATTTGCAAAGAATTATTCTAATATTTTGAACCACGTAAATGTTATTCTACTATTTTGATTTTTTCCAACTGTGAATAATCATTTTCATTTTTGTATTATTTCCGTTAATTTTTATGCTACAATATTCAACAAATTATATAGTTTCTTACATTATGAAATTTTCTCCTGTATTACTTTTGTATAAGCGAGACATAAAATGCCTTTTTTCCAAAATTCATCTTTTCCGATTATTCTAATTTTTTGACTCGGAGTTGCACTTAACATCCCTCATAAAAACTTAATTGAAGTGCGGCTGAACTTGACTTTCTCATACCAGAATCCATTTTTAAATTGGGTTTTTCACTTCAAACTTTACAAGAAAAAATATATGAAAAATCGGTAGCATGGGTATAATTATAGCGTGTTAACCTTCACTTTAAAGGACTTGAAAAAACCTTTCGATTGATACTATTCTTGACAATGTGCACCCTTGGGGGGTAACTTGCCCCCGAAGGGAGGCTAATGACGTCACGAACAAAAAAAATTGTATCGCGGCTATTTTTCCCAACAATGGTTGAAATTATAATGTCTCGTGTTCATGAGCCATAAATAACCCTTTTTATGCATGATTATGTCCAGTTGTTTCCTATGCTGCCATGTTAAAAGAAATATAAAATTTCGAATCTATTTCGATGTTTTCGCTCGAATTAAAAACAAAATTATGTCTAGTTCCAGATTTTTTGCTAAAAAAGCCAGATACAAAGTTTCGTGAAAATCCATTAACCTTTGCTTACGGGTCGGATAGCGTCCATCTCAAACGAAGAATCTCTCAAAAAGATAGGTATTTGACATACCGTATCGCAAACAGTTCGATTCCCCCTTTGCAGACATTGGCGTCCATGGACGCCATGGACGATGCTGTCTTTTTGAGAGGGTCTTCGTTTGGCATGCCCACCCGTAATGGCTGCCGCCCTTCGCTGTCCCACCCGTAAGCAAAAGGTTAATATTTGTAACCTCTATCATGCACACAAAAAAATCAACCCCAGTCATACAGGCAGACGGACATCGCTCCAAAAATAGTCAAAACGTATTCAGGAGGTTCTAAAACATATACTGGCATCGAAATCTCGAATTCCAAAATTTTCGTGAAAAACAATACTTTCTCTGTGCTATATTACATAGTATGTGAAAGTGACAATAAGGAGATATGACAAACCTGTATCGTCTTATCATCAGAGAATTACTTTTTACTTTTCTAACATACATGGAAATGCATAGAGAAAATACAGGAACAGGGCCGAAAATTGGAATTCGAGTTTTCAACGAATTGGTTGGGACGGCTGTGTGTACATCATATCTGTCTATGTATTCATTATGCCTCTCTGTGCCATCTACTCCAGCTCAAAAACTATCTAACCTAATTTTCTAAAAATGGGTATTGAAGTTATTTAATGCTGATTCAATTTTGGTACGATTCTAGTACTTACTGAGTGTATAAAAACTAGTATTGGTCTTTTTTTTCTTTCGAAATAGTCGTCAAAAGTCTAAATTAACGTTATATATAATTTTTGGTGATAAAAAACAATTACACTAACCACATTACTTCATAATAAATTATTCTCGAGATATTCATTGAAGTGTTTAGAATTTTTTATTTTTACACGGTTTTAAAATGTGCCTAATCGCCAAGTGAAAAGAATTATTTTTAAACCTACTGATTATGTAAAAATCAAAAGTATCTATGTTATGCTTTACTTTGGGCGATAAAGCTGGAATAAATACTTATAAAGAAAGAAAAGAAAAGAAAACTGAATTTGATTCTATCTGAAAAGTCAACTACAACCCAAATCAGATTTTTTTTTTAAATTTATAGATACAATATTCTTGCGCAATTGAATTAAAGAAGATAACAATCAACTCATATAAGTAATGGATAACAAAGATAATCCATGTCAACTGCTCCAAAAAAAGGGTGTCTTCTGTTTCTGACATTGAGCCCTCTCGTAACCTATAGGGAAGGGGCGATCCATTTCAATAGCATCTTAACACGATATCGATTCGAATCTCATCGATTTTCTTTCTGTCTTGCGTCTTAAGAGACAATCCTTCTTCACCTTTAATTAATTAGTTACGACAGATTGTCGAAAGCGCTTAATTTCCAGAGACTACTTTTGGAATTATGAATTAAAAGCATGGGTAGTAAAAATTCTACCATGCTATTTTTTTTTTTCGGAAGGGGGGGGGGGGGGTGGATTGCCTTGAAGCATCTATTTCTCAGGACCTGCTATAGATAGAGCTTAAATAGTGGCTGATTTGGATTCATTAAATTAAGGATTTCCACTTACTGTCTTTTTTTCTATATTTCCGGTTCAAAATTTTTCATTTTACTTGACACATATGATGTATATCAAGCAAGATATATTACACTCAAGATATATATATAGAGCACTGATATGAAATCAGCAGCAAAGTGGGAGGAAGTAGAGCGGTTAACAAAGAACTTTCCCTTTCGGTTTCATTTCTACTTCTGGTTCAAAAAATTCCCTCGAAGCATCTATTTCTCAAGACTGGTTATAGATAGAACTTCGATAATGAATAATATGGATTTGGCATTCAATTCTGGAGAAGGTAAAGGATTCACTATGAGTTTCCTCTTCCGATTTTGGCGATGTCACTTCCGATCCAAAAATTAATATTTTCCTTAAAACATCTGTTCCTCGGAATCTTCTGTAGATATAGCTTATGACGTATGGATTCAGCATCCAATTTTGATAGAGATAGGGGGTTTACCGAGTATTTCGCTATTTCTTCCACTTCCGGTTCAAAATATTTTCTTGAAAAGTCTATTTTTCAAGAATGTCTACATAGATAGCGCTTAGATGATGACTGATATGATACCAGTATTAAATTCCGGAGGAGATTGAAGAGCTCATCAAATATTTCAATTTTCATTTTTTTTTTGTTCAAAAAATGTCCTTGAAACATGTATTTCTAGAGGTTTGCTGTCAATAGAGCTCGGATTATAAAGGGGAGAAGGAGGGATTTACTAAAGATTTCCATTTCCAGCTCTGGAGATGACACAGTCTTCCGAAAATGTGTCTGACTGCTAAAAATAATTATGCGAAAGAGAGAATAAAAAATGTTTAATAGTTGCGTCAAAGCGCCATTTTCCGAACTATGGCGTTTTATTCATACATTTTTTGCTATTTTTTTTTATGCTATAGAATAAATAGGGCCATTGTTTTACTCAAAATATCTGATTTAAAGCATTAGACAGATATACAGGGTGATTATAATCACAGTTGCGATTTTAAAACGCTGTAAAGTAAGAACTACTGGTCAGAATGACCTGAAATTTGACTTGAGTATACATGAAGCAATGGAATTTTATTTGGCGAAGGAAAAAAAAATACTTCAAAAATGTACCGATAGACGGCGCTGTATTTTTTAAACACGGAGTATTGTTAGCCGAAAGAAACCAATAGTCAACTAAAGAAAACGGCAATTTAATCAACATCACTTAATTTAATAATTGATTGAAACATCATGAAAACATGAAACAAACACCTAATACGCAAGAAATGTTCAATATGCTGTCCACCGTACTCGACTGCGAGTTGGAAGCGCAAAACAGCATTTTCCACAACAGATCGGAGTGTATCAGAGGGGATGCTGTAGATATGGTGCGTAATGCGTGCTTTTAAGTCAGCTAAATTCGTCGAACCTCCTGAGAGCAGTTAACACACAGTCACCGTTCTGATAGAAAAGTTTTACGAGCAAAGCCGGGACCCTCGGGATTCTCTCTTTTCCCCTTCGCTTACTGGACCTGGCCCTTCAGTTTGGGGCGTTTGGATAAACGATGGACTTTTCTCCCAGCCATACTAGCGAAATGACGTTTCTCGTAAAGGATTTTGTAGACATTATATTTAAAGATATATGTATGACACAATTTAAGAATTAATCTGGCACACAAATACAGAGAAAGTATACAATGCTTAAATAAAAGTTTTAAGAAACATGTTTTAAGCACTAATTATCATACAAGAAAATACAATATAGCCGTACAAAAATTGACTATAAATGTAAAATGGAAAGGTTATATCGAGTTTAAAAACATTCTCGCAAATAAATTGCACTTCAATGTTTTTTAGACTTTAAAAGAATGCTTGGAAATGCAGGTATAATTAATATAATTTTGCTTTCACAAAATTAGACAAAAAATATTTATAGCAAGTTACTTGTATACAAAGTAAACGAGAAAACTTGTATAAAAAGAGAACATGAAAAACAAAAACCACTATAAAATATATACACTTCTAAAGAGCCATTAATTAACCTTCTAAAGAGCATGCCAAAACTTTATATTTTCTCGTTTTCTTTATATGCTATGGAAAAATCCCACACTTTTAAGTTACGGATTCAATAAATGTTACAATCTCGGGAACAACCAGGAGAAATTATAAATTCTTATGCTATAATTTTGTAAAAAAAAAAAATTAAATTCATGCTCACGTTTTATCTTATGCAGTTAATTTTTGATTACATCTATTAAAAAATCGCTATATTTGTATAGCAGAAGAGGAATCACGATAGCCCCGGCAAAGCACGATCCTTCAGGTACAGAGTCATGACAAGGCACTCAATGAGAATTGCATGTGCTCCTCGTTTTTGTCACAACTGTAATGTGCGGTGCGCATGCCTAGTCTTAGTTAGCATACCTCCAGATTAGAGGTGTGCTTCCACGCGCGACCTAGCGGCTAATGTTTTCGTTCTTCGTCAAGCAAATTCAATGTTGGATTCATACATTGCCAGTTTTTGATACATTTTTGAAGTCATTTTTTTTTTCGCCAAACAAAATTCCATTGCTTCACGTATACTCAGATCAAATTTCAGGTCATTCTGACCAGTAGTTCTTACTTTACAGCGTTTTAAAATCGCAACTTTAATTATAATCACCCTGTACATCTATTAAGAATATATTTTCCCTCCATCCACTTGTTTTGGTGTTCTTATGATAACTTATGGAAAATAGTCACTCATATCTAACTCGTTCAGTTTCTAGGATTTTTTTCACTCTATATTTTGCCCAACATAGATACTAAAAAGAGAAAGGATTTTCCTCTTTCAAGAAAAACAACATCAATAAAATGATTAGTATTTCTATCATTTATTGAAAATCACACCCACATTTAGCGCGGCTAGAATTGTTAGTCACCACTCTATAAGACACCTACACATATCATAAATGTTCTGAATTTATCAAAAACCGCTTCATATTTAAACATTAAAGGGATGGACATTCTGTAGAACTTTTAACATGGGAATTGAGGTAAGTAAAACAATATTTCATCTCCGATCACTGAATGATGCCTTATTTTCAACGTTTTCAGACATTTTTATCTAAAATTCAATTAATCAATAACATTACTTCTTAATAGTTTGAATAGAAGAATATCGAGCAGGCGATTTAAATATTCTAAGTTTAATTCCGTTACTATGGTATATATATATATATATATATATATATATATATATATATATATATATATATATATATATATATATATATATACATATATATATGTAAAATAAAAATATAATATGAAAATCCAATGATAGAATAGAGAGAAGTTGTAATTCAAATAACCCTAACTTAAAATATGCCTAGAAATTAAAAAGAAGTATTAAATAGAGAATCATCAATCATTAGGAAAATAAAATGAATATTTCTAGTCGTCAAGCTAAAGATAATCAACAAAAATCAATGGTGTGGATTCGAAATAGAAAAACAAAAAATATCCAAGCATTAAACCTATACACGTGGATAAGCACTAGGCCTAAAAAAATTGTTCATTTCGGAAAAATTATTTTTCAAGTCCAAGTATTTAATCAAAATTAACACAAAATATGCTTGTTTCTGAAAAAAGAGATAGATTATATCTATAAACTCTTTTTACTTGGACGACAAGCATAAAGATTGAAAAATTATATAGGAAACAAGAATACCTGAAATACACTACAAATGTCCCATCCATTCGAGAAATGAATGAAGAGACCAATGTTGCCAATCGCAAAAGATAAAAGTAGAGATCTACTGTTGCCAATCGTGAGAAATAAATAACAGTATCGTGAAAAGGCAATAAAATGTGATATATTCTACAGTAAAAGCTGCAAAATAAAGGGGGCATGTAATATAATAGAAAACATAGAGACTAAAGTATAAGGGGATGTAAATACATAGTAATGCTTATTCAAGAGAATGTTGATGTTTGGATAATATAAGATACTAAGGAGAGAATTTTAAGAATATTCAGCTAATCAAAACTTTTTAACTATGCCAACTAAGTATGTTAGATATTTATATAATTTACTTTATTAATTAAGGTAATTTTTAGATTATTAATGTGCATAACATGAAATTTTTTATCTGATAATCTACAAATTCTAACAAGTTGATTAAGTATAATATTTCTAAACAATTGAATCGAGTTGCAAGAATTAAATAGTAACATTTTATTAATGTTAAATTTAAAATAGTCTTTTTTATCACATGAAGTAGTAATTATCCCATTAGTAGGTTCAATAATTAGATTTAAATCCAAAATATTAACATTATTACTGATAGTGGCTTTATTAGAGGAATTAATTTCAAATTATCAGGATAGAAATCTATATCTGTGACATAGCTATCAGTAAATACTAAACAAATCAGATCATCAACATATCTGTAAATTTTACAACCTGTTGAAGTAAAGGATTTTTCATAATGATAAAGGTATAAATTAGCTAACATACTGCTACTACAGCCACCTTGCGGAATCCCTGAGACTTGCAAGTATAATTTATTACCTTGAAATAAATAATTATTGAAAAGAACAAAGTGGAGAAGTTTAGGAAAATTGGTAAATATAGTGTGAGTAGATTGATTAGTAATATAAGCATTATATAGAGCAAAAATTACATCATAAAGATCAGAGATCTTGATACTATTAAAAAGATCTTTAAAATCAAAAGATTGAAATCCAATTAGTTTACCTAGTGATGTTAATTTATTCTTTAATCCTTTACTATTATTTAGAGTAAGAGAGTTATTACTAGAGTAAAGTAAACTATCATTTATTACATTTAAATAATTTAGTAATAATTTACTCGCAGCAGTAGAGTAAGAATTATGACCACTAGTTACAGTTCTAAATTTAATAGGATTTTTATGAAATTTAGGAATAAGCACAATATATGGAAATTTCAAAAATTTATAATTAATATTTAAATCAATATACATATCGACAATTTTCAGTTTGATACTATTTATGGAGTGTGAATAAAGTTTAAATAGACTATTATTCTTTAATAAATCTAACAGAAATTGTATATAGAATTTTTTACAGATAATAGCATAATTTACAGATAATAGCAATTTTCTTGTTCCTCGAGTTAAGTTTCTCGATATCGTTAAATTAATAAAAATGATACGAAATCAATTAAACTGACACCTAATAGATGAAAATTCAATATTTTGCAAAATTAAGTTCAATTTCCTTTATAATCCCTGCCGCTTTGTGAGAATTATTAATTTAAATTTTTTGACTCAAATTTAAGTGAGTTCCACTATTCGTGGGACAGATACATTTCGTTAGAGGATGATATAGGACTCTTATGTGTCCATAGATAGTAGGAGCGTATGTGCTGCAGGCAAGAGGATCGCCCACAAGTGACTTACCTACAAAATTTTGTGAAATTCGGTGTATTAGTTTTTTAGTTAGAGTGGCTACAAAATCTGCACAGACAGACAGACACACAGACAGACACACACACAGACGTCACGCTAAAAATGGTTTTCTCGTATTCTAGAGGTCTTGAAACGTGTAGATCCGTCGAAAACTCGAGTTGCGATTTTTGACATGATTCCAATACTTTCCCTATACTTTACCATGTATTGCAGGGAAAGTAAAAATATCCAAGTCATCTATATTATATATTTATATTGATTTAGTATTAGCTACTTCAAATATAAAAGATAAGATAATAATTTTTTTAGTAAACCAATGAATAGAGCTTCGACTTGTCAGCTGGAAATCGGTGGTTCAACTCCCCTATGAAACAAGCGTTCCTTACAAGCATTGACCACTTGCACAATTTCGTGTCGGGCAGAACGATCGCTTTCCCCTCTTTCTCTAGTTCCGAGTTTTTCTGTTCCACACTTTCTTGCTGTTTTTTCTTGCTTCTAGAAAGCAAATATGGATCTATATCCAAACCTCCTACACGCAATCTCTCTATATACCTTTCTCGAAGACGTACATTTATATTTTTATCGCATTTCTTAACGATATCATGACTGAATGCAATATCACATTGGCGTTTACTCCGTCCAAGATGTAAACAACTGTGTTGTCACATTGTGGCACGCCAATATATGAAGTTTAGAAAATGACAATTTTTGCAATATTAGGAACAGCTATTAGCAACTCTTTAAAGCCAAAAATTCGGTGTTTTAAATTTTTCTTCATTAAGAATGGTTATAGCGCATTCAGTATACCGCATTTCTTGTATCAAATTCAAGTCTTTTAAAATTTAACGTAACAGTGAGCAATAATTAATCACAAAAATATTTCGATTTTTTTTACACTTAATCGTGGAAAATTGAGTGAATCAAAGTAAACCCAAATATAGCTCTGAAATTAAAATGCTTCATTAATTAATAACAGTATTTATAGTAGATTTAAAACACCAACTGCTTTTAGAGGCAAAAACAGCTACATTAGTTAAGAACAAAAAATATCAATCTTGCATAAAGCATTGATTATGAAACACTTTCCAACTGAAATGCAGTTTTATTTAAACATCTCTAAAATGCAATACATTCAGCACCGATATTTTTAAATTATACAATACTGCAATAATTTATTATATT
The DNA here is from genome assembly GCA_951213105.1 of Amaurobius ferox. Classification (NCBI taxonomy): domain Eukaryota; kingdom Metazoa; phylum Arthropoda; class Arachnida; order Araneae; family Amaurobiidae; genus Amaurobius; species Amaurobius ferox. The sequence continues at coordinate 12,235,423 of OX578136.1, forward strand.
TGGAAACATAAACCATCAAAAAAGGCGGCAATGGCTTAAATCGTCTGCTTCTCTATGTAAAATCAATGAATATTTCATTCATATCACCTATATTCCAGACTTCAGAGCTAAATAATTTTGCATGAAAAAAATTCAGCAATTCTTATACAACTCACCTTATAATCCTTGATTTGTTTACATTCTGCATACGTTAAAATTAGGCTTCGTTGTAAAAATAATCAAAGTTTAGTGATCATTTAAATCAAAAATATTGTAACTGTTGGCACAGAATTTAAATCAAAAATATTGTAATTGTTGGCACAGAATTTATATTGGCACAGAATTTTTTAGATACACAGTTAATATGCAATAATAAAGCGATTTTATAACGGATGCAATACTAAATATAAATTTAAACAGTTTTTAAACATCACGAATTTTACACAAGAAAAAACCTGGATGCCATATTTTATTTGAAATGAGTTACGTGATCTCTTCATCTAATATGGGTGTATTTATTATTTCAATTTTTATTTAAAAAACTATCTAAAAAATTACTTTGCTGAAATTTTTTTTTACACATTTTACGGGATAATTTGAATATTTCCTAAAATTTTCGAAGCAATTTGTGAATTTTAATTCCTCTTAAAAAATGTTTGAAAAATTAGATCCCGTAGGGTTCAATGTATTTCATTTTTTCAACCCGAGTTCATTCCAAAACAAATTGGGTAGTATTATTAATTTACATTCCCATATGTCCCGCAGACCGTCTCAACAACATACTAAAATTTCATTTTGATAGAGTCGTTTTTACGGTAGTTATCGTGGGAACGAACAGACAGACAGAATGAACAAAGTCATAAACACTTTACAATTATGTTGGAAATTGTTAATAAAAGGGGTAGCAACCACACCAGCTAAGTAAGAAAGTGTCTATCAATAAAAAAAAACATGAAAACATGTAATACATAATGAAACTGAAGAAACTAAACAATTTTGGCAGCTAAACTTCATCCAAAAACTTCAAAACCTGAATGAAGAGGCTACTTTTTTTGTCTTCAAAGCCGTTTAATACTTTTAATCAACTGTTTATGCTACTATTAACGAAGTATTTCATTTTCAAATTTATTTTAGACAGCAATTTCAGCAATTTTTTTATAAACATATATCCCATTACTTCTTTAGCAACGCCTATGAGAAAATGAACGATAAAACTTCCGATATTTAAAGTTTAGAGATACCAGGGGAGAGGGTAAAAATCAGCTACTTAGTAATTCAAGGGGGGTGGGGGGGGAATGCTCCTGCCACACTTACTAGCTCCACCACGTGCCTTCAATTAAAATCACTTCCGCAACGCTTCATTCATAGACGTATCATCCCCTGTAACCATCCATTTCACAAATAATTAATTCCCTCATAGATCTACCTTTCCCACCTCAACATTTTGGGCGGCCATTAATGGAATTTTCTTCGGTCTGCTGATTAAATATTGGAATCGATAAGGCTTCCAGCGCACATAACTCCGCGAAGCAAGCACATAAAGTACAGTTACTGGGACGAAAAGCGATAATGCTTAAACCTCATTCTCTCTCGATGCTTCAATTTTTCTACAGCTTGGGTTTGAACCTGTATTTTCACTTCATGTGCAAGGTGATTTAAAAAAGATGGACCAAACTTTACGAGGTGGTAGTACACACCAAACCAAGCATACAGAGTACGATCACGTTAAACATGTCTCGGAAGGACTTAGGGACAACCCTAAGTCCTTCCGAGAGGTTGGTGGTAGGGGAAGGAGAGTACGGTCCCTGTGGATGCCTCCCCCACTGGGTTCCGGTCTACATTGGGTAGCACTTCCCGGCCGTCCAAACAGTTACCTCACACCTCTCTGGTAGGTCGGACTGTCTGGATCTCAACAACACAAAACCAAACCAAGCAGTTTTCGTCATAGTTTACAGGGTCGGAAACGAAACTTAAAGGCGTCAGTGGCCGCTTAATGGTAAAACCGATGAGGTGAAACGAAAACATAAGAATGACTTAGACGTTATAAAATGACACCTAATAAACATTAATTACATTAATGGCTTAAAAGAGCCTCCAACCTGAATGCACGTTTCACAGCGGCGATGGAGGAACTGGCGAACTCTCTCGAACAGACCAGGCATGTCATGCACTTCGGCGGCAGTGGTCGAAATTCTGGCGACTTCAGATTCAAAGGGAGTGTCATAGACGAAATTCTTGAAATATCCCTACAAAAAGAAGTCATCACGAAACAGGTCGGGCGATCGTAGGGGGCCAAGTTATGAGACCACCTCGGCGAATACATTGCCCTTCTCCTTCTTCGACCCAGACCGTCCGACCTACCAGAAAGGTATAAGGTATATGTTTGGAGGGCCGGGAAGTGCCACCCCATTTAGACCGGAACCCAGTGGGGGATGCATCCATAGGGACCGTACACTCCTTCCCATACCACCAACCTCTCGGAAGGACTTACGGACCCACATGTTTAACGTGATCATACTCCGCGTGAATACGGAGGCAGTTCTGGCAGTGGCGGGAATCAAACCCGGGCCGACCGAGTACAATTCCCGCGCGCTAACCACCGGGCTGTCGCGCCCCGAATCCATCGCCCTGTAACACCGTGACGTTTCATTTCCGATCCAGTAAACTCTGACGAAAAATGCTTAGTTTGGTGTGTACTACTACCTCGTAAAGTTTGGCCCATCTTTTTTTAATCACCCTGTAAAATTCTCTATAAATAAATTTTGAGGAGGAAAAAATGTTTTTGAATGTCCTCCCCTATCGCAACAGTGACGCAGGAAAAGTGGTAGAAAATTTTAATGACTTATAACATTAAAACAAACTGAGGGTGTAGGTGGGTTCAATTAAAAACAATGCCATATGAATTTATTTCATCATTATCCAAAATTGATATCATGCAAAATGATAGAAAGGAAATGAGGGTGTAGATAAATGATGAAATAGTTTCAACCATTTTGCATAATATCAATTTTTGATAATGATAAGATTTACATAGTATTGTTTTGAATTGAATCTACCTCATTTGGTTCAATTTCGTCTGCGATTGAAATTTATTTGCCGTTTTTCCATGCGCCGCTGTTGTTGTTGCTGTTAATCCCCTTGACCTAGAAAATGCTACGTCAAGTCCGAAAGATCAAGCCAAAGGCAATCCTCGTCTAGAGGATTTAGAGGCTCACATGCTGTCGAGAAGACGAGAGGGAGTAGTCGAGGAGGAAGAACAGGTGCAAGGAGGTAGAAATATAGATTTGACTTAATAGTCTAACTATTAAGTCTAATAAATTATTCACGAGACTTAATAGTTTCAATCATTGTTATGAAAAATAGCCGCGATACAATTTTAGTGCTTGTGACGTCATTAGCCCCTTCGGGGGGGGGGGCAAGTTACATCCCCTGGGTAATACATTGTCAAGTATGGTGTCAATCGAAAGATTTTTTTCAAACTCTTTAAAGTGAAGCGTAACACGTTATAATTGTAATCACTTGGGCCAATGATACCGATTTTTCAAAAAATTTCTTGTAAAATTTGAAGAGAAAGAAAAACTACAAGCTACTTAAAAATGAATTTTGGTATGAGAAAGTCGAGTGGGGCCACACTCCAGTTAATTTCTATTTAATTGACACAGAAACCTATGTAGTATTACATATGTATCGACGCTTTAGAACCAGGAGAACATTTCACCTGAAGAAAACTGAACCACGATTCACAAAGAAAATGCAGAGAAAAGAGCAAAAATAGAGTGATGAAACGTTAACTAAATGACATAACGACGCAACATAATGATGTGAAAATAGAATAGATGAAAATGTTCCGCGAGATGAAACTGTGCGTGAACTGCAGCTCTCCACATGCTCTAGGAGCCCAGAACTATTCCGTTAAAGATGTTAAATGAAAACACAAAGAATGGCAAAGTGAAGTTGGTGAGAATGGGGGTAGGTAAAAAACCACCCAAACCGCTGTCTAAAATAATTAATTTTCCAATTTTCCCCATAACCAGTTGTTTTCTCATTATTTAACTACTCTGTTTTTCAATTCTTGAAGCAGTCAGCTAATTTATTTTCGAAACCGATCTTTTCCCTTAATTTGTTACTTGTCGGTTTTCTCTTTTGGGGTTGGTGGTAACCCATTTGGGTTTGTGAAACTGATTATTTCGTTTATTTGTACATTCCCTACCATTTCCTTAAACTCTATCCGTATATTTTGTATCATTGAAACATATTTATACTTTTAATCAACCGCTTGTGCTGTCAATAATAAAGTATCTTCATTTTTAGATCACAGTTATAGCATTAACAGGTAACACATTAGCAAAAAAAAAAAAAAATCATACTAAAATATAAAACATGAAAAATACTTAAATGAAGACATCTCCTCAGTAAAATAGCATGAAATACTAGAAATAATTGTATAAATCGGATTCAAAAGCAAAATATTTCGAGACAGTTCCATTTTGATTGGGGTATTCAATACAAAAATTTAAAAGGTTCCCTCACTTTCTCCATGTCTCCTTTTACTCCCTACCCTCTCTCTATGTGCGCAAATATCATTTAAAAGACAGCAACATTCGATTCGGTTTATAATACATTAAACAGGAAAATTCCACAACGAAACTTCAAATGTTTGACCCAGTCACAATACTTTGAATGTTGGAAAAGCAAAAGTGATGTAAATAAACCTTTGTATCTGGGTCGTAAGTCTAAGTAATTGTACATCGGGACTGCACTGCTATAAATTTTCTCGCTTATCAGGAACGACGCATACAGGTGTCGTGCTAGAATCGTTGCGTTCCATAAATTGAGTGAGCACGACGACCTCTTCGCAAGAAACTGCACCATAAAGAAAGATTCAATAAAGAAATTAGAAACATCTTCCATAAAATGATAAAGATTGAGCTAATTGTGGATATTCGAAAACGGGCTTCTAGTTATATACACTGCTCACAACTGAAATCGCAACACCATGAAGAAATGGGTGTATCCTTATGAAATTTACGGAATATAACTGTAACATGGAGATGTGCAAATGATCAAAAAATCATACCAGGAAAATGAAAGCATGGGACTTTATTGGCATCAGATCCATATGAAATAGGCTCATCGCGAGCGGCTATGCAGGATTGAATACGAGGAGGCATCCCGTCAATGAGATGGGCAGTGGTGTACTGAGGGATGGCATTCCACACAGCATGCAATTAGACTTACTGAACAACTGAACATGGTTTGCTGGAATTGGGAGTTCTCTTAATCGGTGACCCACGATGTCCTAGATATGCTCAATGGCCGACAAATCCGGAGAATATGCTGGCCAAGGTAGGATATCAAAACCTCGTAGACTATCCATAGTTACCCGTGCAGTGTGTGGTCTGCCATTATCCCACTGAAAAAGCAGTCCAGGCCTGGTTGACAGATATGGCTGTACCACAGGTCTCATAATGTCAGAGACGTGTCGTTGTGCCGTGATACTGTCAGAAACGTGGACCCAAGGTGTTTATCCACCAAATTGTATACCACATCAAACCATGGTACCACTTAGGGGGCTGTGTGGCGACTGATAGAAAAAGCTTTCTGGTGGTGTGTTGAAAGCGCCGCCATACGCGAGTAAGGCAATTTGGCATGCAGAATCGTAATTCATCCGTGAACAGAATGTTTCGCCATTCTGTTGACCCATTGTCTCATTTGACATCACTGGAGGCGACGTAACCGGTGAAAACGTTGAAATGGTAGGTATCGAAATTGCCGTCTACCTCGGAGTCCTGCGTCATGCAAACGGTTTCAAATTGTTTGCGTCGAAACCACGTTACCTGTAGTGTGGGATAAATGTCGTTGTAACATGGTTGCTGTGGTAAACGGCTCCCGCCCAAAGCTTCTCAGAAGCATACGATCTTCACATAGGGTGGTACACTTGGAAGCTCCACTACCTGATCTTCGTGTCGTTTCGTTGTCTGTCACGAACCGTAACACACACCATTGAACTGTGCTCAGATCACGACCCAATAGTTCAGTGATCTTTCGAAGGCTCAATCCACCCTCACGTAAAACAATAATTTGTCGCCGTTCCGTTGACGACAACTGAACGTATGCGGTACGTCGACGTACTCTTGGCATACTGTGATGATTTTTACAACCTGAAACCAATGACGCTACAACTCACTCCTCCTTGACCTGGCGCTTTTATGCTGTTCAGCAAGGTGTTACATCACCATGCGTAATGAAACTGTAAACATTTGCATATCTCGCCTTGCTGTTTCCGCTGCCTGATTTACATAAAGCTACACCTACAACTTTATGGTGTTGCGATTTCAGTTGTGAGCAGTATATAAATAAGAAAAGACAATGTTTATGTGAGCTGTTCTCAACCGGTAGTACACCGTGTAAAAATAAATTAGATCAGGAATGATTTTCTTCAGATACAGTATCATTAGCCAAATACTTTCTTCTGAAGCAAAAGAGTTACTCATGTGACAGAAATTCAATAAATGATTTTAGAAACATTTAGTTAGTCAGCTTCTGGATCAAACAAAAGAAAGGATATAAAGACATTGCAGAAATAATCAGTTTTTAATCATTTTGTTAGACATACTTATGTGAAACTGGATTTTCTTCAAGGTCGTACTCACAAAATCAATATAGAACGAAACTCGACTTGGAGCCAAATTTACGTTTAAAGCTAAGTAAAATATATAAAGAAACTAATTTCTGTCAAACAAGCACAAGTAGCACATTAAATCATTTATTTAGTCAATGATCACATTGCTTGTTAATCATATTGTTAATAGTATTTCTTAATATTTATTATATTTATTCAATTTTTATTTTCTCATGTAATACAGTATACGAAAAACATTGTTTTCACGAAAATTTCTGGATTCGAGATTTCAATGCCAATATATCTTTTAGGACCTTTTGAACGCATTCTGACTATTTTTGGAATGATGGCGGTTTGTCTGTGGTCGATTTGTTATGTACACGGTAGCTACCACAAATATTATTAGATTTTCACTAAACAACTTTATACCCGGCTTTATTGTCGAAATATCTAGAACTGGATAGAATGTTTTTTTCTTATTATACATATTTGTTGGTGGTACTGGAATTTTTGAATTTTGACTTGGGTGGAACTCACTTCTGAAAAGGTTGAGAAAATCTATGTCTGTCACGATTGGCGACCTTGATGATTACATGGAAAATATCCAAAGTTCGGAAATATCGCCTGCACTTTGTTAGAAGATTATATATACTTGCAGCAACATAACTTAACAGAGAGATATAGGAAAAGCAGTAAAGATATAGTCTAATACGCTTAACATTATAAATAATCAAAACCTTAACTATTTTGTATAAGCTAGATGAATTTTGTTTAAATCAACCAATTTTTTAAACTAGTTTTCTAATGAAAAATTACTCATAAAATAATTATTTATTCAACTGCACTGAAGGTTCTAATTTTTTTTATGATTTTTTCAAAGAATTCATTCGAAAATTGAGAGGGAGGAAATTCGAACATTCGATTGCGATTAAAATCAATTGAGTTCCAGTATGCACAGTTTGTGACAATCATACCAAATATTTTTCGAAACGCTCCATTCATTCGTAAGATATCGTTTCCACAAACTCACGGACACACACACTAACATACGTACAGACTAACGACACATACACACACACTAACATATACACATACTAACATACACACACACTAACATACACACGCACTAACATACACACACACTAACATACACATACACTGGCATACACACTAACAGCATATATGCACACCAACGATACAAACACACACTAACGACTCAAACTAACATTCACATTACACACTAACCTGTACACACAAAGACATCATCTCAAAAACGTTCGATTTGAGTTCAGAAATGCCTGAAACGTGCTCTTTCGTCAGAAATTCAAATTCGAATTTTTGACTCCAATACATTAATTATGTATGTAGGGAAAATAATAGAAACATTTAACAAGTTTATATGATGTATGTACTAACTTATACTGACCTACGATGGCAAAATCTCAATAGTTTTCGTGCTTTAAAAGCAGCCAACATTTTAGATCGATTATTCTTCCTTCGATCCAAAACTACACAATTGCTATAAACAATTGAAGAAATTCACTATAAGAATAATCCATTTCCTCGTTTGTCCTTCTGCTGTCTGTAATGCATGGCGAACATTTTGGCGACGAATTTAGCGGTATATCGCTAATTTGGCGACTTTTTAAATGTTGCCAAATTGACAAAAATAAAATGTCGACAAATCGATAAAAATGTCTCAAAATTGATAAAAATGACGTCACATCAAAAAAAAAAATTGTTTTTGATGTGAATAACAGCTATAATTGAGGTTTCTTTGGCGGATAAAAATGTAAATAATTTATCTTGTTTTGTTCGAAATAGGATCCAGATTATGAATATATAAATATAATTCCAATATTTAATTTTTTTTTTTCGAAAAAACTTAAGTTTCTTAAATTAGGTCTTAAATTAAACTCAAGAGTTACTCTCAGAGAGTGTTTTTTTTTTCTAACTTTCACTCGAAATATACAGTAAACTATAGATATAAATAGTAAACGACAAAAATGTGTAATAGAAAACGTAGTATTAAAATCTATATTTATTATTAAAAAAAATTTCTATGGTTTTCGAGTCAAGTTAAAGTTCTATAGATGTCTTGTCAAGTTGAAGAAAATTAAAAATTTTCAATTTCCACTTTTCCTGCAATACATGGTAATGTATAGGGAAAGTATTGGAATCATGTCGAAAATCGCAACTCAAGTTTTCGACGGATCTACACGTTTTGGGACTTCTAGAACACGAAAACACTATTTTTAGCGTGACGTCTGTGTGTGTGTCTATCTGTCTGTCTATGTGTCTGTCTGTGCAATGTATGTATCCACTCTAACTCAAAAAGCAATGGTCCGAATTTCATAAAATTGGGCAGATAAGTCATTTCAAATATGTGCCCTTGTAAATATATTACACAAAGCATCGATAAGGAATACATAGGGTGGGAACAGGTGTTGGTGTAGCGATGCAGATAACGGCAGTTTCGCTTCCATCACTTACGACTAAAGCAATTCTGAACAGGGAACATAAATCTATATACTATATATAATCCTTAAAGAGTGTTTATCTTTTCAGCTATGCAAATCCATGTCGCTCATACCAGCTCGGCCAAATTTGGCATGCTAATTAAACTGAACAAAAGGAAGCGCGTAGTGGGGTTTTGGAAAGCCGACATAAATGATCTGAAAGTGTTCCAGAGTAATAAACGTTCTTTTCAAACATAAAATATACTTCCGTATATAGTAAAGGCTTGAAATTTGATACGCAAATCGGACAAAACTATATCTATAGTTTATAGTTTACAAAAAAAACGAAATTTTAAATTTTAAAGGGGTGTTGAAACTAACCAAAATGCTCGAATTGTCGAATGAGCGTGAAACTTTCCTATGACCGTGAAACTTATTGAGCTAGGTGTTTGAAATGTGCAACAAAGGTTTGTCACATGATGAACCATGTTATCATTGGAAAACAGCAACATGGATAGTTGCTGTTTTTAAATCGATGCTGATTCGTCTAATCAATATTTGGATGACTAAAATTTGGCTGAATTTCAACTTCAAATACTCATAAATTTTACATTAATTCAAACTTAAAAAAATTAATTTTGCCGAGCCATATCATTCGAAATCTTGAAGTACCCCTCTTCCGAATTTCAACGAAAGAGCGGGAAATTTCTGATTTACTGAGCTAGGTACTATATATGCGGCTCAAACATAAATGCAAATAACGTTATAAAATCAACATGCATAAATTGGTTTTCGAATATTCATTATTTTAGGTGGTATCATATGTAAAAATGTTCAAATTGTCGAGTTAATGTGAAACTCAAGATTTATTGAGCTAAAGACTTAACATTTGGTACAAAGTTAGATCATTGAATCAACAATGATAATGGCTGTTTTCCAATACTTATTATTTTAGAGGTTGTCATAGGCAAAAATGTTCGAAGTGTGGAATGAAAAATTAATTCCAAACACGGTAAGATATATAGACTTTGCATATGAATTGTTTTTTCACTGTGAAAGAAGTAAATTAATTGCATTATATAGGGAAAGTCATGTGCTAATCACATCAGATTTTTTTACGAGCAACTGTAACAATATTTCTGTTACTTACTAACAAATAACGATAACTTACTCGTTGCAATTAAAAAAAAAACTTTACCCAATCCTGAAAGCAATATTTTCTCTTCACATACGTTATATCTTCTTATGTTATATTCCTTCCTACGATAACACCCCGTTCGAAAATCCACATTTTCCCATTCCTTGTAAATATTGCATAAAGTAGAGATAAGAGCATTGGGTTCCGCAGGATTCAAACCAGATAACGATTGTTTAGGTCTGCCACCATTCGAAGCAAAACTTATTCGGAACGAGCTGTTCATAAGAACGGTTTTGGAATTTTTATCTGCAATGAAAAATCCTCGGCTGGGCCGATGTTGATAAGGAGACGCAGTGAACGCGGAAACAGGATCCTCGATGAGGCTTTTATTCGAAATGTGTGATGAGGGCTTCTTTTTTCCCTACAGAATAATTTGTCTTTTAAACTCAACAAACAAAGTGTCTTAAAAACTATAGCGTAACTTTACTCGACAAAAGCACATTCATGTTTACTACCTGCATCACCTGTCAAATGACTATGAGAAATTTAAATTATGATAGAAAGAAAAACATATCTAACATATAATAACATCCCAGTTTACAACCTTCTCCGACCTAATAGAATGAAGCAAACTCTGGAGCCTGCACTAATATGCATATAAGGAATATTTGACTCCTTTTTAACTATCTTATAGCAGTGGAACTCATTTTTAACGGTCTTGCAACAATGATATTATATATATACAGTGAAACCTGGTAAAATGGCCATCTTACTATACTGACCACCTGGCTAAAGTGACCACTTTTTTCAAAGGGACCATACTGTTTTCACATAGGGACCACCACCATTTTCATAATGTGACCCATTTTCTCAGTTCCAAGGAGGGTCCTGCCCCTTCAATGAAGCTGCATATTGGACTCAATTTTAACGATCTTACAACAGTGGGGGAAAAGCCGGTTCTATTTTTCGGGGATCCGCCCAATTTTAATAGATTAAATTGTTCTCCTGACTAAGCTGTGTGCCAAATTCGAGATCTTTAGCAGGTAGGACGTATGTTAAAAATGTCGTCAAAGAAGTTGCAATAGACAGACAGATAGACAACCATCGGTCGTGACGAATTCAATAAAATATTTTAAAAATTGCAATAGATTCATTACACTAGTTTCTTTGGATCACAGCATATGCATTTTTATTACTTTCTCAAAAGTATTGAAAAAGTATTGTTTCCCTGAATATTTTTTATTTTAATATTTTGAAGGATAAACGTGCTTTAAGACTTACTGAACCCATTTTATTTCTTTTACACCCACGTTGGTCATCAGACAAAGCAACCCATTTTGCTGGAAATGCGCTGTCATTGCTAAAGGATGCATTTTCCTATCAAAATGATTTAAAGCAGTGCAGTGTGTGGGGATTCTTTATGCAAATTTTTGAAGTTCAGAGTAGAAGCCCACTCTCGTGGTTGGCTAAATCTATTTAAACGGCGGGTTTTGAATTTCGGCAGGAAAGACGAGATTTGTCAAGAAAAAAGAGAGGGTCTGGCATATTCGGTTAAGGACAACCACGCTACGAAATGGCCGTATGTGCTGTGGGTATCAGGAATGTTTATCGTCGTCATATTGTAAGTTATCGCATCCATTAGTTTGATAGTCTGTGAAATTCAGTAATGAGTTAGGTTCGAATTCGATTAGTAATATCCCGGGGAAAATCTTGAAGGGTTAGCTGTGTAAATAGTGTATATAGTAGATTTGTTTGTAATGTCATTTATGTTTGAGTCCCAGAGAGATAGCTGTGAATAAAATAGTTTATATGTTAAGTGTCGTGATTCTTTCGTCGAATTCTGATCGTTAGGTAAAAATGGAATTATGTTTCACTTAGATATTGAAGTAGTTAAAAAGAACCTGTACAATGGCCCTCCAAACAGAGAAGTACTTTACAAGTAGCGTCACCAGAAAAAAAAATGTGTGTTTGGTTTTGGCAACCAAGTACAGTCGAACCTGCTTTAAACGGATTTTCAGGGGACGGGGAAAATGTTCCGTCTGGAAAAGGTTTCCGTTTCATGCAGGTTTATTTCCGGAAAAGGTAAACTAGAAGGTTTAGCTAAAAATGCAAATAGTCCCTATGTAATTGTTTCCCTATACATGACTTCAAAAATTCTGAAAAGTTCATTTAGATGCACTTAATTAATACCATATTTTACCATAAAACAAGAGAGCATTGCATTGGTCCCCTGAATTGATGAATAACCGATTTTTGGTCGATGAATAACTTAAATGAATGAAGAGTGTATTTTTTTAAACATTTCCTCAGTGGAAAAGCCGTTTTCTCATTCCTCCTCTGATTATTCAACCAAAATAATGAATGAAAACTCACTTTAAAGTAATGCTCATTCTTGATGGGTGCAGATTTTTCAGATTTGGATTATTTTTTATTTATTACTATATGCAATATTTTCACTTTTTCATTCGTAGTATTGAAAAAGTATTGTTTTCCCGAAAATATTTTCGAATTCAAAATTCTGATGCCAATATATGTTTTAAAACCTCCTGAACGAGTTTTGACTATTTTTGGAGTGATGTCCGTCTGTCTGTCTGGTGTGTCGATTTCTTGTGTGCCCCGTAGCAACCGCACATATTAATGGATTTTCACGAAAGTGTATATCCGGCTTTGTTATCCAAAAATCTAGAACTATATAGATATAATTTTTTTTTAAACCCAAGCGAAAACTTTTACAAGTCCTTTAACCTTTTGCTTAGGGGTGGGACAGCGTCCATTCCAAACGAAAAATCTCTCAAAAAGACAGGCATTTGACATACCCTATCCCAAACAGTTCGATCCCCCTTTGCGGACATTGGCGTCCATATCCCAAACAGTTCGATCCCCTTTTGCGGACATTGGCGTCCATATCCCAACAGTTCGATCACCCTTTATGACGCCAATGTCCGCGAAGGGGGATCGAACTGTTTGAGATAGGGTATGTCAAACACCTATCTTTTTGAGAGGTTCTTCGTTTGGGATGGCCGCTGTCCCACCCGTATACAAAAGGTTAAAGCGAGTGGTAACGCGCCATAGTTGTAATTATTTGGGCTCGTGATACCGATTTTTTAAATTTTTTCTTGTAAAATTTAAAAAAATAAATTGAATTCCGATATGAGAAAGTCGAGTTGCGCCTGCTAAATTATTATGGTCAACGCTTTATTGCCCATTTCAAATATATCAGAATCCATATATCCCATTTCAAATACATTTCGAAATAACGGTAGGTGAAAGCTTCTCGATATAAGACTGTCAAATCTAACGTTATCTACCTTCTCCCGAACATAACATTTTCAGACTGAGCCCGTATCTCGTAATGGCGACAAAGTGCTAACAGCTGCGAGATCGCACGCAACCACAGCTGTGTTTAACAATGGATATTCCATCCATGAAGTGCAGCTGCGAGCTAGATATCGAAGAAATGGTCTAATTACCTGTCAGCTTGCAGCGAAAACCATCGAGATGAGCACCCCCAGATTGTGCATCTGTGTGCGACAGGTATACAGAAACTTGCCACCAGTTTCGCAGAATAGATGCAAGTGCAGCTTCCTTCAAAAACTTCCTGAAACTTCTAAACCCGATCGACATGTGGGTGGGAGTGACGTGATCAGATGCGACGTTAAGTGGCGGTTGCAGGATATACCTTTAACGCCTTTAGACACCCATGTATTGTTTGCGTTCGAAACTCGAAAGTATTGGTAAAACTGGCCATTTTCACCCTCGCGTTCGAAATGGTTAGAAGTAATTGAATGCGACACTATTTTATTATTCCTTTGAAATCGTCATCAAATTTTTCTAAATATTAGAATTTTTGTTGCTGTCGACCACAAAGATGAGACGGATCGAGTGAGATCCGATCTGAAATTTTAGCTCGAATGGAAGTGTTCGATCCTTTTGAAAAGTGGTTTTAGTTTTTTTACTTAGATCCTAGCACCGTCTTCCCTTAATTCGGATGTTAGACATTTAAAATTTTTCCTTTGGTCTCAAAGTTGAAACGGGTCGAATGGCACCACAACCAAGCTTCTGACTATAGTGGAGATGCTCAATAATTTGATATATCACTCAATCACCCAATCAGCCAGTCAGTTCAGGGCACATTATATAAAGATATCAAATGCCAAATTTATTTGCGTTTGGAATTGAAGCGAAATATTTAGAGCTCTCTAGGTAAACTCTAGGCAGATTTCGATTTTCTTATGCATTAATATTACATTATTGAGACACGATTTTCTCCCTGATATGATTGGTTACTTAACATAATCCGTTATCGTGAGTTTTTTTTTTTTTAATCATTTGAAAATTTGAGCGAGGAGTGGAGGGCGTCCGAATTTTAGACCGAATGTTTAAGAATGGAGGTGCAGCTCCACCACTCAGACAATAGATTGTACAGGATGCCATTCAAAACGCTCCATTCAATTGAGAAATATCCACTTCACAAACTGGCGAAATACACACAGACATCCCCTCAAAACCATTCGATTTAGGTTCAAGGGTGCTCCAATCGTGCAAATACGCCCAAAACTCGCATTTTTGATCCAGTAACAATCCCTTCCACGTCCACTATTATACTCTATGTATGCCAGAAGGCAAAGCCCGTCATAAGACTGGGTAAAGTTGCAAAAGATTACCTTCCATCCGCCAGCCTGCAACACTTACCATTAATATTGTTACTAAATACTCTGCAATCGTGGGTGTAGCCCCAGGATACAAGAATGAGACCCAATTTCTGGCAAACTAACCATTTTATTTACAAGCACAGCGTAAACAGGAACAATTCACAGCAAATACTTCGACTACTATCTCACAGGATCACTCAACAACTGGCAGATGCAGTAAAACAGCAGCTGAATGTTCCACTCATTTAACAAAACAGCCGATACTATTCACAAAACAATGACGCATCTCAAAATTCAAGGTAGCTCATATTACGTCGACTGTTCCCCGACTGAACGACGACTCCTTTTATATATTCACCGTAGAAACGTCCAATAAGGAAGTCGCCAAATGGGCTATAAATTGTCAAATCTGGTAACCCTGCACCAATTGTTCAAATATGGAAACCTTACGTTGACGTAATAGGAATGGCTCCCTGTAAAGGTGTTTTTTCCTTCTAGTTCTCAAAAGAGCCTCCAATGAAGGCATTTCACATATTCGTAACAATATCCACAGACACATTCGAGCCACGCGCCTATCCTATTCAATATTATTAGTTTTTATACCGCTCCCTATCGAAACATGCAGACTATACCGTTCCCTAACAAAACGTAATTAATGTACAACCCCCTAGGCCCCGTAACAAAATGTACACGCCCTCACAAATACTGAAACGCACTCTATTTTGAAATTTTTAATCAATGCATACTATACCGTTCCCTAACAAAACGCAATTAATGTTCAATCCCCTAGACATCTAGCAAAACGTACTTGCCTTACAAATGCTGAAACATACTATATATTTTGAAAATTTAAATCAAGTACATTAAATTAATAATTCACGCAAAGCGATAGGACTTATTAGAGAAATTGAACTTGGTTTGAAAAAGTATTGAATTTCAATCCATTTGGCGTCCTTTTTGTTAATTCGGTGACATTTACGTCCAATGGGCGACATTAAAAAAAATAATAATAAATTAAGTCGCGAAATTCGTCACCAAGGTCGCCAAATTTTTCACCAATCATTCCAGAGGGATCTATTTGATAACAACAGAAGAATCAAATTGAAATATGTAGAGAAAGCTGCCCTCATCAGATTTACACATTTTCAGTCATTACCAATCACTTTCCCTTTTCTAGACAGCAGAACGCCCGGTACCCCTATGCAGAGTTGAATGAAAGAGCGGACTGATTCGACCCCTATCTCGGGAGCGAAACGATGGCAACGGATAAATCATCATTAATAAATAAGGGCAAAATGGCGTCCAACATGGGGGACAACGGTGTGCTGGGGCCACCTGGCTAGCTTTCAAAAGAAATGTCAATTCGAGGACCGTAAATACGCATTTCCCAATTTCACTAATGGCAAAACCTTGAATGGGTGATTAGTTTATTATGGCGGGGTCTGGGTTGTAAAACCCCATTGTTCCTAACAAGGCACTAAATCAGCAATTATACGGAATATGGATTTTTACTTTTCCTGAAAAATACATAGAATATATCAAGGAAGGAACGGAAATGTGACGGAGTCGAAAAATCGAATTTAGAATTTTGTCGTTTAGGCGTTTAACTTCACGAATTAACAATCTTTCATAAGTGCGTTATATTAAAAAAAATCTAATGTGGATGAAATTTTTGTTTTGCCCTCAACAGACTTTACTTACAGATTTAGAAAATATTTGACTAAATACTTGGAAAACAGACATTATATCAACCTGCGTTAATATATTAATGGTCGATGTCTCGATTTCAATGTCTGTTAGACCTGCTACGAATTCTCGCTTTGGGTGTTTTATATCGATCTAGATTGTTTGTTTGCCTTGCAATTCTTCTTTAGTGGTTGTTAAGAAAAGGCAGTATTTTTTGGCATGAAGAGGGCTATAAACAATTGTAGTCGCCTAATTTTCATATGCCTGCTTTCTTTCAGGATGTATTGAAAGTTTTATTCTCATAAGTGGCAGTTTTATTACTTTACTTATATATATGCAGTGTAGCAGTATAATGCATAAGGAAGGTATTGTGACGGGGTCGGAAATTCGAATTTCAGTTTTCGACGGGAAAACACGTTTCTAGCATCTCCAAATACGAATCGAACATTTTTGAGATGATGTGTATGTGTCTGTGTGGAGACGATATCTCACGAACGAAAGGAGCGATTCGAACTAAATTTGGTATAAAAATTACAATCAAATAGTGGAAGCCTGTTGTTTTTAATCGCAATCGAATGTTCAGAACCTCCCTAAATTTTCGAGTGAAATTTTGAAAAAATCATCAAAAAATCAAAACCTTTAATAAAGTTACGTAAATAGCCATTTCAAGTGCAATTTTTTATTAGAAAACGATTGACATAAACTTTAAAACGTTAGCATGAACCGTTTCCGAGATATTGCACATTTTTTAAATAAACGTTTAAAAAACGACATAAAATAATAAAAATATTAACTATTCTAAAATGTGTTCACTTTTCGTATATAATATCATGCGATGAATTGGATGACATCATTCTCGTGGATCTAGCTCGTTCCAATCATGACAAAAGATACTTTGGGTAATAATTTTGTATTTGAACGCCAATAGTCATTTATCTGCTATAAAGATAACTCATTTCTCCGTCTATAACGCTTGGTGGGATTTTAGCGACGAATTTGGTTTGTTTGAATTTGGAATGTTTCCAAATTGATAAAAATCACGACTAATTGATGGAAGTTCAATATCTTGGAAAGAACATGAGAGTAGACTATAAGAATAACCCATTTCTCCGTCCGTCCGTAACGCTTGGCGAGAAATTTAGCAGGACGTCGCCAACTTGGCGACTATTTTAAATGTTACCAAAGTGACACCAATGTCGCCAAATTGATAAAAATGGCGCCATATGGGAAGTAATGTTTCGCAAATTCTGATTTCCTTTATATAACGGCCTAGTATATAAAAAAATGCTCTTCTCTCCGTTTGTCGTAACACTTGGTGATGCATTTGTCGAACTTGGAAATAATTTAGCAAAGTATCGCCAACTTGGCGATATTTCGCCCCAGATTGACAAAAATATCATCAAAATTACAAAAATGACACTAAATTAATGAAAATGACGTCTAATTGATTAATTAATTATTAAAATATTTTAATATATAGCTTGCTTATTGAGGATGCTATCAATGTTGATAATTGTTTATTTAGAGTTGCGTGAAAAAAAAGCTCATTGGGTATTTTGAAATAGTTTTAAATGTTGTCATCCGGAAAATCGCCAAATGTACAAATTGATGATAAAAACACAGTACCGTGGATCTCATACATTATCTTTTTACTGTAAAAGTTGTTAATTTCTTGCATTATAATATAAGGAAAGTCATGTGCTGCCCATATCAGATTTTTTATTAATTATGATTGTTTTACATACCGCAATTTCCGTGTTGACAGAATTATAGAATATGCTTCATTTTTGTTCTTGATGGGAAACGTTTCATTAAATTGTAAGTGTTTATTAAGTGTGTGGATATCGTATTGAGGGACGACTAGCGATTTCAACAGTGCGAAGCGTATGTAGACGTGGCCATTATACTATATTACACTCAGTTAATTTTATTGTCGTCCCAAAGAAGTTCAGAGAGTACGAGTAAGGAAACGTAATATATGAAGTTTTTATGAAATACGAAATGTATTAAAATTTTCAAAAGTGCTTTCATACGGAGGTATTGTCTGAATTCATCCGTAAACTATATAAATCCTCAAAATGTAAAGAAGCAAAAATAACTAAAATGTTAACGAATATTATCTTTAAGTTGTTACAGTGACATCAAACCATATGCTGGGGGAGAACTCGAACCCCTGACACCAGGATCTCGAACTCTGCAATCAAAGGGGTCATTGTTTGGAGATGGGAAAATCCACACCATTTGTGTCGACTTTTCCGTATGGGATGAAGTCTTATCCTGTTGAAAGGTCTATGGCGAACTTGGTGAAGGAAGAAAGGCAACCCTGTGAATATGTTAAAACCAACATTTCTCATCGATTTTGACCCATGTACTGACGAAATATTATGGAGTTATGCTAATTGATACGTTTGAACTCTGCCCAAAACCATCACGGAGATCGATTTCTATAAACGCAAAAAGCCACTCTTGAATCTAAAATTATGTAATCTTGAAAGATCTATTGATTACAAACAATCATTTTACAGTCCAAGATTTGTTCCATAAAAACAAAAATTTTCCTCCATAAAAAAAAAATTCTTTATCCTTACACATCGTCGAGTTTCAATACTGCCTTTCAGGGTGTAGACTAAAACTATTGAAACCTTCCCAGGGTTTTGAATTTTAACGGCCCTCTTATTTCTATTCAAAAGTATTAAGACGGTAAATAAAATGAAGCGAGTCCAGTTCGGTGATTGTACTGGACGATTATGGTCAGTTCGTTCACGGTGCTATTTATCTTTGGAAGCTTTTTTTTTTTTTTTTTTTTTTTTTTTTTTTTTTTTTATCAGTAAAGAGTCGAATTTTGAGAGCTTATACGGTTTGACGTTTTGCAGCAAATTTTTTGATATTTCATATATAGTTTCTCTACTAAAA
The DNA here is from genome assembly GCA_951213105.1 of Amaurobius ferox. Lineage (NCBI taxonomy): Eukaryota > Metazoa > Arthropoda > Arachnida > Araneae > Amaurobiidae > Amaurobius > Amaurobius ferox. The sequence continues at coordinate 12,254,872 of OX578136.1, forward strand.
TGGATCAATTTCCCCTTTTTCTCATAAAATTCCTTAGGTTTCGTTCGAAAATGGTTGCTTTCTCAAGAGGTTAAAAAACATTTTATCTAAAGTTGTGATCAGATAAACAACTAATCCAGGATATCAGATATGAGAATAAAATTCTGTAAAAAAAGTTTTAACGTGTAAAGTTTTTAATATCCAAACAGCATTGGTTTTTCATTCGTGTGTGATGTCATAACCTTATGTCATAACCTTTAAGACATAAACTTTTGATGTAAAGAACATCTATGGTTGGGGTATACCTGGTTGAAATCAAGGCGTTTTTTTCTTGTGTGATGTCATACCCTATGTCGTGTATAATGTCATACCCTATGTCATAACTTTTAAGACATAAATTTTTGATGTAAATAACATCTATCATTGGGGTATCTCTGGTGGAAATTAAGGCGGTTTTTTTCTTCAAAAAAACTAAAAAGTTATTGTCCGAGCGAGTTTTCACTTCAGTTTACTTACTTTCACTCGAAATATTTTCTAACCTATAAAAGATAGATATAAGTAGAAAGTGACAAAAATGTTCGGTAAGAAATTCAGTTTCTAGATTAATAATTTGTTTTTACAAAGCTCTTATACTTTTCGAGATGTCGTCGAATAGTTCAAGAAGAAAGATTTTTTTGCGTTTTTCATGTGTGCAATGCTTATATCTCAAATACTAAAAGTGCTAGCTATGAACTATAAGAAGAAATTTGTATCCCTTCCAAAACCCTATAAGTGTATATAATTGGATTTCGGATCGAGTTCTTAGTTTTTTAAAGAGAGTGGGTATAATTTAGTTTAATAGCTTGAACTATTTTGAAAAGGTGGTTCTAATTTCGATATTTACATTCAAGAGCGCGGTCATAAAAATCGACCTCTTTGATGGCTTGCACAAAATTCAAACGTACTTAGCATAACTCCCCTACATTTTGACAATACAGAAGTCAAAATGAATGAGACATGCCATTTTTAACATATTCACAAGAACAGCTTTCTTCCTTCAGCAAGTTAGCTCTAGACCTTTCAACAAGATAGGGCTCTATCCCATGCAGTAAAGTCGACACAAATGGTGTGTATTTTCCATTTTAATCGTCTCAAAACAATGACCCCTTTTATCGCAGAACTTGGCATTCTGAAGTGAAAGGCAGGACCCTGACGGAGGAGGATAAAAAGATGCATTACATCAAAGCCCGGGAGGATTGGAGACCTAGGCCGCATAAACAGTTTACGTAAAAAAGTCAATAACTTATTAAATATGGGGTAGCAGGAAGGTCGATCATTTGTTGCTTCAGGACTTGAAAATTCAGTCAGCGGCACTAGTTGAAGGTTCTAGTTCTCTCTATGGACATGGTTTCATGACACTGTAACAAACAACTAAGATTATAAATTTTTAGTTATTTTTTACTTCCTTATATTTTTACTACATTAGTCGCACCATCTTATTTTTAATCCAATTTTAACTTGCAAATATAAATTGTCCATTAGCCTTACAAAATATCGGACGGCACTATTACGGTTAACTTAGATTGCCACTAAAACCTCGCACGAAATTGTTTCGATCGTGCCATCAGCACACAATATAGCCACGTACCCTTACGCTCCGGGAGATGTGTTTTCATTCAAGGATGACAGAATATCAAGAAAATTGCAATTTGTTAACAGGTGTGCGGAGACAGAAGAAAAGGTTTGCAGCAGGCAGATCAGACCACACCCAGTCGAGGGTATCGCAAATGTGAATGAAAACTGCCACGTGGCTTTCATCGAAAATGGAACAGTAAGACGCTCGTTTCTACAACAGAATATTGAAATCATATCTCCCAGAACTATTACAGTATTTATAAAACTATTTACTCTTTCCATAAACTGAAATATATCGATAAGGGAAAAACTTGAGCAACGCGTATGAGCGCAAATAACACAACAAGGCAGCATACAGCTGTTTCGGGGATACGCTGGGTCCCCTTCGTCAGTGCATGAAAATCAACAAACCCAACAAGTCCAAAAGAAGAATGGCTGCAAAAGGGAGAAACAGAAGGATCCAGCTTCTCTTGCATCCATTTCTCTTTTGGATTACGGTTTTGTTGGGTCGAAACAGCTAGCTATATGCTGCATTATTGTGCTATTTGTGCTTATATACGTTGCTCAAGTTTTCCTTATCCTTCGAACAAAGTGTACTTTACTTATTGAAATATATAGAGTTTGCAAAATATGATGTATTTGGAATGCTCTCTAGTACATATATTTGAAAACAATGGAGTCATATCGAGTATTTCTACCAGGTTTTCTATTATCGCTGCAATATTTTGTATTTCTCCACATATACTTCTACTTAAAAATTATATATTTTTGATTGAGAGGGGAAAAAACACGTTGCCTGGATATTTATTAATTTTGTCGGCTCGAGAACATTCCAAACACGCTATTTGTTGTCAAATCACCGTAAATAGTTTAATGAAAATCTAAGTAAAAAAATTAAATTATCTAAAGTAAAATGCAAAAATGTAATATAATGCAAAGAAAGTTTTCTCGTTCACTGAACTACATTCACATATCGCAATATCGGGAATTTTTGCTAGTAATGGATGAAATAATACCACATGCGTAACATGGCACAATTTTCGACAAAATTATATAAGCATTTTGCAATGATGAGGTGTGCCACAAAATGATTCATCCTGGCATAAATCAACCAAGACGGTAAGATTTTACTAATAATGAGAATGTGAAAAATTAATATATGAGAAAGGTCAATGGAATCTCTAACCCCAGATATTTACACATGTAATTGCTACAAGACGAAATCTCATCCAAGGTTTTTGAACCTTGATGTTCATGAACATGAACTATTGACTGGGTGGACAGCTGATAGACTAACGGAAGTTTGCTCGACAAAGAGAATGACATACCTGGGGTATATATTTCTTGTGATAGTGGGAATTGATACCTTATCAGAAGCAAAGATCGCAAGTATTCCTTAAAACAGCATAGAACTAAATCTATATTTCTATTTATTTTGTGTAATCAGTGGTTCAGTTCAAATGAAATTAAATCTGGAGTGAGGCCTATGGGAACTCATACAGGAAAGGATTCAAATATCTCCTTCTGACTGCATATATTCACTCTACTTCAAAAACTATTCGACGATTTTTTTTCTTTTTTAATTTAGTAAGTCACTTATGGGTAGTACAATTTTGAAAAATCTGCTGTGGGAAGCACATAACTCTCCCTACAGACTTAAATTCATTTTATTTTTTTTATAATTCATTAAACTGATCTTAATTATCTTAATTATATATATATATATATATATATATATATATATATATATATATATATATATATATATATATATATAACTGTTTTGTTGATTTTAATATTTCGTTATTACTTGATTTGGTTATAATCTCTTTCTAATATCTATATGTATATAATGTGTGTGTGCGCGCGCACTCGTGCGTGTATGTGTAATGAAAATTTTTAAAAATAATCAAAGAGTGAAAAGAATTTACATATTAAATACTAAGCATGTGTTACATGTTAGATTAACAATACAATAGTAATATAATTGTACATTAAAATCACATGCATTTATTGCTCTAATTGTAACATATAAGGAAGATGAAATTAATAAGTAAACTGTAAGATTTAAAGTACAACTTTAAAAGACATAGTATAGCACCTATAACTAATTAAAATTTGCTGTGGTTGCAAGCACAGTTCTTTGGACTGATTAATAATTATTATCTATTTGTATCTAACAGGCATTTGTTGAATTTAAAATGTTGTATATCTAGTATCTTTCCAGTTTTTAGTTTGGTAACACTGGTTTTCAATACTTTACAACATTATGATTTTGTTCATTCTGTCTGTCTGTCCATTTGTACGATAACTGCCGTAAAAATGACTTTATCAAAATGAAATTTTAGTATGTTGTTGAGACGAGCTGTGGGACCTATGGGAATGTAAATGAATAATATCACCCAATTAGTTTTGGAATTAACCCGGGTTGAAATAATGAAATACATTGAACCCTATGGGACCTCATTTTTAAAACATTTTTAAGCGAATTTAAAATTCACAAATCGCTTCGAAAATTTTAGGAAACATTTAAATTATCCCATAAAATATATAAAAAAAATTTCAGCAATATAGGTTGGTATGTTTTTAAATAAAAATTAAAATAATAATGACAATGACACCCATATTATATGAAAAGATCACGTAACCCACTTCAAAATAGAATATTACATCCATCGTGTGTCAAAATCGTGATTTTTAAAGTTCTTAATTTATATTTAGTGTTGCATCCATCTTTTTTTCTCTTTTTCTGTGAGTCTATATACTGTTCCAGTGAAATTACAATATTTTTGAGTTCAAATGATCATCAACCTTTGATTATTTCTACAACGAAACCTAATTTTCACGTCTGGAGAATGTAAACGCATCCAGCTGTAAGAGGAGTTGTATAAGAATTGCTGAATTTCTTTAATACAAAATTATTTAGCTCTAGAGTCTGCAATATAGCTGATATGAATGAAACATTCTTTGATTTTACATAGAGAAGCAGACCATTCTATATTATTGCATTTTTCGATGAAGTTTTAAGCATGGACTTAGAAAATACTTTTACCTCCATGGTTTTAAGTTTTTAAGTGAAATAAATTATTGTGGTATTGTGATAATTTTTAAAATATCGCCACTGAATGAAAGGAATGGAAAAATGTTTATGAATGAAATATTCACTGTTTTTATATAGAGAGCGAGGCGATTTATATGAATAAAGTTATTATTTGAATAAAGTTCATTTGTCTTCGATGAAGTTTTCAAATATAATAAATTATTGTAGTACTGTGATAATTTTAAAAGTATCGCCGCTGAATGTATCGCATTTTAGAGATGCTTTTATAAAATTGCATTGCAGTTGGGAAGTGTTTCATAGTCAATGCTTTATGTACGATCGATCTTTCTTATTTATTTTAGTCTTTATGTTTGGCAACACCGTATTTTCACTTCATCTCTCTCTCCCCTCTCCCCCCCCCCTCGTTGAAAACTATTTTGAAAACTTTAAATAGATATGTAAATTTCAAATTTAAGGACAATATATATAAATAAAATTGAAAATCTGTCTGTGTCTACTTGTGTGTTGTCGCATCATCACAAGAGATCAGCTGCACCGAATTTCATAAAATTTTTGTGGGTAGCCGTAAAGTAGCCCACTTAAAATTGAGTCCATGTTTCGAGTTTCTGAGACCAGGGAATATCGAGAAATTAATAAAAAAAATGAAAACTTCCATAAAGATAACATTATGCATACGATATTTGTTCCTCCAATTTATGTGAAGAAAATTATAATATCATGTCGCTTAGCAACAAATTTAAGTCCAAAGTGTTAATGCAACAGACGATTTTTATTAAATCCGATTTTATTTTCCGATTTAAATAATAAAGAAATGGGTATAAAATGAATTTTATCGAAATAGCGTTTTTGATCCATACGTTTTTGATCCATAGCGTTTTTGATCCATTAGCGTTTTTGATCCATTCAAATCTAAAGAGTACGAGTATTACTGATATTTCAATTTATATATATTACGTCGTCTACTTTATTATTACTTGTATTTAAGATTTTTAAAACTCGTATACTGTACGGATCATCTTCTACTAATACACGGGTACATCCTCTAAACTACGAGAATATAAGTAAGACGGGTATATCTTCCCATACAATTTTAACGCTTTCATTTTGACATATACTGATCCAATTTCATATTTTTTGTACATTTGTTTACAAACGGGACCAGAATGTTTTATTCTTCAGATCTGTTTGTGAAGGTAATTTTACACAGCGAGAACAGAGATTCTTAAAATAATTTTTAGGAGCCTTAATTTAAATATTTTCATAGAATGTTTTGAATAACAATGTCATTTAGGATACTATAGGAATTTGCACATGATTGTAAATTTAAAGTTTTTCTATAATGTATATTCCGTACGAAGAACGGGTATACCACTAGTATGAACCAAAATTTTCACCATCCTTTCCATTTTACTATAACCGAATTTAACTGTATTATTCTAGTCACAATTCGCACAAGCTTCCGACAACTAATCTCAGGCGGAAGTTTCCCAGCTTATGATATCTTAACAGCTGTTTTTGTCTGCTCTGCTTCAGGTGGGTGGGCGAGTTTATCTGGACTTTCTATCCCGCACGCGTAGCGATAAACAACAAGCTCCTACAGGTGGGGCGACGTTAGCAAACGGGGCGTAGAGAGATATTATTGAGGCAAAGTTTGCACTTCAAGCAAAAACAATCATTTTCAGTACTGGTGACTAGCAGAACGGTAATGATGCAGGAAGTATTTCCTTCCTTTCCTAAAATGCTGAGACAGAAACAAAGGATAGTTAAGGTCACATCTGTAGTTCGTACAAATATTGTATCACCTGCGCATATTGTATTTTCATTCGTACAACTGGGATGATGGTTGTGAAGGGGAGTCCACTCGACTTTCTCATACCAGAATCCATTTTTAAGTAGCTTACAGTTTATTCCACTTATCTTTCTCAAATTTTACAAGAAACAATATGAAAAATCGGTATCGTTGTTCAAATGATTACAATTATGACGTGTTACCCTTCACTTTAAAAGGCTTGAAAAAATATTTCCGTTGATACCCTACTTGGCAATGTAACCCCCCCCCCCCTCCGTGGTAACTTACCGGCGTCACTTCATGCTAGAGTTCTAAAGTTTATGTCAATCGTTTTCTAAGGAAAAATTACATAAGAAATCTCTATTTGCGTAACTTTATTAAAGGTTTTGATTTTTTGATGAATTTTTCAAAATTTCACTCGAAAATTTAGGGAGATTCTGGACTTTCGATTGTGTTTAAAAACAATAAGCTTCCAGTTTACACGGATTGTAATTTTTGTACCAAATTTCATTCGAATCGCTCCATTCGTTAACGAGATATCGTCTTCACACACACACACACAGACATCACCTCAAAAATGTTCGATTCGTGATCAGGGATGCTTGAAACGTACTCTCCCGTCGAAAACTTGAATTCGAATTTTCGACCCCGTCACAAAACTTTCCTTATACATTATGTATATAAGGAAAGTAATAAAGCGGTTTTAGGACGGATATAACACTAAACATAAATTGAAAAGAACTTTAAAAATCACGATTTTGACACAAGATGGATTGTATTGATCATTTAAACTCAAATATATTATAATTACGTTGTTTTAAAATATAGATGCACAGAAATTAAGCAAAAATAAAGCGGTTTTAGGACGGATACAACACTAAAAAGAAATTAAAAAGAACGTTAAAAATCACGATTTTGGCACAAGATGGATGCCAGATTTTGCTTTGAGGTGGGTCACGTGATCTCTTCATATCATATGGTGTCATTATTATTTTAATTTTTATTTAAAAAAACTACCGAATATATTTTGCTGAAATTTTTTTCGTATTTTTTATGGGATCATTTGAATATTTCCTAAAACAAGAATTCGAAGCAATTTGCGAATTCGCTTAATAAATGTTTAAACAAGAAATATCAATCATGCTTAAAGCATTGATTATGAAACACTTTCCAACTTCAATGCAATTTTATTTAAACATCTCTAAAATGCAATACATTCGTCGGTAATATTTTAAAACTTATCACAATACTACATTAATTTATTATATTTGAAAACTTAAACCTTCATCGAAAAAAATGAACTTCATTCAAATAACGGCATTGAAATATAAATTGCCTGGTTTAAACATCTCTAAAATGCGATATATTCCTCGGTAATGTTTTTAAAATTATCATAATACTACAATAATTTATTATATTTGAAAACTTCATCAAAAACAACTGACATTCATTCAAATAACGTCATAGAAAAAATAACACGCCTGGCTCTCTCTATGTTGTTGTTGTTCTCGTGTCCTAATTAAGGAAAGAAATTTGCGCTGCTTCTGGCTCTCTGTATAAAAGCAGCATTTCATTCATAACATTTTCCCATTCATTTCATTCATCACAGTACTAAAATAATTCATTTTATTTAAAAACTTAAGACCATGGAGCTACAAGTAATTAAACTCTATGCTTAAACCTTCATCGAAAAAAATCGTCCTTCTCTCTGTAAAATCAATAAATATTTCATTCATATCAGCTATGCTGACTCCATGAGCTCAATTTTGCGTTAAAGAAATACAACAATTCTTATACAACTCATCCTACATATTTTGCTGTTTACATTTTACATAAGTGAAAAATAGGCTTCGTTGTAGAAATAATCAAATTTGGATAATCATTTAAACTCGAATATATTGTAATTGCGTTGTTTCAGTAGTAGATGCACAGAATTTAAGCAAAAATAAAGCGATTTTAGGACGGATACAACATTCAATATGAATTAAAAAAATAACTTTAAAAATCACGATTTTGAGACAAAATGGATGCTATATTTCATTTTGAAGTGGGTCACGTGATCTTTTCATATCATGGTCACGTGATCGCTTCATATAAGAGGTGTAATTATTATTTTAATTTTTATTTAAAAACTACTGAATATATTTTGCTGAAATTTTTTTTATATATTTTATGGAACAATTTGAATATCACCTAAAATTTTCGAAGCAATTTGTGAATTTTAAATCCGCTTAAAAAATGTTTGAAAAATTAGGTCCCATAGGGTTCAATGTATTTCATTTTTTCAACCCGCGTTCAATCCAAAACTAATTGGGTGATATTATTCATTTATATTCCCATAGGTACTACAGACCGTCTGAACAACATACTAAAATTTCATTTTGATTAAGTCATTTTTACGGCAGTTATCATGTTAACGTACAGACAGACAGACAGAATGAATGAATGAACAAAGTCATAAACACTTTTCAACTTTATTGTAAAGTGTTAAAAAAAATAAATGACTATTGTCAAATTCAAAATACAGAACTATTACAAAAAATGTCTTCTCTAGTGAATGAACCAATCTTAGATTCACGAGAATGACATCACATAATAATGCATATAGAAAATGGACATATTTGACAACTTTTTACGAAATTTTATATAGTTTTTCTGGTTAATTTGTTTGAAGAACGTGCAATATCACGAAAACGGTTCATGCTAGATTTCTACTGTTTCTGTCAATCGTTTTCAAATTAAAAATAGGTATGAAATGATTATTTATTTAACAAAATTCAAAGTCTTGATTTTTAATGATTTTTCAAAAGTCTATTCGCAACTCGTACAATATCTCGAGGACGGTACATGCTAGCGTTCTAAAGTTTAAATCATTGTTTTTCTATTCAAAAATTACGTCTGAAATTATTTCTTTTTATCATTATTGAATGTTCTGATATTTTAATGGTTTTTAACACTTTACAACATAGTTAAAAAGTGTTTATGACTTTGTTCATTCTGTCTGTCTGTCTTTCTGTCCGTTAGCACGATAACTGCCGTAAAAATGACTTTATCAAAATAAAATTTTAGTATGTTGTTCAGATGGTCTGTGGGACCTATGGGAATATGAATGAATAATATCACCCAATTAGTTTTGGATTGAACCCGGGTTGAAAAAATAAAATACATTGAACCCTATGGGACCTCATTTTTCAAACATTTTTAAGCGAATTTAAAATTCACAACTTGATTTGAAAGTTTTAGGAAATATTCAAATTATCCCATAAAATATATAAAAAAAATTTCAGCAAAATATATTCAGTAGTTTTTAAATAAAAATTAAAATAATAATTGTATCCTTTATATGAAGAGATCGTGTGACCATTATGAGATCACGTGGCCCACTTATGGAGAATGTAAACACCAAAAGATGTAGAATGAGTTGTATAATAATTGCTGCATTTCTTTAAAGCAAAATTATTTAGCTCATGGAGTCTGCAATATAGCTGATATGAATGAAACATTCATTGATTTTTCACAGAAGACGATTTTTTCGATGAAGTTTTAAGCATAGAGTTAAATTACTTGTACCTCCATGGTTTTAAGTTTTTAAATAAAATAAATTATTATAGTATTATGATGAATAAAAGAAATGGAAAAAAGTTTATGAATGAAATGCTGCTTTTATAGAGAGAGCCAGGCGATTTATATTTCGATGACGTCATTTGAATAAAGTTCATTTGTTTTCGATGAAGTTTTCAAATATAATAAATTATTGTAGTATTATGATAATTTTAAAAATATTACCGAGGAATGTATCGCATTTTAGAGATGCTTAAATAAAATTGCATTGAAGTTGGAAAGTGTTTCATAATCAATGCTTTATGCATGATTGATATTTCTTGTTTTTTTTTTTTTTATTTCGTTCGAAAATAGAGGTGGGGATCTTCTGAATATTCGATCGCGTTTAAACTCAATAGGGTTTCAGTATACACTGATTGTAGTAATTGTACCAAATTATATTCGAAACGCCTCATTCGTTCGGGTGATATTGCGTCCACAGCTTTATACACACAGGCATCACTTCAAAAACGGTGGATTCGTGTTCAGGAATTCTTGAAATGTGCTTTTCCAACCGAAAACTCGTATTCGAATTTTCGCTTCTGTTACAATACTTTTCCTATACATTACACTTTGTAGGTAAGGAAAGTAATTACATGGTGTTAAGCAAAATCATTATACAATAAAAAAATTGTCCTCCACAATACTTTGGAATTTGCTGACTTATCGAAGACAAATGAAATGACACCTTTTATTCTATTTCTGAAAATGTGCAATTTATACATTTTTTCTATAGTGCTAATTAATCTACCCAAGTAAATTTCCTAAAAATTGGTAAAATACTTAGATAAAAGTGAAGGGACTTAAGCCCTATAACAAAAAGTTGAATAAAAGCAAGAAAGTGCTCAATTGATCATCCATAGCCACTCATGAATCACGGTTTCGCGGTCATTGCAGTTTGTCTGCACGGTGCAGGAGATAAAATTATTTGTGATCATAAAACTCCTTAAAGTAGGAATTTCAGAGCTGTTATGGTAGTATTGTAACTTCGAATCCAGTAACGATTGGGGGCGTCTTATACCCTCCGCATTGTTAATGAAATTCTAAGCACTGACTGATCATCTTATCGCCTACATCATGTTGATGACTTCGAAAGTACGATTCACGGGTGGTGATAAATGATCAGTTGAGCACTTTTTTGCTTTTATCCTTAAATGAGTTGTCGTCAGAGTCAGAGATAGCAGATAGATAGACAAAACTAATCGAGTCCACCTCAAAAGTAAGAATCACTAATTTTGTCTCGTGGCTTCAATAAACATTAAAATATATCACATCTGCCAATTACATAATGCATTATTTGCACTTTTGAGGCATTATTACTTTCTCATATTATACAATGTAGTATAGGAGAAGTGTTGTTTTCGCGGAAATTTTCGATTTCGAGATTTTGATGCCAATATAGGTTTTAGGACCTCCTGAACACGTATTGACTGTCTGTCTGATGTCTGTAGTCGATTTCTTGTGTACGCAGTAGCTACCATAGATACTAATGGATTTTCACGAAGCTTACATACGGCTTTGTTAACGAGAACTAGATGGATTTTTAAAAACTTCGAAAGTTTTTTTTTCTTATGGCAGCATAGGACAGAATTTGGCATAACTACGCATAAAAGGGTTTATTTGTAGCTCATTGATCACGAAACTTAACAAATTCAATCATTGTAATTAAAAATAGCTGCTGTACAATTTTTATTTTCGCGACGCCATTAGCTTCCCCGGGGTTTTGTGTTTGTGGCATCATTACTACCCCCCCCCCCCTACTCTCGGGGATACATTGTCAAACTTTGTATCCATCGAAAAAATCTTTTCAAGCTCTTTAAAGTGAAGGGGAACATGCTATAATTATGATCCTTTGGATCAACGAGACATATTTCTCAAAAAAATTTCTTGTAAAATTTTCAAAATGAAAAAAAAGAAAATATCACAAGCTACTTAAAAGTAGATTTTGGTATGAGAAAGTTGAATTGAACCAAACTCCAGTTAATAATAATTATAAAATGCTACTATATCAATCCTACTATATCAATATTCTTAATCTAGGAATGGTAATCCCGGAGATGATCCGAATCCAAGCTAAAAATTGAAACCAAAATATGGGATTAGAAATGCTGAAATCCTTGGATTTTGGGATTTACCTCAGTTATTTTAATTCAAGAAATAATAATTTCATAAATCAAAATAACTTTTTTTTAAAATTACCATAAAAATTTATGCTAAAATTGACGCTGACAATTTCTGAACACAAGTCTCTCTTTTTTCATTTATATTCATTGAAATGACTTGTATTCGTTTTTAACAGAATAATGAACGCATTTTAATTTCATTAATGTAACTACCTTTAATTGGCAGTTTCCAGTAATTACATTTTTGTATTTAATGACTTTTTTAAATAGCATCTTTCCGAGATCCTCTAAAACTGTTCTTTTACACGTTAGTTTCATAAAATAATTTTCTATCAGAGACGGAAAGGGACATTAGACGGAAAAACGTTATGCAAGTCTTCAATATTCAAAATAATTCCTTCTTAAAAAAATCTCTGTTCCGTTAAAAATATTAAGCAGAATCATTATGAGTCCTTATTTTAAGCCATTTATGCTTTGCATTATTCCCCACCTTATAATAGCCTAATTAAATATACTGTAATACCCACCTTATAATGCCCTACTTACCGTTTCAAACCTGTGCATAAATTATTTTCTTAAAAATAATAATCATAATAATGGTCTTTATTTACAACAACCTGTCATGTAAATATGTAAATACCATTTCTTTCCGCGGGAGGGGTTCTCTTAGAGGGTGGTGTACGGATCTTAGCTCCTTATAACTCTGGTCCTCCTTTCCTGTAGGGTACACAAATCTGCTGAGTGTTCAAACGAAAGGGGCTTTTCATAGGTTACGGGGAAGGACTGGTTTTTACGACCATAGCCGCAGATCCGTAGGCGACTGGAGTCGAGTCTCCTCTGGATCACCTTTCGGCTCCCGTCCGGTGAATGATTCCGCTGATTTTGCACCTCTGGTCGCTGTCTCATCCAATTGCAGATATAACTTTGTCCCTCCATCCACAAATTGGCGTAAACCATTCAAGGTCGCCTGGAGGTGCTGGCTAATCTGTAAATACCTTTGCTGAGCACATGTACTACAATGTTTACTCGTCTATTTTGAAGTTGTAACTTATTTTCAACTCAGAAAAAAAAATGCCCCCCGTACTGTAACTTTAAAATTGCTGTTACGGTTTCATCATGTCTAGAAAGCGGATATCAAGAAATCTCCATCATAGAGAAGCCATCTGCGAATTCAATCTAGAAACCACTAACACTGATAAAAACCCAAGAGGCTGCAAAAATAGTTGTTGGACATGACACTGTGAAAACAGAGAAAATAGGAGGGTTTTTAAAGGTTATTTCAGAAAAGGCGGTTATTGGTCTGTACGCAACTGACCCCAGGGACTGGCTAAACAGATTTCATGTTTCGTGGCAAAATGTATTTTCAATCTCCCACTGTCTCCATTCGACTTTCTCATGCATCCATATTCCACAAGGTCTACTTATATCATAATCAGCATCAGAATACGAAAAACTATATATTTATTAGCTTCTTGATATGAATAGCATCTATGCTTGGGTTATCTGTAGCGGAAATCGGAGCGTTACGAAAAATGTAAACACTTTTGGAGGCTTATACCTCCGAACCTAATAGATAAAAATGCAAATAATTTTTCTTATTTTGCCTAAAATAAGGTCTAAATTATGAATATATACAAATAATTTCAATATTTTAAACATCGGCGTCCATGGACGCCAATGTCCGCAAAGGGGGATCTAACTGTTTGGGATAGGGTATGTCAAATACCTGTCTTTTTGAGAGGTTCTTCGTTTGAGATTGACTCTGCCCCACCCGTAAACAAAAGGTTAAACAAATTAGAAGGTTAAATGAACTTGGGAGTTTAAAGATCTTTAATGATTGATGAGATCTGAACAGAAGAGATGGAAGTATATACGTATTTATGTGCCACCTGCCAAGTTCATAGATTAACTTGAATGTAAAATCTCGTTAAATATATAAGTTTGATTTATATGCAGCCAAGCAAATTAGTAAAATAACTTGATGTTTTGACATTAATGCTATGGTCGAAGTTTCCAGATGAAATCGGGGCGAAAATTAAAAGTGCCGGCTATAGCTATAAACGCTAGAGACAGTTAGCGAGTAACCTGTAGTGCTTTGAAAACCGGTAAGCAAAACAAATGAGTCTGAAAAAATCGAATAAACTTATTTATTAAGCCACCGCTGGTTATTCTTTTAAATAAATTTGTAAAAGATCTTGCAAAAATATTTTTACTTTCTCATAGAGTACTCTCTCATAGTACAGAGAAACTATTGTTTTCACAAAAATTCTCGAATTCAAATTTTTGACATAAGCATGGTTTAAGACTTCCCGAACCCATTTTCACCACTTGTAGAAAGATGTTCGTCTCACTCTCTCTCTCTCTCTTTCTGTGCGTGTGTGTGTGAACATGATAACTCAAGATTGAATACACCTGCGTATTCTATCACATTCAATGTGTCAATATATTATGTGAGAAACCGTATAACTACATAAAATATTTAGTAGTTTCACTGATTATCAATCGAATTATTCGAATTTTCTGATTTTCATAGTATTATTTTCTTTCAAAATCACTGGGGAACAATGATCGCAGTATATAGTGTATGTAAGAAATGGCTAATTTGAGCTACGTTATGCATGTCAATATATCAACATAATTTGTGTTAACACAGATAAGTCAAATGCATCTAATTCATCGGCGTCACATTGCCAACTTGAAAATAAAGCGTTTAAGTATTTTTTACGAAACATTTAACAAAAACTACATTAACCCTTAAATGCGCACATATTTCAAGAACTTTCAATATTTTTTAGATATTTGTTTATGAACCTAGGACTTGTGGAAAAATACTAAAAAAAAATTCTTTTCACGTATTTGGCCTTTTATTTACAGTTATTTAGTGTTTGCAGATCTGCAAAGCTGCGCATTCACCTAACATTTGAGCATTATAATGAAAATTAAACAACTATGCACAAAATAATTCTCTGCACAGAAATAAAATTAATAATTTTTCATTAGACCTCATGAAAAGCTTTGAAGCAGTTTTTGTCTCTATTTAAACACAAGTTAACCATGCATTTTTCACATGCCATGTAAGTGTAGCCTCGGCAGTTGGGAAATTTGCATGTTGTTCTTTTTTCCTTCCATTCCGGCCAGTGATGGCGTGGATCCAACCTCACGTCTGCAGTAGGGAGGGAAAAGCCCTTATAATTTATTCTACCTATAAGCTTCGAAGTTCAACTGGAGGGGGAGATTTAGCATGAATATGTCGCTTTGCACATATGCCAAGCTGCGCATTAAGGGGTTAAAAATTCTAATAAAGATACATCTTTTACTTCATTCTGATAATGATTATGATACAACTGGAACTGAACACTATGGAATATGAATATACTATAAAAAATAAAGTGGACAGACGCTTTAGATATTTTTAAGTTGGCAACAGGTCTGTCACGCTGATGAATTGGATTCATTTGGCTGATCTTTATTAATGTATGTATATACTATTTTAATATCCTTTACACCCATAGAGTAATTCAAACCATCATTGTTCAGCATTGACAAGGCTACCACCATTATTCCAGGAACTATCCTATTTCTCCATAGGAACAACTGATACGATTATCTTAGAATTATTTGAAAAGTTATAAATTGATTAAGTAATTAGTGTATGCAAAATAATAAATTTAGCGCTAAACATTTATGACACTCTATATAACGAGTTGCATTTTTATAAAACTCAAAAACATAAGTACAACACATAAATAGTTTTACTTATTATACCAAATTCCATGAAAATCTTAACTACTTATTTCAGACCTTAAATACATTTTAGCAGTATTTTGTGCCTGTATGAAACTAGTAAATTAAGGAGACCCTGCAAAGTGTATCCTTTCTGTGTTAAACTTTGATATTTTAGGTGCTATTATTTAAGGCACAAATACTTGCATCATATAAAAAATTTTACTATGAATACTTAATATCTGTAATAGGTATTACAAAATATATGTTAACTATTAATCCTACTTCAAGAAAAATGTATACTTAAATTGATTTCTAAAACTTGATTTTTTGCTTTAGTTTATTTCTTTCCCCTTTTAAGTAAAATATTTAACTCCCCCTCCCCCCCCCCCCAAAAAAAAAATCGATAATTTCAGTTTATAGAATTTTTTTAATAATTTATTTAATATGCCTGAATGGTTATAAAACATTTCTCATATATTCGTAAATATATGTTTAAAAAGTCCATTGAAAGAAGTTGGAAATCAGTAGGTTTTTGTGTCAGTGTTGTGGTTAGGATCCCCCTTACAAAGAGAGTGGTATTTACCTAAAAGACCAGATTAATTATAAATATTATATAATACACTATATACACACTGTTTAAAAAAATAAATTTGCAATAGCATTATGAGATTTAAAATTTTGCTGACTCCTTAAATATATCAAAATAGATAGTACATAGCATAAAAAAAAATTTGGAGTAAGTTTCCTTTAACAGAGGTCACAGCTGTTACGTATTACAAAATATATATTAACTATTAATCACTACTATGCTGTTATGCTAACTGTACATTATTAGTAACCACATAAATAAATAGTTGATATACACTCATAAAACATTTATCAATATTAATTATATTGCTTTACTATTATGGCATAGTTATGATTTAATATAACATATTTTATTAGTTAGTACCATGGTTACCATGATACTAGCTAATAAGATGTGTTATATTAAACTATAGATGCTAATAGTCAATAATACCATGTTTACCATTGACTATTAGCATCTATAGTTTTTCTATTCGTTTAACTAATAAAACATCTTGAAAATACGTTTAAGGTATCTTTGCACTACAACTACGGAAAAAACAATACTCAGATTATTGACGTTAATGTAAATAAAAATTCCTAGATGCCTTTCTGTTAACATGAGGAGAATTTTGTGAAAGTCAAGATATTTAGTTGTAACTGTTATAACTATTACAATTTCCATTAATTAGAAATAAAACAACCCCCAGTTTGTGTTAACTATCAGCAACAAATTTTAACTTTTATTTTGCCTTCATATTAATTAATAGCACCTATATTGATACAATGCTCTCTTTCACAATTAGCTGCACGTTAATGCCAATATAAAATAATAATTAATATAGATTCAATTGGCGAGTATTATCTAAGGATATTCATATTCTAATAGTGAATAAGAACAATCAACCGTTACCACATAATACATAAACAACTCCCCCACCCCCACGAAAAAAAAAAAAGGATAAAAGTACCGAATCATCCATAAAATACTAAACCTATATGTTCTAAATATTCTTACCGGCAAGCAAGTTGGCAATTCGTCTGCACTGCAAAGCTTCGCTGCCACACAGAAAAGCCAAAGTACTAAATTCCAGTCCAGAAACCACATACTGAGGAATGTTTTCATGGTTCTACGATGGAAGTCTCTCGTTTTGGAAGTTTCTTTAAACTAGCTGCGGTTTCTCCATCACCTTCTAGGATTATGGCCACAGTTATTTTTTGTAATTAATGTGGATGAAAATGTCCTCTCCGTTCTACAATGCCTTACTTACATCCGTCCCTGCTCCCGGTGAGAACTTCGCGAAGGCTTTCTTCTATGGAGAACTGGAGAAATGGATTGAGATGAGAGGGTTGTTGCACAGAGGGGGAAATTATCGCCTCTTGGCGTCACTCGGCGACGAAAAATTGTTCAAACGCAGACGATGCGGAATTTGAGTAAATTTCTCAAAATGAGATTAAAAATTGAATCTTGCGTTAACTCTTAGATGAAATTTATAATACATTGATATTTTTTTTTTATTAGCAATTAGTTAAGATATAACACAAAGTAATTTGTTATGACATAACACGAGGAATAAATCAGCAGTCAAATCACAATGATAGTTCGAAATTAATAGTATGAAAGGAAACTATATTTTTATTTATTAAAAACAAATCCAGATGTTGCCAAGGGAAATTTTTTAAATATTAAAAAGAAGTTACCCACGTGATGTTTCTGTTCAAGGTGTTTATCGGGAAAATATCAAAAAAGCATTTTTAAATATAATCATATATTGAAAGCACTTCCTATCAAAAATATGCAGGATGTTTCAAATATACAGGATGTGTTACTGACCTCTCTTTTCGAGCTTCTGCAATTGGTTTTGCACACATACTTCCAATTTGAAAGTTTGTTAAAATGAAATTCGAAATTCATTCATGCAGTTTTTCTTTCGATAGCTGGTATTTTCATAACATTAAAAGAACTACCATAATCGACTAAAATCAGAATTCAATTTTCCCTCAACATCGACTCCTGCTGTCAACAGCAAATTGAAACCAGACTGCATAAAACGTGTCTGCACAATTTTATTTGCAGCTGAACTTGGATTTTTAAAATGAAAATTCCCAGTTTCTTCATAAGTAATAACTTTAAATAATATTGCACTTTTCTAAATTAGCTTGATTAACCTTGTCTAATGGAACTTTTTTTTTTGCTTGAAAGACTGTATAAAAATTTAGATCCCCTGCTTTTATGAAAATACCATCCACCGAAAAAGAAATCAACAGTGGCTCCAGTTCAATGGAGCCGAAATGGTTTTAGCGCGGGACAGTCCAGTGATTAGGCAGCGGGGATTGCACTCGGAGGAGCCGAGTTTGATTCCTGGCTATGCAGGCGGGTGGGTCTCTGACTTGCTAGGGGGGGGGGGGGAGCTATCGTCCTCGTCTGCGTTCGCCTTCTGGAGGTTGGCCTCATTTGATGGGAGTTGGTTTGCTGTCCTCTTGGTGTCCCGAGCCGTTCGTGCTCTGTATGGCGGCTTCCTCTGTCTAGTTGATTAGTCTGGCCCGTTGGTCGGTTTCGTGCTGGGGGGTCAATTCTCTTCCCGGCCGGAGATGAATGGACTTTATACTTTCGGGTAATGTCCCTCCGATCTGGATTTACAATTCCCGGCTCTGCCCCCGTGTTCACGCGGAGTGTTGGTACGTTAAATATATGTGTCTGTCAGTACTTCCGAGAGGTTGGTGGTAGAGGAAGAAGGGTACGGTCCCTGTGGATGTCGCCCAGACTGGATTCTGGTCTAAATTGGGTAGCACTGTTCTGGTCTAATTGGGTAGCACTATCTAGGCCGACCAACCAACATACCATCGGATAGGTCGGATGCCCTAGGTCGAAAGAAAGTAAAAAATGGTTTTACGTGAATAGCATCTTTCTTTATGGGTGCTTTGTCTTTAGGCATTTTCAAAACAGTTTAAAATATTAAGGAAAACTTGAGTAACGTATATCAGCACAAATAACGCAATAATGCAGCTGTTTAGAGGATACACTGGATCCCTTTCGGCAGCGTAAGAGAGGCAACAAACCCGAAGTCCAAAAGGACTTTGGGTTTGTGTTCGGGATTGTTGTGTTATACGTTGCTCAAGTTTCCCTTATCCTTCACGCAAAGTGCATTTTACTTACTGAATTCAAAATATCAATGTATCGAAATTGGAACCACCTTTTCAAAAGAGTTCAAATTATTAAAATAGCGAAATTATAACCATTATTTTTCAAAAGTTAAGAACCTGGTCCGAAATCCAATTTATATATCTTTATAGGACTTTCAAAGTATTCGCAAATTGTCCATAGTTCATTTTTAGTATTCACTCCAATTTCACTTTTTCAGGCCGCTGAATCAGCAGCTGTAAACCCTCGTATGAGTTGGGTGGTCTGCATTTTCTACTTCAATTTCATTCAGATTCATATATATATATATATATATATATATAGTTTAAGATAATCCAAAGGAATAATATAAATAAATTGTAACATCATTGTATTATTACATTTAATTTGCATTAGTTTTCATGAATTTTTTACGCATCCTTTTCTTTCATAATTATTATTCCAAATTCCTATTTCATGTTAAGCATGTATTGCAACTATATTAAATTCTATCCCACACTACTAATATTAACAAAGTCTTCCAGCACTTAATCTTTTCCTCCACCATACCATATATAGTCTTACCCTCTGTGTAAACTTTCTCATATGAAACTGCTTCCCCATCATATTTTTAAAACATAAGAAATGCAAAGACAGCATGTTTCCCATGTCATCATATCCTCCTCCATAACTGTACATTGTGTGAACCAACACAGACTGGATTGAAATTTCTTGAGAGCTCGGCCCTATATAACTAATTATGTTTTACAAGTGTCATCTAATAAAGTAGATTTTTGTAACCTGAAAAGTCTCTTCCCTGGATTATTGCAACTGCCATCACACACACACATATATATATATATATATATATATATATATGACTTCATGTCAAATTATTTTACCAACTTGCTTGTGGCATATAACTAATCTCTGACAAAATTTACGATACATGTGACTCTATAAACTTACTCACATAAATACATACTTGGAATTTCATACTTCCATTTATTCTTTTTAAACCTCATCAATCATTAAATATGTTTAGAATTCCCCTTTATTTCCAAATTTCTTTAAAAGCATAATAAAACATTTTGTGCTTATTCACCAAGATTTTACCAAGGAAGAAACACATTGAGCTACAAGTATTGTGACATTTAAAATGCTTTCTTAAAGCTAACCATGAAATTTTGCATAAGGACTTGTAGTTAGCACCTAAAATACCTTAATGTTTTACCTAATGAACTGAAGTCTGTAAAGTCACCTAACTGTTCTAAGTTCATGTATATTCATATACAAATATGGAAGTATTTTTCCATTATTCTAAGTAATTATTGCAAGTATTTTTAATTATTGTATTGCACCTGTTGCTGATATCTCCTAATTATTATTTATCTTCATGACCTGAATGGACTTGTCCCTCGACAGCATCATAACAAAATTTTGTGTTCTGTGTTTATGTTGTGTTTTTCAGTCTCTTTTTGTGCTCACCTGTATTGTCTTGTTTGCTGTATTATTAAATTTGAATTTCCCTTCCATTAGTAAAATTAAAAAGATCAAAACATTAAAATATCAATATTATAATTAACTACTATAGCTCGTAAACTAAGAACTCTATACAAAATCCAATTATATATCTTGGTAGGACTTTTAAAGAGGTACAAACTTATTTCTATAATTCATAACTAGCCCTTTTAGTTTTTGAGGCATTAGCATTAATTAAAAAACGTAAACATTTCAATCTTCTTCAACTTGACAAGATGAAAACTAGAAGAGCTTTGTAAAAATAAATTTTTTAATCTTTAAACTAGATTTCTATAGAACATTTTTGTCACTTATCATTTATATCTATCTTTTATAATTTAGGCATAAGTTTTATAGTAAGCAAAATTAAACAACATTTTGTTAGAATAAAAAATGTTTAGTTTTTTTTTTTTTTTTTTTTTTAAGGGTTGCTGGGGGGGTTCAAAATATTACAATATTAAAACTATTCATAAATATGACCATATTTCCATCAAAACAAGCAAAAATTGATTACATTTTAATCTATTAGGTTTGGACATATAAAAGTGTCCAAAGTGTTACATTTTTCGTAACACTGCTATTTCAACTATAGATGTTATTCACATAAATAAAAAAAAATCAGATGTGAACCGCACATGATTTTCTCTACATAATGCAATGACTTCACTTCTCACAGTTAAATAATGATTTACGACATCCACGGAATAGTTTGGCATTGAATTAACATCACGTCACTTGAAATTGGGCTCTTTTGGCAAGTTATTAACTTCTTTATCTCCACCAAGATTCTACTTGTAATTTTAATCCTGTTCGAAACCTCAGCTTTGTCTGGCCTCTTATGAAATAAACTTTTTATCTATTTTAAAGTCTGTTTATATATAGATATCTTTTATAAATAAGTACCATCTGGATTTTTTTTTCTTTCACAATTGCCAAATGATTCACCCAAATGAAATCTTCAATTGTCACATTTTAAAGATTTAAATTAAATTTTGAAATTCCATAGATAATTTTTTAACAAGAAGTTTGCAAACGAATTCCTTTTATGGATTCCTGGTGTTTTTGTCCTCCTGTATTCTATTATTATTGTGTTTGCCCACTGCATTAAAAGAAAATGTAGTACTTTCAGTGGATTCAAAAATTACTTTGGAAACAAAGTACAAAGCATTGATTCTTTCATATGGAACTACCCCAAAATATATGAACAAAAGTACTTTAAAGCTATCTGAAACTTAATGACACTCAAAGCTGATGGGAATCATGGGCCTGGAAGGCTACGGCCTAAGGAGCTATGACGAGGCTAAGGAGTTGACATTTCCATAATTGTCAATGCTACTGTAATTCAATTGTGTCAACATTATTGAAAAGATTCTATTTCATACAGCAATTTTCATTGCTCAAACTTTGGTAATTTTGCCCGCCAATTATGTTTTAGTACATTCCTCTCGAACAACTGATCATACAGTTGCCAGTACTTTACCACCTATTTGTATTTAGCATGTTTTGCATCAGGTTGTATAAATATTAAAATCATACTAATTTCCATCTATGAAGCATTTCTAAGTGCTTTCTTTTAGTTGTGATCTTTAATGTCCTGCATATTTGTGTAATTAGGTAACATTTCTTTGAATTGTTGCTCCATATCTGCTGTTCACCATAGAATTGCATTCGTGACTCAGATCGTTGTTGCAAAGAAGACAGAACAGTTCGACATCGAATTTTGCTGTCCTCTAATTAGATTGCACTCAGGAGTTGATTCCTTTTTCTTGCTGTGCACGAGAAAATCATGGCGAGTTTTCTTTTCATTCAAATATATGGCATTGCTGAAAGATTGCTGAACGAAATTGCTAGATGCAATAGGACATTAATTGTATCAAAGTGCTGGTAGGTCAATTGCTAAAGACTCAGTCAATTTATTTCACTATCAGTACCTCGCTTATGTTTATATAAAAAGCAATAAGAAATCTACAGTAGTAAGCATCTCTTATAAATGAAGCAAAGATTGTAAAAAAAATCTTTATTAAAATTTGTGAACATCAGGTAAAGCATAATAAAACAGAGTGACTGAAAATAGACTTTCTAATGTACAAAGCTTCTATAAAAAAAATTCTGTAAAAACTCAAACAATGTAATTAAGCACATATTAATAAAGTAAATTTGCTTTATTAATTTGTGTTCAATCATGTTGTTTAAGTTTCTACCTTCTTTTGCACAAAGTGTTTTTATTTATTAATAAACATATTTAGTTAATTCATCAATAAAAAATGATAATAAAGTGTTTAAGACTAGATTTTAATATTAAAAAGCACTTTAATCATAATTTCAACCAAAATTACTTTAAAATAAAATTGTATGGGAAACATGTCAAATCATCAACACTTTAAAATTATACAGAAAACCAAGAATTGGCTGTTATTAAAAGTCTTTAATTAAAATCTCCATCCACGGCATACACAAAAATTTATAACCATAGCGCTTTCAGACAGACACCTTCATCAGTGAGAAAGCGAAAATAAGTGGAAAACATGAGATTAAATGCACAAGCCACAACCGTGAGACAAAATTTGCATATTAATCATTTTACTTTTTAAATACGACACATTTAAAAAACATAATTTAATTACAAAATACAAAATGAAAAAAGGTCATAAATTACAGGCTAACCAATAGATGTCGTCAAAAGCAACAGAGAGCAAGCTACTCAATATCCAGAAAATCATACAATGGTTTAACATGCAGTGAGTTGAGAACGAAACGCCAAGTATAACCGAGGGTCTGAACAGGATCAAAATTGCAAATAGAATCACGGTAAAGATAAATGAAAAGGTATTCATAAAGTAAAATATTACAGGGATTATTGCAAATAATTAAAAGAAGTCTCATTGAACATAGGATGGACATTATCATTAATAACAAAATGGGCAAGAATCATGGACAGTTTTCTATTTTTAACATCATGATCATGCTCAGTTACACGAATACCGACAGTACGTTTTGTACTACCAATGTAGAACTTAAAATTATTTTCTGAAGATAAAAGAGGGACAATGACTGACCCTGGCCTGACACATGAATTTAATTTTTTCCTTAAATTTATCAGAATGAATATGATTAAATAACATAGTACTGGTAGAATGGGCAGACTTAAACTCATGACAAAAATAAATCAAAGAACAAAAAATCACAGGGTGAGAAGGAAGACTAGATTTATACGGCAAAAGGCATGCAATCCATTTCAACAATACACTCCTGCATTGAATTTATATAATCTTCACTATTGACGAGAACCAGGCTATTTCCCACCTTTATTTAACTTTGCCACTGATGAAGGGCATAATAATGCCTGAAAGCCCTATGGTTGTGAATTTTTGTGTAAGTCATGGATGGAGATTTTAATTAAAGGCTTTTAATAATAGCCAATTCTTGGTTGTCTTTATATTTTTAAAGTGCAGAATTATTTTATTTAATACATCTAATTTCAAGTTATTAAGTGCATATCGTAAAAGAGGTATAGCTAATTGCAAAAAAGCAGAAACATTAATAAAATTATTCTAACTCGACGTCTTTGTTACTTTTGGCAAAAATTCGACTTTTAATTAAAACAATGTGCTGCTTTTGAGCATACATTAGTTCTACATTACCTACCAAATATATTTAAATACAAAATTTTATACAGATACATCAAACTTTCTATACTTCCAAATGCTTAAGTTTAGTTTGACATGCTACAACACTCTTAGATTCCGGTTTGTTGGAATTCAATTTTGAAAATTAAAAGTATTCAAATTAACAAATGATTACTGCATTTATTAATTTATTGTGATTTAAACCAATAGTATTTTCACTAATTTTATTCATTTTTTTATAGTTTACTGCCATAATTATGTGAAATTTTGCATTTCAAGATTCATTCAGTAAAAGTTTTAATACATCTTTTTTCTGCATTTTTTTTTTTTTTTTAATGTTTTTTATATTACAAAAACAATAGGGTAAACTAATATTACATAATATAAAAGTTCTCCCCAACTGCTGTCTGAATTAATCTGTCACTATAAATACTTTGTTATAACAGCATACAAAGTTGATTAAAAATATCAACCAGATCGGGAGACAAAGAACAGTTTCCTTCTCCGAGATAAAAAGACAACCAGCATTAACAAAGGCAATACGACAGAAGAGTTATTGCCTTGCTGGTGCTTTGTCTTTTTACCTTGACAAAGGAGGCTGTTATTTGCATATAAAACCAGTTCATACTTTTAATCAATCCTATATGATGTTATTAGTGAAGTACTTTTTTTTATCAAACTATTATTACATTTCTTTAGGGTTATCAAACCATACATTTTACTGCTAAAACATCAATGAATAAAACAAAAAAAATATAAAAATGTAGCAAAAAGTTTGTTAGATTAAACAAACAGTAAAGGAAAAAAAAATGTTTGTTCATTATTCATAAAGAATATACCTCTGAAATCAAAAACTTTGTATTAAAACATATTTTGAGGCATATCATTTATTTATGCACATAATTGGAATGCAGTTTCACACAAAAAGAAGTCTAAAAACAAACTTAGTGATGTAATGCCGAAACATACAGCTAGTCATGTATACTAAAGATAATTAAAATACAGAACTGCAATGCAATAAGCAATGTCATATTCAGCAAAACTCTATTTGAAATAAATATTAAAAAGTTAAACATAAAAAATCACACAATTTAGAAGTAAAATATATACATTATATATAAATAAGCACATGAATAAATAAAAACAATTATATAATAATGAATATATACATATTTATAATTACGTTTGAATGGCAGTCTGATACAGTATTAAAATATACTCTCTTTTAAAAAAATAATACAGATACGGTCGTATAATATGTGTAAATATTATAAATTTTTTATGTCATTCTCAAGCTCATACAACTTTGCTTTTAATCTTCTTATAGCAGAAGTGGCCTGCTTGGAACGTTGGGCTGTTTCATGGACACATTTTAAAAGCTCCATATCTTTATTGTTATTTTCAAATATCATAACAGCCTACAAATAAAATAAAACTTCATTAAATATCTCTACTGAAGAAAACTGAATTGAAATCATAAAACGAGGAAAATATTATTGTAGAAATTATCTCCTAGCAGAAAATTAATGTTTTCTTTTTCATTGTTCCCTCCTCATGACATTAGAGAAGAAAATAGGTTACTGCGGAAATAATAATTGTCTTCTACCATGCTACAATTTTACTTTTCTTACAATGCAATACCATATGCAACAAGACAGTATTATGATGGGGTCAAAAACCTAATTCTTGGATTCAGATTGATTTACATGTTTTATGAATTCCTGAATACAAATTAACCATTTCCTCAATAATATCTGTCTTGTATCTGTCTGTGAGCATGATATATCTCAAACAAATGAAGATAATGAAATAAAATTTATGCAGTTTTTGTAATCGCAATTGGTAAACATAAGAGGCCTATTAATTTGCAGAGACAAATCCTAAGAAAGACCTTCAAATTTCCGAATTATTTAAAATGAATGAGACAATTTATAGGATGCTAACATGAATTTTTCTCCTGTATTGCATGCTTTTAATCTAAAATGAATTTTTTTTTTTTTAATCCTATGCCTGTCTTCGACCTCTCAGTCATAAGTCAACGAGCAACCCAATACAAAGAAGAACGATAAAAATAGTCACTAAAAACCCTGTCAGTACCACATAAGGGAAACAGTCAAGAACAGCAGGGCATATGTTGAGGTGCTTTCCAGTCATGGGAATGCCATGGTCGCAAAGAGGGCAGACATCTGAATCTGTCAGTTCCATTCGATACAAGTGACTCTGTAAGTAATCATGACCCGTGGCAAGTCTAAAGCAAGCCATGCCAACTGCTCTATGCAAGGAACTGGGTATTCTTGTCGACTTATTTAACAGGGAGTTCCACTTTTTCCCAGAAGCTCTCTCTCTGTACAGACTGAAACGGTTAGCTTTAATAGAGAAGGATATATATCATTTTATATGCCATACAGGCAAGGGAGGATCCGTTTGCATCATTTGAGATCCATTCTTAATAAATCTGCCTGCTCATTTCCATATATCCCGCAGTGGCTTGGAATCCCCTGCAGGGCAATGCGGTTCTTGATGTTCAGCAATTTATCTATTTTTTTACACAATTCTTGGAAATCTCACATTCCCAGAGATTGAAAGCTGTTAAGGTCATAATTGCTGCCCTGGAAGCAACAAAAAAGACGATATTTTCCTTTTCACACTGCTCCATTTTGTCTAAGACTAAAGAAATGGCGGCTATTTTGCCATTTTCAACGGCACAAAACAATGTGAGGTCTATAGAGTAAGTGCCAGCTCCAGCATTTTTAATGGCCCCTCAGCCGAACCATCAGTATAGACAGTGAGCCAAGAATCATCCGGGGAAACGTTCATGTATAGTAGTCAAGGCAGTAAATTTCAATTCAGAGTCAAGAGAAGATTTCTTGTTTACAACAGAGACATGATCCAAGTATCTCTCAGCAAGTTTAAAGTTTTTCAATGGACACTGTGCCGATTTATTATTTTTGTTGATTAAAATTAATATTGTCAAAAAATGCATTTTACATTAAATTAATTATTTATTAGTATATTAATTATACATGTAATCTGTTCTAAAACTTACTGCTGTGTACATTGCGTTGGTGGCCGCAAACCCACCTATTTCTGTGTTTAACGGGATACTAAGTTAACAAACTAAAAATTAAGGTTAATAGTAAAGGAACAAACATTTATTTATCACATACTCAATTTACACTCTTTAGTTTTACAAATTAAATAACTATCACAATAGTGGAATACATCTCAATGGTAGTTCGGGGGGTGTAATGCCAGATGAATTGATATTTGGTTGGAGCACGTGGTGGGATGCATTAATTAGCTTTTCCTTAAAAACACAAATTTAGACAAATAGGTTATCCTCATATAGTTTAATTGTACGGTACCTGATCTTCTTTCATATAACTTGGGTAACACCGATGCCTTGTCACACTTTACACTTGAAATACCAGATGAACATGAGCTCTCCTTCGAATTCCTATATCAGAGACGCACACACAACTCTTAACTCTGCTACCGTCGCTTCTTCTTGACTAGTCTAACTCCAACAGCCTGCCTTGACCAATTCTGACCCCCACTTCGAGCAACTCTCACTTATATCCCTTTTTCGGTCGGCGGTCCACGTGCTGAAATGTAGAGCTGAGAGCTAATCCGTAGACATGGCGTCGCCGTCTCGGTTGCCGCCAAACGGCTTAGTGTGGTATGTAAACATGGGCGTGGTATGTAAGATATGGGGCCACCTGTATATTATCGCCCATCTGCTTAGCGTGGGGATAATCCGCCCGCATTCCTGGTTCCATTATTTTTTAATCCTTCCAAATATTTATTACTTTACATTTCTGGCATTACATTCTCACCCCCCCGCGAAAAAAAAGTCCAAAAGTTACTCTCCCACAGTTTCACCCCAGTGGTAAGAAATTAAGTTCACAATGATTCCTCGCAAACACATAAGTTCATCCATCGTGAGAAAGGCTGAGTTCCACTTTTTAGCCTCGTACAACTCATAGCTTTGATAGTTCTTTGTAGTTTCTTGATAGTTCCCTGTCAAGTTATTCCATTATTCATAATTGACATAATGTACCATAAATTACATGAGGATTACCAACATTCACATTATTATTAAATTGTAAATTTTGATATATATTATTTGCAATGCATAATTTTCATTTCTCCTTTTACATAATTATTTACATACGACATATCATTACATAACAGCCTTCATTACTTTATTATTATTATACATTTTCTTGTTATCATTTCATTTTGTAACATATTGTAGTAGTGCAACTATCAACTTCCGATTCTTGGTTATGGTTGAATTCCATACCACCATATTATTTATAAATTACTTTGTTATTTCACTTTTTTTTTTTTTTTTTTTGAACTTGCCATATATGTAATGTCAGAAATACATAACATACTTTTTGAAATATACTTATATCCACAATTTAAAACATAAAAACATATACATATACACTCAATTATCACTTTCTATTTATGACATTAATTACAAACTTTTTACATATTTTTCATATTCTTTGTTTTATGAAATTACTATTTACAACAATTCGAGGGTGAAAATTATACCCTCTGGCATTATAACAAACCTCATCATCATTTCTATTATTTTCACAGTTTAATTGCTTTTCTTTAGTGACCTTCCCTTCCTTAATTTGACTTTGATCATTTTTTTCTAATCACTTTCTCATTTTGATTTTTTTCTTTGTCCTGTGTGTGTGTGTGGTTTGATTCGCTTTCGTCACTATCTTTCAAATATTGTTTTCGCTCCGCTGCCATGTATAGTTTATTTATGTGCACTTTATAAGTTTTATTTTCATCACTTTTAAGACATATTATAACATTATTATTTCGGACTAATTTCGTAATTCTAAATGGTCCATCATATCGATCCTCTAATACCCTTGGTTTTAGGAACTTTTTTAGGTACACTGTCGCTCCTATAAATATATCGTTTTTTCTCACTATTTTATATTTCTTTATTTGTTTGTCATTTATCAGCTTTTGTTGTTCCGATGCGTCTTTCACGACTTTATCTATATTTTTTAAATGCTGTGCCACATAATTTTTATAATTATTTACATCACTATACATTATATCTATTTCTTCCTTACTTGGTATGTTTGTTTGTTTAATATTTTCAAATGGCAATGATAAATCTCTAAGATAGAACAGGAATGAAGGCTCAAATCCTGTATTACTGTTAATAGTGTTATTCACATAAAACTTAAACCATTTTAAAGATTCATCCCATTCAAACGTAGTCTTTGACAAACACATTATACATTGTTTCATGTCTCTGTGTATTCTTTCACAACGACCTAAAGAACTTGGGAAATAAACCGAACTGTATCGCCTTTCAATATTTAATGCATTTGTAAAATCTATGTATTCTTTACTTTTAAAAATTTGAGCATTATCGCTTTGAATAATAATTGGAACTCCATAAGTTGTCACGAAGTTTGTTAGCTTATTCACTATTGTTTTAGCAGTAATGTCTCTGACTGCATAGGCCTCAAAGTATCGTGAAAACATGTCTACAATTGTAATTACAAAATTATTTCCTCCATTACTGCGCGGTAGTTTTCCTACGCAATCCAGTTGTAAATATATTCCTGGTTTTAATATTTCTGGCATAGCCTGAAGTCTGGCTGGTGGTATATTTTTGTGTTTTACTAATAAGCATTGATTACAAGACTTACAAAAATTTTCCACGTCTTGGAAAGCCCCTATCCAAAAATATTTTCTTGAAAGTAATTGGTATGTCTTTTTTACTCCGAAATGAGGGAAATGTGCTATCTCTATTATCTTTCCCTTCAGCGAGTGCGGTATTACAATCTTATTCTCATTTATTTTCCTATACGTTTGTCTTTTATTTTCCTTCTTTACCATTAACAGTTTATTTTGGCTATCAATATAGTATACCTTGTTATTGTGATATCGGTTTCTTCCTTTTTGTAATTCCTCTCTAATTTTACTTAATTTTTCATCTACCATTTGTTGCTCTAATATTTTCTCCACATTTATCTCATCATTTTTAATTAAAGTATTTACATATTTGATTTGGTTATCATTGTCAAATACATATCTCGAGCAATAATCACTTGCGTTATTTTCACCTTTTTGATATTTGAATTTAAAATCATACTGACTTATGTCAATTAGCCACCTCGATATGATATTTGGCATTTTATCTAATTTTATGTGGTACATAAGGGATTTTGCGTCACTCAGCAAGGTGAAACTTCTTCCGAACAGATATTCTCTGTAGTGTTGTAAGGATGCGTGTATAGCTAGCAATTCTAGCTTTATTGCAGGATAACGCTTCTCTGCCGGGTTCACAGGTCTTGAATAAAATTCGATAACATGATCGACTCCATTTACCCTTTGCATCAAAATACTACTAATTCCCTTACCTGAGCCATCCGTAGTTAAGACAAACGGGTTTACTTCATCAGGCTGTCTTACAACTGGTTCTTTAAAAATTGCATTTTTTAATTTTTCAAAAGCTTTTCTACATTCATTATTCCACTCGAACCTAACATTCTTTTTTGTCAAATTTACCAACGGTTCTGCAATTTGTGCATAATTTTTTATCAGACCTCTAAAATAGTTTGTTGTCCCAAGAAAGCTTTTTACTTGTTTAACCGTTTGGGGTTGTTTGAAATTTTGCACTTTTGCACAGTTTTTTATTGATGGGCTTATACCATTCGCATTCACTTTATATCCTAAAAATTCAATTTGCGATTTGCATATCTGTAACTTCGCCGGGTCGAGTGTTAAATTATTTTCTTTCAATCTTTGGAAAACAATTTTGATTTTCTCTAACATTTCGTCGTTATTTTGTGCGCATATGACTAAGTCATCTAAGTAAAAGTATATTTTTAACTCTGATAGATCTCCTAACACTTTGTTCATTAAAAGTTGAAAATATGCTCCTGAGTTTTTAAGACCAAACGGAATTCTTTTAGGATTAAAATTTCCCATAAAAGTTGTGAACGTTAAGGCCTTTCTATCTTGTTTTCTTAGTTCGATCTGAAAAAACGCCGCCTTCAAATCCATAACTGTATAAATTTTACTACCAGCGATATTTTGTAATATATCCTTCACCTTTGGTAAGTTTATTGGCAAAAGTGGTAAATACGCGTTTATGGCCCTATAATCAATAGCAAGTCTATATTTAGGTTCTTCATTTGGTTTACTTGGTTTCTTTACCAGAATAATGGGACTAGCGTACGTGCTTTGTGAACTTTCAATAATGTCATTTTCCAATAATTCCCTAATTTCTTTTTGCGCAATTTCTCGTACTGCTCTCGGAATTGGGTATGGTCGACTCTGAATAGGATAATTGTGCATAAGTTCGATTTTCGGTACTATTGCTGATGTTTTACCTAGGGTAGCATATGACTTTGAAAAAACCTCTGTATTGGTCATCATTAATGCAATAACTTTATTTCTATCTTCCTTATTTAAGTGCTGTACTTGAAAATCGTCTGGAGATATTTCTTTCTTTCTTAATTCCCGAATTTGTTGATAATCTGTTTTATTTAAATTTTGAATATTATTAATTTCCAACGTGGGTTTACTGCTTTTATTTTTTGTATCAACAATTTCAATTTGTTCTGTTATTATACCCACGTTCATGTTTTTATTAAGTGTAATTTGGCAATTTTTTTCATTGTATAACAACATTCTAATCTTATTTTTATTTTCTATACTTTGGATCGCTTCCTCCGTGATTAATGTTCTTGCCATTTTTATTGGAGAAAATAAAACATCCTGTCCCTCATTTAATTCCTGTGACAAAATCAATTGGACTATTTCTGACTCCCCTGGCTTTAATGTTATTTTTCTTTTCAATTTAGCGAAAATCTGCTTTTCCTCTTTCTTTTTAACATTCTTATTCTTATTACTTTCATTAGAACTTGGTAACCATTTTTCATCATTTACATTATCGCGAGTGCTACAATTTTGCATATTAGCGTTTTTTCTATCGTTATCGCTTTCATTATCCTCGCTTATTCTACCTTCATTCTCATTATTGAATTCATTACAACAATTATTTATTTCCTCATATTCGTCGTCATCATTATCATCGCTTATTCTATCTTCATTCTCATTATTGGACTCATTATAACAACTATTTATTTCCTCATATTCGTCGTCATCAGTATTATAATTTTCATAATTACTATTATATCTATTTTCATCGCGAATTCCCTGGCTTTGTGGTTTTTGTTTTGAATTCTGTATTGGGTTTGTATTTTCACTTTTATACAATTTAATCGCAGTATTCCCAAATTGTACTTCGTTATCTTCTGTATTTAAAATTGCTTTATGTGAGGATAAAAAGTCGTAGCCTAAAAGCATTTTATATTGCCCCTGAAAGTTCTGTTTTGTCACGAAAAAATAATTTTTGCATGCCTTTTCCCCAATTCTAAATGAAAATTGAATGCAATTTAAAAATTCTATATTTTCTTTAGTAAACGTCTGAAGTATTACTCTTCTGGTTATGTATTTTATTTTTACATTTCTATTCTGTTTTAGTTTTTGAAATGTTTCCAAATCTATAATACTAACTTGAGCCCCACTATCAATTACACTTATTATTTTTATTCCTTTGCAATCTATTTCTACCATCGGTAATTGTGGGCTAGATACGTTTTCACATTCGCTTGAAAGGATACTTTTGGTATCATATTTTGCTTTATCATTATTTTCATAATATTGTCCTCTCTCCAAATTTGTATAGTTTTGCCAGTCATCTCCATTTTTGTTATTTCTATATGTTTGTGAACCGAATTTATTTATTTCTCTGGAATTTGTACGATTCGTTCCTTGGTCCCAAATTCCAGCTCTTAGTTTAAATTACTATTATTATTGTTTCTCTCATATGTGTTTGATCTTATATTTCTTCCGTTGCGCCCCCTAAAATTTCCTCTTATACTTTGCCTCTCTCTATTTTCTACGTTGGTTTCTAATTGATCGTAATAATTTCTTTGATCATTATTATTTCCTTGATATTCCCTATTATTTCTATTATATCCTCCTCGTTCAAAATTTCTGCGATTTTCGTTTCTGTTTCCTCTGATATAATTTGTTTGCTCCAACCCATATTGCTGATATTTCATTCATTTGGGATTCCTTGCAAATGCAGTATTACACTCATTGTACCAGCAATCTGAGAAATAATGTCCATTTTTTCCGCACCCTATGCAAAAAACAGCTCGTTCCATGGATTGATTTGGTATATTTTGCAATTTTAATTTATTAATTTCTAAAGTCAAATCTTGAACCTGTGTTGTAAGTAACATTTCTTTCAGTTCGTTATGTGATTCTTCTGGAGTCCTATCATTAAGAATTATTTCAAACAGTTCGGCATCTTTTATGGCATCTTCAAACCGCTGCGGATCTTTTTTCTTCACTTCAATTGCCAAATCAGGGCGTAATGCGCTAATGAATTTTCCCAACATTATTTTATTGGTTATTTTCTCTACCTCTCCATCTGTTGTATCCTTAAGGTTCAAAAATTTACGCGCTGCGTTTTTTATTTTTAGCACAAGCTCGTCCACTGACATATCAGGCGTTTGTTTTATTTTATTGAAAGCGTCCTGTTCTTGCGTTATCGTTATTCTGTTTGAAAATTTATTTATTAGTAATATTTTTATTTTATCAAACTCCTTTTCGTTTTGTAATTCAGGGTTTTGAATTAAAAACTGCATAGCCTTATCTTTTAATCTGGTTTTAATGATAGCCACTTTATGCTCTTCCTTCCAACTTGCTAACTCCGCTAATTCATCAAATTGTTTTATAAAGAAATTTATATCTTCCTCCTTACTCCCACTAAATAATGGCAGGATCTGCATTACTGGAATATCCATATTTTTATTATTTCTATCCAATTTACTATAATTTTTATTTGATATTTTTGAATCTTCTTTCAAACTTGAACTCCTTGTTATAATTGCACTTTTCACCACTTTTTTAACTGGTCCCATTCCTATATCCCATTTTTCTAATTATACCTTTGATCTCATTTAAAAGAACCATTTTTTCCATTTCATTGATAAAACTTTACATAATCATACATATAACATAAGGAGAAATGAGAATTGTGCACAATATTTTCACAATCATCTATGTCGCCACCAGTTGTCCAACCTTATCAATATTTATTTTTTATTATTATTATTCCTTTTATTTTTATTAATTTCATAAATCCTTATTTTATTCCCGTTACTGCTAAAGTCACGAGCACCAAATGTGCCGATTTATTATTTTTGTTGATTAAAATTAATATTGTCAAAAAATGCATTTTACATTAAATTAATTATTTATTAGTATATTAATTATACATGTAATCTGTTCTAAAACTTACTGCTGTGTACATTGCGTTGGTGGCCGCAAACCCACCTATTTCTATGTTTAACGGGATACTAAGTTAACAAACTAAAAATTAAGGTTAATAGTAAAGGAACAAACATTTATTTATCACATACTCAATTTACACTCTTTAGTTTTACAAATTAAATAACTATCACAATAGTGGAATACATCTCAATGGTAGTTCGGGGGGTGTAATGCCAGATGAATTGATATTTGGTTGGAGCACGTGGTGGGATGCATTAATTAGCTTTTCCTTAAAAACACAAATTTAGACAAATAGGTTATCCTCATATAGTTTAATTGTACGGTACCTGATCTTCTTTCATATAACTTGGGTAACACCGATGCCTTGTCACACTTTACACTTGAAATACCAGATGAACATGAGCTCTCCTTCGAATTCCTATATCAGAGACGCACACACAACTCTTAACTCTGCTACCGTCGCTTCTTCTTGACTAGTCTAACTCCAACAGCCTGCCTTGACCAATTCTGACCCCCACTTCGAGCAACTCTCACTTATATCCCTTTTTCGGTCGGCGGTCCACGTGCTGAAATGTAGAGCTGAGAGCTAATCCGTAGACATGGCGTCGCCGTCTCGGTTGCCGCCAAACGGCTTAGTGTGGTATGTAAACATGGGCGTGGTGTGTAAGATATGGGGCCACCTGTATATTATCGCCCATCTGCTTAGCGTGGGGATAATCCGCCCGCATTCCTGGTTCCATTATTTTTTAATCCTTCCAAATATTTATTACTTTACATTTCTGGCATTACAGACACCAAGGGTCTGGAAAGGGAAAGCGAGCTGAAGAAGGAAAGTCAAGGGTATCATGCAGTTCTCTTATACAAAAAAGGAAAGTTCTTTGCGTTTTCAACCTCTCCACAGCTGGCCAGTAATGACTCAGAAAATTGTCCCTTCTTCTCAAGATTGTTTCAGCAAGGTTTAAGGCCATTCTCCATCTACGGTCACACAAAGGCTCCAAACCAGATTGAAGTTCCATAGCGGCAATTGGTGCAGATCTTGTACCACCAGTAATAAATCTCAGGATATGGTTTTGGAAAATATCCAATTTTTTCGAATTTGTCTCTGAGATTGTTATAAGTACTTCATCACCATACTCAACTACCGGTCTTACATAAGTCTTATAGGCGGTGCAAAGGACATCCTGAGTAGAGCCCCAGGTTGTGCTGGCCAATCGTTTTAGAAGTTTAGCCCTGTTTTCTCCACATTTAACAGCTTTTTTAACTTGGCCAGTCCAGTTTAATTTAGAATCCAAGTCCAAGCCCAGATAGGTAGTACTTTCAGTTCTTTTTAATAGTTGATCTTTGAATCTAAGAATTATGTCATGATGTTTGGTACTTAGCGAGAAGAGTTGGAAGGTGGTCTTGTCTGGATTTACTGTTATCTCATTTTCGGCTGACCACTTTTCCAAAAAAAGCAATGCTGATTGGAGCATTTTTTCCATACACTCAAAATCTGTACCTGTGGTCCAGATTACCAGATTATCTGCAAAAAGAAAAGTCTGAACTCCAGACTCATGGTTGCAAAGAGCATCCACCAAATCATTTATCATGAGGTTAGAGAGCAATGGACTCAAGACCGATCCCTGTGGCAAATCCTGCCTTATTTGTCTATATCCATAGATCCTATTATCGTATTTAGTGTGAATAAAACGTTGATCCAGGAACGATTTAATCCATCTGTAAAGATTACCATTTATATCATTTGCAATGAATTTTGTTAAGAGCTTTTTCCTCCATACAGTGTCAAACGCTGTGCTAAAGTCCACAAAAACTATGACAATGCTCTGCTTTCGTTGGAAACCATCTTTTATTTCCTGTGATAGACAAACAATCTGTTTAGAGGAATTTCTATGTTTTCCAAACCCAGCCTGGTGCTCGGACAGAATTTTCCTCTTCTCCAGTACAAAATTAAGGCGATTTGAAATCAGTCTTTCAGTTAACTTACACATTGTACTCGTCATTGAAATCGGCCAATAGCTATTTAAGTATTGTGAGTCATTTTTAGGCTTCAAAATTGGGATCACCTCTACTTTCCTCCAGGCACTTGGCAAACCTCTCTCTCTCTCTCTCTCTCATTTTTAGGCTTCAAAATTGGGATCACCTCTACTTTCCTCCAGGCACTTGGCAAACCTCTCTCTCTCTCTCTCTCTCATTTTTAGGCTTCAAAATTGGGATCACCTCTACTTTCCTCCAGGCACTTGGCAAACCTCTCTCTCTCCTCTCTCTCTCTCATTTTTAGACTTCAAAATTGGGATCACCTCTACTTTCCTGCAGGCACTTGGCAAACCTCTCTCTCTCTCTCTCTCTCATTTTTAGGCTTCAAAATTGGGATCACCTCTACTTTCCTCCAGGCACTTGGCAAACCTCTCTCTCTCTCTCTCTCTCCTCCAGGTAAGGTTTATAAGTTTCAGTAAGGTGTTTTTAGCCAATTGAAGGGCTCTTTCCCTTGACGAGGCCTTCCAAACCCACATCCAGTTCCAAATCGAAAAAGTCATCATTAAAGAGGGAGTAGAACTCAGAGGTCTCAGGGAGCGCTAATAGTTTGAGTTCGCTATTTTTGATACTATAACAGGGATGAAAATTTGAAATTTTGGCATAGTGCTTGCAAAAGGCTCCAGCTTTCTCTTTAGGAATAACAAGAGAATTTGAACCAACCCTAATGGGTTCATTTCTAGTTTCTCTCTGGTTGTTCAATCGGGACAAGAATCTGTGTGCTTTAATACCATCCTTTCTAAAATCCAACTTTTCCAGAAAAGAACGGTACGTGGATCGCTTGGACTCGATTATGGCCCTTTTCAGGACAGCTTGACATTTTCTGAGAACCATACAGTCTTCCATCTGGCCAATTCTCCTTGCCCTCTCTCTAGCATCATCTCTTTTCTCCTTAAATTCTTGTAGGTCAGAATTCCAGAAGGGAGAATACCTCTTTACCCACTCTCTTGGGATATATTTGGAAGCACATCTAAGTAAAATTTTAGTGAAGGCATTTACAGATTTATCAATGCTTGAATCAAAAGAAAGGTATTTTAACATGCAAGTCAGTCAATTTTGCAAAGGCAGTCCAGTCCGCCTTTCCCAAGTTCCATCGCATATAACGAGGTGCTTGATATATTGAATGAGTTCTACTGATGGTTGTTAGCAGAATTTGATGGCCCGCTCCCCCAGGGGCATTCTTTAACTCGTTTAATGTCTCTTTCTAAACCAGGGTGGGAGAGCAGCAAATCTATGTTTTTCCACCATATGAGAAGAAGGTGGGGCTATAATTTGTGTTTTCAATAAAAACAATTGGATTAGAGTCTATGAAGTCTTCAACGGTGCCTCCCACAGTATTGTTATCTGCATAGCCCTATCTACGGGAATGGGTATTAAAATCGCCCAAAATAATGGAGTTCTTGTTCCAATCACATAAAAGGTCTTCAAGATTTGGTTTATTTAAAGGAGGATTACATGGTAGGCAGAAGCATTTTGCCAGACCTGGATCTTCATGGCCTCTAATTTATCATTTGGTGTCATTGATCTCGTTCCCCTTTGCAGTAAGGGCACTTTTAACATATACTATTATTCCAGATGATATTTGTCTTGATCTTTCCAAAGAAAAAATCTGGTAACTAGGAATTTTATAAAAGTCCAGTTTATTAGTTGAAGCACCACACTCAACAATGCCCATAATGTCCACGTTATGTTTAAAAATAAAAGTCTTCAGTTCAGTGAACTTGTCAAACGTAAAATCTCCAGCAAAATGAAAATCATGCAAACTATGATTGTTTAGGAGTTACCTTAAACAATTCTCAAAGTTTTAGATATCTCATAAAAACACCCCTTCATGGTAAAAAAAAACTCCTTCCAAAAAAGTTATAAAATTTCAAAATAGTTTGAGCCAAATTCCTATTGTACCGGAGCTGTACTTTCAGGTCTAGGATACCATGCTGAAGGATACTGACTGACCCTCCTTCAAAGTACATGCAGACCTTTTTAGTTAAATTATAAAGAAATTAACTAACTAAAAAGGGTTACGCTTTCAATTTTTGAAATTCTACATCAAATTTATCTTTAAGTTTCACAAGAAAATATATACCCCCCCCCCCCCCCCCCAACTGGAACACACAAAATGAGCCATCCTTCATTAAAATCGGTTCAGTATTTAAGACTATAGATTCATCAACACTGAAGGGGGAAAAAAGGGGGTGGAAATAGCAATCATAAAAAGTGGAAGTTCTTATTCTTGGATGCTAGTACCATATGAATTTCAAAACCTAGACCGCCAGATTCACCCGAAAGTTTGGAGTAGAAAGAATAGGCAGCCGGGACTACCCTACCAATTGCAATTTGTTTTTATTTTGATTTTCTCAGCTATGTGAGCATATTACAGAGAAAAAAAGAATCAAGTATTCAGCTTTCTTCTTGGGGGCTGAACTTCAGAACCCTGAAAAATCGGGGTTAAGTATAATACATACTTGCCAGCTATGGATTCAGACACGAGGACTTGGTGAGGCGGAATGGTGCCGTAGTCCTAAAATGTTACTTTTGCATAGAGAATGTGATATCTGAAGAAAGAATCAAGTCACAGGAAAACTGGAAAATTTTAACTTGTTATTGTTTTACTATAATATCTAAATTTGCTAATATATAGGAAAAGTGATGTATTAAATATGTCAGTCTTTTACATTTTCTTTCATAACTTAAAAAGTGCAACCTTTCTCAACTTTCAAAATAATATTCTATTCTCTAGACCTGCACACATTTTTTATACCTTAACTAGCCCTGAAGACACATTATTTAAAGGGGGACATAATTGGATGTACAAGGAGGTCCATGTAGGGTGTCTAGATGAAAAATATCCAAAACATATGAAAGTATATCTCAGAAAGTATTTATTATTAGAAAATGTACATACAAATTCCTGACTATAATTACACGGAACATATAGCGAATTCTCGATAACAAAACAGTGCTTTTATGATACACCCACTTAGAATTAAAAATAATTAATTTGCTATGCAGACGTATTATACCCTAAACAAGCATACAGAGTGCATGCAATTCAGGTACATGACCTAGCTCATCCTAAAATAGTCTTTAAAACTCAGCTGTAGCATAATCTAAAACTGAGATTTGATCAAATTAGTGAAATACCTAAAGTTAGGGGGGAGGGGAGTTAAAAAATCATAATATTATGTTGCTTTAATAGCAATTCACATCGAGAAAACAAAACAGCAGTTCAATAATTAATTCAGAATTCAATTTCACAAATGAACACAATAAAGGTATGTTTAATTATAAAAATTTATCCACTGGAATCTCAATATTTGCTTACAAATAACACCAGAAACATCTATTTAGAAAAATGCCATTACGGAGTCAAATTTGTCACTGCTTCCCATAGCAACACCCAGTTTGTGATGCCATATGTACAGAAGAGGACAACCGGAGAATGAACAATTTCACAATAAAATCGAATATGCCAATTTTTATACTTTCATTTAAAAATTCATTGAAAATAAAAAATAAGGTAATTTTTAAAAAAATTATTAGAATACGAAGATCACAAATATTTTTTGTCAAATTATAGAATTGTAGCTGATCTTCCAGTTTTGAACGTAATGAAATAAATATCAGATACTCTAAAACATGCATATTTTAAAGTATTTTAAAATAAATAATAAATATGATGGAATTGGCCTATGTATTCAGTTCAAAGATCATTGGCAAGAACATTCTTCAATTTTTCTGATGGTGGCAAGATAGAAATTCTGTAATAATATTTCCAATCGCTAAAGAATTGATTTGTGTGAAAATCGCTTAAAATTGTACTTCCAACATAAAATAACTAATAAACAAATTTGAATTTATAAAACACTTGACAAGATCTATCATCCTGAGAATTCAGTTAACCCCCTGTATCGAATTTGGTGGTTGTGCGAAGCTTAGATTTTCTACTAAAGGCAACACACACATACATACAGACAGACAAGACAGACATATTTTTATTATCCATGTAAATAAAATTGGAAATCTGTTTGTGGGTATGTATGTGTGCATGCTTGTTTGTCTCATCATCAAGGGAGAACGACTGCACCGAATTTCATGAAATTTTGTGTGTAGACTAGAAATACCGATAAACGACTATAGATACATTCTTTTATTAATATTCATTTTTAAAATAAACATCAAAATTTTTAGAAAAACATAAAAAAAAATATTTACACTATTATCAATAATTTTTTAAAATACTCTCCACTTTGAAAAATTACTCCATAAATTTTTGGAAAGGAGTGTAAATACAATTCAAAAAATTATTTCAGGCAATTTCTACTAAGATATATAAGTTTAAGAACTGCTGATCTAAAGTAAAACCATTGGACACAATTAATTTGAATTAAGGATAAAATAGGTTGAGACACTTTGTTTAAGAAATACTACTTAATACAGAAAATCTGCTGACAGTTCCACACTTTTCTAGTCAATTTTTAGACATGTAATCTATTTATAAAGGCACAGAATACGAGTAGAGTTTTCTAGTCCAACTAAGAAAGGTGCACAACTTACAAAGATGATTGTGGTGGGGCTGCAGCATTGCATCACTTAGTTGTGGCGGGGCTGCAGAATTGCAGCACGAAAAGCATTTCCCGATTATTTCCTCGGCCTCGGAGATTTCTTTTGAGCCTGATGGCACAGTGCGGGATCAGCAATCTAAAGGTTCAGAGTTCGAACCTATCCCCCCCAGGAGTGTGTGGCGGGGCTGCATTTCGTCACTCACTGCTACGAAAGAAATCCCCGATTATTCCCTTGGGCTTGAAGAATTTTTTTGGCTCAACAGTATAGCAGAGGATCAGCAATCTAAAGGTTCCGAGTTTGAACCTATTCCCCATTATCAGGGATCTGCGGCTCTCCACATGGTCAACTTAGTAAATTTCACTATGCTATGCATAATAAGGAATTAGAACCAACACACCCGAAGGTATATGGATTCACTGTTGCGAAAGCAATCCCAGGACACATGAGCCAGTGCCGGACCAAGGCAGCAGCAGCTGATGCCACTCTCACTGGACCACAGTCCAATGTCCTCATGTTGCCCCCAAGGTGACAGCAACATTGTTGGCTACGAATGGAAGGGCAATAAAAAAAAAAGCCTCAGCCACCCAGTCACCATTTGCCAAGACTCATCGTCGCCATCTGTCAAGAGCTATGTATAAGAATAATAATTTAAAAAAATCCATAATAAGGCTTTCAAATTCTATGTTACTCTCAGAAACATTACCTTCAATAGTTGCTTCTCCATATCTCGAATTTTAGTTTTCAGATTTCGAATATCAGTCTGAAATCCTTCAATCTCCAACCTGCGAAACGTTTCCATTTTTTTCACTCTATTTTTTTCGAGTTTTAGTTGTTCAAGAAGAGAAGCATTTCGGGCCTGAAAAGAAAATTACACTTTGTTCAAATAATGAATCTGTACTACAGTAAATATATAATGAGAGTAAATATTTTTAAAATGTCTTTCACACTATTACTTTTTACACTTGTCATCAGTATTTTGCTATACAATCATAAATATGAAATAAATCTTCAAATTAATTCGATTTAACAATCAATAAGGTTCCCATAGTTTTCCACAAATAAAAATATTCTTTTCAAGGACCGAAATTTTATTTTTCAAGGACCATATAACCAAGTGCTTTATATAACCAAAATGCACTGGGGAAAATCCTTAGCAGTATGTTCATTTAGCATCCCAGAGTATGCCAGAGAATGGTTGACAATTGTGCAATCCTACCCAGACAATCAGAACCTGGGGTAAGGCCGTGCAACAAAACTAAAGGTTTAAAATAAGAGAATAAAAATCAAGAACTTTCAAAGGCCCTTGAAAATAAAGTTCAAACACTTTTCAAGGATTTTCAAGGATTGTGGGAACTAAATAAAATTGGCATCACGTCTGATTTCAACCAACAGAAACAATAAGATCACAACTATAATAGAAGGTCCTTATTTTACTTCTTTAAGACGTACAAAACTTTAAAAGGCCATAGCACTTTCGAGCGTAAATACGCTCTTCATCAGTGGCTACATGGAAATAGGAATGATCGTTCATATATAGACCAGAAAAGGTGACAAATTTGCATAAATACAATTATCAATAAACTTACGTTTATCTAAGGAGAATCCAAAAATACAAAACATTTTGCACAGATTCAAAAAATCAAGCATAAATCACGAAAAGAACAGTAAAAATTTACAATTTTTTTACAGAATTTTCAAATTCAAAATTTTTTTTTAAAAATGGGGGCAATCAGGTCCAATCCCCGAGAGGATGACGTCAAAGATAACTATGAAAAGACTTGAATTGCATGGAGTCGAGAATGAGTCGCTAAGAATAACGGGGTCAAAATTACAAATCGACTCGGGGTAAATATAAAGAGGGAC
This sequence comes from Amaurobius ferox, assembly GCA_951213105.1. Classification (NCBI taxonomy): domain Eukaryota; kingdom Metazoa; phylum Arthropoda; class Arachnida; order Araneae; family Amaurobiidae; genus Amaurobius; species Amaurobius ferox. Next base: position 12,298,424 of record OX578136.1, read on the forward strand.
TCAAAAAGGAGAATGTTACGAAGGTTATTACAACGCATAAGAAGGAAAGTTCTTTCAAAAATGGGCAGGAAATTTTCTTTAACAACAAAATGAGTAAGGGCCGTAGAAAGTTTACCACCTTTGACATCCCTAGCATGTTCTGCCAAACGGATACCAATAGTACGCTTTGTACTGCCAATATAAAATTTAAAATTACCATCGATGGACAACAGGGGAACCACATACACCCCAGCAAAGCTTTTAAAGTCATCCTTATCACCCAGCCTATCAGACTGAATTCGGTTAAATAAAGAAGAAACATTAGAGTGAGCAGGCCTGAAACCAAATTCAGAGCAGAACTGAATAAAGGGACGGAAAATCCTAGGATGGTACGGGAAACTAGATTTATGATTCAAATGATCTTTTAAAGAAATAAGTTTAGTATCAATTTGAGAAAATTTACGGCGAACATGGGAAAAAACTTTATGTATAAATTCAAAGGAATAGGCAGCCTTATAGCCAAGATTGAAAATAAAATCAATTTCGTCACTTAAAGAAGAAAAAGAAGAACACACGTTAAAAGCATGATTAAAATAAGCGTTAAAAGAAGCTTTTTTAGAGGAAGTAGGATGGTAAGAATTAGCAGGAATACAGGACCGTTGAGCACGAAAATAATTGTTCCTTGCTATTTCTTGATGTTCTGGTTACCTGTTCTGCTGTTGGTTTTCACACTTCTGTTTACCGTAAACCGTCTTTTACTAATTCCTGTATAATAAGCTGGGTGATAAGGATGACTTTAAAAGCTTTGCTGGGGTGCATGTGGTTCCCCTGTTGTCCATCGATGGTAATTTTAAATTTTATATTGGCAGTACAAAACGTACAATTGGTATCCGTTTGGCAGAACATGCTAGGGATGTCAAAGGTGATAAACTTTCTACGGTCCTCGCTCATTTTGTTGTTAAAGAAAATTTCAGGCCCATTTTTGAAAGAAATTTCCTTCTTATGCGTTGTAATAACCCTTGTAACATTCTCCTTTTTGAGTCCCTCTTTATTTATATTTACCGTGAGTCGATTTGTAATTTTGACTCCGTTCAGATTTTAAATTATGCTTGGCGACTCATTCTTGACTCCATGCAATTCAAGTCTCTTCATAGTTATCTTTGGCGTCATCCTCTCGGGGATTGGACCTGATTGCCCCCATTTTTTAAAAACATTTTTGAATTTGAAAATTCTGTAATAAAATTGTAAATTTTTACTGTTCTTTTCGTGATTCATGCTCGATTTTTTGAATCTGTGCAAAATGTTTTGTATTTTTGGATTCTCCTTAGATAAACGTTAAAGTAATTGTAACGTAATAAACATAAAGTTTATTGATAATTGTATTTATGCAAATTTGTCACCTTTTCTGGTCTATATATGAACGATCATTCCTATTTCCATGTAGCCACTGATGAAGAGCGTATTTACGCTCGAAAGCGCTATGGCCTTTTAAAGTTTTGTACGCCTTAAAGAAGTGAAATAAAGACCTTCTATTATAGTTGTGATCTTATTGTTTCTGCTTATGGGAACTAATTTTCAATTAATACCCAAAAAAATTATAAAAATGCTAATGCAATCATTTATTACAAAAATAATTTTAAAAAATTATACAATAAATGTTCAAAAATCCAAACTTTTACTAAGTTCCCCAGACATGCAACAACTTTACATACATTAGCAATAATTCATCATTTTGAAGTAGTAAATCATTTTGCAAGTAATTCATCATTTTGAAGTAGTAAATCATTTTGCAAGTAATTCATCATTTTGAAGTAGTAAATCATTTTGCAACACTATAATTTACTGTTTTCATTTACCTATACAGTACAACATATATTACAAACGTTTCTTAATAATCCTAAAAAATTACAATCTAGTAAACAATGGCACATAATATAATATCATAATGCAATAAAAGCCTCTGCCATTTAAACTGTTCTGTATTTTGAATTATTCTAAAATAAATAATAATTAAGACTTACAGTGTATTTTGTATTATTCTAAGATGAGAATTTTGTGAGTAATAAAGAAAAATTTAAAGCAAATAAAAGATATCAATGGTAATAAAAATGATTTAATTTTTTTTTTTTATGTTCTTACCTCTAAAGATTTAAAATTTTCATTATTTTTGCTGATAAGCTCAGCAGATGACTTTTAATAATTAATAAATAAATAATTATTAATAATAATGAATAATAATAATTATTAATAATAATTAATAATAATAATCAATTTAATAAATAATAATTAAGAATTACAGTGTATTTTGTATTATTCTGAGATGAGAATTTTGTGAATAATAAAAAAAAATATAAAGCAAATAAAAGAAGTAAATGGTAATAAAAATGTATTAAAAAATTTTTTACGTTTTTACCTCTAACGATTTAAAATTTTCCATCATATCATTATTTTTGCTTACAAGCTCAGCAGATGACTTTTCAGATAAACTTTGATAGTGCTTCCGCAGCATTCTCTCTTCTTTCATTTCTTGCTGTAGGAGCTAAAATTAGAATCATATACAGGATCAGAAATTAGAACATTGATGCATCAATGGCTACAGTTACCATATGGTAACACGAAGGTATGCTGTGTCTGTAATGTCAAAATACCCTCCTTCGACCTAGAGTGACCATATATGTTCACACTCTACAATTTAGTAAAATATGAATAAATTCTTATGTAAATGTTCTTAACCAAATAGTCCTGGATCCCTAAAGGTAATTTATGTCAAAAAACAACTTTAAAATTGATGTAAAATCGAAACTCCAACTTTGATGGGTTAAGAGGATATATTCCCTCCAGCTGCTTGTTTCACTTTCCACATATCAATTTATGGAAAATATTAAGCACCATTTAAAGACTACAGAAAAAAAATTGAGGTACTGTGAAAAAGGTAGGTTATATTAATACATTATGAAATTTTATCAAACTTCACATTATATATTATAATTTCATATAATTAAAATTGCACTTTAAAAGTTTTAAAAATTGCACAATTTCAGCAAATTTAGAGAGAATAAAGCATGTACAATTAGAATTATAAAGTATAAAAATATAAATAGTATTTTTTTATATGTATACATATAACTGATAGAAATGTTTAAAATAAAATACTCTGTTACAAATTGTCTAAAAACTATTGAAAATAAGAGTCAGTTGATTTTCGGAGCTTAATATATACACTATTCATCAGGAATGAATTGTTGTTAGCATCAATGAATGACAGGACACTATTACAGTCCACTTAAAACCTATAATGGTAATATATACTTTTCCAAGATTTGGTAAGATTTCATGAAATAGGTTATGTGAAACAAAAATTAATGACAAGAGTACAAATCATTGAATGTAAAGAAAATGTGCATTTGGTTTAATGCTTGAATATCTAATAATTGTTAATTTCATGTCCCTTGAGCTTTAAAATAATAGTAAATAAAATAGACATTTTTTGCAGTGTTTGTTATACAATCTGTTCTACGTATTTTTCAACAAAAAAGTATTTTTCAATAACGTTAAATATATCACTTAAAAAAAAAATTGAATTTGTTCTATCAGATGGTGACAGCAGTGATTTTCAGTTAGTTGAAAAGCCCTATTTAGAGCTTTGGTCATCCTCTGTTTGAAGTTTTGGAATTTCGCTACTAACAGATAAGTGAAAAACCCAATTTTATAACTCATTTTTAATTTATTGCCTGCCATTTCTGACACGTATTTAGTAATAATTAATATGAATTAAATTTTTAAAATACTGTGTATCCTGTTAGTGCATAATAGCAAGTTATGCCTCATGCATTCTTTGTTTTCCAATGTTAGTTTAAATGTTAGGGCAGAATAAAAAACACCCATATGTCATTCCTGTTACAGTCATTTCTGACATGGAAACATAATGAATATTGTTGCGAACGTGCAATATTCCCTTTGGTATCTCCTCTTTTGTCTATCTCGAAGACCAGGTGAAGAAAACATAGTCCATGACATCAGCATGACGTGAAACCAGAGTTGCCAGGATTTCTCAGTTAGAAGGATTGCCAGATTTGGTGACTTCCTGAATCTTCCAGAAGCATCTCGATAGAATGATAGAGATTTCCAGAAGTTTCTATGAAGAGGCTATAATAGGACTCATACCTCCATTGCAGTAGATTTGACGAATGGACGTGACACAAGCTAAATTGGACTGCAATTTTTGTCAATGTTTTGAGAATAATAGCTGCTGTTTTGTCAAATTATTTTCGTCAGTATTTTGAGAATAATATTGTTTATTATGTGAAATGAGTGGAGCATTTAAGTGCTGTTTGATTGTATATTGTTAATGTTTACTTTGTGTTTGTGAATAAATGTAAGTTATCCAAAAACTTGGACTCATTCTTGTATCCTGCATATACACCCATGATTCTTGAGGATACATTCGCAACAATATGCATTAAAATTCTATTAATCGTGTTAAACAAGTCTGTCATCCATCAAAACTCATAACAGACATTTCTAAGAATATTTTTCGAATACAAGTTTCTAGAAACTATAATCTTAAAAAACATTTTTTTGAACCAGAAAATTGAGAATTATAATATAATCAGCCTTATATAAATTCAAATTTATTTTTAGTCTGCAGTCTCAATGAACAAAAATAATCTAGTTTAAAAGTTATCAATTTATTCGGTCTCTGTCATTGCTGAAATTTGTTCGCGTAACCCCCATGTCCCGCTAGTTGGAAACTGTTGGTACAGGGTGAGTACACTTTCATTAAAAAAAAATTTCAAGCACTTTTCAAGGACTTTCAAGTACCATGCAATAATTCTTCAAGGACATCATTTCTTCCATATTATGAAGTTGTATGCATTTCTGGGAGGAAAAATCATAGAAAACTAACATTATTGTTTAATGTTGAAGTTGTTGAGGAAATTTTTGGGAAAAACAATGTTGGTTGGGAAAATTTCAGCAACAGCATAACTGCTAGGGAAATTTCCAGAGAAAGCAAAACTTCTCAGAAAAAACACAATGTTATGAATCTGCAGGATACTTTCAAACTTGCCTTTTTCAAGCACTTTCAAGGGCTTAACCAAGAAAATGGGAATTTTCAAGTACTTTCAAGGACTTCAAAATGTTAATTTAAAATTCAAGTACTTTCTGAATTTTCAAGCACCCGTATGCACCCTGTATATATAATGGAAGCGTATCATGATGAGAATCAAAAATCCGACTCTCAGATTTTGATGGATCTATAGTTTTTGAGCATCCCTGAATATGAATCAATTTTAGGTAGGATATCTATAGAACAAATTGAATAAAATTTTACATGGTTATATCAACTAATAAACATAATAGGCCTACTGATTTTTAGAAAACTCCAATTAAGGTAAAGTACTAAATTTTCAACATTTTTACTTTCTCATACGTAGTATCGAGAAAGTATTGTTTTTACAAAAATTTTCGATTTCAAGACTTTGATGCCACTATATGTTTTAGGACGTCCTGAACATGCTTTGACTGACATGTCCTGAACACATTTTTTTTTTTTTAGTAATGCCCGTCTGTCTGTTGGTCTGTGGTCGATTTCTTGCATACACGATAGCTGCCACAAATATTAATGGATTTTAACAAAATTGTATATTCAACTTTGTTGACGACAAATCTAGACCTAGACATAATTTTTTTAATTCAAGAGAAAACTTCGAAATTTTACATTTTCATAACATTTTACATGACAGAAAAGGACAAAATGTGACATAATCATGCATAAAATAAGTTATTTATAGCTCAATGATATCGCGAAACTTAATAGTTTCATAAGTATTAATAGCTGTGATCAGTAGCGTAGTGTAAGATTTTTGACTGGGGAGGCTGAGCACTTGGCATTTTAAATTAGAAAGGGTTTTGCTGTTATTACAAGTGAGTGAGATTTATATTTGAATTCTCTCTTTCAATAAGTATAATTTTTTAGGAGTAAAATAATATAATGTAACATAAAAATTCAAAAAGTGCATGAAATGCATGAGATTTTAAATTGCTACCTATGTAAGATGAATATAAACAATTTACAGCATTTTAAATGTTTTCATATTTCTAAATTAGATCAACCTTTGCAACCATCATATTAAATGAAGTAGAAATAAATTAGAATATTATTAGCAAGTGACAGAAAAGATATATTAGATTTGTAAATATAAACAGCTAGAACTAACAAAATTGAACAATTTAAGAGTGCACTAAAAATGTTTGATAAATAAATCTGGAACGTAACAAGCTTAGTTGAAAATCACTGTAATTAACAATGTCCTTAAACAATTTCGTATATTAATTATTGACAAATACTATGAAAACTTATGAAAATTTATAATCAAAACGTAATATCTTATACTATGAAAACTTAATATCTTACAGTTACAATATGCTAAGAATCTACAACAAATATTATCAATCACTTTTGTAAAAAAGATTCTCATGTAACAGGTGATTACCAAAGCAAAATACAATTTATTTCTTCTAAAACTCTCAAATATGCAAGCGGATGCTTTGCTATATTGATGCGAGTCTACTAATGCCGAATCTACTAAAGTTTACTTCCCTAACTACTAAGTTTAAATAGTAGTCATTATTAGAGCATTTCTTCGTCCTTATCTTGTTTAAAATTAGGTGAGTGTCAAGTTATTCATAAAAAATAGTCCAATTATTTAGAATTACAAAAAGTTATTATTTTCTACAAAAATAGCACCTCATTTGACCCCAAATGGCAGAATCATCAGCCTTTCCGGAGAAATTTTCTTTCACATTTCTCACCCACATTCCTACCATGTCTGCTCACATCACTGAGAAACGTCACGTCTCATTTCCAATCATTATTGTTTGCAAAGGAAAAAGCAATAGCCACACCTTGTTTTAGGCTAGCTTCAAAGCACCAGTTACATGTGTTTATCAGCCACGGAAATGTTGGTATGTTTCAATACCATGTTATTAGTAGTGAAAATCGTACGTTACAAAATTCGAGCCTACAATACTTTAAAAGACGTGTTTCAATGGGGAAAAAATACTTTGAAACATGTCACTTTGGCAACACGTTTTAATGGTTACACTTTAAGCAAATAAAGTGTAACCATTTTCTAAAATATACATATACATTCTCAAAGTTATTTAAAAAATTAAAATAAAATAAAAATATTTAAATAATTCCTTAAACTAGATTTTAAACAGGGGAGGCTTAGCTTTTTACTCTCTATGGATGCTACGTCACTGGCTGTGATGCCATTTTTGTGTTCAAGATGTTATTAGCCTCCCTCCCCCTGAGAGGGGCTAATAACGTCAATGGGGTTAACTTGCCCCCCTCCAACCATCATCAAACTGTGTCAATTGAAACATTTTTTCAAACCCTTTAAAATGAAGGGTAACATGCTATAACTGTGATTATTCGGAACTGCGATACAGGTTTCTCAAATTTTTTCTTGCAAAATTTGAAAAACAAAATCACAAGCTGCTTAAAATTTAATTTAAGGAATGAGAAATTTGAGTTGAGTCACACTCCAGTTTATTTTAAATTGAAAATCCAACATTTATGAATCCAAAAACTAAAACACTTAACTATTTATTCACAAGTGTCCTTTTCTCTAAGGGCAAGAAAAGCAAAAATCATATCTAAGTTTTACAGCATCCTAAAACCACCAAGCAAAACACATACCTTCAGCATTGTTCGTGATTTTCTCTCCTCTGCACGTAAATCCCTTATTTTCTCCTCACACAGCTTATGACCCATCCCTTGCTGGCAAGTGAAGCAGACGAATGGAGCTCCTTTTGTACTTTTATCTTCAGCAACATGCGACAATAAGTCACTGATAAGATCTTCAAGTTCTCCAGCCTGGGGTATTTTATCCAGTTTCTCTTGCAAACCAGAAACAAATGCATATTTATCCATTTCTCGGCAATCCTCAGTCTGTTTGACTTTTTGTTTCAGGGAAAGGCATTCATTAATACTTTCTCTGAGCAATTCTTCTGTACTCTTTAACCTAAAAAAAAAAAGCAATAGCAGCATTAGAAGGTAATCATAAAAGTCACTGGTTCTAAAGACCAGTTTGTTTAAGAAAATACTAGCCTGTAAACCATTATGACTAGTCCAATAGACTAATAGAATTAATGCAATAAAACTTATCCAGGGTAGTCACAAGAAATTCATTTTGAAATTCCCTGATATTTTCCTGATTTTTCCCTGTTAATGAAAAATCACGTCGCCTATTAATAAAAACTCTCCCAGCCACTTGCTCAGAAGTATATTTAAAGGAGATGAGTGATGGGTCTTGTGACGCGAGATGAAAAATGTGACATCATGGAATGAACAAGCAATGCTCATTCAGCTAAAAGAAAACTATAAAGTCAGAAAATGAAAAAAAAAATTTCAGAAATTCGTAGTTTTCCCCGACTTTTAACAGAATTCCCTGATAATTCCAGATTTCCCAGGTCTGTGGTCACCATGTTATCTCTTCGCTAAAAATTTACATAGTAACTTATATAAGTGCTATGTATAAATTTACTTACCATCAGAATAAATTTTGATTTAAATTGTTGAATTAAAAGAGGAAATAGAAGTGGGTGTCAAGCACACAGTTATTCTTAATGTTAATTCTTAGTGTTCACAGTTATTCTTAATGCAACAACGAAGCTCGTGTAAATATTGAACCAGAAAAGAATTAAATTTTTAAAACTGCCAAAATTTTATCTAAAGATAAATTTGAAAGTGGGAGCTCACTTTTTGCCTACTTGTCCAGCAAATTACAAATATTTATATTCAAATCAGTTTATTATTTAATGTGTCATAATATAACACTATACACTCATACCTCATTATATGGTCGCTCTTCATAACAGCCTTTTCTAATCATGAGCAAGTTTCAATTCATGACCAAAATGTTTGCAATATATGGCCTAAAAAGTTGAGAAATTCATTGTGTATGTATTTACTTCGTTATAATATTCGATGTGAAGATGTTTCAAGAATTGGATGTGAGTTCAGTGTGATAATCAAAGGTTTGAATCTTTCATCTGGGGCAACATCGGGTACATTTTCCAGAAAATACAAATCACACATTTATAACACAAAATGTATCTGATGTTACCCAGGATTTAAGATGAGCAGTCATAGTGTAACCGTGTGTACACCAACATAGCAGTTCTTTTTTTTTTTTTTTTGTTATAAGGGAGCAGAATGTTAAAGCATTTTTTGGTTTTCGAGAATTCATTACGAAATCCAGTGTAGTTTTTATCAGATGTTTGCATCTTAAATCACAGACAATACCGGATACATTTTCTAACTGATAATGAAATCAAGAACTTGTTACAATTGAAACACTTTCAAGGACCTTTGAATATTAAAATAAAATCATAGAAAAAATCTAAGATCCTTGAAATTTAAATTTAGTTCGTAATAATCTAATGTCACTTGGAGCTAGTAAATCTTACATAATAAAAAATATATCTGTGGTGTGTCTGCATGTGCCATCTGTAGCATAAAATTGAAGCTTCAGATAGTGACCAAATTCGATATAGAAGTACTTTAGGTCTCAGAACGACAGGACTCAGTGAGATTTTTTTTAACTTACAAATTAGTTTTAAAATTATGAACTTTTAAAGCAGAAAATTGGTCATTTTTAGTGATTTCATCAAATCTATTCATTCATCACAGCGGTATACTTTCCAGACAGTTGCTGCCACAACAACTAGGGTCTAAAATGTGAAATTCTAACTTTAGGAATTTAAAAAATTCTGTTCTAATTTTTTTAATTTGGTATTTAATCATCAATATTAGTATTGTGTTAAAAATTGGCATAAATCTGATCAAAATTCACCAAGATAGGATTTAATATTTTGAATTTTATTTCTATGATAAAATTTCAGCTTCAAAATTCAATTTATTGGAGAAGATTATTTTTGAATATAGAATATATGAAAGCAGCTGCTTTGAGAAAATGTAAGACATTTTGTTGACATGAAAAAATACTGTTTTGAAATAATGAGGAATTAATTTATCAGCTTTCTAATTTTGTTCTAATATATGTTAAAAAATTACATAAATCACATCCAAACTCACTGAGATAGCATTTAATATTTTAGAAATTTACTTCTCAAGTAAAGAAACTTTTTTTTCTTTTCATTCTGAATTAATCAAGGTGTTGTTTTATTTTCTTTATGTGAGGTTTTCTGAAAGCAACAAAAAGCATATTAGTTTGATAATTTTGAATCTCAGCTTCTAATTATGTTAGAGCTTAGTTTTAAAAACCATACTTTTTAGCTTGAGCTAACCAAGGTCATATACTTAGATTGCAATCAGCCAGCACAGTGTGTATTACAATCAAGCAGAAAGTTATTTATTTTTTATTCTAAGCACGCGTATCATGAAAAAAGTTGGGGGATTTTTTTGGAAAATTCATTATATGTATTCCAGTGTAATTTAAATTAGATGTTTACATCTTAAATTCCAGGCAATTTTGGGTACATTTTCTTGTTCTACAATAAAGCAAATTAGTACAATAAATAAAATAAAATAAAAATTACTTTTCAGACAGAAGCTTTGCATTAGAGCGATGAGCAGCTATTTGTGCTTCAGCAGCAATGACAGAGTTCCTACTTTGCTTGGCTAATTCCTCAAGTTTGCTGAGTGTTAAATGAGAATACTCAGAGAACTTATCTTGTACAGATTTCATCTAAAGGGGGGAAAAGAATCACTGTAAAGCACTAAAATATATTTAGACAGAGAAATGATAATGCAATACTAAAATCAAAGTTGGATGTGAATTAATGAACATTGAATAAACTCTGTAAAATTATATGGTGAAATACATTTTGTTTCTATATATTACAATACAGAATGATATTGCTGATCTAGACAAAAATGCTTCAAGACACCAATTAAAATTTTGCATTAAAAATAATTTTTAATAGAAACCGTACAACTTAACTACAAGTTTCACAGAATATGATGATAACTAACAATCTATATAAACAAAATTAAAAATCTATTTGTTTGTCTTATCATTACAGGAGAACAGTTATACTGAATTTTATTAAATTCTAATAGATAGTTTGAATTTCTTAGCAATCACCACTTCCTCAAATAATTCATTTACACATATAACAGCAACAGCATTTTCAAGGACTTTGTTATTTTTTTTTTTTTTTTTTGCAGCAGCAGCAGCAGCAGTTTTAATGTAATATCACGATCCTTTAGCCATGACTTATTCTTTCTCACCAAAACTTTAATCCAAAAGATAAATTTCAAATCGGGACAAAATGGCAAATCGGCCAGGACTTCAGAACATACCTTTAAATTTGTACAATCCCAATCAAAATGGGATGTATGGTAAGCCTAGGAAGAATGCTAGTGAACAATATTTTTTAAGTAATGCCTATATCTCTAATATATCTCCAAACTCCATGAGTTGCTATTACAGTACTTAAGTATTTTAATAAAATAGGACAGTTACTTAACATTTTTTGACTTCAAACCGAATATTATGATAAAAATGTATAAATCTGTAATTGAACAAAAAGGATAATAATACTTATATTGGAAAAGAATATAAACTATTTAAATAATAAAATGGAAATTACACTGAACTCTTCCGTTAATTCCTTGAACTTTTTTGTGAGATTATTCACATTTTCAGCCAGCTTCACACACAGTTGTTCATCTTTAACATATTGACCCTGCTCCATCTTTTCCACTTTTGAAAGGGTTTTATTGATCTGCCTAAGAATCTCTTCGGAGTTAGATGGTCTAAGCTCCTCCTGGGGTTGTTCTGTCTGCATAATTTCATCCTTGTAGTTATCATCACATTTTTTCAACTCCTCTTCTGCTTGCTGAAGTTTCTTCTGTGTAGCTACCAACCTAATAAAAGTAATATATTGGAATGTTGGAACAAAATGTTCTCTTAAGATAAATGTAATTAACAATGTACTTCATACAGATCACTTGTGATCAGAGATCGCCACAAAAGAATTTTTTGAGTAGTTTCACTTCTTTCCTAAAATTTGAGGAGTAATTTTACAAAATGGTAAGTATTTAGAAAAGTAAATAATAAGTAACAGTATAAATCACTTTATAATATTTTTCTAAATACTGCAATATTTATTTTAAAAAATAATAGTAATTAAAACACGTGTCTATAGATATTTTTCTGCTTTTATGAAGTGGCTGCTTTATTTCTTTTATTCTAAAAAATAAAAATGCTTGTTTTGTGTCTGAAACCGGTTGACATCTTTTTATGTTTGTTTTATGGTATTTTATTAACAGAGATTTTTATCCACAAATACAGTTATATTTATTTTATAAATTGTAAACGTTTTATTAATAGTTTCATCAATAAAATGCCTTTATATTGTTTGAAAAAATAGTAAGAATTAATTTTATGAATGCACAATAATATGCATCATTATATATGCATTGTTTATATTCATTATTTATATATGCATTATTTATAAACAAAATTTATCACAAAAGTGTGCTTAAGGAAAACAACTATACTACAGCATGTTAAAATGTAAAAGGTTTATTAATGTATCAATGCAAATTTTATTATAGTAAACTTTAAATAAAAAAATAACATGTGGTATTGTGTAAGACCACAACAATTAAAATATAAGAAAGTGGGAAAACTATAAAAAAAAAAGTATATTTTATTGCTACAAATATGCATACTTTTATGCAACTGTAAAATTCCAAGAGAACAGGTATTTTGATGTGCACCAGATTCGCAATTATGCATTTTAGCAAACTCTGCTTCTGAGGGATAAGCTTCTATGGTATATCAATAAGAATCCTTTAGTGATGTATTGATACTGTATCAATAAGAATCCTTTAGTGATGTATTGATACTGTATCAATAAGAATCCTTTAGTGATATATTAATACTGTATCAATGACTTATTATGTCACTCCTTTGTGTATATTTCAAATAGTAAAATGAAAGATTTAGAAAATATAATTATCTGGGTCTAGATATTGATGATGTCAGATGTATATATAGTATCAATAAAATGAAGTGCTATATTGATACAGTATAAATACATCAGTAAATGATATGTATCAATATGTCATATCTATATATCATATAAGCTTCCCTATCACCACTTCCTGCAACAACCCTCATTTCAAACCATCTTATTATTTGGATTTTTTTTTTTTTTAATATATATACAATTCTCTTTATTTAACAGAACATCAAAAACTTTTAACTTTTCAGACAGAATATAAATAAATAACAAAATGAATATTTTCTAGCCACATTTTGCTTTCAAAAAGTATTTAAACTTTCCAATTTAACTATAACACATTCAAAGCAATCTTACATAATAAAAGACAATGTTTGTGTTTCTGTGTATGTCTTGAAGTATTTAATAAATTTAAAATATTTAATTGGCATATAACAAGTTTTCTTGCTGCCATGACAGTAATTGCTGATGAGCTATAAAAAAAAAAAAAGCAAAAATGATTAAACAGTAGCGTAACAGTAAGGTATGATTCCAAAACATTGTGTATCTGCTGGCAATGTTGCAGAAAATCGAAGTAGCCTACAGTAACATGAAAAATTGGGTATGAGGGTATCTGTGCTAGGATGGCGATGCATCTCAGTGATTTCTTTAAAAATTCAAATTAGTTTCTAAGCTTAATTTTGAAGTGAAATTTTGAGCCATTTTCACATGCACCAGTTTCTTAGTGATTGAAAATATTATCATACCATTTTCATCTCAATACCATTAGAAAGATCAAAGAATGGCTCTTTCCAATGAACTGTGAACTGAATTCGTAGAACAATTCTTTCATATTTAATATTTTCTTAAATACATTAAAATACTCAGTTTTTTTAGACCATTCAAAAATTATTCCTTTTTGTTTCATTCATGCATCGACAAATTGAAGCTTTGTATAATTCTAAGCTGTTATATAAATACGGATTGATCTTTTCTCATTCAAATAAAAAGAAAATTAAGAGAGGTTGTTTCTTTAATTTTAATAAATTTTTCAGTGAGACTCAGTATGTCTCATCCAGATGAAAGACAAAAAAAACTAGTTCTTGATTGGAGTGGGATCACGACTGGGGAGGTGTTGGTTGCTATAAAGATTTCATACTTTAAATACATAGCCTGCTAGGTTTTAAGCAAATATGACATTTTTATATATTTATTGTCAAATAGCATTGTATAATTTTTTGCACACATGGAAAAAATGGAATACACAAATGTTTTTTGTTCTGTATAATTTACATAGTGGGTGCTCATATAGAACCCAGGAGATATTAAATTCATTCTAGTTGTATATAAATTCTTACTTTTCAGACAGCAACTTTGTTTCTGCTGAAAGACCAAATCCGAGATTTTCAGCTTCTTCCATTGTGCGTCTATAAATTCCAAGCAAATTTTCCAAATCCTTTGAGGACTCAGACTTCTGGAGAAAGAAGAAAAGATTAGAAGAACATAACAGAAAAATCTAGGTGCAAAATTGCATTTAAAAAACATTAACAATTACTATAAATAGCTATATCACAACATAAAAATTAACAATTTAATAAATTTTACTATTTTAAAAAAATTATCAAATTTCTTTTATTAATTTTATTTAATTATTTTATTTATTTATTTTTTTTTTTAACAACAGTTTGGTAGTACTTATGATTGCTTACTAACGTAATATACTGTTAAATCCACAAAATTGACATTAATACAGCTATCACATACTGTTGCATGTGGAAAGGCAATGTCTTTCAAAATACTTAATACTGTCTACATTTTATGTATTTTTAAGAAATCCTTTCAGAAAACGTGCAATATTAAGAAGGGTTTGTGCTAGCATTTTCAAATCAGTGCCATTTAGTTTCTACTGCTAAATTAGATATAAAATTACTGTTAGATTATTTAACATGATTAATGTTTCCAATTTTTTAATATTTTATTCAAAATTTCATTTAAAAATTTGGAGCAGTCTGAATGTTTAGTCATATTTAAAATAAATACAGTTCCAGTATTCACAGACTATGATAATCGTACCAAAAACATTCCATTCATTCCTGAGATATCGTGTTTATCTCACAGACATCACCTCAAAAACATTCAATTTGAGTTCAGGTGTGCTCAAAACATATATAGCCATCATAAACTTAAAATTTTTTGACAATGTACCAATATAAATACATTATACTATGTATGAAAAAAAAGCAATTACATTGAAACTGAAATTTTTCATTGCAACAAACTGTTTAAATGAAGTTAACCTTAAATTGTTTTGCCAAAAGTCAGTTAAATTTAAACATTGTTTTGAGAAGCTTACATTAGCTTAAATTTAAACATTAACTTAAATATTAGCTTAATTTTAAATATTAGCTTAAATTTGTATTATACATATGGATACTAAAAGATGTAATCTATATAAATAAAATTTAAAAAAAATCTGTCTGTTTGTCTGTCAATATGTGTGTGTGTGTGTGTGTGTGTTTGTCTCCTCATCACAGAAGAATGGGTGCACCGAATTTTATAAAATTTTGTGGGTAGCCATGAAATATCCCTATATAAAATTTAGTCCATGTTTCAAGTTTCTAGGACCAGGGGTTGTCAAAATATCAATTTAAAAAAAACACAATTAACCCTTCCATAAAGATAGAATTATGCAAACGATATTTTTTCTCACCAAATTATTTGAAGAAAATTATACTATGTCACTTAGCAATGGATTTAAACTGTTACTTGTCACTTAGGAACGGATTTAAATTTTATGTAGCAGATGATTTTTATCAAATCTTTTCTGATTTAAATAATAAAGAAATGTAAATAAAATAAATTTTATCGAAATTGTATTTTTGACTCGATTATATCAATTGAATACGGGGATTATTGATATTTTCAATTTTTTATATCATCTGCTTTATTTTGGCAAAGAATTTTGAAATACATATATTGTAGTACGGATAATCTATTATACTAATTACCAAGTGTCCGTCTGTCTGTCTGTCATGCTTTTTTTAAGCACTTCCTGGATAGATAGAGACTTGCAATTTGGTACATGGCTCGATCGTTCGTCAAAACCCCCCCGGAAAAATTGAATTTTTCGAAAACGTTCTCTAGTGGGGGGGGGGGGGGGCTCCACACCAAAATGTTCGAAAAATGAAATGATAAGAAAGCATACTTTGCCATAAGATAGAAATTTCAAATTTGGTGTATGGGTAAATCGATCGAAAGGAAGAAAGTATGCAATTTCAGATTTCCAATATTTTCTACTTAAGGGGGTGCCGCATACCAAAATGTTCTATTTACCAAATAAATGAGAAACGTCTCCTTTAAAATTTGATAGAGGCTTGAAATTTGGTATATGGAATAATCATTTGATAAAAACACCCAAGACGATTATAGTTTTTCAAAAACGTTCATTTAACGGGGTGCTCCAGAGGAAAACGTTCGAAAGGTGAATTAATAAGAAAACATACTTCGGGATAAGATAGACATTTGAAATTTGGTATACGGGTAGATAGTTTGGAAAGAAGAAAGTGTACAATTTCAGTTTTCCAATATTTTCTACTTTAAGGGGTGTCGCACATAAAAATGTTCGATTTTCGGAATGAAGTAGAAACACTCTTTTTAGAACATGATAGAGGCTTGATATTTGGTATATGGGCGAATCATTTAATAGAAAAACCAATAAGAATGGAGTTTTTCAAAAGTGTATATTTAAGGGGGGGGGGGAGGTACACCACAGAAAAACATTCAAAAGGTGAAATGATAGAAAAAGCATGCTTCGCGATGAGATAGAAACTTCAAATTTAGTATACGTGTAGATAGTTAGAAAGGAAGAAAGTGCGCAATTTCAGTTTTCCAACATTTGCTATTGTAAGGGGTGCCACACACTAAAATATTCAATTTGACGAACAAATGAAAAACGCCTCCTTTACAATGTGATAGAGGCTTGAAATTTTGTATATGGGTTAATAATTTGATAAAAAAAACCTACGATTATTACGGTTTTTCAAGAATGATCATTTAAGGGGTGCAACACAGAAAAACGTTCGAAATATGAAGTGATAGAAAAAAATGCTTTACGAGAGACATCAAATTTGGAGTACTGGTGGATAGTTTGAAAGGAAGAAAGTGTGCAATTTCAGATTTCCAATATTTGCAACTCTAGGGGGTGCCGATCACCAATATGTTCGATTTTCGGAATAAATGAGACATGCTTCCTTTAAATGTGATAGAGATTGATATTTGGTACATGGGCCAATCAACTGATAAGAAACCCAAGGCGAACAGAGTTTTTCAAAAATGTTCATTTATGGATATGCTCCACAGAAAAACGTTCAAAAGGGGAGATGATAAAATAGTATGCTTTGGGATGAGATAAAGACTTTAATTTGGTATACTGGTAGATAGTTCGAAAGGAAGACGTGCGCAATTTAAAATTTACAATATTTTCTTCTTTAGGGAGTTCTGCACACTAAAATATTCGATTTGACGAATAAATGCGAAATGCGAATTATTAAAAAAAATGACAATATTCAGTGGTTGTTTATTGCGAGACCATTGATTTTCAACGGGTATTCGGCTAGTCTTCTACTAAAATACACGGGTATATATTGTAATTCACAAGACTATAAGTAGTATGGGTATATTTTCTAATAAAATTTGAACACTTTTATTGGACAACCTTTGACTAAACTTCATTCTTTTGTAAGTTGATTAACAAAAGGAACCAGAATATTTCATTCTTTAAATATTTTGAGAAAATTTTTTGAAAAAATTTAAATTCTATAAGAATTTGCACATATTTTAGACCACAAGCAATGCATAGATATATCTGCAAGTATTTCATAAAATGTGAAAGTAATATGTATGATTAAAAAGTACACAAATTAAACAAATGATTGAAATTAAGTACCGATTTTAAAGAAGCTGGTTCACTATGAGACTTCTTAGGAATGTTTTTAGCTGTTTCCCTCAAAAATTCAATAGATGTTGAAGACTGCAGCTGAGCTTCTGGTGTTTTAACACGATGGTCACTATGACTATATGTATGAATAACACTTTCGACAAAGTCGGCTGCTCTTGTTGCTGTCCGATTAAGTACATCCAACAAACTAATAATCCTTTTGAAATCCTCCAAATGTTTCATGCGATCTTCTTCAGTGGCATCAGAGGTCCCTTTGAGAACCCAAAAGAAGCCTGACCGCTTCAAACCAACATTTAACAAATCTGTCTCGGCAGTAGTTACAGTCATGTCTCGAAGCAAGTTTTCTAAATGCTGCAATTCAGACTTTAGTGCATTTATACTGTGAATTTTTCTTTTATTGTTTGCCACATATTTTATGAGAGATTTAAGCATATTATTGATATCGAATGTTAATCGAGTGCACTGTCGTAAATAGGTTTCTAACTGAGTGATGCTGCTTTCGTCAACATAATCTTGCATACCTAAAGGTACATTTGGAATATTTGCTGTCCTTTGATATATTCTAGTTGCTTGAATACTGTTCAAAATACTGTCAATTTTAGAAATGATCTTCAGAAGCAAAATTAAAGAGAGATGTATGTCTTTTAAATGAGAGCAAAGATTCAGAGAGGAATCAGAATTTGAAACTTGAACTGAGCCCGAACTTGACTTAGAAACTGCAGTTTCAACTGATAAACTTTTAGATGGTGCTATAAAAATTTTTGAAGTTTCAGTTTGAACTGATAAGTTTTTAGAAGGTATAGAAGTTTTTGAAGCTTCGGTTTGAACTGATAAGGTTTTAGTAGATACAGAAGGTTCTGAAGTTTCAGTTTGAATTGATAAGCTTTTAGTAGGTACAGAAGTTTTTGAAGCTGAAGTTTGAATTGATAAGCTTTTAGTCAGTACAGAAGTTTTTGAAGCTTCAGTTTGAATTGATAAGCTTTTAGTAGGTACAGAAGTTTTTGAAGTTGAAGTTTGAATTGATAAGCATTTAGTAGGTACTGAAGTTTTTAAAGCTTCAGTTTGGACTGGTAAGCTTGTAGTAGGTACAGAAGTTTTTGAAGCTGAAGTTTGAATTGATAAGCTTTTAGTAGGTACAGAAGTTTTTGAAGCTGAAGTTTGAATTGATAAGCTTTTAGTAGGTACAAAAGTTTTTGAAGCTTCGGTTTGAACTGATAAGCTTTTAGAAGGTATAGAAGTTTTTGAAGCTTCAGTTTGAACTGAGCTTTTATAAGATGCAATGGAAGTTTTTGAAGCTATTTCTTTTTCTTGAGGGCTTATATCATGTAATCTAGAAAAAAAAAAGATAAAAAAAAATTTATAGTACAAATAATGAGATAAATTTTATTAAAATTACTTATGAAAATATTAGATGCAATATGAACTAATAAATTAATAAAAATAAAACTTTTTTTTTTTTTTTTTACAAAATGCTCAAATTTTATCAATGTCATACTTTAACACAGAAGTAGCACTGTTTTGGAGTCAGTGGACTATACACAGTCCAAACTCATTTTCTTTTCTTAAGGGAGTGTTTCACTCAAGAACTCCCTATACCATTGTAATTTTATGAAAATGAGCATTAATAAAAAAAAAATGCTGAATATGAAAGTTTGAAATTTACTTTGCTTGTAAAATGCACTTTCCTGAGTCTTCTAATACAATTAAACACCCTTTATAGTTAGTAAATATACTAAGTTAATTTTTAAAAAAGGCATCTTTTAGATTTTGGTGATATTGAGTGGTGGTGCTATCTACATTTAAAATGAGTAATTATGTTTTAGAAAATGCCAATATTTAATTATGGTATAGCAACCTACACGACTGTCAATGCAGTACTGCACCAGCAAGTTCATTCCATATTGAGATAATGGGTATAGTAGGAAAAATTGGGTCAATTTTGCCCTGTTCCATTCCTTTCGAAAATCAGAGTTCTTCAGCTTCAGGCAATTTGTGTTTCTACTTTCTGTGGTACCTAGGAGGCTATGTTCTTGCACTAGCCTACGGTACAACGATAATAACATAATAGATTTCTTCCTATAGCAAACGTTCTATACATAAAATAATCTTTACTTTTACCGATTAAAAAATGTTTCTGTAGTCTGAAATTAAAAATAATTCATCAATTACAGCATAAATAGTTGATTAAATATATCAATTGTTTCAGTAGCAAAAAACATCCTCCTTCTTCAGGCAAGAAGTTCTTTGCTGGTGTGGTTGCTCTTTTTATTTTGACAAAAGTGGCCTCAGAAACTGGTTGATATATTCAACCAAATGTTTATACTGTAACTAATAACAAAGTATTTTTAATTTCAGAATATTTAAGACAGCAGATTCAGCGAATATATTATATTATGTTTCTATAGTATTATAGTGCTATTTTATCAGTTTTAGTAGCCGAACTCTAAATTTCGACAGTATCAAATAAATTAATATTCAGCATTAAACATCTTTCAATTGTTTAATTTTTTTTATAAGCAAAGCTAAACAGTTAGAAAGAAAAATATTATACAGCATTTAAAAGCATTATTTTACTATAGTTTTGCATAAGAATATCTGATTAGAATTATAACATTTTTTAATTGTATATTATATGATATTAATCAATTTTTTTCAAAAATTATATACTACTTTTTGGGGTGGAGTCTTGATAACCATTCCTATTTAGCAACATAATCATGCCATTTATTTTAGAATAAAATATTGTATAAAAATAGATGCTCCTGCTACATATTTTCCTCTACAATACATAGTATATGTAAAGAAGAAATATTGAAATAAAAAGAAACCAACCATCGGATATTGATGGGTCTATGTATTTTGAGCATCCCTGAATATGAATTAACCACTTTTTCAATGATGTCTGTGTGTTTTTTCAGTCTGTAGACGCGATATCTCTCGAGCAAATAGGGAGAATTGAATGAAACTTGGCATAATTATTTTAAATTGATTATTCCAAAGCCATCAGAGGGCTATTTATTTCCAGAATGCTTAAACTAAGGGAAGGCCCTCAATATGGCATCATTTGTAGAATATTACATCCACCATTCTCGAGATATTGAATGCTTTTGATGTACATTGGGAAAGTCCCTAAAAGCATATATATGTTCACTATTATTAAATGCTCAAACACTTTGTACGTATTTGTAATAAAAAATAAATGGATCCATTATTTAAGACTTTGATACCTCGTATTATCCTCACATGTCATTTCACTGTGTTGTTACTTTGTATTTGATAGCATCAGTGCCATGACCAAATAATTTGGCACTTGAGGCGGGATGTAATACAAGTGCCCTTCTACTCTTCATAAAAACATATATATATACTCAACACTGACTTTCTTTATAGATTCATAAATTTTCAGACATCCTGAAAAATTACACGAAACATATACCCTAAACATCGGAAAAAATATTTTTTAAGAATTGTACTCGAATAAGTAAAATTATTATAAAAATATGCTTTGTTTCTTTTAGCTGAAAACTTCGAATAAACGCCCCTCCCCTACATTTCCCTTTTGAGTCGTCCTCCTATCTATTGCCATATTAATGATTCTTATAAACAAAGCATTTTGCAACTAATGTTGTCAAAAACAATTATGATTAAAATGAAATCATTATTGCAGTTAACAATTATATATCTTATTGCTGATTCTCATAAGCAAGGACACAAAGTAATTACTGTGACATATGCAAATCTATTATGTCACTGAAATGACATCAGCCTAGTATGCGGGACTGAACTCTTCTATGAAGGCAGCTATAAATATGCTGCACTTATCAGTAAGGTGTGTAAATAAAGGTAGTTGAGTTTTGAGAATGTCTTATGCCTTATTCCTGGGTGTAAAAACACAACAGTGGTGATGAGGATGGCCACATGCCAGTTCGATACGTATTGTTCCACAAAGGAAGAATTTCCATCGTATATTGAGAAGATAGAAACGTCGTTCCGAGTGAAGGAAGTTAAAGAAGAACTCAAAGTTGCAGCACTGCTCAGTTTGATGGGAGCTCCTACTTATAAAATACTAAAGAACCTTGCCACACCGAGGAAACCTTCTGATATGAAGTATGAAGAAGTCGTGAAGTTGCTTACCAACCATTTAAGTCCGTCTCCACTTGAAATGATGGAAAGTTACAGATTCTACAAACACAACCAATTAAAAGGTGAGTCAGTTTCAAAATATATATCTGAATTACAAAATCTTTCAAGAAACTGTAATTTCGGTACTAATTTATCAGTGATGTTAAGAGATAGATTAGTAATGGGTCTTATAGATGAGACCATACAAAAAAAACTACTTATAATCCAAAATCTAACTTTTGAGTTAGTGAAATCCACTGCTTTAGAATTAGAAGCAGCCAACCGGCATGTGCATGAAATGCATAGAACATTTTCTGTTAATAAGTTAAGTAATACTAGTTCTATATTACGTAAAGTACAAAAATCAAAGAAAGAAACTAGTTCGGTTGAAAGATTTGGGCGATATTGCTATCAATACCTAGATCCGAATCATTTAGCACACAAATGTAAATACTTAAATTATATTTGCAAAATCTGCTCTAAGAAAGGTCATTGAGCTCGAGCATGTCGTACCAAAAAAAAGGAAACTGTAAAAATTGTATCTTCGAGAATAAAATAACGACTCCTCAATTTGCAAAAAAATTATTAGTAAATGTTTGTTAGAATTAGACACAAGTGCAACCGTTTCCTGTATGAATATTCAGGAATTTAATAAACTATGTCCTTATAAAAGCATTCAGAAAACTGATTTACTTTTACTCAATTTTGATCAATCCATGATCATACCCATGGATCAAGTGTCGGTCCAGTATAAGAACCAACAAAATAAAGAATGCATTTATTTAGTTAGGGAAAAAGTGACTGCCATCTTCGGAAGAGATTGTTTACAACATTTTCAAATAGATTGGCCTGAAATTAAATGTATATATAGAAATGGTACACTTAAGGAAAAGCTTAATGCCCTGTTTCAAAAGTATTCGGCTGTATTTACATCAGGAATCGGATACCTTACAAAATTTTACATGTCGATTAGAAGTTAAAGAAAATTCTCAACTGAAATTTTTTAAACGTAGGCCAGTTCCATACGCACTAAAAGAACGAACTGAACAAGAACTGGACAGGTTGGTTAAAGAAGATATTATTGAACCCGCAACTCAAAGTGACTGGGCTATATCTATAGTTTCAGTAGTAAAATCAAATGGGAGAGTAAGAATTTGTGGGGACTACAGCATTACAATTAATCTAGTATTGAAAATCGACTAATATCCCTTGTCTAAAATTGAAGACATTTTAGCCCAATTAGCAGGAGGAAAACATTTCAGCAAAATTGATTTGTCAGAAGCATATCTTCAAATGAATGTAGATGAAAGGGATTGCCACTTGCTAACCGTAAACACTAATAAATATAAATGCTCTCGCGTCAATTCCATTTTCTTATCTTTCAAAATTTATTCTAAGATAGCTAAATTGTAATTGTTGCCACAAATTATCATCTGTGAACATAAAAGAGTTCAATTTTAAATATCTGAAATAATATTTTTCTAGCACATATCGTCTACCCCTGTCTAAAAAATTTCAGTACGACCGTCATATAACATTTTTTTTTTTTCCGTGTGATTTCGTATTATACAGATTTCACTGTATTCTCAATTTATGCTTACAAATTGTTATCAAGTAGTTACAATACATCTTATCTTCTATATCCACTATTACAATTAATATCTGATTTAATTCACTAGACAAAAAATTAACATTTAAATTTTAAATATTGACTTGCACTGCATGTAAATTTCTTTGAAAAAGAAAGTAAATTATTATGAATTAATTAATTTAAATAAATGATATACAGTGTCAACAGGTAAATTTCAATAACTACTGAATTCCTAACTTAAATTCAAATGAATTAAAAATTATCTTTCTACAATTTAAACTAAAATATTTCTTCAGTGATATACTTAATGTAAATACATTAAAACTCTTTAATTTAATATTTCAAATCTATTCTTTTATTTCACTGACCTTCTTTGCAATTCTTTAATATGCAATTCATCTTGCATAATTTTTTCTTTGGATTTCTCTAGTGCCTGTTTGCAGTCTTCTATAACAACATCAGATTTACTTCTAGAAATTTTTAGCACTTCATTAAGTTGATTTTGAAGATAATCCAACTAAATTGCCAACAGAAAAAGACCTAGAATTACTTTCTAAAACTTTAGAATTACAATAACATTATTACAATTAGAATTACAATAACATTATTAGTAGACAAAAACTATTGGTGGCATAAATACAGGGCTCACACCAGGGTTTGCTCTGGGTATAGAGAAATGTGAGTTTCAAGTCTATGAGAAATTTAAAATTGGATCCCATGAGGGGAAAACTGGGTTACTTAATTTCATAAAAAGTTTTTTTTGTTATTTATACTGAGAAAAATGTTGGTGAAATAAAGACTCAATATTGTGCTTATGGATGTTCGTAAATGTGCCAAAAATTCTTATTATCAATCCAAGGTCAAATTGTTTCCTACAAATTTTCTATAACATTGGAAAAATTCTGATTGCAACACTATTTTATACAATAAATTTTGATATCAAAAATAAAAAAAAGTTGAAATAAAAAAGAAAAAGAAAAATGTGTGAAAATTGTACGGAACTTATTGTGAGTTAAGAAATAAACAATGATGAAATTTCAAATTCAAAATGTACAAACCTTTAAAAATGGCTAGTAAATTGTCAATATTAAATAAAACAACATCAATAACAAAAGTGATCAATATGTGACGATTGCAATGATCAAAAAATGACACGAAAAACAAAAATAAAAGTGCATTAAAGAAAAATTACAGGGAATCAATTTAATATATGGTGAAACAGGTGAAAAAGCATACAAAATGAAATGAACAAGCTCGACCATAAAAAGTTGTAAATTATACAAAATAGCGCATCTATTGAAAATATATTAAAATATAAGTGATATCAAAAAGGTTAAAAATAAGGGCTGGGGAACTCATAAAATTAAAAGTAAATCTGCAATTTTCAATTAAGAAATAAATAAAACCCAAGACGTCTAGAAGCGTATTTGGTTCCATCCACCTTGACTGGAATATAATGGAAATTATAGTGAATCTGGCTATTTCTATAACCTGCAGTTGAAAAAAATAGAACCTGCGGTTGAAGTGCCATCTGGTTATTTCTGAAACCTGCAGTTGAAAACCTGCAGAGTCCCTTCAGAACCAAAGGAGTACTTTCATTACTGTTTAAAATACACAGAAGAGAGCCGTTGGATCCATAGCAGCCAAGATATCCCTTGCTTAAATTCCAAAACATGCACACTATATCTCATTTTAAGACTGAAATACACACTTAAGTCACTAGGGAGTGGTAGCCCAGTGGTTAGCGTGCGAGAATTGCACTCGGTAGGCCCGGGTTCGATTCCCTTCGCTGCCAAAACTGCCGCCGTGTTCACGGAGAGTACGATCACATTAAACATGTGGGTCTGTAAGGCCTTCCGAGAGGTTGTGGTAGGGGAAGGAGGGTACGGTTCCTGTGGATGCCTCTCCCACTGGGTTTTGGTCAAATTTGGGTGGCTCTTCCCAGCAGCCCAAACAGTTACATTACACCTTTCTGGTAGGTCAGACAGTCTAGGTCTAAACAACAACACTTAAGTCACTTTAGGCACACTTTTGATAATGATTAGAGAACGATACATCCTTCACAAAATAAAATGTGAATTATATAAAAATACCTATTTTCATCATGAAATAGTTTTGGATCCAGGGAACTCAATGATAATACGTAAAATGAGTTCCTTTAAAAATATTAGGGAAATTTATGTGCTGTAGTGTATAAATGCAAACCCTGTTAGACGCTTTTTGGTCAAGTATTTTCTGTTTTGTTTTAGACTTTAACTATTTCACCAGTTGCATTTTTCTGGCATTTCACGATATAAATAAATATGATTTGCTAAAGAGATTAACTTGTTAAGTGGAAAAATTATACCCAATCTAGTATTAAACAGAAAATTCTGCTCTCCTAAACAAGGAAAATTTGATATTAATCTAGTCTTTAAAATAAAACTTAACAAATCACATGGTACAATAAAAGTCCTAAAAATTCATGCATATATATTTTTCACCTTTTATGAGTCAAAGTATTGTGAAATGTTTTTAGCAAAAAATATTATTTCTAATAATTTAAAATTTCAAAAAGCACTCAAAAACTGCTGTAATAAAAACCAAAACTTTATAAAAATACAGCATACATTAAATTTTAGAAATCAACTTGTATCGAAAGCAAAAAGCAACCCTCTTCTTCAGGACAAACAAGAAGGGCATCCTCACTCGTTCAGATGCCAATCTTATTCGAATAATGAAGGTTACACTTGCTGTTTGTCATACAGGTTGACTTCTAAAACGTAATGTATGCTGTATTTTAATGTCTTTATATTATTAGTTTAATTTAATATTGCCTATTTTCAATGTTTTGAGAAATTTTGATTACTTCTGAAATTGAACTATAAGAATCAAATAAAAAGAAATTAATAAACTACTAATAACTTTCTACCTACAAAATAACCATCAGTAGGTCAGTATTTGTGTGTTAAAGTCTTACTAATAAAAATCACAGTTTTTGACAGATTTTAATTCTAATTAAAAACATTACAAATCATCTGCTATCTTATAGACTAATGCTTTTTAGTAAGCATGGGTCAGCTCTAACACATAAGCATCAATCAGTCTAATATCTAAAAATTATATTTAATATAGCAGATATTTTAATATAGCTAATATAGTAATTAATATAGCAATTTTTATAGCAATTAATATAGCAATTTTTATAGCAATTAATATAGCAATTTTTTATAATAATTGATATAGCAATTATTATAACAATTTTTTAATACAGTAATTTTTTAATATAGCTAATGTAGCAAATTATTTTTAAATACCTCTGCTTTCAATTTCTTATTCACTGAAATATCTATATCTGAAGACTCTAGAAATAAAAAAATTAAAAAGTTTCAATCAAAAAAAATATTCAAATCAGATAAAATATTACACAATATTAATTTTCAAGATTCAGTAAAATCTGATTTATACATTGGTCAATGTTGCAGTGAAATCAGATTTCACTGCACATATTTGTGTATTTATGTATTTTTATGCATTTTGTGTGTGACCAATGTTGTGATAAATATGGAAATCGGAATCTGCACTTTATTGGAACGTGAAAAGAGAATAATTTGCGCCCATAGCAACAGCGTCATGGCAATTCTAGGAAAATTCACTTTCACACGAGAAAGTACTTCCCATAGAAATTCTCACGCAGCTGTGCCCTATTCTAGAATTCACAGAATAGAGACCAGATGCCCTTCCCACAGCAAACAAGATCCAGTGAAAAGTAGTACAAAGAGGTTATAGCTACTTGCACTAGAAATATAAAAGGGAATTCTTGTGGCTTCTGCTAAGTGCCAATTAAAGATAAGTTGAAGCTGTCAGCTTTTGATATTTAATGTATACTGTAACACCTCCATCCTTCGTTACTGCTGACCAAGGTCGAAGCAGAAAGTATAGCACTGCATTTTGTTTCTTTTTTTATTCCTTGGAACGACAGGACTTCACACAGAATCCTAAGGAGTGGCAAGTGGACCACGTGATAATGCAGGTGTAAGGCGCAATGGTACATCGCAGAAGATGGAACCTATTTACGCCTATATCAGTGGGCGAGAGAATACATGGTCCAGGGCATGGACTAAGAAATTACAAGCAGATGCAAACAATTCTTCGGGTGGTGAGGACATGCTGTCCTTGCCATCCCAAACTTCTGAGCTTTTTTTGATGACTCTACAATTGGCATCGGAGTAGGACGATCGCTCTAAACTGGAGCTCCGCATGGAACTTGAATTATGTATATTTAGATGCAGATTATCGAGAAACTGAATGCTTGTAATTACTCAAGCATATGCATAAAATGTTGAATGCCTTTTCGTCCATAGATTTATTAAATACCTTATCATCCAGAGATTCATTTAATGCCTGATTGTCCAGAGATTGATTCAATGCCTTATTATACAGAGATAGATTGATAGATCCTGTATGCACAGAAATTGCCATAAGACTAAAAGACTTTCATAACAACGTTGAGGAAAAGGTTGCATAGATTGAGCACCTTAGGATTTTTGTCAAAATGTGTTATATTTTGCTAACTGTTCAAACACTGATTGAAAAGTATACAGTCATAATGTATTAATACAGCAAGGGCATCCACTCTCACTTGCTTTCCCTCGTCGATAAAAGACTAGCACTGTTAACTTTAAGGAAATCTTCAAAATGAACCAGAGGAGCTGAATGGAATTAGTGATCGAATACACAGAAGTGAAATATAGACTAATGAGATCATCTAATGGACTTGCCAGAGTCTAAAATGAGTTTTAGTGCTTGTGAAATTAATGAACTTGCCAAACTCTCAAATGAATTTTAGTGCCTTTGAATTTGATGGATGTCTGGCTGACATCTACATTAGTGAGTTGCCAATTAATAAATGATTTTTAATAAAATGTTAAAGAAGTCAAAACTTACATAATTAAATTTAATGAATGAGAATGCATAATCAAAATTTGTGATTAATAAGTAAGTACCTGGTCCACATCCGAAAGGGACAAAATTTAGAGATGATTGTATTTTGTATTGATTAATAATTGAGATTTGCTATATATATATATATATATATATATATATATATATATATATATATATATACATATATATATATCTATATATATATATAATAATGAAGTAAGTTGATTTTATTTGATTGATTGAATAATGCTTAAAGATAGATTGAGAATAAGATGTATATAAAATAGAGTTAATAGAAGTTTTAGCAAAATGCTACTGATGAAAGTTTATTTTTAAATGATTATGTTATCAATACTATAATGAGCATTGATACTATTAAGAATTATTTGAATTATTGCAACATTTATATGAAACCATATTTAGTCAAGATTATTTTATTAGTATCATAATAAATGTGTTGTTTCAAATTTAAATGGAAGTATTATTTTAGTACGGCCTAATATATTTAATTGCATCTTCACACGATAGAACCAGAATTACCTGGTTATGTACCTTTGGTGATTATCTAAATATACGGTGAAGTAAACAGGGAGGTTTTAGATATTTATTCAAAAAAACCAAAACTAATTAAGCAATTAATAAGATAACTAAGATATGGAGAATCTATTCATGTTAAGAATATCTCCCCATAGTTAAGGATTTTACTTCAAATTTTATGAGTCATCTTGACTCTCGCTGTAAAAATTGTCAGTCAATGAAAAATGTGAGTCAGTTAAAAAACAAGAAAGATCAATCATGCATAAAGCATTGATTATGAAACACTTTCCAACTAAAATGCAATTTTATTTCAATAAATATTTCATTCATACACTTTTATTCCAAACTCCAGATTTAAATAATTTTGTGTGAAAAAAATTTAGCAATTCTTATACCACTCATCTTACAATCACTTGTTTACATTTTGCATCAATTAAAATTAGGCTTCATTGTAGAAATAATCAAAGTTTGGTGATCATTAAAACTCAAAAATATTGTATTGCATTAGCACAGAATATAGATACACAGAAAATATGCAAAAATACAGTAGTTTTAGGATGGATGCAACACTTAATATAAATGTAAAAGAACTTTAAAAATCACAATTTTTACATTGGGAAAAAAAAGATAGATGCCATATTTTATTTTAAAGTGGGTCACGTGATCTCTTCATATTATATGGGTATAATTATTATTTTAATTTTTATTAAAAAACTACCAAACATATTTTGCTGAAATTTTTTATATATATTTTATGGGATAATTTGAATATTTCCTGAAATTTTTGAAGCAATTTTTGAATTTTAACTTCGCATAAAAAATGTTTGAAAAATTAGTTCCCATAGGGTTTAATGTATTTCACTTTCTTCAACCCGGATTCAATCCAAAACTAATTGGGTGATATTATTCAATTACATTTACATATGTCCACATACCGTCTCAACAACATACTAAATTTCATTTTGATGAAGTCATTTTTATGGCAGTTATCATGTGAACGGACAGACAGATAGATTGAAGAAAGTCATAAACACTTTCCAAATATGTTGTAAAGTGTTAAAAAATGAGTCAAACATATTTTAAAATATAATAAAGTAATGAAATATTACATAATTTTACATAAACATTACTATTTTCATCTATTTTCTCTTCAAATCTTGCTTTACTATAAGGAGAAGTGTGTGCATTTCTATTAAATTCTAGCCATTGGATTTTAGTTTTCCAACCCTCATTGGGATGATGATTTTTTTTTAGGGGGGGGGGGGGCAGCTCTTCATCATTTGTGTAAGGTTGTTCTTTAGATTTTTTTTAATTCACTATATAACAAAATATTTTAATCTGTTTCTCTTAAAATGAGAAACTGTAACTTCATGAAGTACACGCATCACAATCCAGGATATGAGAGTTAATTTCGAAACATTCTGCCTGTCTACGAACATTGTCATTGGTAACAGAATCATTCTGATTAAGTGTCACTTTTCCATTGCAGCAATCATTGATAGACAGGAAAAGGGGTAAGGGAGTATATTTACAATATTTGTGAGTTAACTGTTAACTCGTAGTTGAAAATTCTGTGAGTCACTATTTTTTTTTTTTTTAATTTCCGGAATTTACAGGTAAAATAAAAGTAAACATGAACCCGATAGCTGTGACTTCATTTCCACTAAAAAAATTATTAATTATTATTTATTGCAAGGCTTGAGTTAGAATTACATTACAGTAGTTTACATCAAATCAGTCAAGTGCAAAGTGGAGATGCAGTAATCAGCTCTCTAAATTTTTCCTCTTATTTCAATTTTTTTCTAAACAATGGTCTTTCTTTACTTTCATTTTATTTTATTTTATTTATTTATTTATTTATTATTTCTAAATTTTATTTCGAAATTCTTTTCTCGAAATTATCCTCTAGATATTCGCTTTTGCATATTCAAATTTAAAGTTTTATTTTTCCAACAATTTTGTCACTCACAATAACCTTTTCCCCAACTGTGCCAAGTTAGACATACCTGTAAAGATCATTCAATTTTAATATGTAAAACTGTTTGTCTAACTCATACATATTCTTCAACTGTTATTTTTCAAAGATATCAATACATACAGGAGGATCGACGATGAGGACCAAGTTGTATTATATGGCTGGGTATCTTCATATACTGAAGATATCCTTTCCGGACCATGCTTATAATTACCTAATACTTAATAGGTGAGTTGTATGGTCTGGGTTCTTAAAGTAACCAGTAACCAATAAAAAGGTTTACCTTACTTCCAAAGAACTTGTAGAAAACAGCCTTTTCCCATTAGTTACCATATCACCACCTCATACACAAGTACTTTGGTATAAACTGAAAATTGAGACAAGCTCCATGGTACTCAATACAATTTAGGCTTGGGTAGGCTCAGGCAACAAACTATTTTATTTTTTCATTCAATAGACATTACAAAAGAGTTAAATACTAAAAAATGTTTATAGAACTCAAATTGAAAATAATCACATTTTACGTTTATTTACTAAAAAAAAATAAAAACGAGTTTTTGAAATCTTTTTTGAGGTCAAATATTAAATAAGTTCTGTAGTTCTATGACAGGTGTTATATAGCAAAATGTGACATTGTTCATTTATGGTAACCTATTAAATCTGTCAGACTGAAGCATGGAATATAATAAGTACATGGTCAATAAATATATAAAGGGAACTGTTTTAATATGTGGGTGGAATTAGATATAAAGGAGATTCAATGCAAGCTATTATGATGCATGTTTTAAGTTGAGCATTGTTTATGTATAAAGTCTAATAACATTACATTTTCCGGCTTCTTGATGTCTACATTGAAATCTCCAACTGCTCATAGCTACCTAATATGTCAAAATTAGAACTAACTACATTTTCAAAATAGTTAAAAATATAAAATATACAAATTATAACCATTAAATTTCAAGAACTTAGTACCCAATAAAAATCCAATTATATATCCTGGTAGGAATTTTAAAAGTCTTAATTACTCCCTTACTAATTATAGCTAACACTTTTAGTTTTCGAGATATAAGCATCGCAAACTTTAAAACCAGAATTTTTCTAATTTTCTTCAACTTGACTAGACGATTGCTTAAAAACGATAAGAGCTTTGTAAAGACAAATGATTGATCTAAAACTAAATCCATCTTTTATACTTTAAAAGTTATCTTGGGAAAAAGTAAGCAAAGTTGAAACAAAAAATCACTCAGACAAAAACATTTTATTCATTAAAAAATTCAAAATATTAAACTTTTAAAATATAACACTTTCAACTCTCTTCATCAGGTAAAAACAATGTCTTTATTTAACAAATGCTAAACTAGACACTGTTTGGTACTTCCTTATTACAGTGGACCCCACAATTACGATTATGCCATGGTCGCAGTTACAATTTCACCAAGGTCCGTAGTGCGACAGCCCGGTGGTTAGCGTGAGGGAATTGCACTCGGTCGGCCCGGGTTCGACTCCCCTCACTGCCAAAAACTGCCACCGTGTTCACACGGAGTGTGATCACGTTAAACATATGGGTCTATAAGTCCTTCCGAGAGGTTGGTGGTAGGGGGAAGAGGGGTACGGTCCTTGTGGATGCCTCCCCCACTGAGTTCCGGTCTAAATTAGGTGACACTTCCCGGTCGTCCAAACAAATACCTTATACCTTTCTGGTAGGTCAGATGGTCTGGGTCGAAGAAGAAGAAGCTCTGTAGCGCGAATATGTAATAGAGAAATAAAAATAAATAACATAAGACTTACATGTTTAACTTGAAATAATGATATGGCATCCATCTCATTGTTTTGTAAATTAAAGATTGTTAACAACATATTTAAAAAAAAAACAAGCGATCTTAAAAAACCAATACGAAATTGGGAATATTAAAAAAAAAGCAATATAACAATAATATAAACACATGCTGTTTCTTTAGGACTGCAAATGTTTGGCAAGATTTTACAACCTACCTTGGCAATACATCTCAGTCGCTTAGCAATTCATCCTCGGGGGCCGCTATAATAAGGTAATAAGGAAGTACCCACTGTTTTAACCTGATGATGAGAGATCAAAACTCTCCTGAAACAATAGTTATCAAGTAATTTGTGTATGTCTATGTTCTTTAAGGAAATATTGGAAGTGTTTTTCTCACAAGCAGCAGTTTTATTTTTGTGATTAGAATTACATTTGTATATTCCTAAATGGTACCCTATTTCTTACTAAACAAGCATAAATTGTTTACATTTTTATCTTTTAGGTTCAGAGATATAAGTGCCTAAACTGTCTACATTTTTGAGACAGTTTGGACGCTTATACTTCGATTTCAGTAGGATACCCTGGCCATAAATGTTATTCACGTCATAAAGTATTGAACAATTTTAAATTAGATCAATAGCATTATTTTATTGATTCATAAAAGTTACTAATTTGAAAGTGAATCCAACAAAGCAGTTTCTATTCATAATAGAACTTATTTGAATCATGATGATGGAAGTATTTACCATAATTATCTGACAGAAATCTGATTAAAATAAAAAAAAGTACTATGAATGCTTTTAAAATTTTAGTTGTGTACACACAGAAAACATTGCACAGGAGGCATATTGCAGCAGTTGAGCATAGTAAGCAGATATATAGCAGGTGAGCATAGCAGTAGAGTCCCATAGTATTTTAAAATGTAGGGCACTTCTATTATAAATAACAGCATTCAAGAACAGTTTCATACTTTTTTTTGTGCTCTTCAGCATTAAATAGCCAATACCTGCACAGGCAATTAAAAACTTACAATCTGCAAGAATTTTGTAAATCTCTATAGAGACTGACAAATTCAGTCCTATTGAACAGCTGGTAATAATTTTATAAAGCTTAGGCTGGAGAGAGGCTGTAAGAAAGGCTGAAGAGAGGCTAAGGGAAGAATTCCCA
Source organism: Amaurobius ferox (assembly GCA_951213105.1). Lineage (NCBI taxonomy): Eukaryota > Metazoa > Arthropoda > Arachnida > Araneae > Amaurobiidae > Amaurobius > Amaurobius ferox. The sequence continues at coordinate 12,332,439 of OX578136.1, forward strand.
AAGCTAGGACTACGCACTCATTGTCGATAACAGTTTCCATAGACCAGTTTCCCATTTTTTTTATGTTCTTTAGCATGGAATAACTCACACATGCAATGGCAGCCAGAAAAATTAGCTAAGTTTCACAATTTTACAAATGTCCATGGAAACCAACAAATTCTATCCTACCAAACACCAAACAGCAGGCATCAAATTTCATAAAGATTAAACTCAGATTGCACTAGGCTAAATTCATACTCACAGAAAAGGGGAAATTCCAAAGTTAAGTTCTCATTTCTAAATCTAAGACCCTGTTCGCGTTACAAATAGTATATTACCTATAGACAAGTTTCTCATTTTTTCTGCACTCTTCAGCTAAATCTAAGACACTGTTCCCGTTGCAAATAGAATCACCTACAGACAAGTTTCTTGTTACTTCAGCACAGAATAGCCAATACCTGTAATGCCTACAAGAAAACTTGCTGTGGGGCAAAATTTTGTGCCAATTATACTTTTATGCAATTAAACAATTACAAATAAAACATACAATATTAATACAATATCAATTATATTATTTATTTTAATGTTCTTAATGCTAAACCCACAATTTTACTTAATTGCTTCTTAAAGTTATGATAGAAAAAAGCCGATGTAATTGTAATATGATAATTTATTTAAAGACAGAAAAAACTAAAAATGTTCAAAATATCAAACAGTACAAATCAAATTTTCAGGATATAATTACATTAAAATTATATTTACTAGACTTTGATGGCAGCTCTATTTGGTATCCAACCTCTACTTTAGGATGTTTCAAAATATAAATAATCCTATCTCGCAGATCTTTCTGGCTTGTCATTGATAACAGCTCTCGAATATTTGAATGCAGGTGTTCTTCGTTCCTCTAGAATAAGAACAATGAATCTATATAGAAATAATTTTAAAATCTAAAAGAAGTATAATACTTATTCAGTACAGTTAAAAAATAAAAATGATTTAATTTAGTGGACATGTGCATTTCCCTCCACATGTGGCATTATATCTATTTCCAAAACACATCTATAGGTTGCAAATTTTAACTCTGTATAAGAATTTTTTATCATTTATTATTACATAAAATTCTTCAGAAATACAAAGTATTCTATTTTTTTTTTTATAACTGTGACATGAACCAGTGATGTGCAGTTCATAGAAGCAATGTAAGCATTGCTTGACTAACATCAATTTAAAAAAATCGAAACATTTTAAATATTTTCTTTTTTACTATAAAATATCAGCAAAATTTGTATTCGTGAAATGCCGATTAATGATAGATCATTGGTCACAAAGCTAAAATTAACCTTTCCAATCACTATCGCTTGGCGTGCTTATAATGTCACTGCCAGCCATGGTCGGTCAGAATCATAAGCATGGCACCAATTGCATAATAAATTCATTATTCGCCCATTTTTATCATCTGAAAATTCATGTTTTCTCCTGGAAATCTATTTGTAAGTGAAATTAAACATTAAATAAATTTATAATTAGTAATTATTTCAATTTTTAAGTCTAATTAGCACAAAATCATTCTGATTATAGAGGCAATTAGCCAATTGCTTACTTACATGTGATGATGTTGCCATCTGGCAGCACAGACACAAACTTTTGTTATATCATGCTAACATGCATGTGCTAACATGCATGTGCTAACATGCATGATTTTATTTAAAATTGCTAATATTACATTATTTTATTTAAAAGTTCTAAAATATGCAATTTCATTCAAAAGCACTAAAATACATAATTTAAAACTGCTAAAATTCACTATTTAAAAATGATAACATTTATGGTAATTTATTTAAAAGTGCTAAAAACAGGAAAAACTGTCTTACTGATGTTGAATTTTAGCATCTTTTCCCAAAAATCATGAACTCAACTCGAGTTTCTCATATCATACTCCATTTTTAAGTAGCTTGCGGGTTGTTGTTTTTTTTCAAATTTTATAAGAAAAAATTTTAAAAATTGGTATCATGGGTCCAAATGATTACAATTATAGCGTGTTACCCTTCACTTTAAAGGAATTGAAAAAACCTTTCAATTGATACCATACTTGAAAATGTAATCCCTTTTATTGATGATGATTATGTCAAATTTTGTCCTATGCTGCTATGTTAAAAAATATATAAAATTTTGAATAAATTTGAAATTTTTCGCTCGAATTTAAAAAAGTTCTATCTAGTTCTAGATTTTTTTTATAACAAAGCCAGATATAAAATTTCATAAAAATCCATTAATACACTGCTGGCCATTAAAATTGCTACACCATGCAGGCGGCATGCAACAAACGTCAAATTTGCAATGCTGGGATATGCAAATGATTAGCATTGCAGAGCATGCGCACAAAGCAGGTATGAGTAAAGCCATCTACATTCTGTATAAAAGGGAAGATTGCACAGCGGGTTTATCATTCGGAAATCGCATTTGAATGTTAGTTGTTTGTGTGAAGGTCGTGTTATGCCTCTTGTAAGAAGGAGAAACTCCTACCAGCACATGTTGAAATTCGACCGTGGCAGGATCGTGGCCTATCGAGACTGCGGGTTATCGTTCCGCGACATTACTGCTCGCGTTGGTCGGGATCCCATGACTGTCAGGTGAATATGGAATCGATGAGTTCAGGAGGGCCATACTGAACATCATGCAGGATCTCAATGGCCCCAAGGATCCACTAACCAGGATCCACTAACGCCCAAGAGGACAGACAAGTTGTCTTTTCAGCCTTGCGGGATCATACAGCCACGTCACATACTTTGAATAATATTACATGATGTCATCCAGAAAAACAACAAATGTACAATTCAACATTAAAAGCATTGTGCTATGGATCTTCTCCATCCTGTTTTTTACTGAAAAGTAAATTCACTGCATTATGTAGGGAAAGTTATGTGCTGTCCACATCTCGATTCCCCTTCCCCCTAAGAAATGTACAAAATACCATTTTAAATACCAACAAACATATCCTAATCAATAAATAAGCAAAATAGCAATAACTGTTTTTACCTTAAGCTCTTCATTTTCAGCAGATACTTTAATAAATCGCTCTCTTTCTTCAAAAACACTCAGCTGAAGTTCCACTAAAGCTTTTTGGAGATCAGAAATTTTTTCACCTCTTCTTAAAACCTCTTCTTCCAGTTCATGCTATTAAAATAATTTTTATAAGTTATCTTATACTGAATATATTTTATAGTTTTATATAAAATGTTTTCACTTATTAACTTGTAGAGTTGCAGATTAACAATCATCACTGGCCAATTGACGAATAACTTTTGAAAAATGGCCAATAAGAAATAGCATAACACTCGACCGAACTGCCAAGTAAATTTTTTTGTACTTGGTAAATTTTAATACTACTAGCAAAACTAAAAAACTCAATGCAAAGTGTAAAACAGTCAAGCAAAGTGTAAAATAGTCAATGAACGAAGAAAAGAAAGTTTAAAAATAGAAATCTAAGTCTATCTAATTTTGAATATGAAATTAAAGTTTTTAAAGTGCAATTTTAATGCTTCAACTAAAATTAAACATAATTATGCCAGTTTTATAAGAAACTATTAATTGTAGTATAAGGGCAAAACCTATTATATGTAAAAATAAAAAACAAAATATTGTTAATAATTACAGATAATTACATGCATACAATAAAATTTAAATTAAATGGTTCTTAATGTTTCAGTGGGTGGCATAACATTATGCACACTTTACACATCTCAGTAAGCATGAGAAAAGGTTAAATTTGTGATAAAAAATATATGACAAGTAATTTTTTGGGACCTACTGGCCACTAGCCAGTAACCAAAATTCTTAATCTGCAGTTTTATTAGCCTGCTGTAACACAGTTTTGTGTATTTGGTGTATTTCAATACATGTAAGAATTTTAAAATAATTAAACTCCAAAATTAGTTTGAGATACTAATTAACAAAACAAAAGTGATCAATTAATTAGTAAATTATTTTTTTAAAAAAACTTACAGACTCTTATTATTTAGCAGACAACTTTTCACAACAACAGTAACATGCACAGAATTTTAAGGTAGTTACTGCATCAAATCTAGGATTGTATGAAAAGAAGTGCAAACCACTGCTTAAAAGCAGCTTCATAAGCTCTTTTATATGGATTATAACCCCTTAATCCCCCTTGAGTACATGTACCTAGATTTTTAGAAAAGTATATAGTGGAGTCCACTTATAGAAAGCTTGGAAATAGGAAAGCATCGGCTATATGAATTCGGCATACAAAGCATACAATTATCATCATTCAGCTCAACTATTTGGCTCATTTGTAAATGCTCTAACTCTTAAATGCATATTCTAATTAACACCAAACTTTACAGATTGATTATTTATACAAAATTTTAGTTGGAATTCATTTTCAGATGACAGATTAAAACAAATGTTGCTGATCACAGGCAATGACACTTAACAATTAGGAAATAAAAAGTGAGAAATTTACTTTTTGTAAATAATATAGGCAGATGAACTTTATCGTTTCATTTTACTTTGACATTTGTTAGTATCATCATTCAGCTTAACTGTTTGTTCATTAGTACAAACTCTAACCTTTGAACACATATTTCAATTGACATTAAGTGTTACAGTTTGAACAATTTAATCTTAATGATTCACAAATTTTAAAAATCTTAAGTAGCCAAGAAAAACTTTATAAAATATATAATGCAGACAATGCACGGTCATCAACTAAATGATACATAGTTGAATATAAATATTAAAAAAAGCCAAATAAGTTACATACTCTATCAGACACCAGATTTCTTAAATGCTTGTCTATTTTTTCTTTATATTTATCTTCTTTCCTCTGATAATCTTCAAATCTTTTTTGATAAAACTTAAGCAATGTTTTATCATCCACAGTAGCTGAAGCACTTTTGGAACTATTTGATGAATTTTCTCCGGCCATGACTTTAAAAAAATCTGTAAAATAAAAATTTCTGAAGCAAAGAGAAATTTATTAAAGTATGATAGTCACAAATTAGTCTTCACAAAATATAAATAACAGAGAAAGATTATTTCATAAAATCCTGTTTATCAATATGTGCATGCAAAAAAATTATAATTTTATAAATAAACAAGAAAGATCAATCATGCATAAGCATTGATTATGAAACACTTTCCAACTGAAATGCAATTTTATTTAAAAATTTCTAAAATGTGATACATTCAGTGGTGATATCTTTTACATTATCACAGTACTACAGTAATTTATTATACTTTAATATTTAAAACTGTATCGAAATATAAATCATCTGATTCTCTATGCAAAATCAATGAATATTTCATTCATATAACTTGTATTCCAGACTCCAGAGCTAAATAATTTTGTGTGAAAAAAATTCAGCAATTCTTATGTAACTCACCTTATAATCACTTGAGATATTTGCATTCTGCATAAGTTAAAATTAGGCTTCGTTGAAGAAATAATAAAAGTTTAGGGATCATTTAAAATCACAACTATTGTAAGTGCATAGGCACGAAATTTAGATACTCAGATTACACACAGATACACAGATAATATCTGTGTGTGTATGTATTCAAAGTATTGGAACCGTGCCGAAGACTGTATCTGTGTATGTTTCTGTGTGTCTGTGAGGATATTACATCCACTCTAATTGAAAAACTAATGGACCGAATTTCATAAAATTTGGTAGGTATGTTTTTTGTGGGAAACCCTGTTCATTAGATTATAGTACGATTCGTAATAAAAAAATCTGCCTTCTTTGCAAAATGGCCGGCAGAAATTGCCTTTATCCACTCTAGCTAAAAACTAATGGAACAAATTTAACAAAATTTGGTGTATAATATTTCAATAACATACAAGTGATTTATATACCAAATTTAACAAAATTTGGTATATAAATCATTTGTAGGTTATTCTAGTACGATTCGGGAAAAAGGAACGGACTATCTTTGCGAAATGGCCCGCAAAAATCATTAAATATAAAAATAAAAGTCTATATGTGCTTAATTATATCAATTAAATTCCTATTTTATACGTGATTTTTGACAACAAAAAGAATAAGACTAACCCCGATACTCTAGGACTAGCCGTTCTTGAGATATTCTAGTTTTTTTGCGTTTTTGCTACGCCACCTTTGACAATAAGTCCAGCTATCAAATGAGAACCAAATTTAAGTTTAACGTGCAAATTCAATGTCATTTAAAATACTTAAGGCTGTTATTTTGTGCAGATAAACTCAAATTATTATTGAAGAAATAAAAAGAACGTGAATATGTGTCTGCAGGGAAAATGTGATACATGTGCTGCCCACATCAGAATTTTTAACAATATTACAACAATGATTTATAGAAGTGAACGGGGATTATTTGCAGGCCATTTCGAAAAAAATGTATGATCTATATTTAAAAATCCACCAAATTTTTGTAGAATAAAATGTTCAACAAATTTAAGCTGTGTACCAAGTTTTAACTCTCTAGGATATAGGAAAGTGCATTAAAAATGCCATCAAATAAGCATATCACGAAGAGTTATTTAAAATTTTAAAAAAATTTGAAAAATTGTTATCTACCAAATTTATTTTGAAATGTAAGCCTCTCTCATATACAAAATGATTAAACTCTTGGAAAGATATTTATTATATAATATATCTCTTTTTTCTTTCTGGAGGATATCGCAAAAGTCAGAATTTAATTGAATTTGCTTTTTTCCCTATATTAAATAATTTTTAATTAATATATTTTACTGAAATTTTTTTTATATATTTTATGGGATAATGTGAATATTTCCTAAAAATTTCGAAGCAATTTGTGAATTTTAAATTTGCTTAAAAAATGTTTGAAAAATTAGGTCCCATAGGGTTCAATGTATTTCATTTTTTCAACCCGGGTTTAATAAAAAACTAATTAGGTGATATTATTTATTTATATTCCCATAGGTCCCACAGACTGTCTGAAAGACATACTAAAATTTCATTTTGATAAAGTCATTTTTACGGCAGTTATCGTGCTAACGGACAGACAGACAGACAGAATGAACAAAGTCATAAACACTTTTCAACTATGTTGTAAAGTGTTAAAAAATTAATTTGTGAAAAAGTAAAAAGACCATAGCAGAAAAATTTTAACAGATTTAGAAACACCACGGGTTACACTGCTAATTGCCATTATTACACTTTGCAAAAGAAAATCTAATTTGGTGACTGGAAAAATGATTTGGCGAAAATCTTGATCATTACTAATTCTGATGATATCTGAATCAAAAATTATTCTAAAATCATGGGGAAAAGTTTCGGACAACTTACCTTTTATATTTTCTAAACATCTGAACTCCTATGTTTATACATTTGGCAATAATTTGTATGCAAGTGACAGTCCTATGATTCACTTTTGTTTTCTCCAGACAAGGATAATTCATAGATGTGTCTGGGCATTAAAAACCTATTTTTGTTAAAAAAAAAAAAAAAAAAAAAAACTTCGTGACATCACACGGCAGTGTTGAAATAATGTGATCATGTGAGTTTTGATGTTTTGGGCAGAGAGCCAGCATGCATCATTTTAAAACTCCTTAAAATATTTTGGTCATGGATTTCCATCATCTTAATAGTTTCATTGTTGCTAAAGATAATAAATATTATTTGAAGAACCTGCAGCTATTGGTTACTTTTTTAAACAAGTGCTCTAAAAATATTTAACAAATACACAGTGCATATGCTAAGTTCTGTAACAATAGACCTGGTGTCAGGGTTGGGCACATAGAATACATATTCTACATTTGACATATAATACATGGTTTTCTACTGACATATTCTACATTGTAGAAAACATTAGGTTTTTTAAGTATTCTACATGTAAAAAACCTGACCAATCATTTTACCTGACCAATCATTTACCTGACCAAAAAACCTGACCAATCATTTAATTATAAGTAATATTTTAAAACTAAAGAATGAATATTTAAAAATATAAACATATTGTTACAGTTTAAGATTTAAAAAAAAAACTTATAATTAAATACATATATATAATTTAATCCTGATACTTAAATCCATATATATAAAACTGATACTTAGGTATTTTTAATTTTTATACATATATATCAAATGCCCATGAAAAAGGCAACATCTCAATATTTTTTTAATTATTCCAAGTCTTATTCTTTATTTTTAATATTCACCAGAAGGGGATACTTTATATTCCTTAATTTTTAAGGTATAATTAATTATTATTGTGGGGGGGGGGGAGTTTTTCTCCACATTATTATCCTTTGGAAATTTTGGATTTTTTAAAAGCATTTCCATCAAATGTATTTCAAAATGTATTGAAAATTTATTTTGTAAAATTTACACTTTTATCATGAAGTTAACTTTCAAACTAATTAAAATTTTTCTCATTTCAATTCCAGTCTATTATTAAAGTAGAGCATCATTTTCTGTATTTCCAAAATTAGTGATTATCTGTTGAATTTTACTTTCTAAAAACTAATTTGAAGTATCGGTTAATTCCTTTTATTTTCATGGCACTAAGATACCAAATAAGAAATTACACTAAGCGTAGTATAAAACTATAAGTCCTTTAAAGACCCCACTACTATTACTAAATAGTGAAATCTAGCAAATTTGAAGAAATTTTCCATTGTAACCGTATTCTAAGCTAAACAATTAAAAATAGGAAAAATCTCATTTAAAAAACCCCATGGATAAAATTATGGTTGAAACAAACACTAGGTATGATACATAAATAATTGTTTTGAATGGGTAAATATTAAATATTTATAATCAAATTAAGGCCATATGACCAGATTGAAATAACTCTTTCAAGTTAAGCAGATTCATAACTAAGCTATTCATCTCTGGATATATTGTCTTGAACTCATTCCCAAAAGGTTAATAAATTTGTATTTCATTAAAGTTATATATCAAATGCCCCAGAAGTAAACCATGTTGAATAATAAAAAAGTAAACATATATTTTTAAAAATTATATTACATCTTTGTATCAATAAAATGATATATGATGAAATTTTTCCTTTTTCTTTATTCATAGATTGTTTCAAAACTTCATATTTTAAAATTACAAATGATATCTGAATATATTATTTAAAAATTGGGGGGAGTAGACCATGTTGAATAAAAACAATTAAGGAAAAGTTTAGAAATTATATTACATCTTTATATCATAAAGAAGTGATGTATGATAGGATGATAAGTTTTCTACACGCTCTACATATGAATTCTGCACCTATTATATATTTAAGTTTCTACCATAGAAAAACCAACAAATAGCCCTCCCGTTAATTTTCAAAAAGTTACACTTTTTAAATTTTTATATGACCCCCTTAAACAAATTGGGTCAATCAGAATTTTTTTATTTTTAATGCAACAAGATCATTGAAAAACCTACATATCTGTATATTTAAAATTGAGCGAGTTATATTTAATTGAAAATTGAACATTGTGAATGGGGACCATATATCAAATAAGAAATGTAAATTTGTGACATATTACAAAAAAGATAAAACTGGATGATAATACATAGGATACCCAACCGTATAGTGAGTACCACTGCTTTATATGATCTCTGTCTGTGACTTTATTTAGATGCATTTGTGATAAAAAATTTTGACACATATTAATGTATTTTTGATCTAAACAATTTCTATCGTCAATTTGTTTATGATCCCTACTTTCACTGATAAAATAACCTTTCACATGATATGGAAAAGTGGCATAAGTCAGAGTTTTTCCTTATCATAATTTAGTTGATACAGATATGCAGGGTTTTTTTAATGATCTTGTTGCATTAAAACAAAAAATTTTCTGATTGACCAAATTTGTCTAAGGGGGGGTCGTATAAAAATTTAAAAGTGTAACTTTTTGAAAATTAATGGGAGGACTATTTCATTAACATAATCTTATTCCCTACCTTACTTTCAACATTTTTGCAATTTACATTGTCCACTTATCTCCAACAGATAAAGAATTAAAGTGTGTTTCAATCTTTTAGGGACACCCTGTATATAGTGGGTTCATAAAATGAATTGCCTTTTATCATTCTGTACTAGAAAATTTACCTGGCATTGCCCAAGAGTTAGCAGGGATTAGTTGAATTCATTAATCTAATATATATATATATATATAAATTTTATTCATATTAATAACAGTGAATATTGGATGCAATTCATGTACACCAGCACAACAAGTATAATACCCCCCCACACACACACACAAATCGACATTTATCACCTTCCATAAACACAATTTAAACAGAAAATGAAACATATTTTACCTTTAATAAAAAAAAAGAAGGAAACAAAATGGTTTCAATTTGAGATTTTCCACTACAAACACAACAGACAGAAACACAAAGATCTTCTTTTATTATGTAAAATTTAAAGTATTTATTTAAATGAAAAAGTTCCCATATGAATTTAAAATAAAATAAAAAATCAAAATTAAATCTGGCATTTCTTATTTGGCGTACTTGAAGTTTTGCCTACATATCCAATTTGAAATGTAAAATTGTTGAAGTTAGAATTTTGTACTTTTAAATCCTAGTTCAGTGTTTTCTCCCCTGATTTCAATGTGAGACAGCTGTCTGCATATTGACCTCGCAGACGATAGAAAAATGATCAGCCTTACATAATAGAAGGACTTTGTTTTCTATGAGGATAAATGGTGGAAAATTGACTTTTGGGCAGTTTTTTCAAATAATTAAATATCTATTAATTTTTTTGTTCTAATTTTTAACTAGTTTGTACACATGTCAAGATCTGTACCCCACATTTAAAAATAAATAAATACATGCAACTTTTTAAGAAAGGAATTAACATTTTAAATCAATATATTCATAAACACACTAACATACTAAAATGTCAAGTATGTTTGAAATTGTAGTTTTCTGTTTCAATTTCAGTAAAAAATATATTTAAGATTCTTATTTAAAATATTTTTCTTTGTTTCATAGGTCTTGGAATTTAGGTCATAGAATTTGGGGAAACAACAGATAAAACATTGTAGAAAAAGGATGGTAAATCCTAGGATAAAAAAAAAATTGTAGGTTATTTAAATCAACTATGTTAAATATTTATAAGCTGAATTATGAACATGTTTCAAATAGAATAATATCTAGGATAGATTTTAAAGTGAAAATAAATAAGTACATGTACAGTATATAAAGATCTTATATATATAACTGGCAGAAAAAACCATAGTTGCTCATAATTTAAAATATGTGCAAAGTTTAGCAGTATTCTAAATTATATTGTTCTTTAGAAAATTCTATGAAAATATTTAATTCATCTAAAAAAGAAATATAAGAATCTCTGTTCCAGCTTTACAAAAATACATGAACAGGCAAATCTGAAGAATAATGCATCCTGGTTCCATTTGAGAAAAATTTATAAAACATATGAAGTTTGGTTAATATATATGTCATGATGCAGATGTTACAATGGTAGCAAAAGCTGTACCATTTTATTCCTATTGCAACAATTGATTAAACGCAATAGAAAAGATATAAATTTCAAAACTGTCAATCAATAAACTACCAAAATAAAACGGGTACCCACCCCCAATTCAAAATATATTCCCCTTTCGATATTTTCCCAGCCCCCTTCTGAAGGAAGCAGGAAGCCTATTGTGCGAGGAATTCTCTAATAGCAGCCCGGTCGCCTTTTGAAAACTTGAATGAATTAATTCAATAAATTACTGCTTTAACTCATGTACATTTTGAAATTCAGCCAGGCTGGCTAAAATATGTAAATATACAAAGACAAAAAATTTTAGTTTCTGTAGGGTTTATGAAAAGTAACGTTTAAAATAAATGCAAAAATCAATACAAAAGCACAATAATTTGTGTTTTACGGAGATTTGATAAATAAATAAAACGTTTAGCACCAAAATAGCGAAAATACAGCTGTATGTTCACGAAAGATTACAAAATGTAGTAAAATCTTCAAAATATATATTTCTGTTATTTTCACAAGAAAGAAAAATTAAAAATAAATCCAGATTCAGCAGACGACATAAAACGATAAAATAACTTTGTTTCCATTAATTACCATAAAGCGAGAGAACAGTGAAATGGGCACTTGAATACTTTGGTTATTAACATTTAGAAAAATCTACTACAGAGGAAACAATATATTTGACGAAAACGTAAGCACTATCTTTCAGAAACTATTATATTATTCCTCTTTTTTAAATTAATCGTGTACAAGGGTACCCAAACATAAACAAACATTGTTTTTGAATTTTGGAAAGTTTAGTTGTATACTTGTATATATGAATTAAAATTCGTTGAAACCATTTCTATTAAAAACCTTTGAGGTTTGAGCATAGATTATCTATGTGGAATATTGCCAATATTTACCTCCAGCATCGTATAGTGTTTGCAAACAATTGAATTTGAAAAGCAAATATCTGCACATATATTATATATTCCTATTATCCAAATGTGCTATGCACAAATTATATCTATGTTTACTTAAAATCAGGAGTTACTACACATTTTTAGCAATTATATTTTAAACAAATAAACAACAAAGTAAAAAAACGGTGCATAGGTCGATAAGCGACTGTCGCTTCGGTCACCATACGGCCTTTGTTATGGGTGTTGTAATCGAAATTACAGCAATTTTATGCCCGGGCCTACTAATAACTGAAATCGAAACAACGGCGGAACAATTACGGCGAAAAGAACTAGTGGCGCGACGGATAATGTCCCTGACTACGGATCAGGAGATTTCAGGTTCAAATCCTAGCTGACTCCGAAGTTGCAAGAGAAAGTCAGTTCTTTTCTTGACTGAATCTCTCCTGCATCCCAACAAAGGATATTCGCCTGTACAGCGTTCTTTGTTTACTACTCCTAACTTGTTTCACCAATATTATTGGCCCCTATTGAAAGACTAGGTTCAGTGGAAGACTGTGATCCACATATACGTTACCTAACTAGAGATACGGAGCTCTGCTCCAGGCGCCGTGGTATTGACAAATTACTGGCTAGCTGGCTGGCGAAATCTTGCAATGCAGAGCTATCCAGAGCCCAGATTTGTAGATGTGCCTGAGAAAATTGTAAAATATTTAAGAAATTATTGAGTCCGAAACAGAATTTCGCAAGGAAGCAGGATTTGAAGTTCCGCCACATTTTTCACTCCACGTTACTAAAATTAACAATAATTTTTCGAATTTTTTAATTTTCAACTTCCATGAAAAGCTAAAACCGTACACAGAAAGTCCCAGTCCCAGCACGGTCAACGGAACTATTTATTCACTGTGCGAGAGAAGATTACGTGCCAAGCAGACTCCAGGATTTGGGCACAGATTACAAAAACACTGTCTCGTCACCTCAAAAAATTTCGTACTAGTCGTGGTGAAAGGAATCCACACAAGGAACACAATTCAATAGCTCCCCCTCACAAGCACACTCACGTACAATGAAAGTTGCGCATCAAGAAGAAAACATGGTACAATCGCGAAATGATGTTAATAGCTAGAAGGGGGGGGGGGCTAGTATACAAATGATCTCAGTCTGGTGTGATTGCCCATGACCGTACACCCTTGAATGGCGCTGCAAGAATGAGCCAGTGGCCTTATAAACCGGCGAGTAGTCGACGCCCCATCAATGCGAGAAGATTCGGCCGACGGAAGCACAAATATGGAGTGAAAAGAATGGTGGGTCGATGCCAGAAACGTCGATATACGCAACTGACGGACTTCGAGAGAGGCCTGATCATCAGACTGAAAACCGCCGTTCGGACTATACCATCCAACGCTTTTGGGAGCACTGGTCACGAGACGCCACCCAGACACGGAGGACCGGCTCTGGACGGACCAAGCATATCACGAGTAGAGAGGTCGAATGATCGTGCGACAGACATGTATCGAGCTCACGGCGACCCGATCTACGATACAGGCACACGTAGCGGCTACTGAGTGCCCACGAACCATACCTAGGGAAGCGAATCTGCGATCCCAGCGTCCCTTACGTGTGCTATCGTTAACACGGGAACATCGGATGCTCCGGTTGCAGTGGTGCCGGGACAGATCAACATGGAAGTCACAGATTGGCGATGTGTGGTGTTTAGCGATGAGTGCCGCTCCGTTTTGGAGGACCGATGATCAATGTGTCCTGGTATGGAGGTCCCCTGCACAACTCCACAATCCCAACCTCGATAGTCTACGACAACTGATTCGTTCTAGTAGTGGTACCAGGAACATTGGCGGGTCAGCGGTACGTGGATGAGATTCTACGGCCCCATGTGCTCCCATTTGTTACTGGGATTACAGGTGCGCAATTCCAGCAAGATAATACCCAGGAGCACACGACTCGGGTCGCCCAGGTCTGCCTGAGTCATGTCCAGACACTTCCATGGCCTGCCCTCTCCCCAGACCAGTCACCTATCGAGCATGTGGGACCAGATGAAACGCCAGCTGCCTCGTTGCCGCAATCTTCCGGATTTAGAACGTAACGACCAACAGATGTGGACTCGTCTGCCGCGGGACATCAGGCGTCTGTTCGACACCATGGCGGACCGTATTGCTGCTTGAATTGCAGCACGAGGAGGTGCGACGCGCTATTGAGGATGACCGGAGTGTGTACCACAGCTTCCTCTGTACTTGTTCTGCTGCGCTGTTTTTGTGATCATGTATATCATTCATCTATATTCTTCCATCAATAAAATTCCAGGTCCATCCTATGCTTCCTTCTTGGTGCGCAACTTTCATTGTACGTGAGTGCATGTGGTCCGGACTCCCTCCACAACTAATCAACCCAATTAAAAATAAATAATCCAATTTGATGAGAAACTTGAGAACCAGATAAGCTTGATTAAAAATTGAAATGGAAGCAAAATCATAAGAAAATCTACCAAAATATGTTGTAGATGCTTCGAAGGAATGAAATGAGGATCTTTTATTTTTTCCAACATTTTTGTGTTAGTAACTGCAGGGGCAGATTTAAAGCAAGATTTTAAAATGCAAAATATGATTTAATGTAAATTTTAAATCACTAAATATAACCTAACTACAAAATAAGTGTGATACAATTCAAAATACTATATTAGGCATATATCATAACTCTAGTACAAAAGCAGACTTTTATAACATTGACTGAATGCATATCTACCCAGGTAACACACATACGGTATTATAACCGTTGATAAACCGTTTATACGTTATATTTTCGTATGTGTTATACGATAAACGGTAATACATCGGTTATAATACCGTTATGAGTAAACGGTATATAAAAATACCGTATATCATACGTATGAATTACCGTGTATGAACATACCGTATGTAGAAATACCGTTTTAAATACGTATGTATTACTGTTTATTTTACATTAAAATAACCGTTTTTATTACGTTAAAAATACCAATTTATCATACGTAAAAATAACCATTAACGCTCCCCTCTCGCTCAAATCCTCTTTCAGCTTTGTTCTCGAACCCTTTTCCCAAAGGCATTTTTATGTATTACCGTTTAAAATACATTATAAATACCGTTTATCATACGTTATAAATACCGTTTATATTACATTAAAATTACCATTTTTCATACGTAAAAATAACCATTAACGCTCCCCCTTGCTCAAATCCTCTTTCAGCTTTGTTCTCGAACCCTTTTCCCCAAGGCATTTTCATGTATCCCTTCTTGTTTATCTTCACCCTCCCAAGTTCTAACCCCGCCGTGACGTCACGCAGTTCTGGAAGCTTCCAGAACGGACTCATTTCTACCTCAGGGGACGAAGCCATAAGCTTTGTGCATCTGGCAACACTGAGTGCAGTAATCATTCTTTACGTTTCCCGCCATGGTTTGTAGCACAGAAAGGTTTGTATCTTGAACTTTATTTTCCCGTGTTAGGTTAACATGTTGCTTAATTTATATAACTTATTTAATTATATTTAGCTTTAACTTTTATTTTATTTTATATATCTTCCTAGCTTTGTTGTATGTATGCACATATTGCTTTAAAAGCAAACGGGAAAAGTGCATGTTTTCAGCATCGTGGTATGATGTGCATCCATGCTCGCATTTAATACTATCTAAGCGGAGATTAAATGAAAACGTGGTCCGAGATTGCATTTGTTGTCATGCATGCATGTTTATTTCAAATATTGTAAAATCAGAAATTATTCTTTTACATGTTTTTATGTATTTTAAACTTAAAGATGGTATAACTTAAATTTTAAACTTAAAGATGGTAATAGGCTGCAACCTGAAAATGCAGAACGCTTAATTTTCCTGTACCGTAACTTACCTCTAACTGTTGGGTTATACCTTTGGATATTTAATTATTTTAGGTATTTTGTTTTTAGTTTAAATGTGTTCAGGGGTCTTATTTACATAGTCATTCTCTTTTAGTTATTCATCTTCCAATTGTTTAGGTTTTGATATTCTTCTGTTCAAATATATTGTATTCCATAGGTTTTGTTTTAAAAACGGCAAAAGTTCGTTCTTTTTAGGTTTTAGCAATTTAAATTTATTTAAATTTGCTAATTTGCAATTCCATTTATTGCCCTTTTTATTCCCTTTAATTTGATTCCAAATTTATTGCCCTCGGTTAAAAATTGGTTAATTCATTGCAATTTTACAGTTTTATTCTATTTTCAGCTTTTTAAATATTTCAGAATCGTCCATATTTAAATTATTGCCGAATTCGTATATTTCCAAATCGTTTCACTTCATTTCTTTTTAATTTTCGTCTGCTCTGAAATTCCATTTCTCTTCTTTAAAATTTCTAGTTTTTAATTGGTTGACCGTAATATTAAAATCGTCTGTCATTAATTATTTTATCGTTCATGGATAATTTTGTTTACAATCTGTGGCAGCGATGTTTGGCAGTATATAAGCAAAATCGCGCGTTTTTTTGCTTTTTCTCTTTTGCAATTGATTAGAACCTGAGATGTGATCTGTCAAAGTTGTTTTCAGCGCTTCGGCGCGAGCCGTAGTTCGGATTCGGCTTGAAATGTCTCATTCCCGGTTGTGATGTGTGTTTTGTTTTTCAAGATGTAATTTGATTTGTTTAGTTTATAATCAATCAGCAGGCCTTTGCCGCTGTGCTCTCTGATGTTGTTTATGTCTGGAAGCTGCGACGGAATGAAGAGCCATGCTAATTAGTTTCATATCGTTTAAATAATGATCCAAGATGTTTCACGATTTATGTGATGTCGGCCGAGGAAGTCTTACCGGCCAATTAGAAATATGTTTATCTTGACAAGCTGCCAGTTCTATTTTATGATGAATGGAGTTCGCATTTCCGAGCCCAATTGACGGACACATGTTAAGTTCTCCATTTTGATGTCAGTAGTCCGGTGCGGCTGTTGAGAGAAATGATTTTTTTTTATTACTCGACGTCCAGCTGGTGTGGAGAATCTCTTTGGAGTTGAATCCCGTGGAACGGCCTTTTCCGGATTTTCTGCTGGACATATTGTGACCCTGTGCCATGGATTTTCCTCTTCTGGTGTTCTCTGGATCTGCTGCACGTTTGGTGATTCTGCCTCCCGCCGATTTCCGCCGTTTTTCTTGGAGCCTTGGTGATATTATTCCTTTTCCTCCAAATTCTAATATTTCTCAATAGTTAAAATATGTCTTTATTCCAATTGTTTTGAGTTAGCACAGAAATAAGACCCCTTTAGACTTATATATTTTAAGTTGCGAATCCTGTGGTTATCTTTTTAACTTTTGTTCTAAATTTCCCTTTTGGCTAACTTATGTTCTTTTTATTCCAAATTTTAGTTTAGATAAATAATTGAATAAGTTTAATATTGTTAACTTTAAAATTTAATATTCTAACGTTTTTACTACCACTATACGACCGGCCATTCCATTCTATTTATTTATTTAAGTTGTTTATTGGATTTGTTAGTTAATGAGATGTAAAATATTTTGAAAATTATTTTAAAAGTGAAGTTTAAAATTTTAATAAACGTTAGATTTTGAAAACCTAAAATCTGTGTTCTTTCTTTTACTTTTAATGTTTTTATTTTTAGGAAAGTTCCATTTAATTACATATAGAGTTACATATTTGTAAATTTAGGGAGAAACTGGTCAAATGTCATTTTCATATATAATTTTGATGATGTTTAGGTTTAAAAACTTTGAGAATTTGGAATATTTAGAAATGCTTTTAGTGTATCATAAAATGCACAACTTTTTCTACCGGACAATTGGCGCCGTTTGACCAGTCTAGGGGCTTATTCATGCTAACTGTAATATATGTTCTTAATAATTTTTGTTCTTAAAAATGAAATTTCAGTAAAATATATTCCATACCTGTTTATTCTAAAAGTGATTACTGTTGAAATGTTAATATGTTCTTAAACTAAGGCATGATGTTTTAGAATGTTCTTAAACTAAATTAGAGGAATTTATTTTAATATTTTGATTAAAATTTTAGGATTGATTTAAATATTTTCATTTAGAATTTTTTGAGGAAACTTTTGAATTTGATTTTTTCATTTAGAATTTTTATTTAGGCATTCCTTAATGTAAGTTAATTTGATTTGAATTTTATTATTTGAAGTAGTTGGAAATTGAATTTAATTCATAAATTTAGGAAATTATAGGCATGTGAGGAACGCACTTTATAGTATTTACATTTTTTGTTCTAATCCCATCTCATTAACAAATTTTTTTTATTTTTTTTTTGATGTTCTTATAACCCACGCTCCCAGCAACACTTAAAATTGTTTTGATAAAATAGAGAAAAATTAATTGAGTAAATTTAATATGAGAATATTTTTTTTTATTAAGTTAAATTGTATAGAATTAAAGCAGTAGTTTTTCGACTTAGAATTTTTTGTATGTTCTGATTTGGAATTGAGATTTAAATGCTCACTGATATGTGAATGTAGTTGATGAAATACTGGTGATTAATTGAAAAATTGGGTAATGCAGGTGTTTTTTACACTCCAATATGAGTGTGACATAAATGTCATCTTGAGTTATCTTGTTCTTCACATTGATCATGTGTTTGGTTTTCACACTCAAATAGAGTGGTGATAAAATCAGTTTGTTTGTTCTTAATTCTGAATCTGATATTGATATTTTAATACTGTCTTTAAAAATTTTTTGGGTCGTTAAAGTGGATAAATTTATTTTATTATAGGAGAATTAAATTTTTTTTAAGTGGAATATTTAAAATTGTGCAATGCAATTTTGAGTTATTTTGGTTTTGAAATTAAATGGGGATTTGTAACATGATTTTTTCTTTGGTATTTTGTTTAAAGTAATGTGATACACTTGGCTGTTAGTGAATTTAAATGTACTACTTATACTTGATGGATATTTTTGTGCTATTTTTTTGGGGTTCAAAAAAGATTCACAACCTTTGAGAGGACTCACAACCCTCGGCCCCTTGTCTTAATTTTTTTTTGATTTTTATGAGAATTTTTTGAGATTACCAGAGAGATACAGATATGATATTTGAGTTTATTGTTGTTGAGAGTGCAAGATGTTGCACAATAATGAGTAGAATCGCGTTTATTGATATTGGTGTAAAATGATGCATAAGGTCATTTTTGTGTATATTTGTCGTTTAAACGACCTAATTTGCCAAGTAATCAGTTTATAGTATAATTTGTAAACAAGTCGGTTAAATTTGAGTTCAGTTCCAAATTGTTAGGGAATTGAGTTTGTTATTTTGGGGGTAAATATTCCACAAATTTTTTTGTTTGTAACTTGAGCCAACTTTGATATTATTATTTAAATTGAAAATTATGCTTCGAATATTTGTTTTCTTTGTAGAGGAGGAGATGGTGATGAATTTGATGATTGTATTTATTGGTTGTTATGTTGAAGGTACCATTTCAAAATTTATTGTTTAGATTATTGGAATTCTTTGGCTGGTCCAAAGTTTTCGTTAAAATTTATGTTTATTCATGACAGCTAATGATATAGAGATCTGTTTATTATTTTTCTACTGTTTCTCTTTGATGACGTATTTGTTGGAGCATCTTAAAATGAATTGATGAATTTTCATAGTATAGAGTTATAATGAAGTTGAAGGATTTAATGGTGAATCTACATGTTTATTTTAGAGTTAAGAAATTTATGATCTGATATTATGAGAGTGTTTAGTGAAGTTACTGTTTGATTTTTGATTTATTTATAAGGAATTTGATTTTTATGTGATTTTTATGGCTCATGTTACAGCTGTAGTTGAGATTTAGATTTTTTTTTTCTCCTTCGTTTCGCGAAATTTTGTCATGTGTTAGCTAAAATTTTTCATTTTTCAAATGAAAAATTTTTTTGGGACGTTCGAAGGAGTTGTTGGGTTATACCTTTGGATATTTAATTATTTTAGGTATTTTGTTTTTAGTTTAAATGTGTTCAGGGGTCTTATTTACATAGTCATTCTCTTTTAGTTATTCATCTTCCAATTGTTTAGGTTTTGATATTCTTCTGTTCAAATATATTGTATTCCATAGGTTTTGTTTTAAAAACGGCAAAAGTTCGTTCTTTTTAGGTTTTAGCAATTTAAATTTATTTAAATTTGCTAATTTGCAATTCCATTTATTGCCCTTTTTATTCCCTTTAATTTGATTCCAAATTTATTGCCCTCGGTTAAAAATTGGTTAATTCATTGCAATTTTACAGTTTTATTCTATTTTCAGCTTTTTAAATATTTCAGAATCGTCCATATTTAAATTATTGCCGAATTCGTATATTTCCAAATCGTTTCACTTCATTTCTTTTTAATTTTCGTCTGCTCTGAAATTCCATTTCTCTTCTTTAAAATTTCTAGTTTTTAATTGGTTGACCGTAATATTAAAATCGTCTGTCATTAATTATTTTATCGTTCATGGATAATTTTGTTTACAATCTGTGGCAGCGATGTTTGGCAGTATATAAGCAAAATCGCGCGTTTTTTTGCTTTTTCTCTTTTGCAATTGATTAGAACCTGAGATGTGATCTGTCAAAGTTGTTTTCAGCGCTTCGGCGCGAGCCGTAGTTCGGATTCGGCTTGAAATGTCTCATTCCCGGTTGTGATGTGTGTTTTGTTTTTCAAGATGTAATTTGATTTGTTTAGTTTATAATCAATCAGCAGGCCTTTGCCGCTGTGCTCTCTGATGTTGTTTATGTCTGGACAGTGGCGCACCCAGAATATTCCTAAGGGGGGGGCCATTGGTGCACAAAATTTTTATGAAAGAGGATGACTCCTCGATAAATTTTCCGAGAAAAAATGATCAGAGGCCATATCAATTAACAAGGCGGTTGTCTTTTTTTGTACATTTATTTTTATCAAATTACTAACAATTCTTTAGTGCAGTGCAAGAGAATTGAATGATTAGAAGAAGTAGTAGTAGATATTTATACAAAACAACACAAATTAAGAAATAGATGAAGATAAAATTATTTGTTCTGGTCTGCTTATACTGTATACTTGTTTTCAACCACTCTCTCATGATTACATATTGTTATATTATTCAATTATGATCTATACATATTTATAAAACGAAGTCCAGCCTCCTGTTTTTCTTTGTAGCCAGAGCATTAATTATCTGGTCTGGATCAATTTCCACTTCACGGTGAATGTTCATTGACGCCAGTCCATTCAGTCTGGTTTCACTCATACTGTTTCTCAAGTAAGTTTTCAACCTCTTCATTGTGGAGAATGACCTCTCAGCACTGCTTGTTGATACTGGGAGGGTGGCATACACTTTTAAAAGTTCAAACACAGTTGGAAAAGTCCTTTGGTCACAAAAGTTAAGCAGTTCGATTGGGCTTTTAGTTTTCTTGTTCAATGCAGAGACCTTCATGTACCACAGATGTAGTTCAGCTTTTAGAGTATTATCTGATCTAGGTCCTAAATCATCTGCAAATTTCCTTGATAAGGCAACAAATCTCTCGTTTTCTTCCAGTGTCGGCTGCCTTCCATTCGGAATGACAGATGCAAAACTTTGTAGAAATTCCTTATGTTTGAGAAATTTTTCATGGAGGTGAGTGATGAAATTATCAATCCATGGAATGAAAATAGAAAGTCTGTAGTATTCTTCAGGAGTCTGTACGTTGAAATTTGATCTATAAATTTGTCTGGTGGCACGGCGTGGTAGAGTAATGTTTTCTCCATGCTGTTCCAGCTTCTTAACAGCTTGTTCAAACAGATGGTGAAACTCGTTCTCTGCGTTCTCTCGAATTATAGATATAGCTTTCAAAACGTCTTCTACGTCACTCACAGCAGTTGCCAGATCAAGGTTAACTTCCTGCAGCTTTTCACTCAGACGAACACTGTAGCTGAGTAATCTGTCAGCTGAAACAAGTGCTATGACAAACTGTGATGTTAACATTGAACATAACAAGGTATGAGCCTCTGTTGATGTCTCCTTGTCATTCTAGGTAGTAATCTCCTCCAGAGCCTCGATTACTTGATCAAACAATGAAACCATAACTGTGACGGCATCATGTCTCTCCACCCAACGAGTAGGGCATAATTTCTTCAGTTTTTTGGCACTGATTTCTGTCTCTCCCTGATTAGCTGCATTAATTTTGCTGGTGAGAACAAGGTTTCGTTTTGGTGTGTTGAAAAAACTAGAGATTTTCCCTATTATTCCAAAGCTGTTTCGGATATCCGGAACTCTAGATGAATAAGTTATGGCTAAGTTCAAACAGTGTGATGCACAATGAACGTAGGGGGCTTTGGGGTGTTGCTCATATATAATTGCTTGGGCGCCATTGTACTCTCCACTCATTGCAGAAACTCCATCGAACCCTTGTCCACGGAGGAAAGACGTATCAATGTTGCAGTCTGCAAGGCCTTTAAGAATAGCATCTGCAATTGCTCGACCTGTAGTTTCAGTCAGGGGCACAAACTTAAGGAAGTTCTCCACTATCTTAAATTCAATTTTATACTTATCATTTGTTTCAAACCGTTTCAAATAACGAACGCAAAGTGTCATTTGCTCTACCGTTGCAATATCTGTGGTTTCGTCACATAAAACCGCAAAACATTTGGCCTCATTCACCTCAGTTGCTATGTGCTTCACAATGGAATCATTGCATGCTGAAATAATCTCATTTTGTATATTCCAACTTATGTAAGTTGCATTTTTTGCACAACCTTGTAGATGAGTTTTCAGTATTTCTTCTCCTGCATCAACTCGGAGTCGCAAAAGGGCTCTAAAATTTCCTTCGCATTGGCATGGTTCTGACAATACGTCCAAATCCCCACAGTCTCTATGCCCTCTCATGGCCAGCCCTTGCCTTCCACAAAAAATCACTGTTTTGATAATAGGTTTAAGAATAGCCCTATTCTGCAAAACTTGTTTTTGCTTTCCTCTGTCCATTACTTGATCCACAGGAACCGTTTTTCCTTCCGTGACCCTTAAGAACTCATCGGCTTTGAGAACTGAATCCTTATGATAGAAAAAATTTTCATGTTGACAGAACTTCTCCAAGGCCTTCTTCCAATTATTAAATCCTTTTGAAACAAGTTGACCTGTAGCTTGTGTGGATCTTAAACCAACTTCATGGGGTGCAAAGAGAACACAAAATTTGCAATAGGCACTGTCCTCTGCCTTTGAGTAAGCTAGCCAGTTATGCTTACTCAACCAAGATGAGCAGAACTTCCGAGTGTGGTGAGGTTTTCCTTGACTTGATACAGCACTAGTGACAGTAGCAGGAAAACTGTAATTTGCATATGGTTCCCAAAGATTTTTTAGCGCTGTTATCCTATCTTCATCTGTGAGGTTAGATTTCTTGACATAATTAAAAATATCTGCAGCCAGAATTTCTATTTCAACTGTGTTTGGTATTGTGTTTTGTCCTACCTTTACCTCCTCACAAGCGTTTGAAGACAGCCCGGGGTCACGGCTGTTGCTTGCTTCGACTGCAGCCTCATCAATGTAACAAGAGCTCAGGGAAACGTCGTTGGGAACGTCACTATTTGCAATCTTACTTTTTTTTTTAAATAATTTCCCAGTGTCTGTTGGCCTAGCCCTTTTCGTTTTTCACTCATTGTCTTTTTTTTTTACCTTGCTCCTCAGTTATTCAAGAACAAAATTTGCTATATAGCCGAAATACGCACATAAACACACACACTGATCGTTAAAGATGCATTTCACTGTAAGATCAGTTGAAAGTTCAGGACCATTATTAAATTCAGCTATTCACCACGCAGGCCCTCGTTCCGAAACTACCAATTCACTGTTATCACCTTGTGTCGTAACGTCGCACTTTATTTCAACTCACAGCAACACTTAATTCGCGAAGCGTTGGCACGATCTATTTATTCACTTCCACAATTTTCTCACTGGGTAAACGAAATCCTCGAGTTTTCGAGCGAACAGCCGCTTCCCCCATAGAGTTTCGTCCAGAACAGAGCACCAGGCGCGTTTGGGTCACGTGATTTTGGACGAGTCCATTAGTTAAATTCAATCACAGGTAGAAACGTCTTAAGAAGAACGGGTTTCCAGAATTGGCGCCTTTAGTGCGAATTAATTTATAATTTGTACAGTACGATAAAGAGCTTTATATGTATAATTACATTCAGTGTAAGTGTTGGGATATGCTGGAATTGTTTTCTTCACAATGATTAAAATTATTTATTACAATAATGGTTGTAAATGTTTTTTTTTTATACTTTCTCGAAGGCAGACCTAGTTCTCTCTTGTGCTGACAGCGCCCTTCGCGTTTTGCTTTGTCAGCCCAAGGGGGGGGCCAGGGCCCCCTCGGCCCCCCCCGTGGGTGCGCCACTGTGTCTGGAAGCTGCGACGGAATGAAGAGCCATGCTAATTAGTTTCATATCGTTTAAATAATGATCCAAGATGTTTCACGATTTATGTGATGTCGGCCGAGGAAGTCTTACCGGCCAATTAGAAATATGTTTATCTTGACAAGCTGCCAGTTCTATTTTATGATGAATGGAGTTCGCATTTCCGAGCCCAATTGACGGACACATGTTAAGTTCTCCATTTTGATGTCAGTAGTCCGGTGCGGCTGTTGAGAGAAATGATTTTTTTTTATTACTCGACGTCCAGCTGGTGTGGAGAATCTCTTTGGAGTTGAATCCCGTGGAACGGCCTTTTCCGGATTTTCTGCTGGACATATTGTGACCCTGTGCCATGGATTTTCCTCTTCTGGTGTTCTCTGGATCTGCTGCACGTTTGGTGATTCTGCCTCCCGCCGATTTCCGCCGTTTTTCTTGGAGCCTTGGTGATATTATTCCTTTTCCTCCAAATTCTAATATTTCTCAATAGTTAAAATATGTCTTTATTCCAATTGTTTTGAGTTAGCACAGAAATAAGACCCCTTTAGACTTATATATTTTAAGTTGCGAATCCTGTGGTTATCTTTTTAACTTTTGTTCTAAATTTCCCTTTTGGCTAACTTATGTTCTTTTTATTCCAAATTTTAGTTTAGATAAATAATTGAATAAGTTTAATATTGTTAACTTTAAAATTTAATATTCTAACGTTTTTACTACCACTATACGACCGGCCATTCCATTCTATTTATTTATTTAAGTTGTTTATTGGATTTGTTAGTTAATGAGATGTAAAATATTTTGAAAATTATTTTAAAAGTGAAGTTTAAAATTTTAATAAACGTTAGATTTTGAAAACCTAAAATCTGTGTTCTTTCTTTTACTTTTAATGTTTTTATTTTTAGGAAAGTTCCATTTAATTACATATAGAGTTACATATTTGTAAATTTAGGGAGAAACTGGTCAAATGTCATTTTCATATATAATTTTGATGATGTTTAGGTTTAAAAACTTTGAGAATTTGGAATATTTAGAAATGCTTTTAGTGTATCATAAAATGCACAACTTTTCTACCGGACAATTTTGATTACAAAGAATAATTAGTTTGTTTTTAAACAATATTTCATATGGTGTAAAACTTAAGAAATTAAAATACTGCCAAATTGAATATTCATCCAAGGGTCATTCCGTGTCAAATCAACCAATGATCTGAACCTTGACATCATGGAAAATGATAATTTTTGGTACAATAGTAGTACCAGTGAAGCTGACAAAAACTGTAAATATTAGATTTTTTGGGCTCTTAGTTTTCAGTTATTGACTTTCTAAAAGCGAAATTTGGCAAAAAAAAAAAGTATTTGACCTAGAGATCTCAAATTGGTGTCATTTTTTTTTTCTTTTAATGGGTCTTAATTTGATATGACTATGCTATTCTCTAAAAACAATTTCTCTTTTAGTTTGTAATTATTTTAGAAACTCCAATTTTAAAAAAGGGTTAAATACCATAATCATGTTGTATATCAAATTAAGGTCCATCGAAAACAAAAGACTGCACTAATTTGAACTCTCTTGGTCAAATAGTTTTTGATCTACCACTGTTTAAAGATTTCAAAACTTTACCAGATTTGGCTTTTTTAAAAAAGTGAATAACTGAAAATCTAAAAGCGCAAAAAATATGAAATTTTACGGTGTTTTTAAACTTTACTGGTACTATCACTGTACCAAAAATGATCGATTTTTTAGATATCAAGGTTCAAACCATTAAGTGATTTGACACAAAATGACATACATTTAGTACATAACTCATTAGCCAGTTTTTTCATACATTCAGCCCACATATGTTCTCAATTTTTACAATTTGCTACACACTTAATATTCACTAGTTACTCTAAGTCCTCTGGACGAGTCGGACGGTCTGGGTCTTTAACACTTAATATTCAGGATGGCCACTCAACCGGGAAAAGTCAGGGAATTTTGTGAAAATTCTGTTTTTTTTTTTTTTTTTTTTTAAATACTAGTTGTCCTTATAAAAACAGGACTGCCCAGTTTGTATGCCATTTTCGAAAAATTTCGCCAAGTATTATGCTGTACTCGTAACTTCTAAATAAAGGCTGCCATGTGTCCATTTGATTCCGTATAAAAACAAAAATGCAGAGTTTGTGCTCCATTTTGGACAACTGTTGCCAAGAATATTATATACATTTTACAATATTTTTTCTATTTTAATGACATTCTTTTGACATTGCTGAATTGACATTAATTATTCAATGGCTGTAGCTTGTTACAGTGTAGTTTTTGCATATCTTTAATGTCTGTCATTGTGAACAATTTGCAATGCCCATATTTAAGGACATCAGTTTAGACTATTTCTTTTTATTTCTTCAGGGAAAAAAAACATTAAATTCTTTTAAATATTTCAGTAGTTCAATTTTGCTGCATTTACATGTATTTTTTATTAAAAATGTCAAAATTTATTTGTAAAAACAAAAAATGTGTATTTTTTTCTCCTGATTTAATATAACTTTTTTTTTAATAGTGGAGTAATTGTTAAGATTCTTTAATCAAATTTGTAACTAAATAGGGATGTGCACGCATTTTATGTTAAAATTACTGGTCTGGAATTTCTTTTCAATTCACCTGGAAAAGTCAGGGAATTTCAATGTGTCTGAAGAGTGGCCACCCTGATATTTCACATGCCACTCAATATAATTTTATATTTACAATTATAATTACAAAACGTTCAAGAACTTTTAAAATAAGTTCTTCTCCAAACTGAGTGAAGATAATTTCATTTCTTCCTTGCTCAAGAGTACAAACTCTCCCAGTTGCAGTAACAGGCTCTACTTTTTGCAAAATGGTCTCACCTGGCACATTCAATACGTCACTCGGTTGAGGATGAAAGTAAGAAAAGGTCCCTTAGGATGTAGGAAGCTTACTTTATAGTCGCTCGTAACATTATTCTTCTCAAGAATACATGCAAGCCACAAAGATCCTTTATAGACTATATAGTGCCAAATCCAGATTCAATTTTTACTAAATTAGTTTGTGTAATATAGTCGAATGCTGTCACACGTTCAGTAAACCGGTGTTCACTACAGTAATAATGCTTAACAAGAAGCCAATTTTCAGAAATTGGGTAAAAAGAATGAAGTTTTTGAGTACAGCACAGTTGATGAGTATGAAGAAGTTAAAGAAATACTGTCGCCACAGTTGAATGACTTTAAGGCAATCATGGGTACTTAAAAACTTCATTCTTTCTACCCAATTTCTGAAAATATACTTCATGTTAAGCATAATTACTGTAGTGAACACCAATTTACTGAACGTGTGACAGCATTAGACTATATTACACCAACTAATTAAGCAAAAATTGAATCTGGATTTGTCACTATACTCTATAAAGGATCTTGGTAGCTTGCATGTATTCTTGAAAAGACGAGCGACTATATAGTTAGCTTCCTACATCCTAAAGGACCTTCTTCTTTCTTTTATCCTCAACCAAGTGACGTATTGAATATTTGAATGTGCTAGGTGAGACCATTTCGCAAAAAGTAGAGCCTGATACTGCAACTGGGAGAGTTTGTACTCTTGAGCAAGGAAGAGATGAAATTGTCTTCACTTGTTTGGAGAAGTACTTATTTTAAAAGTTCTTGAAAAGTAACGTTTTGTAACTGATTGTAAATACAAAATTAAATTTTGAGTGACATATGTGAAATATTAAGTGTGTAGCAAATTGTTAAAATTGAAAAGAACATATGTGGGCTGAATGTTTGAAACAACTGGTTAATGAGTTATGTATTAAGTATATGTTATTCCGTGTCAAATCAATTAATGGTTTGAACCGTGATACCTCAGAAATCGATCATTTTTGGTACAGTGATAGTACCAGTAAAGTTTACAAAAACTGTAAAATTTCAGATTTTGGGGGCTTTTAGATTTTCAGTTATTTACTTTTATTAAAGACATTAAGGGACTATTTGTGTGCCAAATTTCATAGTCGGTCGCTAAGGGGTTCCTATGGAAATTAAATTTTTTGTAATTTAGCTAATTTCACTTATAGTTTAATACAAAAAAAAAATAATTTTCATAGGAACCCATTGGCTTCCCATTATGAAACTTGGCATACAAGTAGTCCATAAAGCATATATTTTTTTTTTCAAAAAAATTAAAAGGGGTGTTTTTGAGATTTAAAAAAAAAATTTTTGAAGCTTTTCAAAAAATTCAAATTTGAAATAGCATAGTCATGTTATATATCAAATTAAGACTCATTAAAAGCAAAAGAAAATAACACTAATTTAAGCTCTCTAGGTTAAATAGTAAGTCTCATTTATAAGCATTTAAAAAACGATATTTCGGTATAATTTTTTTAAATACATGATTTGGAAGAATTAAAAAAATATATATACTAGGAAGAAATTTTAAAATAATATGCTACTTAGGACAAATTTTAAAAAAAAGTTGATACTGGGGTGAAATGTTAAAAAACACAATACTAAATTAAAATAATTTGATACTTTTAAGAAAATAAAAAAAAATACCTGGAAGAAGTTAAAAAAGCCTTATATTTAAAAGAAAATAAACATGATACGTACAAGAAATAAAAACACAATTCTGGGAATTTTTTTAAAAACATTAAACACAATATTATATTTCATAATGTAGTAGATTATAATTTTTGCAATTTTTAGAAATAATTGTGAAACAGTTTGTGTTCTGTGTATCTAGAAACATGTTCTACTTGGGCTCTGTGCCCTTACTCACTGTTTTCACTCTTAAAAATCATCACAGTTGCATGATACCACCATTGATCAGAGATGTGTAGTTTTAGCATGCTAAATTAAAATTTAAAATAGCCTATAATTGTAATTTAAAATAGCCTATAAACTTAATTACAATATTATTAATATTGTTTTTTTTATATATTTTTAGTATTGAAGTTTACTTTTAAAAAATTAACTCTTTAAAAATTGCAAAAATGTTTTAATATATCCCAAAATTTTATTCTGTATTTTTAAGTTATTTTCAATTTAAAATAGCTTATCTTTTAGATTTAAAATTATATTTCATAATGTAGTAGATTATAATTTTTGCAATATTTAGAAATAATTAGAATTAAAAATATATTTAAATATAAACTGAAAATAAAGGAAAAAAACATTTTTGCATTAAAATTATTGTATTAACAATATATAATATAAATTAAAATAAAAATTTTATTTTATTACATATGAACAGAGTGATTCTATAGTATTGTGAATTTTGCATATATGACACATTTGATATATCGTATCTTTGTAAAAATATGATTTAGATGAATGTATTTTAAATTTTAAAGATACTGTTTCAGATTGTGTTGATTTCAAATTTATAAATTCAAGTACATTATTGAAATCAACACAATCTGAAAATTTGACATCTATTATAAAAATATATTCACCTGACTCAATATGTTTGTTTTACAAAGATGCATAAAACTTTGTAAATATCATGTCTGCAACATGCACTATTCTGTAGAGTTGTCCAATGTGTGATAAATATGTATATAAACACGTAATAAATACGTGTAGAAACACAATATAAACATGTAATAAATACATGTAGAAACACAATATAAATATGTATGGGAATACATTATAAATGCGTATGGGAACGCATAAATACATATGGGAACACGTTATAAACATGTATGTGGATATACGTAAGAAACACGTATGTGAATATACGTAATATACAAGTATATGATATGTAATAAACATGTATCTGGATACGTAATAATAACGTATGTGGATATACGTAATATACACGTATGTGATACGTAATTAACATGTATCTGGATACGTAATAATAACACATGTGGATATACATAATAATAACGTATGTGGATACGTAATATACACGTATGTAGATACGTAATAATAATGTATGTGGATATACGTAATAATAACGTATATGGATACGTAATAAACACGTATGTGCATATACGTAATAATAACGTATGTGAATATACGTAATATTAACGTATAAGGATACGTAATAATAATGTATAAGGATACGTAATAATAACCTTTTTCATAACGGTTGGTATACCGTATTCTAACGTACCATTTTTGCGTAATAATTACGTATGGCCTGACACGTAAAGATTACGTATTGCTTGATACGTAAGAATTACGTATTTGTGCTACCTGGGTAAAACACTATTAGGAAAATATCTCTATGAGGTAGGTCTTCCCCGCAGGAATTGCCTTCAGGTTGGTAACCATGGTCAAAAGCTCTGGTGGAAGTTTCTACCACAAAGTTGAACACTCCAAATGCTCAAATTTAAAAACATATAGGCGGTTTCATAGTCACCTCAAACTTGTGGTATCTTAAGTATAATTTCACTTAACTAGCTTAAAACTTATGTTCATTGATCATGATATAACAGTAGATGATGATATGTCATTGACTTATACATTGTTGACACACCATCAAAATCTTACCATAAAAAATTAACATTTCCTAAAAGTAAATATAAAATAATAGTTTCAACAAGAAATTATTGATAGGATTTTTATATTAGTCGAATCCATAATAAATGAAAAATGTGATTTACCTCACTATGTACATTCTTGAAATTGCATCAAATGAGGTCAAAGTAAAATAATTTCTATTAGGTAGAAAGGGGGATGATCCTTTCAAGAAGTTGTTTGATGTTCTCAATCACAACCATTTTGATCCTCTTCGAAATAAATTTCTGACTATGAACTTGAGTCTACTTACATGCGTCACTTCTATAGGCATTCACATTTTGCATGTCCACAGTAATTGACAGATGCAAGAAAATTCTCTGCAGTGACATGGGCAAGAGGGATGAGTCACAACCTCCCATTAGCTGAACAATTACACTAGTTCTCTATGGGGTCTATATTTAAAAATAAAATAATAAAATCTAGTTTTCTATCTCCCTTTCAAGATCTTAGTAATACTACTGCTCTGTCACTCTGCTACGAAGTATGCTTAGGAACATCATGCACTAGAAACATCATACTGACCAAATTCACCAAATATACTTATGGAAATTACCTTCTGAGGCCTAATTTTATAACCCATTATGGATATTTTCGAAAGAGTAGCTTACAGATCATATTTGCTTTTGTAAAATTTTAACCAGCAACCTATCTATCCTGAAATTTTTTACCGTCTTTCCTATTGGAGCAGTTTCAGTAAATATCAGTATGTGTTAGTGACCATGGCAAATCAGCCAGAAACCAATCAAGAGCTCATATCTCTGGCAACAAGTTCCCTTATAAGAATCTACAAATATTTAATAATTTTCATTTCTTTCAGCATATCGAGGTATTTCTAATTTTACAATTGTAATGTAAGTTAGTTTAGCCAAATATTGAATCTTTATTTGTAGTAAATATGCAATTGGTCATTTCACGCTAGCTTTCATTTCTAGATTTTGAATGCATCTTTTTGAATGAAGTAATCTTTGTAATTATAGAAGTTAGTAAACCAAGAGAAAATAAGTTGAGATTCATTTACACACATAAAAATAATTAGAACTCTAAAGGAATGAGCTAATTTTATGGTCAAGTCGTTAAGATGCTGGCATACAAATCATGGTAACAAAAATTCAGGCCTGATGTATTTAAACTTGGGACCTTTTTTTATCTGATATCACCACTCTTCCTCGACTATTCCCATTTGACCACACTCTGACATTTGTTTAATATATCCTTCTGGATGGCCATGGTGGTAAGTAAAGTCACATGGGTAGGAGTTCGATCATCAGCCTGAATTGACAAGCTGTGTATGCTAAGTTTCCAAAGATTTCCTAGCATGCAAAAGGCTAACTCATGGTAGAATGGTTACAATTGAAAGCTCAGAACTTAGATATCTATTTATCACTGACACAGGAGGACAACCTGGATAACTTTGAAACAGATGTATGCTGTGTTGTATAACAATTTGTGCCAAAATTAAATTGTTTGATTTTTCGTTATCCTTTGCACAAAGTGCTTTACTTTTTGATTAGGATTACATATTGTGAGATAGCTAAACCAGAACACTGTAAATTAGATTACTTGCATGTAGTGAAATAATGCAAGCTGGAACAAAATTTAGCAACATATTTTGAATTTTTTTTAATTGATGTCAATTCTGTATGAACTTTCTTTACTGTTTTAAATATATGACAATTTTATGTAGAATTAAAGATTTTTAATATAATTATTAAATTTTCTTTAGGTAAATGCAAATAAATATATATATATATTTGCACTTCTTATCTCATTGTAAAAATGACAAACCAGCTGTGACAGAATGCCCAATTGGAATGATTGGCAGCCTAATTAAGTTAAAATTTTTATACACATTATCAATATTTTATTAATATGTATAACCAACACATCCTTTTGAAATACATTCCACTTTGTATAAATATTCAAATGTTAGTCTGAATAAATACAAAAATTTTTATTCTGATTTCAAAATACAAATAACATGAATTAATATTACAATTATTCTTATAACTTGGCTTGGACAAATATGTCCTTTACACAAGATGTAGAAATTAATATATCAATAATTTATTAAATGTACTGAGCTTATGTACATGAACAAGATTCTTAAAAATTGTAAAGTCAAGTATCCTTAAAAAGTTATTTAATGTTTGCACATATCCCTAATTTGAAAGTTGCATTGGATATAAAATACATTGAATCCTTCATATCTAAAGATGAAAAAAGATTTAGAGGCACAGTAGAACCTTGCTAATCCAGTCTAATTGAGGAAAACGGCAGTCTGTATTCACTGAAATAACCTTTAAAAAATGGCTTCAGGTGTATAAAGCCCTTGTTTCAAAATAAATAGGTTTATTTTACATTTAAATGAATCTCAAATAATAAAGGAGAATGTATGTATGTGCATGCACACATACACTATAGTGTAAAATCAAGCAAAACTGAGGAAACCAATGCTATGATACTGCATTTTCAAAAACCAATTGGCATGGCAGTTTGACAGTTTAAAAAAAAAAAAAAAAGAGCTGTAATAAATAGACTGGAATTAAAATTACGAAATTTTAATTCTCTCAATCTTTTTGTTGTATGTTTTATATCAGACATGTAGACATATTTGATTACTAAAGGTAACCTATGTAAAAAATGTGAATTCTGATCATAATTATGCAATGGATTTCATTCTGATAACCATTCTGAAAGTAAAAGTCTTATTCAATGGAGATTTTTTTTTTCATTTTATTTCATTGGATATTTGGAGGAGGACTTTTAAAGAATTCATTTAAGGAACAGTAAGAAAATTGGTTTACACATTCATGTAACAGGTATATAGTCCCATGTCAAAACTGAAACAAAGGTGGCAGGTGACTTATGTGCTTGCTGTGTACAATTGGCCTAAACACCTACATAGAAGGCTCATTGAAGACATATCAGAGCCATTTCAAAATTCAACTGAAGGTAGATAATACCAAATATAATACAAATACAATATTAAACAGTATAGTATAGATTAAAGTTTATATGTTAAACTTAAATTTTTATTGACTCTAAGTAACAAGCAACAGCTAAACAATAGAGTGATCCTGATTTCTATTGGGAGATGAGCAGACAGGGTTATAAAGTTATGGTTATATACGGAGAGTTATATGGAGTTATGGTTATATAGGGTGAGTTATATGGAGTTATGGTTATATACGGAGAGTTATATGGAGTTATGGCTATATACGGAGAGTTTTATGGAGCTATGATTGTAGATAGAGGCTTATGCAATGTTTTAGTTTCATCGACTTATGGCTAGTTCTTGTTCACCAGTGGTTTTCTTCTCTGCCACTTTGCATATTTTACACAAAAGCAACATTCAGATATAAACAATTTTTTTGGAAAGGAGAGGGGCGGTAGATGGGTCTGTTTTAAATAAGATTTACTGTTTTTCATTTCACATTTAATAATTTTTCTAAAGATGTAGAATAAATTTAATGAATCTCTTTTCATGTTTTCATTGAAAAATATCATAAAAGACAAAGATAAAACATAAAATAGAAGTTTTAATCAATTGCAATAAAAAAAGTATTTAATTTCCATTTTTTAATTTTTAGAAAATCATATATAAAATTGAAAACACACAAAAAAAGATTTAATCATATATATGTTACAATTAAATTGCATGATGCATTATGTTCAAAGAAGGGAACAATTAGGCAAGGTTAATAGAATATTAACAGGTTGTCTCACTTGCTATTCCCGTGGCAACATTTCTGGACGAGCTATGACATCAATGCTAGACCTCCCGATCTGTGGATCAGCAGCGCTTCATAGAAAAACATTGGAAAATGCAGTTTTGTTTAAAACTGTCTCGCTTTAAGCATCAATGAGATAAATGAAATGTTGAATAAATAATGTGCTGACGCTGAAATGTGACAAATAAACTCAAATTGAAATTCAAAATGAACTAAATTGCAGTAAATGGATGATGCAGTCAAAGATATGAATTTTCAGGGTGATTTTGTATAGCAAATACATTAAGTTTTTTATTTTACACAAAATTTACACATTTCAAGGCCAAAATGATAATCTTTATTAATATATTACCCGCAAATATATTGCATCAATTTGGGTTTTAATATAGCTCTTTTTAATAATTACTTTTACAAGACGTTAAAGATTTTGAACAAAATACCCCTTTCAAATTCATTAAATAGAGACTGCGCATTTTACTGTCTGTATTGTCTATTGAAGAAATGAAGGTTTGAAATAGGTTAAAACTAATGAGAACTATGTTAAAATAGAATTAAATAAGATTCTTTTTATAAAACTCTCCATATTATCTTTATCAAATTGCAATTTCATTCAAATTTCTTTAAAAATATG
This sequence comes from Amaurobius ferox, assembly GCA_951213105.1. Classification (NCBI taxonomy): domain Eukaryota; kingdom Metazoa; phylum Arthropoda; class Arachnida; order Araneae; family Amaurobiidae; genus Amaurobius; species Amaurobius ferox. The sequence goes on from OX578136.1 coordinate 12,368,002, forward strand.
TTGATTTACAATTTCTTGCATATAAATTTTATGGTACATATATTCTGTCCAGTAAAAGTAAGCATACCATTCCTTTCCAATTAGTTCCTATACAGAAAACATTTGAACTTTATAATTTTCTGAAAAATGTGATTGATATGATTTAAAAATATTTAGATAGTAACATTGTATGTTCAATGCACGCAATTACTATTTTTATTTTATATACTTAAAGAAAACCCTGTTTCTGTATATTTAATGATATATGTTCTGTTTAAATTTATTTATTTGGAGTCTTTGTGAATCTATTTACTTTCTTTTATGGCACAGATATTACCATAGAATTATGTCGATCAGCCCTTTAAAATACGACGGAAAATGAAGAAAGGGAGGGGGGTAGATCAATCGAAATTTTATGCTAAAAGAAACAAAGGTTATTTTTATCAATGCATTTATTTTATTTAACAAAGATTTTTTTTTCTCCGAAATTTATCTGATGTTTATGGGGAAGGAGCTTTAAATTAAAAGACTTCTTTCAATGTTTGCTTTAAAATAAATATGGGCAAATGTATCATTTTGATTCGACTATAAATTCATTTTTTTTTACAAAATTATCCATTAATTTACACTTTATAATTTCTTTTAACTTATGAATGAATGCACCTTTCCTGAACAAAAACCATTTCTACTGCATAGAAACTACTCCTTTATGTATTACTCATGGAGCCCTTCAATTTGACGAATCAAGATATGAATGTCTTGACAGAAACTTTATTAACAAATGTATTAACAAAAAATTATTAACAACCTACATTTGACGTGACTAATGATTATTATTGAAATGGTTTGGTAAAATATGTGCTTTCAAATTTAAATCAATTACTGTTTTTCCATCAGATTATTTTGAAACTTTCCTCGCTTTCTCTGAAATTCGGATGATATATTTTTTCTAAAACATGTAAAATTTTAAGCTAGACGAAAGCCATGCATTGAATCGCCTGGAAATACTATATATTCTATTTTATTCTGCATTGTTCATGTTTGTAAAATTCAGAATACTTTCAATATTTGAATGACGACTTATTTGTGCTATTTAGATTAGAAATATATATTTATATCCTTCTCAAACCGATTCTGATAACGCACTTAACAGTTAGTGACTCTTTTCTGATCATTCAATGTGTTTTATATATAACCTTTGATAATTCAATAATCTTTGAACATACCATTCAGTAATCTTTGTATAAACTTCTCTTGATGTTAAAATTCTCATGGCTTTCTCTCTCATCCAAAATTTGCAATTTTTTTCAAAAGTACGGAATTTATTAAATATTTGTAAACTTCACATTATACTGTTTAATTTTATTCCATATTGTGTGCACACACTTACTATTAGGTAAGTATTTAAATAATTTCCTATTAACATCTCTCAATAGCTTTTCTCGTCTCTGACAGAGAACGGGTCTAGCAGTGATGTTACCTGTCTCTCCTTCCTGGAACAAGTTTTCCCTCGAACAAGACAACCTTATATATAAGCTATTCTATGGACCTTGACAATTAGGAGCAATTATAAGGTGGAAATAGAATTTTAGTAGAGGGCTTATTGTTTAAAGGAGTAAGGATATACTGCTTAAACCTAAATGTTTTAATGGAGAACTTATGTGTAGAGAACTCATAAATTAACATTAAGTGCAAAACACAAAGTGAAAACTTAACACACAGATGCTTGTAACCTGTCAGTGCTGTTTGTACAATGAAACAAATTTACAATCTAGTGTCAAAAGTATAAATTCTTTAATAAATTAAACTTAAATATTTTAAGGAACTCATTTATAAAAAAATTGCTAAATATTTAATAATTTAATTCAAACATACAGGGAATTACAATATGAAATATTTACACATTTAAGCATATGAAAATATTACAAATGAATTCAATTTAAACACCATAAAAACATTAAACTGGTTTTTAAAATGCTGAACATTATAATTTTCACAATATCTCTAATGATAAGATAACTTTGAATATTTAGATACTTTGGAATATAATTAATGTATATCTATTTTTATAGAAAACTCCCATATGTGTAACTCTGCCTACTTTACAAAACCAGCAATAAGGAAAACTTGGTAACATATATAAGAACAAATAAAACAATTTGAGGATACTCTGGATTCCCTTTGTCATCTTTTTGACTTCGGGTTTGTTGGTTCTCTTGCACTGATGATGGAGATCTAGTGCATCCTCAAAACAGCTGCATGCTGCATTTTGATCTTATGTGTACTCAAATACGTTGCCTTATCCTTTGCACTAAGTGTGTTTTTACTTATTGAAAACTAGCAATGGTTTTACTTTAGCTGCAACTGTATACCAGTAAAATTATTTTAAATAGTGATTTTCTATTACAAAACTAAATCAAAACTTTCCAACTAATGAAAAACTAAATGTAATTTATTAACTAATATATCCTGTGATGTAGGAGATGCTTTATCTGGCATCAATACACTGTCATATTGACTGATTTTCAAATTATTTGTTTCTGAGATAGTGTGAGTCAAAATAAAATGTACACTTTTGTGTTGCATAGTAAAAATGTCTACTATATATGTGGGATGAAGTATATAAATTTAAAATTCTGAATATCCAAAATAGTAATAGGTATGCATTTTCAGATTACAAAAATTTTGATATAAGGCATGTATAAACAATTTGAGCAAATTGAAAGACATGTTTGCAAGAAAAATACGAATATGACATAAAACAATATTCAGTATAAAATCGTATAACATATTTACATTTTGATATGGAGTGGTCTCCATTATCTGACACTTGTACACACATTGTTTGATCCACTCTGTCATTGTATAAATGAAATTAGGGGTCGATATCAGTCAATTCCAGACACAGACATGAGCAAGTACTTGATTGTTCATCTCAGTGCAAGCAAATTGTGTATGCTTGTACTGCATACAATTCTGTGACTTGTTTGAGTAAACATGGAATATTAAGAGAAAGAAAGCAATTTTTTAAATTGAAAGAAAATATTGAATTCTTAGAGCTGCAAAGAGAATATTGTATCCAAATTAGGTGTGGTCAAATTTTGGTTTGGGACTGGAAGAGAAAAATAAGTGAATTAGAAGTGAAGGTAACTACTACCGATGTCTCATTATTGAAATGCTGGCATAACATAGCTGCAAATGAGAAATAGGTCAAGGAAACAATCATTAACTCTCTGACAGCTTATCTAGTGATTTATTTCCATGGGTACTATAAACAAAAATTGCTCATCGCACGATTTTCCCAGGTGTTGAGTAAAACTTCTTTATTTATTTGTGTATTCTGCTTTTCCCACCATTTGAGTATTGAGAAAGACATATACAATATTTAAATTTTTAAAAATCATTTTAGTCAATAGGTCATGATAGTTGTGCCTTATTTTTTTAAACAAAGTATTGATGAGTTTTGCAAATCATACATACTCTTATATTTAGTTTAATTAACTGATCTAAATGGCTAGTAACTTAAAAAAAAATTGCAATATAATAATGTGAAACAAAATAAAATAAATAAGCCTGTTCATATAAAGTCCTTCCTTCCTATTGTTTGACCCATCATTATTAATCCTTAATAAATGCTTAATTTACTTTTTAACAGGACACGACCCATTTGTTGATTATGATTATTTAAATAGGTTTAAAATTAAATTCACCCTTTTGTATTTGTAAGGAAATTTGTGATGTAGTGTCCATGATTGTATGCAAAAAAAAAAAAAAAAAAAAAAAAAAAAAATTCCATCTTGCAAAGCCTACAACATAACTTATGCTGCTCTGGTTTGATAAGGTTAGAAAGAATAATAATAAAAAAAAAATAAAGTTTTAACATTAAACAATGTGTAATAAAAGCTACAGAAATTGCTGATCAGATTACTTAAGCACTGGTCTGGGAGTGGCATTGTTTGGGGGTTTTCAAAATTTTTTCTTGATCAATGGAATCGCATTTAACATGTTATAAAAGTTGTTTTGATTTATTTCATAATCATGTATTATTTGTATTTTGATATTTCTAATTGGTTATTGCTCTACTGTGAAAATTGTTTTTGGATTTATATTGTTTAAATTAATTTATTTTTTGCTGTTTTTTGCCTTATTGACTATATGCAGAATATATTATTCAGCTGTAAGATACAAAATTTTAATAAATTTCTCCCAGCTATCCAATTGCTACTCTATACCTTTGGGTGAGTCAGATGGCCAGGGTACTGTAAGTGTAATATAATAATGTAATAATAAATAAACCAAGAATTGCTTTAAAACCAGGCATTTTACATCGATAATACTTTAAATGAGTTTGAAACATTTTATTGCAGTGCATAAAGGGTAATATTAATAGAAAGTAATTTAGTAAATAAAAATCTAAATTTAGTAAAAACATCTCTAAGAGACCACCTCTCTTAATAACCACTTTTCTCCAGAACGAAATTTTTCTCCATAGACTCAATGCTAAATTTACTTCCATTTAGAGACCATCAGAAACCATTCCCCCTCTTGAAGCAATATTTTTGACGACTGGGAAAGAGAAGAATTTTACTTCCAGTCTATTTAAAATTAAATTGAAATTTTAGAATCTTTATTTTTTTTGCCCTTTTAGGCTTTCAATCTGATGCTGATGAAGAACCATCATTAAAACACTCAGAGAAAAACTTCCTGCCCCCTTGTTTCAGAAACACTCACAGTCAATAGATCAATGAAAACTTTGTTATCTATTAAAGATGATAAAATATTTTTTGAACTACAAATTTATTTAAGAAAAAAAAAATGTAACATCAAAACAAACTCCTATTCATTTTTTTTAAATTAAAGATATATTTAGCTATTTCTTTTATATATAATTCTTTTTTATAACTTCTTTTAAGTTATAAATTTCATAGCTTGCACTCTAAATGCCTAATTAATAAATAGTATTTTTCAATTTTATATTTTGCATGCTAAGCTAATGTGACACAAATGTTATCATTTATGTATGTAATTTCAATTTTTTGTTGTTGTTTGTTTCATATTTATCCTTTCCTCACCATAGACCTCCATTAAGATACCACCCGAGTGACCGCTTTTTCACGGAATGTAGGGTGGTCACCTTAGAGAGGTTTTATTACTGCATTGCATTTCTAAAAGAAAAAAATAATAATAATTTTCAAATATGTATATAAAAAAATATACAATAAAAAAGACATGCATTTTTGAATAATTTAAATTCCAGACTCTCAACAGTCAGAAGGTTAATAATTAATTTCTCTTAAAATGATAATTATACATAATTAATTATTATAAAATATAGAATTAATGGTGAATACTAAAATTTAAACAACCGGTATGCTAATAAATGTTAACAGTTGATATGCGTTTAAAAATGACATACTAATTCTCAGTTCACATTATGTTTTAAACTAACAGGTGAGTGTAATGACCATTTATTGTGCTCTATAATTCTTTTTTTACATTCTTCATTTAAGTGCTTTTTTATAATTAAATTCAAATATTTATCACTATTAAACAGTTTATAACCAGACCTTGAAAAATTTTCATAACCAGTATGCACATATTGGACTCAATTCACCCCTCAATATTTATATAATATGTACTGAACAGGCCAAGGGAGTGAGGGGCGATGTATCACTCTTAGAAAATTAAAAAAATCGGCGATGGCTCCAGTCGGATGGAGCCCAAATTATTTTGCATGAATAACATTTTGTAAAATAAAATTCCAATAAAGCTCTATAAGTTTATTTGACTTTTGTAGACTCATTTGTTTAGTTTGCAAGCTTTGAAAGTACTATAAATTACTCACTAGCTAGCACTTTTAGTTTTCATCCCAATTTCATCTGGATACTCCAACCATAGACTTCAATATCAAAATATCAAGTTGTTTTACTAACTTGCTTGGCAGTATATAAATTAAGCTTATACAATATCTCTGACAAGATTTCAGATTTAAGTTAATCTATAAACTTGCCTGGCAGCACATAAATATGTACTTGAATACATATATTTTCATCTACTCTGTTCAAATTTCTTTAACCTTCATTTTCTTTTAAACAGAATATAAATTATTGTGCTTGTGTTCAAATATTTTACCAAGGAGTAAGTAAATACATTGTCAAGTTGCAATACTCGTGACAATTTAAATATTACAGCTGTCCCACCCATTGGAAAACATAGGTAAAAATACTAAAATATCAAAACTATAATCACTACATGAAAACTGAGAGCTCAATCTAAAATCCAATTATATACACTTGTAGGACTTTCAAAGAGCTATAAATTCTTACTTATTGTTCATAGTTACTTTTAGTATTTGATATATAAGCATTACAAACTTCAAAATGGAAAATTTTCAATCTTAACCCTTTGCATTCTCTTTTGCCAGGACTCATTCCTTTTTGTCATGAATCATTCTCTCTCAGAATCATTCTCTTTTATCATGACTTTTGTAGCATTTCAAACATAAGGCTTCAAATTCACTGCTAGGGTAAGGGTGAAACTTTAAATTGATATTAAAAAAAACTTAAAGTCTGAGCCAGCACCTTCAGAACTTGAAATTGAAGAAATGGAAAAAAAACTGATGTTTTGATGTAAGTACATACTTAACTATTTACAGTAAACTTTATCAAACGACTAAAATAAACTGAATTATTGGTTATTCTTGTTTTTTTTTTATGGAACTCAAGTCTTTGGAATAAAACCAATTTCAATAGTTTAATTTAATTGCTTTCTGCAATAAGTATAAAAAATCCAATGATTCGTGTTAGCATGTACTTAAAATAAATATTATTTTTATTATTTAATAACTTCAAAAGACTTCTATTCTACTGTAATTGTATTAAATTGGTACTTTACTAAAATTGGGGGAGGGGAGTAAAAGCCTGGGTCTTGGATCCAAGATATGCTACTAGTATAGATTTATAAAACATATTTAATATATGATTTGAATGACATTGAATAACGAATATGACAAGTGATAAATATTAAACTCCACAAGGAACTTTGAAACAGTTAAACAATTTTGTGTTAAACAATTTATTAATAATTGTGGCAACAACATTCAGAGAAAAATAAACTATTTAATGTTCACAATTTAATCTTATCTTTAGAAGTAATAAAATTTCACTCGCAAAATGCCAACAAGCCTTACCCTCTAATAAATCTAATATTTTATATAAAATATATTTTTAAATAACTAATCTTAGTATCTCTGATACATAATAAAAAGGCACATAATTTTTCAGTTTCCGAGTTTATCAGAATATATAAACAATACACAGAATTCATTAAAAATACTTTTTATGCTCTGTATACCCTACAGAAGTATTTTTCACCTGTAAACATGACAGATCAGTTGTTATTTAAAAAATTTCAGCAAAAATTAAAAAATTATTTTTCCACATCTTTAATTGTTTAAAATGACTAAATAAACTTCAAAAAGACAAAGATAAAAGTAAAACTATTTAAATATAAGTCATAATCATCTCTTAAATAATAAATTTTGTTAGTAACCACTTGATAATCAATATTGCATTTGTGCATGTTGTCAACATATAGATACATAGAAATCAGTGTCACAATTATGTCACATTGAAATTATATTTTTCAAATTCAAAATAAAAGTCACAAAGATACATAAATTGAGACTAGAAAAACAAATATGAACAGACTTTCCTTTTCCAACTTTTAACATATTCAATTACTTTACAAAAGGAGCACTGCTTTATTAAATATAACATTATAAACTTTATTACTTTATTTATGGCTCTCCTTCAGATATCTGGTTTGTCATCGAGTAACAGTGGTCTAAATCTTGAACTGAACATCATGCCCCTGCCGACCTCAACAACTTCACAAATCATAGAGCCAGGATCTGATTAACGCATGGGCCTCTGGGGCTGTGACCCCTAAATTTTAAGGGGGCCCTACATTTTGTATGTGATAAAAAATTAAAGTAAAAATAATTTTTTAATTAATTTAAAACCAGTAATAATTATTGTTATTTTAAATTATAAAATATTTTAATAGTTATAAATATTATACATATATATTGCCTTGAAATTAAAAGTATGGAAGTTTTCTACACGTAAAAAAGAGCCTTCGGAGCTATAATTCTGAGCCCCCTAATTTGTTATATGTTAATGTTTTGCATGTATGCAGTATGGGGGGCCCCAAATTAACACAAGGTCTTTGGCCCCACTTTCCCTTGATCAGGCCCTGCATACAGTAGTAAATCTGATTCTTTATTACTCCTTCCTTTCAGACCCATGGAAGTACCTCACTCCCAGAATCCCACTCCTACAGCTTAAGCACTTTTGCACCTATAACTCAATTGGAATTTGTTCACACCAGGTCCACAGCATCCAGATAATTCTCTTGTGTTTTATTGAGATAAAGGTTTTGTAATTAGCCCACTGTAACCTTTTTTAAAGATTAATTCCTTTGTGTTTTTCACACCTTTTATTGAACCGATAAGTTAAATTTTTAATGTGCCCTAGAGGGTTTTTACTGTATTTTTAAACATGTCATGCCCAAACAGAGTTCTCTCTTTTGTGTTTTTTCCTAGTTGAAATAGCCTGTAATTGTTTCATTTTATTTGCAATATTTTGAAATAAACATTTTAAATTTTGTTCCAAAAATTTGTTCTTTAATTTGTGGACTAATGATTCCTTATCTAATCCCATTTTCTTCCAGTTTCTTCAAGAAACAAAAATCTTATTCTAAAATTTATTTATTTATTTAGGACTCTAAAAGTAAGTTTCTTTTTCATTTGTACTGATGTCTAAAAAGGCACAGCAATCAATGTCCTTGAAAAAAAAAATGCATCATACTTAAAAGTCCTTGAAATTGTTTTAAGGGAAAGGGCACTCACCCTGGTTGCCCTTTTTAAAAATATTTTGCTGGTTTAACAAACTCTCTGAGTTCTTGTAGTGACTTCTCATGTAATTTTCCTTGAAGCTTGCTGAAGTGTGTGTAACATTGTGTTTGGTAACATAACGTTTTTTCAAGTTGTACTCCTTAAAAACTGCTACATATTCCTTACAAATAAGACACAAACATGTGTCTTTGTGCTGCATAAAGAAATAATCAATTGTCGTTGAAAACCTGACATTCATCAACCACTTTCCTCTTCTTTGATATTGACATCTCTAACAAAACATGATGACCAAGTGTAAATTATGTTACATCCAAAGTCCGCTACAGCAGAAACGAAACTAAAGTAATAAATTAAGACAGACAGGTAGTTCTTTGCTGATTAATGCTAAATATGACAATATATCAACATAAATAAATTAACCCATTCACGACCAGTGAGTGAAGGAAGAAGCATTTCCGCGAGACCGCACATAGCGAGAATCGTCTGCTACTCCAGGCCCAGGCCCTTTTCATGCTAAGCCTAAAAAATCATATTAAATAAACTTTGCTTTAAAATACATTTACCATTATCACAGAAATACATGGGTATTATTGCATTTGAAGGACTTGACTCCACTATTGTTTTTCTAATGTGAGTCTTATAAACTTGTTTGTTTCGCTGACTATTATTTCTAAAATATCTTCACTCAAATATGGATTAAAGAATTAATTTCCTTTCATGAGGTTTTGAACTGTTTATATATTTAGTCCAAAGTTCAGAAAACTGAATAGATGGCACATCTTCAACATTTGAACTCTAATTATCTGTACAAAAATATTAACAACATCATTACACACATCAGTGTTTTTTAAATAAATTTTCACACTAAACAACCAACTATTTCACTTTACTCACTTATATCACTATGAGATTCATTCATCAATTGTAAAATCTTATTTTTGGAAAAATATTTCACTCTTTTAGCCATGATTATTACAATCTTTCTGACACTCAATTCTTACTACCCACTCCCCCTGAAAACCAGCAACCCTGAATTCCAAGCCATAATCCTCTTCTAATCGCACCACTTAAGATCCTCTTCATTAAAATAAACACAGAATAACTGCCATGAAAGAAACCATCCATTTAAATCTCTCAGTCGATATATCTTTTAAATCAGAACTTCCTCAACAGCTTTTGTGTGTGTTTGTTTTTACTACCAACTTAGTCAACATCCTAATGAAAAATAAAAACTGAAATATGTAGTCAGGGTTCTAAGTAACTAGTTTTGCAAAAATTATGGGATTATAGCACCATCTAATGTTATTTAAAAATTTTGATCAAAAGTTCCAGTGTCTTGTTGCAATCAATGAGCCATAGTGGCCGTCTCACGTTCGTAGCACATACACAACAGGATAGAGAAAGCTCCCCAATGTGTATACACTACTTCGGTCCTGAAAGGGTTAAGGAACTATGTATCCAAGATGAATAAAATATTAAAATAAAAAATAGCAAAAGGTCTTAAACTTTCACAGCCTTGACCAGATCGTTTTATTTCTGTTGCGATAATTCAGCTGTTTTATTACAGGTTTGCCATATTCGGCATGTAAGACAAACTCCAGAAATGACACTTTTTATTTTGGATTGTCATTTTGCATTCTTGAAAATGGTAACATTTTCCTCATTAAAACATCTTAAGAACAACATTTATTACTATTATTTAACCGATGACCCCTTCTCTCATTTCTGATGTCTCAATTAATACATTAGGGAGAACAATAGGCATTAGACAGAATAAATAAAAGTTTTGTACCAATAAAATATGATGACAAGTACTAATTTAATACCAACTTAGTAAACATATAAAGCTGTTACACATCGCAAAAATATTAAAAAAATACAGAATGAATTAAAATGATGCTTCAAAACACAGAACAAACACTCCATGAATACAGTTTCAGGAAAAAAACCCAGAAAAATTCTACTTTAAGTAATAAATCTGTATATTACTTATGACACACAAATGGAATTGCAGATTACAGATTTAATAATAACAAGGAGTTACACATATCACAACTGACGATTATGCAGGTCTTGGTTCAGCCTATAACCATCGAAGCGACTGGCCATGAATTTCAGTGAACGGACGCTAGAAAAGTGTAAGAACAAATAAGAAAAGTGTAGGAAAATACACATAAATGCAAACAGCAGGAAAGAGTGAAGTAGTTTGGGACACCTTAAATTTCAATATCTAGTTTGAGATTAAAATCTTGTTTTATGTACCATATATTATATGTTTATGTACTTGTTTTAAAGGGTTCTCCTGTGCATTTGCTGCTGCACTTTGAAAGCTCTCAAACTTTTTTAGTTTGTATAGCAATCAAAACACTTTTATGTAAATTTGGTTGACAGTAACAATGGGTTTAGAATTTAATTTATTCAATTGAAACTGCATATAAAAAAAACTATATTTATTGTGAAATTAAATGTAAAACAATCATTATAGAGTAAAGCAGGCTTTGCGCTGCCGATTGTCAAATTCGTCATAACTAAGGTGCAGATTTTGATGAAATCTGCATTTTTTTTGCATTTTTTCAAATTTTTCTCTTTTATGGGCATTTTTGAGCATTTTCAGGGCATTTTTAGCATTGAGGCAGTATTTCGCATTTTTATAAGATTTCCTATATTTAGGGATTTTTTTTCATTTTTAGTTCTCTATACTTTCTGTTGCAATGGGTGTTTTTGCTAATTCCCGTCTTAGCATCTTTACAAACAAACCCCCGTGGCCGCAACACTTCCTCCCGTTTTGTGGTGCAAACAGGTATTTTACAATAAAGATAGTCGGGGCGCGGTAGCCCATTGGTTAGCGCACTGGAGTTGCACTCGGTAGGCCCGGGTTCGATTCCAGCCTCTGCCAAAACTGCCGCCGTGTTCATGCGGAGTACGATCACGTTAAACATGTGGGTCCGAAAGTCCTTCCGAGAGGTTGGTGGTAGGGGAAGGAGGGTACGGTCCCTGTGGATGCCTCCCCCACTGGGTTCCGGTCTAAATTGGGTGGCACTTCCCGACCGTCCAAACAGTTACCTTACACCTTTCTGGTAGGTCGGACGGTCTGGGTTTCAACAACAACAACAATAAAGATAGTCTTCCCCGTCGTAAGGGGCTCTGATCATAAATCAACTCCTTTCAAGACAGGATTTTAACAGGATACATTGACAACGTTAGTGAGGTCATTCAGAAGGCTAAAGGTAAGGTTGGGCATTGTATAATTGCCAAATTAAACAATGTTTGGGGTAAAAACCAGGGCTTCAAAACTTTGAAGAAAATCTCTCTCATCCTAATTGGTGAAGATGAAACTTTTGATATTGAAGAAGAATTGGACGTAAGCGAATCCGTTTTTTTTTTTCAAATATGCACCTATCACATCCATAGATGTTGAAAGAAGCTTTTCACGGTATAAAAACTTATATTCCGACAATAGAAGATCTTTTACATTTGAGAACATTAGGAAACACCTAATAATTCAATGTAATTTCGATGTTATCATGGGAAATTAAATTGTCGTAGTTCAGGATAAAAAGTTTTAAGTCAGGTATTTATACATATAAATTTTTTATTACAACAATTTAGATTATTTGTATTTATTCAAAACTTTCGAAATTTGTATCATGAATTAACTAAATTTATTTTTTATGTCGTCCTTTTTTTAAGTTCATAATAATGTAAAATTTTAAGGGCATTTTTTAAAGGCATTTTTTCACTATTTTAAGGGCATTTTTAGTGAATTTTTAGGTCATCAAAATCCGCGCCTTAGTCATAACAATAAAAAACTCTGAGTAGGTACTCTTTTTAAAAAGAGACAACAACTTGTTGGCTTAAAAAAAAAATAAATAAATAAATTTCATACAAGACTATTTCTAATATTTTATTAATTGTGCAAAACAAATTAATATGGTGTTAAAATAACTTCAGAAAATTTAATTTTAATTTTCAAATCACTGCAGGAAAAGTGTGGCTTTTATATTTTTTATAAAGAATAAAACAATACATATAGCAAAAATTATTAAAATAAAATCTGTGACTACAAATTGTGAAAAGTGGTTAATTTGTGGCTAAAGAGAAAAAAAATCCCAAACCAAGGCCTGTTAAAATGGAAACCTTCAGGAAAAGTTTTACTTATTGGGGTACCTTGGGACACATGATAGTGGGCACCTTGGAACATCTGATGGAATTGTTTTCAAAAGTGATTGCTATAAGTAATGATTTTAATTTGCTGTAGATGTTAGATTTAAGCCTTTGTTACTCAAGACGATTCTGCATTTTTCACCAGTTAAAATGTTAGATTTTTCACTGTAAGTTCAACAAATGTGCATTGTATAACATTTGTTTCTGCTTAAATTCAGCATATGTTGTGGTAGTTATTTAAATTGGTTAATATAACCATAATTTGTCTCAGAAAAGTTGACAATTAATAAAGCTTTATCTACTGAAAGCACTGTCCCACTGTGACACTAGAAGGATTCTGAAATATGTATATCTTTTAGTTCTCATCCATTCTTTATCCTTAAAATAAAGCACACATACACACATGTGCCCCCTGCTCTAATTTACTTTCCTTTTTTCTTTTAAAAAATTAGAAAACTCCATGATCAAAAACTTTTTGTACAGCTACTTGCTTTTCAGAAAAACAGTTTGGAAAGTGTATTACATTTTATTTTCAAATTAATTAAAAAGAGAAAAAGAAAAAAAAGTGAAAAATTTTCTGAAAAACATAGAAGTTTTTTTTTTTTTTAATTTTCCATTTCTGAAAATTTTTACAACCCGCATTTCTATCTGATGTATAGAGTTAATGTTCAGAAAGCACTGAAGTTGTATGTCGAAAACTCAGACCGTCTGACTCATCCAAGATATAAAGCAACAATTTGGACGGCCGGACTGAGGTTGTATGTGAACTGTTCCAATCTTTAACAAGGAACATTTTTGCATACAACCAATTCTCTATTTGTCTTTCTTGTATTTTTTTTTTCACCATTTTTCTTGAGCTTTTTCATGTTCTGCTTAACTTTCTTAGTATTTTTGGGTGAGGATATGTTGCGTAATTTGTGTACTTAGTCTTAATAATTCTGTTATAAACTATATAAATATATAAATATATATATATATATATATATATATATATATACACACACACACACATATATATATATATATATATATATATATATATATATACATATATATATACACACACACACATATATATATATATATATATATATACATACATATATATTGTAAGAATTTTATTTACTTGTTTTTAATACCAGTTTCTTATCCCTTATTGAAGTGGTCTGAAGAGCACATGTAAAAATAAAAATAATAATAAAAATAAAAATTGCCCCGACATGAGACTTGAGAAAAAAAATCTTTTATAAATAAAACAGGTACTAAATAGGTATTAAATATGCCTTGTCCTCTATTCCATATATAAGGTAAGCAATTGAAAACTGGTTTTTATGTTGTGAAAGCCTGGTAATAATATAATAATATAATAAGCCTACAACTACACTCAAAAATGAAATTAAAATTTAAATGTTTTATAAATCATATATGTAGGTACTAATATACTACTAAAGGTACTATATATATATATATATATATATAATAATAGTAGTTTGAAAATCCAATGAACGAAAAGTAAGAAGATGTAACATGATAAACCTAACTTTTTAAAACACCCACAGAATAAAATATAATGCAGCAAATCATCAATCTAATGGATAAAAAATACAAAACACAAGCTATCAAGTTACAGAAAATCAACAAAATTCAAAGGTATGGAAACAAAAAAAGAAAAACTTAAACTAAATTCAACTATCTAACTGGCTTACAAAACAAAAGTAAAAATCAACTAATCTTCAAGCAAATGGAAAAAAATAAATAAATAAAATAAATATCGAATCAACAAGTCAAAGAAAAATATCATAATACAAAGGTATGGAATCGAAAAAAGTATAACAAACGAAATCAAGCACAAACGCTATACACGTGGACGAGGTTCTAAGCCTAAATCATGAAGTGTTAACCCCTATAAAAATCTAATCATGTCCAAGTTTTTTGTAGAAGCAAACACAAAAATGTATGTTTCTGAAGAAATAGATAGATTATATCTATAAACTATTTCTACTTGGACGACATACATAAAGAAGGAATAAAAAAGAAAAATGAATACCTGGAAAAAGCACAGCGTATGTACAATCGAGTCGATACCGGGAACACTGATAGAAGAGACCAGTGTTGCCATTCGTAAAGAAAAAATAAAAAACCATTTACTGTTGCCATTCATAAGAATTGAAAAACAGTTAAGCGAAATGTTAAGAAAAAGTATTAATATACAAAAAGAGCTACTAAAAGGAGGGGCAAATAATAGTAATGCTGAAGTGGAAGAGAATGTTAAAAAAAAAAAAAAAAAAAAAAAAAATCAAGAGAATAGAGATGTCTGGCTAATATAAGATACTATGAATAGAATTATATGATACTATGAAAAGAATTATAAAAATCCAGCTATTTTAAATTTTTTAACAATACTATTTACTAAATAAGAGGGATATTTATATAAATTGCTAGTAATTTTGAGATTATTGATATGCATAGCATGAAATATTTTATCAGATAATCTATAAATTCTAAAAAGCTGATTGAGTATAATATTTCTAAACAATTGAATCGAGTTACAGGAATTAAATGGTAAGATTTTATTAATATTAAAATTATAAAAGTCTTTTTTATCATATAAATTTGTAACAATTCTATTAGAAGGATCAATAAAAAGATTTAAATCCAAAAAATTAACATTTTTACTAATAGTAG
The DNA here is from genome assembly GCA_951213105.1 of Amaurobius ferox. Taxonomy (NCBI): domain Eukaryota; kingdom Metazoa; phylum Arthropoda; class Arachnida; order Araneae; family Amaurobiidae; genus Amaurobius; species Amaurobius ferox. The sequence goes on from OX578136.1 coordinate 12,383,747, forward strand.
CTTCATTAGGAATTAATTCCAAATTGTCTGGATAGTAATCTATATCTATGAGATAATTTTCTGTATGTACTAAGCAAATCAGATTATCAACATATCTGTAAAAAGTATAATCTATTGAAGTAAATGACTTTTCATAATGATAAAGGTATAAATTAGCTAGCATACTGCTACTGCAGCCACCCTGTGGAACTCCTGAGACTTGTAAGTATAATTTATTTCCTTGAAAAATATAATTATTGAAAATAACAAAGTGAAGAAGTTTAGGAAAATTTATAAATTTAATTTGATTTGAAAGATGTGTAATATAAGCATTATATAGAGCTAAAATTACATCATATAGATCAGATATCTTAATATTATTAAAAAGATCTTTAAAATCAAAAGTTTGAAATCCTATTATTTTTCTAAGAGATGTTAATTTATTCTTTAATTCTTTACTATTATTTAGAATATGGTAATTATTGCTAGTCTGGCTTAAACTATTATTTATTAGATTTAAAGAATTTAGTAATAATTTACTCGCAGTAGTAGAGTAAGTATTATGGCCACTAGTAACTGTTCTAAATTTAATAGGATTTTTATGAAATTTTGGAATAAGCACTATATAAGGAAATTTAAGATATTTATATTTAATATTTAAATCACTATACATATTGATAATTTTCAATTTAATACTATTGATGGAATGTAAATCAGGTTTAAAAAGACTATTATTTTTTAAATAATCTAACAGAAATTGAATATAAATTTTTTTACAGATAATAGCATAATTATTAGAGGCTTTATCAACATAGGTGATAACAAAGGATCTTTGTAAATCATTAATGGAATGTTTAATATTATTAATATTATATAAAGATCTAGACAATTTAATATCTCTAATAGCATTTTTAATTGATTCTAATATAGTAAATTTCCACATATTAAATGCCTCTAATGGCAGAGCATATTTACAAGCTAATTTATATATATATTTATCAAGATCTAGATTAATTGATTTTAAAACTTTAAAAGAATTATTACAAGAAGGTACCTTAAATTTAGTGCCAAATGACATAATGATTCTTAACACATTGTCACTAACAATATCTAAATTTCCTGTAACTATATGCCCCAAGTCTGGATTTAGAAATTTAGCAAATTTGTTTAATTTACAAATACATTCACTATCTACAATTGACTGAGAATAATGATCAATAGAGAGCGATTGTGAAACTTCATTATAATTAAATATAGACCTACCAATAGGCTTGTTGTATTTGAATGTCTTTGAAACACATAAATCTCCAATAGGCAATAAATGTTTAAACTTGTTAAACAGATGTCCAAAATTTAGAGAATTATATATAGGATGTTTGAAAGAGATAACACAATAAGAATTAGTAGTTGTATTATTATAATGAAATTGATTTAGTTTTAAATTTAACAAGAAAGATCAATCATGCTTAAAGCATTGATTATGAAACACTTTCCAACTTCAATGCAATTTTATTTAAACAAGTCTAAAATGCAATACATTCCTCGGTAATATTTTGAAACTTATCACAATACTGCATTAATTTATTATATTTGAAAACTTAAACCTTCATCGAAAAAAATGAACTTCATTCAAATGACGGCATTGAAATATAAATTGCTTGGTTTAAACATCTCTAAAATGTTATACATTCCTCGGTAATAGTTTTAGAATTATCATAATACTACAATAATTTATTATATTTGAAAACTTCATCGAAAACAACTGAAATTAATTCAAATGACGTCATAGAAAAAATAACACGCCTGGATCTCTCTATAAAAACAGGATTTCATTCATAACTTTCTCCCATTCATTTCATTCATCACAATACTATAATAATTTATTTTATTTAAACATTTTGTTTAAGACCATGGAGCTACAAAAAATTAAACTCTATGCTTGAAACTTCATCGAAAAAAATTGTCCTTCTCTTTATGAAATCAATTAATATTTCATTCATATCAGCCATGCAGACTCTATGGACTAAATTATTTTGTGTTAAAAAAATACAGGAATTCTAATACAACTCATTCTATATATTTTGCTGTTTACATTTTACATAGGTGAAAAATAGGCTTAGTTGTAGAAATAATCAAATTTAGATGAGCATTTAAACTCAAATATATTGTCATTGCGTTATTTCAGTATGTAGATGCACAGAATTTAAGCAAAAATAAAGTAGTTTTAGGACGGATACAACACTCAATATGAATTAAAAAGAACTTAAAAAAATCACGATTTTGAAACAAGATGGATGCCATATATCATTTTGAAGTTGGTCATGTGATCGTTTCATATCATGGTCACGTGATCATTTCATATAAGAGGTGTAATTATTATTTTAATTTTTATTTAAAAAACTACTGAATATATTTCGCTGAATTTTTTTTTATATATTTTATGGAACAATTTGAATATTACCTAAAATTTTCGAAGCAATTTGTGAATTTTAAATCCGCTTAAAAAATGTTTGAAAAATTAGGTCCCATAGGGCTCAATGTATTTCATTTTTTCGACCCGGGTTCAATCCGAAACTAATTGGGTGATATTATTCATTTATATTCCCATAGGTTCTACAGACCGTCTGAACAACATACTAAAATTTCATTTTGATTAAGTCATTTTTACGGCAGTTATCGTGCTAACGGACAGACAGACAGACAGACAGAATGAACAAAGTCATAAACACTTTTCAACTTTGTTGTAAAGTGTTAAAAACTGTGATCTTGTAATAAGCAAATCAAAGAAAATATGATTAAAATGTTCATTAGCAAGATTTAATTTTAAAAAAATGGCATAAACCTTATTTAAATGTTTTTTCTTTACTGCAAAAACCCAGGATCTTATGAATTTCCATTGAAAAGTTCTATTAAATTGATTATGTAGAGTTATAATCTTAGATTTATGATCATTAAGTAAGGAATGTCCCTTTCCTCATTTAAATCTTTTGAGTTTGATTGATTCACTATCATTTAAATGGGGTTTTAAAAAAAGGTGATTAAAAATAGAATATTTATTATCTACAAAATTATTTTTTACAACATTACCATTTAGATACATTTGATTTAATCCATATGGAAAAAGAGTACACTGTGATTTAATATAGTAGTTTTCAAAATAAATCCTATCTGCTGATTTTGTTTTTATATCTAAAATATGTATAGTAATATTTTCAAAACCGTGTTTGGCAAAGTGTTTATATTCAATTTTATTGGAAGTAGGAAGAAAATTATTATTTAGAATATATTTTTTGACATGATCTCTGTGTACATTCATACGTAGATGAATGGGATTACTAGTTTGTCCTATATATGATAGATTGCATATGTTACAAGATAAACGGTAGATGCAATTGAAAATTTTGCAGAAAGGCAGAAGACTTTCATGGTTTGTAATTTGAGTATTAGAAGCAAATGGGCAGGTTTTGCAATTTTTATTCTTACATTTATTGAAATTATAATTTTTAGTAGGGTAATCACTATATTCAAAATTATCCATGGCACAAAGTTGGTAATGGTATATTGGTCTAAACAATTCCCAACATAAATTGAAAATATATATATATATTATGTATAAGCCATTTGAAGTGGATCATACTTCTATCTTATGTAGGCAGGTTTAATGTATATGAAGCAGTTGATCAAGAGATAATTATAAAAGATTATTTACGAAAATCAATAACTGAAAAGTGTCCCAAGGTACACCACTCTTCCCTATATTCTTCGCATTTGGCCTCTGCCTTAATCAGTTACTGTAACTGGCAATGTTTGTGTTTTGCACAAGAAGGGGTCCGACTAAATTTTTTGCAGGGTCCTATTTCATGAAAACAATTTCCCACTATTAAAGAAAACAAAAATACTGTTGCAAAAAAAAAAGTAGATAATTTTGTAAAAATTAAAGAACACAGCAGGAAACTTTTAGAAAATTTCTTCAATTCATTTAACAGCATTTTTTTTTTTAAGATACAAAAATATTTAAGTATTTCTATATATCACCTTTGAATTAAAAGAAACACGACACAAAATTCTATATCTGCCAGAAAATGCAGAAAATTATTTTTATAAGTGAAAACATTTTTTTAAATGTCAAAAAATTCTTTACATTAATTAAAACAATAGATCATTAACTTATAGCATTGGAAAGATTTAAGCTTCTAGCTACATTATTAGCAAAGCTACAATCAGTTTCCTCAAAATAGATATCTCATTATAAAATAAAAGTAAGATATCTCATTATAAAATAAAAGTAAGATAAAGTAATTGGTATCACTCTGTTTAAAATTCTTTAGACAACAAATTGATAAAAAAATTTAGAAAATATGTTATTTTAAAATTTTAAAAGCCCCCTTAAAATAAAGATAATTAAATATATTTTTAAAAATAAAAAAATAATAATACCTATGAAAAGGCACTTCAGTCATACTTAAAAGATGACCTGAGGATATCATCGTCATCATCATCGGACACTTCTTGAACTGTTCTGCGATTCATCACTTCATAGGAATTCTATAAAGGAACATGCCATAATGCCAATTTTTAAGGTCAAATTAAAAAATACAATGTCATACATACACAAATTAATGAAACTTGCCTGAACTCAAGAAAATTTGCCCAATATTATATGTTCTAAAAAAATTTTTTATTTGTGATTTTATTAATTTTTGTTGCCCAATACTCCTGTCGAGAATGTAGAATCTACAGAACTGGTGATAATACCATTTAGAAATACACTGGCAATAACATCCATGGTTTTTCTAATGAAAAAAACAACCAAATTTATTACTCACATTTTAGTCTCATTATTTATTAATACTATGATTCGGATTCCACTCTTCAGGATGTTGAGTGTTCTAAATTATTATTTTTCATTTTTACTAACTACCAAACATTTTTTATACATTCATTACTCACTGATAAGAGGCCGAGAAGTGTGAATCCCATTGCCTAATAAAACATGTTGCACCAATCACTATACTGTTCGAGTCATATAGCTTAAAGAGGATTTCAAAGCGCTATGAAGATCTATGCATACTCTAGGCACCCAGGTCCTGATCAAGCCCATGTGAGGCACAGGGACTGCTGTTATTTCGGGGCCCCCATACCGTCACGGCATATTAAACACATGCAAAACATCAACACATAACAAACTTGGTGGCTCAGGACATTTCGTAAGATATTTTCTAGAAAATTTCTAAAGTTTTACATCAAAGTAATATATGTATAATATTTAAAACTATTAACATATTCGATAATTTAAAATAACTAATATTACAAGTTTTAAATTAATTAAAAAATTATTTAAGCTTAACTTTTTATCCCATACAAAATTTAGGGGGCCCCTTAAAAGTTGGGGCCCGGAAGCCCGTGCATTAAGCATTGCTTGAAGGCACCCATTACTAGAACTCAAGATTCAAACTGGAGCACCTGTGGTTCTAAATGCCAGTGCACTGACCACTTGGTTATGCAGGCAGCAGTTTTTTAAGTTAGAATACTATACTAAAATTTACTTCAATCTAAAATATCAGCACATTTGTAAACAGAAAACATACCTTAAAATCATTTTTTGGTTTTTGTTGCTCTTGCAAAATTTTCCTTCGGATTTCTGCTAAACTGCTGAAAACATTTTCAGGTTTGACTAGGGGAAAAAAAAAGATTTTAACACGATAAAATATGTATATTAAATTAAAATTAAGAAAATTCAACACATTAATTCTGAATTTAATTTAGAATCAAAATTAGATTAAAAAAAACTATGCATTCTAAAAGGAGCATGTTACCTTCAGTTTGGGTAGGAGGTTTGTCCAGTAAGACTTTAGTTCTTACAGCAGGAATTGGAGGTGACCGACTCCTTTCATGTAATAGATCATTCTGTTACATAAAATTAAAAACAAAATTTTAATGAAATGGTATAAGTCATTTTTATCTTAAGTTGTTTACACAGTACAGGCAAACTTTGTTATACGGTCAGCCAAGGAGACCCTAAAAAGTGACCATATAAGCAGGGTAAAATTATTTGGAAAGTAAAATTATACAAGTTATGTAAACATAATTTATATATAGATACTACAATTTAAAAATAAGTTAACAGTAATTAATGTAAAAATAGAAAGAAAAGAGATATTCTCAATCTAAGAAGTTATTTTTGCACTTATTTAATTATAATCTTACACTACCAAAGACTTGGCTTGACCTTGAGATGATTTTGTGTTTTAGCCAGGACTGATACTATTATTTGTTTATATAATACCCTTGTTAAACCAATTTTAGAGCATTATGTAATGATCTGAGACCCTATTTACAATCTGCATTCTCAACGAATAAAAGTCGTGCAAAATAAACTTGTGCGTACTATGAATTACAGAATGCCTGGTTATTATCCTTATGATATGTACCCGAGTGAACTCAGAAAAAATTTAATTTAATGTCTCAAAAAAGAAGAAAATGGTTCTGCCGCTTGTTTTACTATAAAGTTTTAAACAATACTATTGATTGCCTCTTTTTACTTTCTTGCCTGGAATTCCATATACCTGTTAATAATACTTGAAAAAAAAAAAAACATTATTTCACAATACTACTGTTAAACATAATTACATTAAGAGCTATTCAATCTAGTTGATCTCCATAATACCTATTGTACTCATACTGATATTTTTAATTTGACTACTGTCCATTTTAAAAAAGCCTGTTTTAATACGCTTGACATGTATACTACTTAGTATTCTTGTATTTTATGCTCTGTTCTTTTTATGTTTGTGTAGTTACTGTAACTGGATTTTATCTGTAGTTACCACATAAATTGAGTAAATAAATAAATAATTACATTGTACAAAGTTTTAACAAGTAAACAAGATGTACTACTCACTTATTTGAAAATTCAAATACAAGACTGCCTTTCATTGGATTTCATCATTTGCATAACTTTTTCTAATCTATTTACAGTTTTAAAATATGTTTTAGAATGATCAGAATGTAAAAAAATTGTCAAATAAATTCAAGAGCAATCAAAGATTTTGTTTTCAAAAGAATCACTACTCTATAGAGCTTGCTCCTAGCTTGTAAAATTGTGAGTCAGATTGACTCTTACAACTCAAAAGTATGAGTCAAACTTTTAAATTTACAAGTCAATTTTTGCTACTTTTGTAACATTTGTAATTTTTATTTAAAAATGGCAAAAATAAAAAAAGGGGGTAGGGGGATGAGTCACCTATATATACCACACTCATTTGCACTGAAAACAAAAGTGTAATAAATTTAAATTTTTGAATTAATGAATTAACTTCTATTAAAGCTATTGTACTTTAAAACTATTGCATGTTTCAAACATTGGTATAAAATAGCCAAACATTAAAAACTCGTGTGAAAAAGAAGTCATATTTGAATCAGTTTTTAAATGGCAAGTCAATTTAGTTAAATAAAGTACCGATTGACATGGAAATTATGAGTAAACACAAGCTCTGACTACATCTAACTTTGTTGCAATTTCACTACAGAATTTTTCAACTGTTCCAGCAAATTGACGTCAACACCAACAGCTTTCTGCAAATTTTCTTAAATGATAAGTCATACCTTGATTTAAATCTCACCCATTGCTTGCACTAAATGTATTTATTCTCACTTAATTCTTTTACAATTTGTAAAGCCTATTCTTTGAGAATGGCCTTGAAATTGAAGCATTTTGTGACCATGCGTATTTCTTCCAAAACACAAGAGCCTCTTTTACTTCTTTATAGGGTGGCCATTGTTGTCGCTTTCTTTTCCCTTTGTTTATCTCATATATTCTAGACTCAGCTGCCAAAATTTTTTTCAATGACGTTCTGAGCATTGAATGACTCTCTGCAAACACTGATTTTCATATTCCGAATATTTGAATATCTGCAAAAATTTTCTTTTTCTCTTCAAAAGTTAATTTTTATCACAAAGATGCCATTTTACAACTAAGTGTGAAATGCTAAATCAGGGTTCCCACTCTTTTTCAAAATAGAAAATAAGGAGTTTCTAAGGACTTTCTAAGCATTCAATTAATATTTTACTACATCACTCAATAAGTCTCCGGTCTAACTAAGAAAAACAAATTTTTTTTAGAAATTCAACTTTATTCATCAACATACTCTCCTTCAAGAGTGATACATTCATTCCAACGCGCCTCTAACTTTTCGATGCCTTTTTTGTAGAACGATATGTCTTTGCTCTCAAAATAGGCCTCAGTTTCGGCAACCACTTCTTCATTTGGGCCAAATTTCTTTTCCTGGAGCATCTTTTTGATGTCTGCAAAAAGCCAGTAGTCGCTGGGGGACAGATCTGGAGAGTACAGTGCGTGAGGAAGCAATTCGAAGCATAATTCATATAATGTAACCATCGTTTTCATCGACTTGTGACACAGGGCATGTCTTGTTGTTTTTGGTCCGGTGTGAGCAAATGCGGCACCCACTTTGAAAGCAACTTACGCATGCTCAAATTTTCGGGTAAAATTGTAAACGCACTACTTTCTGATATCTTTAAGGTGTCAGCTATCTCACGCAACTTCACTTTATGGTCTTACAAAACTATTTTGTGGACTTTTTTTGTGTTTTCCGGAACAACTGCCGATTTTGGGCGACCAGAGCATTCAGCATCATCTGTGTTTGTACGACCGTGTTTAAATTCAGCATACCAGTCAATAATAGTTGATTTCCCTGGTGCAGAGTCTCCTTAACGCTTATCAAGCCACTTTTTGCAGACATCAAAAAGATGCTCCAGAAAAAGAAATTTGGCTCAAATGAAGAAGTGATTGCCAAAACTGAGGCCTATTTTGAGAGCAAAGACAAATCGTTCTACAAAAAAGGCATCGAAAAGTTAGAGGAGCGTTGGAATGAATGTATCATTCTTGAAGGAAAGTATGTTGATGAATAAAGTCGAATTTCTAAAAAAAAAATTATTTTTCTTAGTTAGACCGGAGACTTATTGAGTATGATATGATATATTTGATATTTTATCTGGCTATCTTAAAAAATGGAATTTTTCATGGAAATCATGCGTTGGAATATGCACTGGTCATGCTTCATCCATGGTAGACTCGATGAAAGGTTTTGCATCATTAGTAAAACAAGAAAATCCAAATGTTATCCAAACTCATTGCTTTCCACATAGAGAGGTACTAGTTTCGAAAACATTACCAGTTGAATTAAAAGACATATTAGATCAAATTGCTGAAATGGTGAATTATATAAAAAGCAAACCGTTGAAGACTCGCTTATTTGAACAAATTTGTGTAGATAAGGATTACCAGCATAAATGCTTAATTTTGCATATGGAAGTCAGGTGGCTATCAAGAGGAAAGGTTTAAAGTCGCATACATGAACTCCAGAAAGAATTACTTGCTTTTTTTGAAGGAGAAAAACACCAACGTTTCTGTGACTATTTAAGATGGAAATTTTGGATTTCTAGATTGGAATATTTCACAGAGATATTTACACATCTTAATAGTCTTAACATAAGCATGCAAATTAAATTGAAAATATTCTTACTTTGACAGATAAACTGATTGCATTTCAGAAAAAAATAGCAATTTGCAAAACTAGTGCTAAAAATGGTAACTTTGAAATGTTTTCATTACTTGGTAAAACCAACATAAAACAAATGACTCCTATTGTAGTTGAGCATTTGACAATTCTAGAAGAAAAATTAAACTATTATTTTCCATCACTGAATACAGAAGATTACGACTGGGTCCGAAATCCTTTCATAAAAATTTTATCTGATATTGGTTTGAACTTAAAAGAAGAACTGGCTTCTATTTCCAGTGATCGGGGACTTAAAATCAAGTATGCAGTATTACATATTGATGTATTTTGGATTTCTATTAGAAAAGAATATCCCTCGGTAGCTAAAAAAGCATTATCCATTTGGATGCAGTTTTCCACATCATATTTATGTGAATTGGGATTTTCTTCACTCACTAACATTAAATGTAAAAAAAGAGAGAGACTTCATTGCATTGAAGATGAAATGAGGGTCTGTTTATCTGAAATATGTCCAAACATAGAAAATGTGGCGAAAAAATATCCAGCCCATGTTTCACATTGATAATTTGTTTTATTTAGTGAACAAAAGTAAGTACTGTACTTAATAATTTTCTTTAGTTTCATTTTTTATGTTCATACGTATAAATACTCATTATATATATATATATATATATATATATATATATATATATATAATAAGTTCGCTGCAAAATTTTCATTTGTTGTAAAGTGCACCGCGAGTTAAAAAAGTTTGGGAAACACTGGTCTAGTCCTTTATTTGGGAAGAAACTAAACCCTTTTAAAAAATTATTGTGCTTTTGACTCGAAAATGTGAAAGAATTGGGCAGATTTATTTACAGTTTTAGACTCTTACTTTTTTTTAAAAATTATTATACTCATGTATAAAAAATCTAATGATGAATGTTCTTAAGATAAAAATTTAACTGATTTTTTTTTTTTAATTTTTTTGGTCCAAGTCTTTTATCTCAGCTACTTTTTTTTTAATATCTTTCCTTAATGCATTTGCCTTGAGCAAAAAATCAAGGTTCTTAGCAGATACTCTCTCATCAGCTAGTTCTTCAACTGAATTTTCCATTGTCACAATATCGTCTTTAAGACAAATCCTCTTTTAAGCAATTAATTTTTCAAGACAAATCCTCTTTTAAGCAATTAATTTTTCAAGACAAATCCTCTTTTAAGCAATTAATTTTTCAAGACAAATCCTCTTTTAAGCAATCAATTTTTTTTAAGCAATTAAGTTCTTCTAGTTTAAGTTTCCTTTTATTTTCTGAGCTTTCCCTTTTCACATTACTGGCTGCTCTTCCAAATGAAGAAAATACTTTTGCCTTGAAGAAGAGACAAACTTTCTCATTTCTTTACATCTTTATATACTAATTGCCAAGTGTCCGTCTGTCTGTCTGTCTGTCTGTCACGCTTTTTTTAGGCACTTCCCGAATAGATAGAGACTTGCAATTTGGTACACGGCTCGGTCGTTCGATAAAACCCCCTGGAAAAATCGAATTTTCCGAAAACGTTCTATAGAAGGGGTGCCCCACACCAAAACGTTCGAAAAGTGAAATGATGGGAAAGCATGCTTTGCGATAAGATAGAGACTTCAAATTTGGTGTATGGGTAAACCGTTTGAAAGGAAAAAAGTGTACAATTTCAGATTTTGAATATGTTCTACTTAAAGGGGTGCCGCACACCAAAATGTTCGATTTACCGAATAAATGAGAAACGGCTACTTTAAAATTTGATAGATGCTTGAAATTTGGTATATGGGCTAATTATTTGAAGAAAACACCTAAAACAAATATAGTTTTCTAAAATGTTCGTTTAGGGGGTGCTCCACTCCAAAACGTTCGAATCGTGAAATGATGGGAAAGTGTGCTTTGTGATAAGATAGAGACTTCAAATTTGGTGTATGGGTAAACCGTTTGAAAGGAAGAAAGTGTACAATTTCAGATTTTCAATATTTTCTACTTAAGGGGGTGCTGCACACCAAAATGTTCAATTTACCGAATAAATGAGAAACGGCCACTTTAAAATTTGATAGAGGCTTGAAATTTGGTATATGGGCTAATCATTTGAAGAAAACACCTAAAACAAATATAGTTTTCTAAAATGTTCGTTTAGGGGGTGCTCCACACCAAAACGTTTGAAAAGTGAAATGATGGGAAAGTGTGCTTTGCGATAAGATAGAGACTTCAAATTTGGTGTATGGGTAAACCGTTTGAAAGGAAGAAAGTGTGCAATTTCAGATTTCCAATATTTTCTACTTATGGGGGTGCCGCACACCAAAAGTTTCGAAAAGTGAAATGATAGGAAAGCATGTTTTGCGATGTGATAGAGACTTCAAATTCGGTGTATGGGTAAATCGTTCGAAAGGAAGAAAGTGTGCAATTTCAGATTTCCAATATTTTATCCTTAAGGGGGGGGGGGGGGGGTGCAGCACACCAAAACGTTCGAAAAGTGATATGATAGGAGAGCATGCTTTGCGATGAGACAGAGACTTCAAGTTTGGAGTATAGGTAAATCATTCGAAAGGAAGAAAGTGTGCAATTTCAGATTTCCAATATTTTCTACTTACGGGGGTGCCGCACACCAAAACGTTCGAAAAGTGAAATGATAGGAAAGCATGCTTTGCGATGAGATAGAGATTTCAAATTCGGTGTATAGGTAAACCGTTCAAAAGGAAGAAAATCTGCAATTTCAGATTTCTAATATTTTCTACTTAAGGGGGTGCCGCACACCAAAATGTTCGATTTACAGAATAAATGAGAAAACGCTCCTTTAAAATTTGATAGAGGCTTGAAATTTGGCAGATAGGCTAATCATTTGACGGAAACACCCAAAACGAATATAGTTTTTCAAAAATGTTCGTTTAAGGGGGTGCTGTAAGAAAAATGTTCGAAAAGTGAATTGATAAAAAACCATGCTGCGGAATGTGATAGAGATATCAAATTTGGTGTAAGGGTAGATAGTTTGAAAGGAAGAAAGTGTACAATTTCAGTTTACCAATATTTTCTACTTTGGGGGGTGGGGGGGGGGGGGGCCTCACACCAAAATGTTCGATTTTCGGAATAAAGGAGAAACGCCCCTTTTAAAACGTGATAGAAACTTGATATTTGGTATATGGGCGAATCATCTGATAGAAATCACAAAAAGAATAGAGTTTTTCAAAAATGTGTATTTAAGGGGGTGGGTACTCCACACAAAAACATTCGAAAGATAAAATGCTAGAAAAGCATGCTTTGCGATGAGATAGATACTTCAAATTTGGTGTACGGGTAAAATGTTGGAAAGGAAGAAAGTGTGCAATTTCAGTTTTCCAACATTTGTTATTGTAGGGGGGTGCTGCTCACTAAAATATTTGATTTGCCGAACAAATAAAAAACGCCTCCTTTACAATATGATAGAGGAATTTAGTATATGGGCTAACCATTGGACAAAAAAACCAAAGATGAATACAATTTGACAAAAATGTTCTTTAACGGGGTGCTACACAGAAAACGGTCGAAAGGTGAAGTGATAGAAAAACATGCTTCTCTTCGCGATAGGATAAGGACTTCAAATTTGGCGTACGGGAAGATAGTTTGAAAGTAAGAAAGTATGAAATTTCTGATTTCCAATTTTTGTTACGTTAAGGGGTTCCGCACACTAATATGTTCGATTTTCCGAATAAATGGGGTACACTTCCTTTTAAATGTGATAGAGGCTTGATATCTGGTATATGGGTCAATCATCTGATGAAAAAAAACAAGACAAACAGAGTTTTTCAAAAATGTTCATTTAAGGATGTGCTTCACAAAAAAAAGTTCCAAAGGAGAAATAATAATATAGGGGTGCCTCGGGATGAGATAGACTTTAATGTGTTGTACGGGTAGATAATTCGAAAGGAAGAAATTCGAAAATTTAGTTTACCAATATTATCTTTTTTAGGGGGTACTGAACACCAAAATATTCGATTTGTCGAATAAATGTGAAACGCGAATTATTAAAAAATTTGCACTATTCAGGGGTTGCTTATTGCGAGACCGTTGATTTTCAACGGGTATTCGGCTAGTATATACTAATTGCCAAGTGTCCGTCTGTCTGTCTGTCTGTCACGCTTTTTTCAGGCACTTCCCGTATAGATAGAGACTTGCAATTTGGTACACGATTCAGTCGTTCGATAAAACCCCCCTGGAAAAATCGAATTTTCCGAAAATGTTCTATAGAGGGGGTGCCCCACACCAAAACGTTCGAAAAGTGAAAAGATGGGAAAGCACACTTTGCAATGAGATAGAGACTTCAAATTTGGTGTATAGGTAAATCATTCGAAAGGAAGAAAGTGTGCAATTTCAGATTTCCAATATTTTCTACTTAAGGGGGTGCCGCACACCAAAACGTTCGAAAAATGAAATGATAGGAAAGCATGCTTTGCGATGAGATAGAGACTTCAAATTCAATGTATGGGTAAACCGTTTGAAAGGAAGAAAGTGCGCAATTTCAGATTTCCAATATTTTCTACTTAAGGGGGTGCCGCACACCAAAACGTTCGAAAACTGAAATGATAGGAAAGCATGCTTTGCGATGAGATAGAGACTTCAAATTCGGTGTATGGGTAAATCGTTCGAATGGAAGATAGTGAGCAATTACAGATTTCCAATATTTTCCACTTAAGGGGGAGTTGCACACCAAAACGTTCGATTTAACGAATAAATGAGAAAAGGCGCCTTTAAAATTTGATAGAGGCTTAAAATTTGGTATATAGGCTAATAATTTGACGAAAACACCCAAGACGAATACAGTTTTTAAAAAATGTTCGTTTAAGGGGGTGCTCCAGAGTAAAACATTCGAAAAGTCAATTGATAAAAAAAACCTCGCTTTGGAATGAGATTGAGATATCAAATGTGGTGTAACGGTAGATAGTTTGAAAGGAAGAAAGTGTACAATTTCAGTTTACCAATATTTTCTACTTTAGGGGGTGCCGCATACCAAAATGTTCGATTTTCGGTATAAAGGAGAAACGCTCCTTTAAAAACGTGATAGAGGCTTTATATTTGGTATATGGGCGAATCATTTCATAGAAATCACAAAAAGAATAGTGTTTTTCAAAAAGGGGGTGGGTACTCCACACAAAAGCATTCGAAAGATGAAATGCTAGAAAAGCATGATTGACGATGAGATAGCGACTTCAAATTTGGTGTACGGGTAAAAAGTTGGAAGGGAAGAAAGTGTGCAAATTCAGTCTTCCAACATTTGCTATTGTAGGGGGGTGCCTCTCACTAAAATTTTCGATTTGCCGAACAAATGAAAAACTCCTCCTTTACAATGTGATAGAAGCTTGAAATTTAGTATATGGGCTAATCATTTGACAAAAAAACCAAACGTGATTACAGTTTTACATGCTTCTCGATAACGGGGTGCTTTACAGAAAAACGTTCGAAAGGTGAAGTGATAGAAAAATCATGCTTCTCGATAGGATAGAGCCTTCAAATTTGGTGTACGGTAGATAGTTTGAAAGGAAGAAAGCGTGAAATTTCAGATTTCCAATATTTGCTACATTAAGGGTTGCCGCACACTAATATGTTCGATTTTACGAATAAATGAGGCAAGCTTCTTTTTAAATGTGATAGAGGCTTGATATTCGGTATATGAGCCAATCATCTGATAAAAAACCGAAGACAAAGAGAGTTTTTCAAAAATGTTCATTTATGGGTGTGCTTCACAGAAAAAAAGTTCCAAAGGAGAAATACTAATATAGGGGTGTCTCGGGATGAGATAGACTTTAATGTGGTGTACCGGTAAATAATTCGAAAGGAAGAAATGCGGAAATTTAGTTTCAAAATAATTTCTTCTTTAGGGGATTCTGCACACCAAAATATTCGATTTGTCGAATAAATGTGAAACGCGAATTATTAACAAATTTACATTATTCTGGGGTTGCTTATTGCAAGACCGTTGATTTTCAACGGGCATTCGGCTAGTATTAGTATATTTTGAATATCATTAAAATCATTTGAATTTTCATGAATAAGTCTTTGCACAATATATGATTCTTCCTTTAAATTTTCTACCTCTAATAGCTTGTTGACACTAAATCCATGTTCCACAGTAGCCTGACCGTGAGACAAAATCATTATGGTTTTCATTAGTTTCCACAACTTTCCCTTTGTATCATCTATACTAAGAAAATCATTTAAAAAACTGTCTAATCACATTGTTTTTGATTTAAAAGTCTTAAACAATGAAGCAGATTTTAAAACAATACTTTCCATAAAATCTCTAAAGTGAAGCAATATATCATAACAATCTCCTTCTGCAAAAGTTTCTTCTTTTCAGTAAAATGCAATAACATATGCTGCATGGCTTTCATGTACTTGTCCAGATCGTTAACCATTCGTCTGGGGTCAAAACAGAAAGCATTACAAACAAGCAAATATGCTACAGGAGATTTATTCATGAGGCTTTGTAGCATTTTCATAACAAAACTTCGACAATCATGCCACAAGTCAAAGACAGCTCTATCAGTTTGTTTCTCTATTAATATTTCCTTTACTAATTTGTCCCCAATGAACACTATACTAATTTTGTCTACAGGAGAATAACAATTACAGTCAGAAAAATCAAATTTACAAAGCTTCAGAACGGTTGATATATTAACTTTTTCTTCTGGTTTTAGAAGATAAAAATATTCTGCACAGTATGTTCTGATTTCAGAAGATTGAAAAGGCAACAACAGTTTATCATTTTGATAGAATTCAAGGAATGGTTGCAATAATTTTGCCAAAGCTAAGAAAAAGTTAAACTTCACAAGAATAACTTATCTTTTGTAGCTTTTATTACTGTTAGAAAAGACTTGCAATTTACTTTACTCAATTTACCTATTTCTACATTTTTAACATATCTGACAACATCATTCGAAATTTCAATTGTACGCTCTACAACAGGGACATTCTCTAACCATCTATGACCACAAAATTTCATGGGAAGCTTCTTGGCATCAGACAAATTATTGAAATCCTCCCTTCTTGCATGAGAATCTTTGAATAGCCAATATAAAGAAGTTAAAATACCATTGATATTCCAATCAGTACTATTTTTTCCATGCTTAAAAGCATTATTTATGATATGAAGACCACAATTGCCTATTGAAATGATTTCCCGATTACATTATTTTCTCATATCATCTTGCAGATAGTCATAGAATTTCCAGTTGACATTTGGACCATCCATTGAAACATGCAAAAGTTTTGACAAACTTAATTTATCAACTGATTTGTAAAATGATGACAAAATATCAGATCTTGAATGACCGATGAAATCAGAGGTCCAGAGCTAACCATTCTTTGTACTTACCATTAGTAATCCATAAGTTGTTTAAAATACATTTTTCAGGCATACTAATTTTTAAAACAATTCATTTAATTCACGAAGAGATAAAATGTAAATAAATAGTGTTGGTTAAACAAGTTGTGCACAGAGCAAATTATAAATCCATCTAGTACGCCTTTAATAATATACAGAGTTGCCAACTCAGATGACTGATAAAACTTCCAGATTCGTGTTAAATTTTTGGAATTTCATTTTGGAATCAAAAACTGCAAAAAACCCAGGAAAATTTTCAAATTTGTTATTTCCTATAATTGTTTTTTTAAATTGGACAGGTGCTTGTTGAAGAGATCACAGTGTTGCTAGTTCCATGTTAATTCCATGTTGCTAGTTCCTGTTTAATTGGGCTAGATTTTTTAAAGAGTTGCGCTACAGCATGACGAAAAGTTTTCTGGTTGCAGATTTTTGGCCACTCAAAAAACTACTGCAAGCCTTAGGGCCAGTCGAGTGGCCTGGGCCTTCAGGGCTACTTTCAGAAAAGTTCGATAATTTATTTTGGGGACAAATTTTGACGAACTTTTAGAAGGCCAGTAAATTTTATCTTGAAATTTCGTTAAATTTATGAATTTTAGTAGTTTTTGGCAACATAGCGCGAAATCTCACAACACTAAACATTGGGCTAGTTTTTGCCAATATTGGGGCGTGATTTTTGGAAAAGACCTGGTAACCCTGGGATATCGGGCAGTGAAGCTCGAAAACAGGTAGAAAATGGAAAACTGATCATATCACTGGGGGAATTCGATTATCAGGGTTATCCCTAGGAAAAAAAATTAGGTGGCATTATCCTATCCTAACTTCAAAATTAATTGGGATTTTAAAAATTAACACATGTAATTTTTTTTTTCTGAGTGGGATTTAGCAGCAAATTGCGGGAATCACGCTCTAGGGAAAAACCCTGATCATGCTCAAATTTCGGGGGAAAATAAGGAGAGTTGATGAAAACTAAGTAGTTTTAAGAGCCCTTAAAAAGGAAAGCTAAAATTAAGGAGTTCTTAAGGACCATGGGAACCTTGTAAATGAAATCAAAGAGTCTACGCATTCAGGTTTCAGTAATGGTTATATGAATCATTTGTTCAGTAAGAATGACAGTTGTTGAAATTCGATTCTCGAAAATCCAGCAATTGCGCCATGCTGAAATTCTGAGAAGGTAAATCGCACAGGAGAATGACACTTCCTGCACCCCTCTTCTTTTACACTACATGCTCTCTTTTAAGTTAAGATCTAATGCTAACATGCTCCAAACAGGTACAATTGACAATAGGGACATTATCTGATACAGTTGGTGGTGACTGACCTTGAAGGGCAGAAAATGTACACTGGCTAAACACTTGACTTGGAAGTTGAGATGACTCTGCAAGCGATTTTGATAATTTGGCCATGACAATGTACACATAAATTTTAACATAAGAATGATGTAAATTTCGTGGGGAATTACCAAACATGGTATTATACGTGGGGTGGCCCTATAGTGAGGCTTGACTGTATATTGCTTACATTTGATATGCAAACAATCAATTTTTAACAACTTTGGTTCATAAAAAGATAGAGTCAATTAGGAGTCATGTCACAAGATCAAAACTATATAAAAATAGACGAAATGGCATTCAATCTATAATAATATGAGGTATTGCCAGTGCATCAGGGCTGTCATTGGGAGGAGAGATGGACACCCCTCATGTGTGTGTGGGTCTGGAATACACTGGGGAACCAGGACCCTAATTTTTTGGAGGGAAGACATGAAAAAATTCACAAAAAAATAGAAAAACAAATATGGAGGGAGGAGGAATAATAAAATTTTTTAGGGGGGCTATAATTTGTATGGATAGCCCTATGTGCATGCATGCCATAGCAGAAAATTCAAATGATATAGTTACAAATTTTGGTAGAGATAGATCTGGGCAAATCGTAAGCATAGATTTAGAAGGAAAGAACTAGATGGATATTATAATGTTAAAAAAAATGTGGCCATGGTAGCAGACAATTTTGGGTCAATAGACATAAAATTTTCCATTGAAATTTAAAGGTCAGGGTTTCTACATTTTCTTTCAATTTTCACATATTTAGAAAGCCAAAAGTACCTTTACAAAATGGTGTTTAATTTTTAGTAAATATGGCTTTATTTAAATTCAAAATTAACAAAAAAATAATAACAATGCTACGCTACAGCACAAATCACCATTGACGTCCACTCGCAATTTTTTGTCTGTTTTGGCAGTTGCAGTTTTGAGTAGCACTAAGAATGGTTCATTATCTATCTAGTTTCCTTTTTTAAAATCCATGGTCCTGAGATAATTCAGAACAACTTTTTTAAAAATTTGATTTGGTTTTTAATTTATTAAATGCAGAGCTGGAGGATTAAATAGTAGTTTAGAGTAGATTTCAATAGTATCACCAATAGTTTTGAAAACATAAGCTTTATGTCAGGTAATTTAAATAGATGATGAGGATTTTTTTTTAAATGTGAGCCTCAAAGGTAAATTTAGATGAGAAGTAAATACAGGCTATTAATCAAAATAATTGAATGAATAATTTTAAATATCAAAAAGTAAAAAAAAAAAAAAAAAACTGAAAAGCAGTTTACAACAGATATATACACTGGTGTTAAAATCAGATATGTTAATCTACAATTCAGAAATATTATTTATGTAAAGTTTTTTATACATACATAAAACCATCAATGAACTACTGAGAATAATGTTAAATATGAAATAAAGGAAATTACTGATGGAATATTTTCTGGTTCGGGCGGTTTGGCTTCCATAACTTTCTTGCGACGGGCCTCAGCATCCTTCCTTTGAAATTCTTCCAATTGTCTGACTCTCTCTTGCTGGCGCAGAATCTGAAGAGGAAAAGAAATTATATAAATTATTTTAGATCTTGATAGTTTGTATGCCTTGCCTTACATCAGAAACAGTGAAAAATAGGAAAATTTTATATACTTTTTAATTTAACAAAGCTTGATTTTTCCATATACTTAAAATTAAAATTTAGATATGTAAAAATAAGTATATACAGATATTGTCCCTTTTATGAAAATAATAACTAACTAAATAAATAAAATCACTGAGTCACTAATTTAGCACATCAAAAAAAAAAAAAAAAAAAAAAAAAAAAAAAAAAATCAGCAAATATATATTACATTGAAACTAGTAAAACTAGTAGTGAAACTAGTAAAAATCCAGAGTTGGCATTATGTTTATATTTTCAGAACGACTTCAGACTTTTAGTGGAAATTATCTTTTTTAAATTTTGATACCCTATTTTAAACTATTTTTCATTTATGGGCTACTCAAGAACATAGCACAAATAAAAAAAAAAGGTTTACTAATAAGAAATTTACATTATAATGAAAGTTGACTACACATAATTCAAGAATATGCCTTGTAACTCTTATTTTAAGCCCAAATATTTTTTACAACCCTTAAACACCACAATATTAAGTATTTCCAATACTGCTTATACTGCATAGTAGAGCTTGAAATATGATTTTTAAAACTGGCAGCAAATATTGCTGTAAAATTTTATAAGCTAGCGGCAAAAAACTATTCAGCTCACAGCAATCCTAACCAATGAAATGATTCCTAAATTGTAATTGCAAAATTTTCACAATTAAAAAAAAATTTGCAGCTTTTTATAAAGTCCCAAATTTTGGAACGGTTTTCAGCATTACATTTTTTTTTTATTAATATGGTTCCTTCAATGTAAATATTGCTGTTATCCCCAGGTTTGGCCTAAAGAAGGGAGCTTATAATGCCCTTGAAACAACTGTAGTCACCTAACTGACATGTCTGCTTTATACAAGAAAGAAGTAAGTTTTTGTAAGTTATACATACTCTTAATTAACTGGGTCTCATAAAAACTACTAAACAATATGTACAGGTTTATCATAGAATTCAATAACTTTATTTGGCCAGAAATTATAGTCAAATTACATCTTCTTTCTTCTTATTATTTTTCTGAAGCTCTCTTTCATACTCTTGTTGCATTCTGAGTTGCTGTTCTGCTATACGCTGAGCAATTTGGTCTTCAAGTTCTCGAGCTTTTGCTTTTTCTACAGCTTCCAAACGTTTCTTTTCGTCAATCTTAAAAACAATAATAATAATTATGTTTACAAATAAAGAAAAAATTTTACAAAGTAAATACAGAAATGTAACTTAAAAATTCGAGTCCACTTATAACAAACCATCAGGTATTACAATGTTTGGGATAGGTCCCTTAGTATTGCAATGGGAGAAGTTCTAATACAAGTGTTAATAATGCATAATGAAATAGCGAATAAATTTTTGGGTTCCTTGAGATCCATTATAAGTAGACTAGATTTTTTACTTTGTAAACATTAGTAATAAGTTGGCTGCTGCACCAGGGACATGATTCCAAGATTTGAAACACTCTAATCGGTGAGTTTTGTGGCTACTAATAGTACGTTTACAATATCTTATAACCTTAATTACAAAATATATTGTTTTGATTTAAAAAAAATATGTTTTAATGTTAATGGCTTGAAATCTTTTAAAAGTTTTAAGATATTTTATAAAGGACTATTTATGATTTGCATCAGATAACTAACACATCCACTAGTCATCATAAATATAAGTAAAAAATAAAATATCTTTATTTTATGACCTTTTATTTTCAGAATCAACAATTTTTATATTTTCAGAATCAACATTAACACATTCAAAGTAAATTATGGACCTTTTGTTAATGTTTGTTAATATACAAAACTTCAGATCACCTGTCTCTGTAATTCTTCCCTGTATAAAGTCATTCTGTCTTTCCCTGGCTGCTGCTGCATTGAAGGAAAAGACATGATATTTTGATAATCAGAAATACTTTCGTTCTTTGAACCTCTTAAAGCTAAAAAGAAATTTTAATAAATCAACAACTGATTGTAAGTATAATTATGAGATATAAAATAAGAAACAATCTATATATACAAAGACTAAAGCTGAGCTGTTGAATGTGTCTCAAATTTCTACCAGCCAATTTGGCTAGTACAGCTAATTTTGCTACAGGCCATTTACTAAAATTTACCAACCAAAACAAGAATAACATTAAAATATTACTTAAATTTAACAGAGAAAAGAGTAAATATAAAGCCTGGTACACATATGACGTTGATGATATTATTCATACTGCTGAAAATCAATACTCCCTCGCCTGGCTTCTAGCCTTGCACTATAAAAATTCAATTGCGGAACACAAGTGTGAAAAAATTGAAAATCACTTTAACAGAAATATATCACCAACATGTTAAACACTAAGGCTCATAACATGTCCATACATGTTATGTGTGTTATAGTGAAAGGTATGTAGTTAACATTTATAATGAAAGTATCTACCCTTGCCTTCAAAAGTATCATTCCACCACAGTTTTACAGAATCATGTGGTTCAAAACCCTCAATGATAGCAGATAAAAGGAAACTACTTGGCTCTTTCGATTTATCAAAAAGCTTTGGCAGTACATCTAATGATATGCAAATTCAAAATGGAAAAACAAATGGGAGTAAATCTGAATGGTTTTCCACTGTCTTTTTCCTCGACAGTCAAGCCTGGTGTAGCATTTTGTTCTGTTTGGAAGTGCAGATGTGAATCAGTCTTGCCTTTAATTTAGATTTTAAGATTCCCAAAATTCCCCAAAGAGGCTTATGGTTTTAAAATTGTGCACAACATTTCCAAAACTTAATAACCATTTGGTGACCGGCATTCAGCAACCCTGAACCAAAAAATATACACTAAAATCTTCTGAACCACAAGTTGTAGCTGTATTCGAACACATCCCTGCAAACAGAATAAAAAATTGTATGAGCAAACACATTTATTGATTGAAAACATCTTGAGGTTACTTTGAAATTTTGTCGTCCCACTGACATTAATGAAAAATTATTTTTCAATGTCTTTTCAACTCGTGCTAAAATAAACTTGATATTTAATTGAAGAGATTTTATAAATTTTGAGCTCCTCTTTTTAAACAAATAGACCACCATGCGATAGAAATAACTGAGACTTGGCAGGCAAAGAGAAATTCGGACAAAGAAAGACCACCGAAAAGAAAAATTCACTAGTGAGTGACATCAGCCATTGAACACAAAATCCAACCTTAAACATATCAACTCAGCATAACTTTTTAATACTTCCTTGAAAAAAGTAGGCAGAGGACAATTAGGTGACCTAATTAAGTCACCATCATAGAACAATTAGATGACTTAATAAGGCCACCTAATTGTACTATGCCTGCTTTCTTCAAGTAAGTATTAGAAAGTTATACTGAATTAACGTTTACAGTTAGGTTTCATTTTCAATGGCTGATACCACCCGGAATTTCTCTTTGCCAGTTATTTCTTAACAGTTCTTAAAAGTTAGCATTGTTTTTGACCTGGGGAAGAGGGCTTAAAACAATTGTTGTCACCTAATTGTCGTATGCCTGCTTTTTTCAAGAAGGTATTAGAAATTTATATGAATAATTCTGTTTGAGTATTTTTTAAAAGAGAAAATTTAATAAATTAAACATTTTAAACAGTACAAGAAATACAAACATTTTCTTTTGAGTTAACACACATATGGAAACTAGCTATAAAAAGATAATTTTAAAGGTGTGATAAAATAGAACCTGACATACTTATCAAGTTTCCATAAGAATCTCGCACAGGTTCACCACCACCACCAGTTCTTCCAATCTTAAGAGAATCATCAGTTTTCATAGGTAACCTAAAAATACTTGTGTATATTAAAATAGGGTGAAACAGAAAATTATTTACACATTATGGAAAATCTTAAGTTTAAATGCAAAAAGAAGTTTTAACTTATAAATGTTTGTTTTATTTTATGGAAAAACACTTGAAATGCTTATACTATCTCATACACGTAATTTTAAAGTAATAATTTTTTGATATGCCGTCCCAGTAGCCGAAAGATCTAAGGAAGTTGTTTCTTTGTACTCTCTCAATTGCCAGGTTGTTTATTTGAATCCCAACTGCAGACATGGATGTTGTGGTGTCCGTTAAGGGTTAAATATGGTCCATCCCCCCATGGTGTGCTTGAGCAACATCATGTGAAAGCAAAATGGTTCACATTCTAGTTGATGTTTGTCTGAATGATCAGTTAATCAAGTGTCTAACCATTAATAACAAACAACAAGCTAATAACAAATAAAAATGCAAATAACATCTATGATTGGAGTATCTGGCTGAAATAGGAGCATTACAAAAATGTAAACACTATGAATGCTTATATCTCTGAACCTAATAAATAAAATATAAACAGTTTAAATTTGTTTTGTCAGAAATAAGATACCATTTATAAATATACAAAAATAATTTCGATATTTAAAAAAAATTTCTTTTCAAGGGAAAATTTTGTATTTCTAAAAATTGTAATACTCATATCTCGAAAACTGAAAATGTTAGCTATGAACAATAGGTGAGTAATTTGTAGACTTTTGAAAACCCTACAAAGCCTAATTGGATGTTGGATCTAATCCTTAGTTTCCGAAATATAGTGGCTATAATTTCGATATTTTAATATTTTAAAAAGGTGTATCAATTTTAATATTTTAGCTAGCTATGAATAGTAAGAGAATAATTTGAAGAGTTTAAAAAGCCCTATATGGATATTCTATTGAAGTTTTATTTTACAGGACATTATTCATGCAAAACCTTTTCAGCTCCATCGAATTGCAGCCACCATAGACTTCATGATGTGTGAATAAGTTTGAGGCAGAAACAGCAAACAAACCAATTGATAATGTATATGGATAGTCTAAAGAGATAAATATGGGGCTGGGGTGGCAGATTTGCCCTTGTCACACAGAATGCCACAAATGATGCATTATCAATTGAATATGATGATGATGCTAATTTTGATCAATCATGTGCACAACTAATAAGTTTCAACTCATTGATATATATACAGAATCAAATATATACATACACAATTGAATCATTGATATATATGCAAGCAAAGGTGTTTCTATTTCACACTCGGATCATATGTGACGGTTTACAAATAAATAAATAAATAAATAAAGTTCTTGAAAATTTCAAAATTTAGTTTAAAGTCTTGTTAAATGCAGCTTTACAAACTGATTCTAAAAAACAAAAATGCATGTCTTTATGATAATTACAACTGATGTTACAAATTTGGCATTATTAATTAAGCTAGGACATTAAAATAAAAAAAAAAATAGCTTTTGGGTAAGAAAGGCTGGCTGATTTAAACCACAGTTTAAATTGTGGGTATCATTCTTTTTTAACCCAGTTTTTTTTTTCCCAACCCTGGTTAACAAAAAAAAAAAAAATATATATAATAATAATAATTTCTCGGAATTGACAACACACAGAGCATAATGAAAATTTTACCTGTGTTTAAGAAGCATGTATCTACCTAAATTTACAGAAAACTAAAATGGACACAGTTGTAGGTATAATGGCTATATATAATGCTATCTCAGAAGTAAAATTATGAACAACTGGACCCTTTTTCTGTAAGCTAACATATATTGAATTCAAAAATTGAAAATATTAACTGGGAATTTATTATTAAACTAAAAAACAGTTACTGAATGCATGATAAGTGTATGCATCAAGTACTAAAAAGTTTTAAAAACTGCTGTAAAGACTTAAAAAGTGATGATCAATCTGCATGTCTGAACAGGCAGAGGTTATTGTTAAAATTTCTTGAAAGTTATACAACACAAAATTTCCCGCCAAAAATTGATGAGGCATGTTGAAATGCTTGAGTACTCCAACATGCTTTTCTTGCTTAAATACCGATTTAAATATATTCCAAATTTACTTTTAACCCCAATTTCTCCAATGACTACCTCATGTTTTAATTATATTGTATAAATATTTTGCTCATTTGTACATTAATTCTTATAAATTCTCGTAAAATGAGTAATGCTATGCAATTCTATGCAAAAGATTCCCAATTTAATCTTTCAGCTCAAAAACAAACATTTTATGGACATGTATAAATGTCTGTGGTTTTCTGGCTGTCTATAAATGTAAACATTCATTTATGGTAAAATTAGATGTAAAATAGTCATTGTAGAATTAAACCTAAAAGCATGAGAGACTTTATGGAATGCATGATAAAGGGGCATCTTGGGACACCTAATGAAATTGTTTTGCATTGACTGCTGTATGTAATAATTTTAATTTACTATAAACATTAGATTTAAGCCTTTGTTAATCAAGAAACTCCGAAATTTCTCATTTGTTAAAATATTAGATTTTTCACTGTAAGTTCAACAAATATACATTGTATAGCATTGTTTTTGCTTGAATCTAGAATCTGTTGCATCAGATATTTAAACAGAGCAATATAATTAAAAATTTGTCAAAAAAAGCTGACAATTAATAACGTTTTAACTATTGAATGTACTTCTCTAAGGTACCCCAACAGGTAGGGCACCTTGGAACACTGGAAAGTTTCTGAAAAACAAATATTTTTTAATTATGCATAAGACATTTGACATGGATTGTATTTTTATCTTATGTGAAAGTGTTTAATATATATAGATACAATTATAAAAAATATTTATAAAAATCATAACTGAAAAGTGTCTTAAGATATCCTACTCTCCCCTATAAATGGAAATAACTTAAATTTAAAGACATATATTACTTTTTTGGAGAACTTCTTGCAGAACTTCTTGGGGTCTGAAGATTCTGAATTTCCTATAACATATTGAAAGATCAAATCAAACATATTTGCAGGTTAAAATGCAGGTAAAGAGACAACATGATTTCTTTTAAATATAGAAGAAAAAAATTGTTAGTCACCTCTTTTATTTTATTATTTTTTCGTAATTCATTTTCAAACTCTAATAACATCTGACGTCTTTGTTCCTCTAGATGTTTAGCGATCCTTTCTTCAAGTAGACGAGAACTTTCTGATTCGAAAGCAAAGTTTCGTTTCTCTTTAGTCTTAATGGAAAAGGTGTAAAAATCAGTTTCAGAAACCTAAATAGTGGCTATTGAAAACAAATCATTACCACAGATAAAATATGCTTTGAAAGTAATTCAAATAATTATTCCTAACACTGCAAGTGATCTGGTACAGATCTTACAGAAAATAATTTTCTGAGATATTTACTTGATCTGTATCCATTCTTTGAATGGAGTGAGTTGACATTTAGATGTGTAGAAACTTTAATTCCATATTTTCCAAAACAGAGAATAATATTTCAAACTTTTTCAAAATGAGCTAATTTCCTATAACCAAGTTCAGAAGAAATTGTATATATACAAGGTGGTCATAAAAAAACTTCCCTGATATATGAACCCCTAGCGGCCTATCCGCTCAACCAATCGAAAGGAAATTTCAAATATTGTTATTTGAAGGTATGTGCTCGAGATTATGATGATTTCAAACAATAGAGCTCTCACGGTTATGGTTACAGTGAAAAAAATTCGAAATTTTCGAATGGCAACACCCACTTTTTTCTTACGCTAATTGATCAGTGCATTGAAAAACCACAAATGGTGTTGGAACAATTGGCGTATGACGAAAATTGGTGGCATAAAACATTTGCAAAGAAGAGCATTGTAAAGGACCATTGACAACGCAAGAGAGGAGAGGGAAAAAAACTTCTATTGGAATTACAAGTTTTTAATGTGCCCATCTTCGCAGACGATAACGCATTGCATGTGGGAGATTGTTGACAAAAATGACGAACATAACATCGCAGGAGGAATCTATATAACTTCACGTTTTTTGGCATCTTTCAATTCTGGCAAATCTTGTGGATTTGATGTGTACACCTTAGATTTCAGATAACCCCAAAACCAGAAATCCATTGGAGTGAGGTCAGGGGATCGCGGTGGCCACGAAATTGCAAAGTTACGGGAGATGAATCTGTCACCAAAGTTCTGTTGCAGCACTTGTCGAACACATGCAGCGACATGTGGAGGAGCACTATCTTGCATCTATACAATGTCATTAATGACATTTCGCTGCTGCAATTCTGGAATTATGTAATTCTGCCACATTGTTTTATACTGAGGACCTGTGATAGAGCAAGATTGCATACCATTGGAAGTGACCACTTCGAAAAAGTACGGACTGAGAACGAAGCTAAAGTGACTGTACCACACAATCACTTTAGCTTCGTGTAAAGGCATTAGTGCCACATCGTGGGAATTTTCATCGGCCCAGTGAATGCAGTTCTTGGAGTTTACATTCCCAGTTAAGGAGAAATGTGCCTCATTGGTTCATAATATCCGCAGTGACCACCTGCTATCGTAATCATATCGGATGAGGAAAAAATTCGCAAAGTCGACACGCTGTTGCTCGTCTCCAGGTATCTGAATGTGCTGGAATCGATAAGGAAACATCTGCAGAACAAAGCGCAGAAGCTTGAGGACTGTGGTTTTTGGTACATCCAAATTGTGGGCAACATTTCTTGCAGTACGCAATGGAACTGCAGTAATCCCATTATGCACTTCTGCAACAACTTGAACAGGAACAGATGGTCGTCCGGATCGTGGTCTATCACATGCGCATCCAGTTTTTTCAAATTTTTTTACCAAATCCCATACAGTCCATATGGAACATGGACCTCATCTTAGCTTATGATTTCGCCGATAAACTCGCACTGCTTCGGCAGCATTTTCCCTGTTCAGATACAACAGCTTTATCAATTCACCTTGTTGTTGTTGGCATATATATAACATATTAAAATTTAAAGGTCAATTAGAAGCTGGTAATAGAAGAACGATGAGGTACGAAATTCTAGTTGCACAACTTCGTTGAAAATTAAGCAGTGTTGCAGCTATAACAACGTCAAATGGTAGTTGTAGAAATACAAGTAGCTGTAGAGGTGTTAAAGGAGAACAGTTCCAGTTTAGTTCAAAATCACTTTTATTGAAGAGTGAATCCGTTGCATTTGCTTACAATATATTTTATGAAACAGTAAAGCAAATCAAAGCATACTATGTACAAAAACATGAGCTCTACAGCTCATTCGAAAGGTTTCAGTAAAAGTTCCATGCTTAGACACGTTTCTGGTTTAAGCAGTATTTACACGAGTAAGTAGAATAAAACATTTCACACTTACGTAACCACGTGCAATTTCCGACGCCACCACTAGCTGGGCACACGCTATGGCAAAAACTTTAAACTTCCCGGATTTACACTATATAAAGTCCACAACACGGAAAACATGGTCTCCATAACTGAGAACCACAAAAACTACTTAGTTTAATTTAAACATCCGCGTCAACCGATAAACATTTATCGTAACCTTCGACTACATCGAACAAGACTTTATGTAGATCCATCTGCCCGATCTAGATCCTTCTAGATCCTTCCGTCGATCGATCTATCTGCTGATCTTTCTATCGATCTACCTTAAACCAGAAAAGTGTCCAGCCTATATATCCGACGATGGGTGCGTTCCGGAACATAACCGTTGCCGGCAACGCCCTCTGGATATGCAAAACAGGATGCGTGAGCGGCGAGAAAGGTGATTTGCATGATAAGCCCAGTTTTGTCCACATCGCGATTCGCTCACGAGAACGGAAAAATCATTTTAAATAATGACGTCACGCTCCCGCGAAATGCGACGTAAACAAAACCAAGTTTCCAACAATTGGCCCCCTCATGCAAAAACTCCCAACTCTCGGCGCCCATGCTTTCATCCAACAAAAGGTTACTCTAAGAATCAAGGTCAAAAATATCAAGGTTCTTAGTATCCTAAAAACATAATGTATGCATACACAAAATTTAATACATTAAAGAAATTTATAATACTTATAACATTTTAGAAAGTGAACAGCCTTTTCTGTATCTCAAAATGGCAACAATCAAATAAGTACACTTCTCTATAATGCAGATCATAAGCATTCTTTAAATTACATGTTTAAGGATAACATAGTAAAAGAAACTGAGTATAACCATACTATTGCCCTTTCTTAAGTACTAGCTCATACTAAAGAAAGCTATTTCTTTACTACTTTGAAAATTTATAGAAACATTAAGTTTAAAATTTAAAAATCTAAAGATATCAAAAATTTAAGCTCTAGAAAACTTTAGGTATAGTTATTTAAATTTAAGATTAAAAGATTTATTATACATATCAAATTCAAGTTGTAGAAAATTTAATGTAAAACTATGAAATTTAACATTTAAGATTAAAAATTTAAGTCCAAATATCAAATTTAAGTTTGTAGAAAATTTAATGTATAATTATGAAATTTAACATTTAAGATTAAAAATTTAAGTCTAAACATCAAATTCAAGTTTGTAGAAAATTTAGTGTATAACTATTAAATTTAACATTTAAGATTAAAAATTCAAGTCTAAACATTAAATTCAAGTTGTAGAAAATTTAGTGTATAACTATGAAATTTAACATTTAAGATTAAAAATTTAAGTCTTATTATCTTAGCCCATGACTAGTATACACAATAAATACCCAATACAATGGCAATGATAATAAAAGATACAGAAGGTAAACATACATATGAGATAAGCACAGATTAAAAATTTTATGATTCATGTGAATTATATCAATGATGTACATTCAGACACATATTTTATTCACATAAGCAAAAATGCATTATGTGTGTAGTAAAAATGGATATATATTTTTCAAGTGTAATGTGAGAAAAGTAACAGTTCATTGTCACATAACAATATATACTCAAGATACATTTCATTTGTATCAATGAGAGAGGAATAAATTATAAGATACCCTAACCATTTATACTTTGAAAATGTGAAAAAATTTAAAGTAAAATTTCTATTTGAACAGTTAAATTTACATTTTAAAGATATCATTACTAAATTTTAAAACTCTATCTTTAGTCATTGGTTTCGTGAAGTAATCTGCTACGTTATCTTTAGTATTAACAAAGTTAATTTTAAAAGACTCATTTACAACTAAGTTCCTTAAAAAGTGATACTTTATATCTATGTGCTTAGTTCTATTATTCTCAATAGGGGAATTTGAAAAGTTTATTGCTGCCTGGTTGTCACAAAAAATTATACAATTATTTTTGTTAAATTTTAAACCTAGCTTTTTACATTCCTCCAAAACATTTTGCATCCATATCATTTCTTTAGCGACCTCTGCCAACGAAACATATTCAGCTTCCATCGTTGACAGACTAACACACTTGTGCTTAAATGTTCGCCAAGAAATTGGTACTTTATCAATCATGAATAACATACCACCAAGTGACACTCTGTCATCTCTATTGGCTGCAAAATCTGAGTCTGAGTAGCAGTTTAGCCTTAAATCACAAATGTTTGACAAATTTAACATATACTCTCTGGTCTTTTCAACATATCCCAATAATTTTAATAATGCATCCCAATGCTTCATTCCTGGATTCTCCTGAAACTGAGATAGAATATTGACTGCATAGCATATGTCTGGTCTAGTTCTACTAGACAGATAGGCTAGACATCCAATCAAGCTTCTGTAAGGGAAACCCTGCATTTGTGTTAATTCACTATCATTCATTGGGCAATCAATCTTACTTAAGATGTTACCCTTTGCAATAGGTAGTGAGGAAACTGGATATTTGAACCTTTTAAACATCTGACAAACTTTGTCAATGTAATCACCTTGATGTATATAAAATTTGTCTTCTATCTCCTTAAATTCCACACCCAAAAGTCTTTTGACTTTTCCTAATTCTTTGATATCAAATTCTTTACTCAAAAGTGAAACAGTATGGTCTATATCATTTTGTTGTTTAGCAAACAAAATTATGTCGTCTACGTAAACCAGCATTAATACTTTATTTTGATATATATAAGCACAGTTGCACCATTTAAATTTAAAAAAGTTCAATTTTTTCAAAGTGGTGTCAAGCTCTGTATACCATTCCCTTCCGCTTTGGTGAAGGCCATATATTGCTTTCTTAAGCAAACATACATATTGAGGCTGGTTAGGATCGACATATCCATGTGGTTGTTTCAAAAAAATTTTATCATTCAACTTTGCATAAAGATATGCGGATTTAATGTCCAGTTGAAAATGTTTCCATTTAAGCATGCAAACAAATATGGAGAAGAAGGCTCTGATTAAACTAAAATTAATCACAGGGCTAAACACTTCATCATATGAGTCCCCCTTTATCTGGGTATATCCTTGAGCTACTAGGCGAGCTTTGAATCTTTTGACATTTCCCCTTTCATCCTTTTTAATGGTATAAACCCATCTACTTCCGATTATTTTTTGTTGTGAGATGGGTGCAGGCACTAAGTCCCAGACACCCCTCTCCTGCATTGTAGCTATTTCATCATTCATGGCCTCTTGCCATTTATCGGACTGGAGAGATTCTATTGCCGATCTATAGCTCTTGGGTATCAAGATCTCAACATTGCTTGCTTCCGGTTTTCTTTTGATATCACTTACCCCCTTTTTCTCTCTAAAATTAAACATTTGCTGATCATAATGAATGTTAGATTTTCCACAAAACGTTCTGACATCATTATGAGATCTCAGCCTTTTATTGTCACCTTTTACTGAGTAGTAAATATCCGTCCTACTCCCATCAGGCCTAGGTACTGCTTTCCGTATCCAGTTAATATCTGAGCAGGGTGTCAGACCAGAATCAGCAGGAGAGTCCTCATCCCCACCAGATTCACTAGTGTCACGGCTCTCACCTGCTTCTTCCTCTGACACTCCTCCCAAGCATTCTGATTCCGAGTCAATCGACTGAGTAACTTTCGATTTCCTCAAGGTGATTCCTCTAGGGTAATTAGGGTCCAGGACGCCTTCCGCTGCCTCTCCCTCCTCAAATCTTACATTACAAGTTTCCTCAACTTTCTTTTTATTTGCTATAAATATCCTATAGCCTTTGGTGCTTTTGGCATAACCGACCATAATTCCTACTTGGGCTCTCATGTCTAACTTATTCCTAATTTATTTGGCTGTGCCCACATAGGCTTTGCACCCCAAAACTTTGAGGTGAGCAACAGCTGGCTTCCTTCCATAATATAACTCGTGTGGAGTTTTAGTTTTGAACTTATGACATATTCTGTTCTTGGTATGTGTAAAACACAAAATCGCCTCTGCCCACATCCTGTCACCAACCTGGCTTTGATCAAGCATAGCTTTTACACAATCTAGTGCAGTTAGATTAAATCTCTCAGAAACCCCGCTCTGTTCGGGTGTATATACATTTGACCTTTCTGATTTAATCCCCAATTTATTTAAGTATGCCTTGAACTGGTTGTGACAGAACTCCATACCATTGTCCGTACAGATACACAAAATCTTTTTGCCTAGCTGCCTCTCTTCCTTAGCTTGGAATTCCTTAAATATTTTAAACACCTCTGATTTTTGTTTCATGATATACACAAACACCTTCCGGCTGAAGTCGTCAGTTATTGTCAAAAAGTATCTGTTTCCGCCCATTGAAGCTGTAGGTAAGGGACCACACACATCCATATGGAGTAATTGTAAAGGTTTAGTGAACCTTATCCTACCAATTGGCTTAAAAGAAATTCTCTTAGACTTTGCTAATTTACAATGTGTACAATTAATTTTTGCATATTTTAGTCTAGGGAGTCCATTAGCCGCGGAAACTTTACTTGTCTGATATAAATAATCAGTGTTAATGTGGCAATATCTCTTATGCCAGAGTTCCGTTTTATTTAAAACCTCAGAAACCGAACAACTTGGTTTATCATTAACCTTTCCCTTTGACTTTGACTTCATCTCAGAGTTATGTTTACTTTTATTTACACCAGGCAAATTTTTCATTTTGTTAATACTGTTTTTCTTATTTAGGGGTTTTTTTATCCTTTTTAGAATCTTTATCCCTATCCTGATCCTTTCTTCTAGTTTTACGGTCTTCAATATTGTTATTTGCAGTCTGAACTTCGTATTGAGGTTTTAAAAAATATAAGCCTTCTTTTCGTTTAGCATAGAAGTATTTTTCCCCCTTTGGAGTGTAAAACCACAATACCCCATTAGCCCCTTTAAATGTATACCCCTGTTCCTCAAGAACAGATGCAGCTAATAAGTTTCGTCTTAACTTAGGCGAAAACATAACATCAGACAAAAAAACAATATCACTTCTTACGTTCTTAAACTGAACAAACATTTTGACCGTACCGATAGCCTCAACTGGGCTCTCAATATCACCCACTGCTAGCGACATAGATGCACCTTTGCTTTCCTTAAATTTTGAGAACAGATTAATGTCATTGCAAAAGTGCCGCGTAGCAGCGGTGTCAATTACCCAGCTGAGTCTATCGCTAGGATCCTGCACAGTATCTGCTTCAATTCTAGCAGAAGAATACAATTCTATTATATTTGAGCTAGACTTAAGAGTAGGGCAATTTCTCTTTAAATGACCAGCCTTTTTACAAAAATAACACGGTCCTATGACCTTTTTAACTGGTTTAACATTTTTAAACACATTGTTATTTTTACATTTTACTTTTACATTACTTTGAGACAAGAATACAGATGAATTCTGACTTACATGGTTTCTGTCACTACGGAGTTGCCGGATACGTCCTTCCTTTTCGGATAATTCACATTGGATTTTTTCCAAAGTAAAATCCTTGTCCTCCCAGCGATAGATTTGCTGGACCATCTCTTGAAAGTCGTCCGAGAGGTATCTAATGGCCTAGAATGCCACATAGACACTTTCCACCGGGTGTTTCACGTCCTTCAATTTGGCGACCGCTTTCTTTAAACGTGTGCAGAAGATATCCACAGGTTCATCTGGCTCCGGGCGCAGGCTGAAGAAGTCATCCAGTAAGCGCACTAGGTTGGCGCGAGTTGGCGCTTCGAAGTGCGGTTTTTAACTTATCCCATGCATCTGCCGGATCATCGTTAATGTCTATTAACTCTTGGTAGTCAGATGAAACATTCTGGAACAGGATCGCTAACGCGCGGTCCTTTCTGCGCATGTGTTCTTCATAATCACGCCGTGACATCCTATCATCCACCGGTAACGCTGTTCGGTCTACAAATCCGAAACAGCCCTCTCCTTTCAAAGCGAATGAAACTTCATTCCTCCATGTGACGTAATTGTCTCTCGTCAATGCACTAATTTTATTTGCCTCCATGGCAAGGTGGCCTTTTGGAACTGAACTGAACAGTTTTTTTGTTTATGCTTTCGTCGACATGCAAATGGAGCCGTCCGCGGCCCCCGTCGACAGGATTCTTTACTGGAACACTAACACTTCTGAATTTTTAACGTTGTTATGGGGAGCACTGGGCCCATAACCTGTCGGTTATATATATAATATATTAAAATTTAAAGGTCAATTAGAAGCTGGTAATAGAAGAACGATGAGGTACGAAATTCTAGTTGCACAACTTCATTGAAAATTAAGCAGTGTTGCAGTTATAACAACGTCAAATGGTAGTTGTAGAAATACAAGTAGCTGTAGAGGTGTTAAAGGAGAACAGTTCCAGTTTAGTTCAAAATCACTTTTATTGAAGAGTGAATCCGTTGCATTTGCTTACAATATATTTTATGAAACAGTAAAGCAAATCAAAGCATACTATGTACAAAAACATGAGCTCTACAGCTCATTCGAAAGGTTTCAGTAAAAGTTCCATGCTTAGACACGTTTCTGGTTTAAGCAGTATTTACACGAGTAAGTAGAATAAAACATTTCACACTTACGTAACCACATGCAATTTCCGACGCCACCACTAGCTGGGCACACACTATGGCAAAAAACTTTAAACTTCCCGGATTTACACTATATAAAGTCCACAACACGGATAACATGGTCTCCATAACTGAGAACCACAAAAACTACTTAGTTTAATTTAAACATCCGCGTCATAATTTAAACATTTATCGTAACCTTCGACTATATCGAACAAGACTTTATGTAGATCCATCTGCCCGATCTAGATCCTTCTAGATCCTTCCGTCGATCGATCTATCTGCTGATCTTTCTATCGATCTACCTTAAACCTGAAAAGTGTCCAGCCTATATATCCGACGATGGGTGCGTTCCGGAACATAACCGTTGCCGGCAACGCCCTCTGGATATGCAAAACAGGATGCGTGAGCGGCGAGAAAGGTGATTTGCATGATAAGCCCAGTTTTGTCCACATCGCGATTCGCTCACGAGAACGGAAAAATAATTTTAAATAATGACGTCACGCTCCCGCGAAACGAGAATCGCGACGTAAACAAAACCAAGTTTCCAACAGTTGTTTCCATGCAAGTGTCATCTTGTTGGCATGTGCGAACACCTGATTGAAGAAACAATCTTCCCACACTGCTTGTTAATGGTTTTCCACAAGCAATGCTTTGCTCATGGTGTTCTGTGATTGGTGCTTCTACTGCCTATCCCTGTGAATTATGCAAAGTGGGTCAATGCACCTCCTCTCTGTGTTGTTATTGGTCCTTTACAATGCTCTTCTTTGGAAATGTTTCACGCCGACAATTTTCGTCATACGTGTATCATTCCAACGCCATTTATGGTTTTTCAATGAGCTGATCAATTTGCGTAGGAAAAAAGTGGGTGTTGCCATTTGAAAATTTCGAAATTTTTTCACTGTAACCGTAACTGTGAGGGCTCTATTGTTTGAAATCATCACAATCTCAAGCGCATACCTTCAAATAACAATATCTGAAATTTCCTTTCGATTGGTTGAGCAGATAGGCCACTAAGGGTTCATATATCGGGGAAGTTTTTTTATGACCACCCTGTATATTAAAAAAAAAGCACCAGCAGCTTGTCAGAAATTCCAGAAACTACAACTCTGCTGAGATGTTACTTTCTTGTTGACAATGTTGGTTATTGCGTCCACCGCTATAAGTATTACAAAGCTTCTTCTTCAACCCAGCCATTCGACCTACCCGAACGTGTAAGGTATCTGTTTGAATGGCCGCGAAGTGTCACCCAATTTGGATTGGAACCCAAAGGGGCGGCATCCACAGAGACCATACCCTTCTTCCCCCACCACCAGCCTCTCGAAAGGACTTACAAGTCCACTTATTTAATGTGCCTGTATTCCACGTGAACACAGGTACAGTTTAGATACAGCCAGGAATCAAACTCAGGTCGTCCAAGTGCAATCCTCATGTACTAACCACTGGGCTGTCCCATTCCCATCAAGCTGAATGGCACAGATGCACAAGCATACATAATGCTGGTTCTTAAAGAACTCAAGGCTAATGGTCTTTTGAACTTGGTCTAGCTCAAATTAGGCCAAGTAGGATAAGTAAGAAAAGAAGACATAAGCATATAAAAATATATAGTCATAATATGTAAATCAGTTATGAGAATGGCTTATTAATAAAAGATATAAAAACATACCAAAGATACATCGCTACGTATTTCTTCTGCACCCATAGTAGACCCAGGTAAATTAATTTCTGCTAAATTGATACCATTATGCCTAAAAAAAAATTTTTTTAAACATAATGCTTCACAAAAATCTGCTTCTTTTTATTCATTTTAATTAATAAAATTCTTAGTAAATTTATAAAGATCATATTTACATAACTACAGGTAAGTTCAATATAAATGTCAATAATGCTGACATAGTAAAAGAAGATGCTTGTGTGTCTGTTCATCTGTAGCAGAAATTTGAAACTTCTGACAGCATCAAAATTCAGTATAGAGGTAATTAACTGATTTACAATGTAAATTGAGGTGCAAAAGAAAAATAGGCATAAGTACAGTATGGATATCAACTGGATTTGCTTCTTCATTACAAAAAGTCAGGACCCGAAAACTCAAGTAAGTACAGCAAAGCTACGTTGGCCAAACTGAAATGGCTAAATGACATCTCTATAGTAGTGCCACCTAGAAGCATAAAAAGGAAATAAAACTAGAAAAAAACAAGGTCCTGACTTTTTGCACTGAAGTAGGAAACACAGTTGATTTCCGAAATATATGCATGTTTATTAACTTTGATTTGCATTGCATTTTACATTGTAAACCAGTTCATTATTGATTGTGCACAAAGTCACAAGCTTTACTTAGTACAGCGATACTTCAGAAGTACTTCCGGATGATATGGTTTGGTGAGATTTTTTCAACATTTGAATTATAAAAGTTATGAACTTTTAAAAGCTGAAAAATTAGCTATTTTGTTAAATATTTTCATTCATTGCAGCTGCAGACGAATTTTTCATGTGGGTTCCAGACAGCTGTCACAACAGTAACTAGGGTTTAAAATACAAAATTATATTTTTAGAATTTAAAAGATTTTGCTCTAATCTTTTTTTTTTTTTAAATTATCATTATTAGTATCTTGTTAAAAAATGGCAAAATTCTGATGAAAACTCATTGTGATAGCATCTAATGTTTTTAATTTTACTTCTTAAATAAAGGAACTTTTTATGCATTCTAAATTATTCATAGCACTGCTTTGTTTTCTAGATGCAAGGGGTTCTGAAATTTTACACAATCTGACATTTTTACACAAATTTTGCTATTTACATTACTTGTTCAGGAAAAATATAAAATTATTTTTTTTAATTTACTTTTTTCTGTCTCACATTAATTTTTATTGTGTTTTCTATGTTTAGAAAAAAAAAAAATAACGTGTTTGCAAATTACTACTAAATAATTATAAAAATTAAAAAAACATGTAACATGTAATTTCACTAAACATGCAATGTTACATGTTTTTTTAATCAATTAGTAATCATGTAGAAAAGTGTTGAAGACCCAGATCGTCAGACTCGTCCGAGGACTTGAGCAACTATTTGAATGGCCAGTTTTAAAAAAGTGTAATTATCTTTTCTAAACATAGAAAATATAATAAAAATTAATCCAAGATAAAAAAAAGTGTAAATAATTTAATGTTTTCCTGAATAAGTAATGTAAACAGCAAAATTTGTGTACAAATAATACAGACATTATAGTCAAATTGCACAAAAATTTAAATTTCATGAATTAAATATATTATTTAAATCTTACCTAGACAAAACTGGACCATTTTCTGATTTATTAATGGAATTTAAGTCCTGTAAAGAAAATAACCAATCAAATCAAAATATAACATTTTAAAATTTATAGAAAAAATCTGAATCACCCAAATCTGAACTTCTTGGAATCTGGATAGAACAATATGTAGAAATTATGAATATATATAATAATAATATAAATAAAATATACTTCATCTTAACAACAAAGATCCTATTACATATAGCAATTCCTTCCAGCAATCTTTCAGCAACACTATACATTTCAATAGGAAGAAAACTTGCCCCTGAATTGCTGCAATCTTTATGGGCATAGCAGGGGGGGGGGGGGGAAACCCTATCAATTTCTAAGCATGATCCAATCAGAGTATGACAAAATTTGATGTCACACCACTCCGCCTTCAAAGATGATGGCTATGACTGCAGCTCTGCAGTGAACAGTGGATTTGGAATGACAATTCAATTAACTTTTATCTAACTACATGAATATTACATTAAAGATCACAATTATATTATAAAAACACTTGGAAATGCTTTATGATGGACAATTGATGAGATTCTAACATTATATGGCCTGAAGCTGAATGTGCTAAATATACAAATAATTAGCAAAATACTGGTAAAACTATAATTAACTGTTCAAAAGGAGGATCCTAAAACAGAATTAATGGGTAAAACTGTCAAAATTCCAACAAATAAAAATTGCTCTGTGTAATAAGATCGTTACTATTTATTGAAAAATAATGTGAAAACAAACAAAATAAAATATTTATATTATATTTAAAATATTCAATATCTTGGTACATTATATGATTTAAAAATTTGATATGTGCAACATTTTGATCACCCAGCACAACAGAATACTAAAAATACATATGATACAAATTTACAAATATACTTACATGCCTACTGATATTTCCATTTAAAACTGGCAGTACATCAGTATGATTCATATTTCTGTATTACAAATAAATAAAAGAAATAGAAAATATAGATATAAATATATAAAGTCAAAAGTTTCCAAAGTATAAAAAGTTTTGATGAAAATAGCTACACTAAATAATTTCTCAAACAGTTGAAAATATGAGCTGAAATAATAATATTAAAAAAATAAATCTGTATTATACAATACAGTACGCGACCTCTTATCCAGCACCCCAATATCCGGACTCTCCCAAAATAATGCCAAATTCTGAGCCAACAAGCGATCATTTGTCAAATATTGCGCCAAATAGCGATTTTTTGTTTAAAATCCCACCAAATGCGAAGAAAAATATAACAGCTATAAAATGTCATTCAGGGCCTTCTGATTGATTTCTTTAAATACTTAACCTATGCAATAAACTTGTCATTTTCTCGGAAAAACCCGATTTTTTTTCATCTCCGTGGAAATATACACATCTTTAATATTTTAAAAAACGTTGATGGAATTCCAACATCAAAATCATTTTCAATGAAATCCTATTATTTGGATGAAAATGGCTATTTTGAACCGAAAATTGACCCTATCAAAAAGTTCCATTGCAGTATATTTATGGAGTTTTAACGTGCTACATTTATAAATTAGTATTTTATTAAAGACAGTTTAGCAATATCGCAGAATTTTTTAATGTAAACATGATCGCTGATATATTTTGTTTTATTTTTAAATATTTTCCATTTTTTCAATCTGTTTCCATCCACTAATATTTTTATATTTTTTGGGATATTTGCTGGGATATTATTTTTAAAAATATTGTTGATGAAATTGAGATATATGTTTAGGATAACGAAATTAAATTTTTTTATTTATTCAGGCATTTAGAATTATAAGGCTTATTAGAAATACATTTGAAGAGCATAAATTAGAATTTGATATATTTGCACCTATAGTTGAATATCTCATTTCAATTAAAAATGAACATCCTTCTCATCTTAATTTTATTAAAAGTACTTTAAAATATTTTGAAACATATGAACAAAGGTGCTTCAGCCAAAATATTAGATGAATATGGTGAGGGCCCACTTTAGTTGAAATGTTAAAAAAAAAAAAAAAGACTTCTAATAACTACCCTGCATAATCAACTTTTTTCAGACATTTTTTTCTTTCAAAAATTTTCGTAATCCCTAAATTTGATACTATAATTATATGTAATTTGCATTTCAGTTAACCAATCTTTTCATATGAATTGTAAAAAATCTGTATTTAATACATGTTTTTAAAATGAATTATAATTTTCTATAACATTTTAGACCATTCAAGTAAGTTTTAGAAAAGTGTTCTGAATTACGTAAAAACCCCTTATCCAGAATGCCTGAAGTCCCAAGCAGTCCGGATAATAGATCCTGTACTGTATAATAAAAATTAAAAGTATTATCCAGTTTCAGAGCTTCCTTTGTCAAAAATGCAGAACAGATTGTTTACCAACCAAATAATTTACAAAGCTTAAGACAATCAACTTGCCTTTGCTTAATAAACTGCTCTGTTCTTTTATCTGATAAAGAAACATGTATACATAAGAATTTTATTTTTTACACTACTAACTATAATTAGGACAGTAATTATTTCATAGTGCGAATTTCTGCAAATTTCCGGGGGGGGGGGGGGGGGGGGGGGTATGAAATTTCACGAATTTTAGATTTTATTCCTATTGCTGCATAATTTCTATTATAATTTTAAAATTTTTGTTTGCGATGCAAACTTCCCCCTCTCCCAGAAATTTAGTGAATATCAAATAAGTCTTTGGACTTTTCACACAACGAAGATCTGCTAGCTTTTTCATTTATTTAGAGAGTATGAAATTTCACGAATTTTAGATTTTATTCCTATTGCTGCATAATTTTTAGAGAATATGAAATTTCACGAATTTTAGATTTTATTCCTATTGCTGCATAATTTATATTATAATTTTAAAATTTTTGTTTGCGATGCAAACTTCCCCCTCTCCCAGAAATTTAGTGAATATCAAATAAGTCTTTGGACTTCTCACACAACGAAGATCTGCTAGCTTTTTCATTTATTTAGAGAGTGAATTTCATGTCAACGAAAGTTTGACAAATTTCTGTAATACGGGAAAAAAAAAATCATTTTCCTAGCTACATAAAGTTGCCATCCATTGTCTGTCAATACCCTCAAACAGTATTG
Organism: Amaurobius ferox; assembly: GCA_951213105.1. Taxonomy (NCBI): domain Eukaryota; kingdom Metazoa; phylum Arthropoda; class Arachnida; order Araneae; family Amaurobiidae; genus Amaurobius; species Amaurobius ferox. The sequence goes on from OX578136.1 coordinate 12,425,651, forward strand.
ATGCCGAATGACCCGTTTCTAAATTTAAAAAACGTTATAAGCCAACAAACACTGCATTACAGAATAAAATCTGTGTATGCATAATATAATGCATAATAGCACTATCTACTTAATCTACTATCTACTTATTATCTTCACATGCAAATCTAAGAATAAAATATCCTGGTCCCATTTGCAAACCAATTTACAAAAAATTATGAAATCTGTTTAGCATATGCCAAAATGACACACAAATAGTAATAAAAGATATTCCCATAGCAATGACATTCTGTTGCAACAAGTTGTTCAGAAATACATAAACTTGAAGAACTGTTACAAAAAAAAAAAAAAAAAAAAAAAGAATTTTAGGAATTGAAAATAACAATAATCCTGTAATCTTGTAGCAGCAATAAATAAAACAATCCAAAATATATACCACTCATTTATTTATTATTTATATAGGAAATTAAAATCGACTGCATTATTAACACATTTGATTTTTGTACATATATTTAAAAAAAAAAAAAAAATATTGTTGTTAAAGAACACAATTTTCTTCGAATAAAATTTTAGAAAAATTGTCTGCTCAATGTTATACCTGTGATAAGGTTCATATTATGCTTTTGTTGATATTTTTATAACCCCTGAAACTCAAACCATGGGCATGGTAACCTGCAGTAAAGTAAAGATTAATGATACTCAAAAACTAATACATCACAAAATATTTTTTTTCCCTCTTAAATTCAAGGGTAAAGAATAAATAATTGAATACGTATAAAGGACTTACCGAAATTTAGCTTCCTCCTCTTTTCTTTTTGCAAGTATTTGCTCATAATCTACAGATTCAAGTATAGATTTTGGGCTTATATTTCTTTTCTCTTCACCATTTCTTCTTTTAGAAAGACGCTCAGCTTCTTTCTAGAATCAATACACACATTTAAGTAACAAAGTCTATAGCATAAAATAATTTCTTAAACAAGAATTACATATTTGTTTCTGAAATCAAAAATTTAATGATACTTTGAACTTTAATTCCATAAATAATACTAATTATATTTAAAACATTAAAATGACTAAAGCCAAACCTGCAATGTCTTGATCTTAAAACAAGATCTTTATCAACTGAGCTATTCAGGCATACTTAAATCTCTTACTCTTCAGATTCTCTTTCAATTTGAAATTGGTACTTTGATGGGCCTAATCAAATTACTGACAAGTTAGTTCACAAATCCATACCAATAACAATCTTTCTTTAACATATTAATGCCCTACTAAAATGTTTTTAAACTCATATAAGCAGAAATCTAATACTACGGAATCAGTAATAACTTTTACCTTCTGAGGCACTGTTCATCTTTAATTTTTTAATTATATGTATCTCAGAAAAGCAGATAATCTAATTTAAATTTGTTTTATTTAAAAAAAAAAAACATTCTAATTTACATAGTTTAGTATTTGGAAGATTCAGAGCAATATGTTTACCTGACACAAAATTGGCACATACATTCTTAAACTATTATTCAAGATGGCAGTTCATCATCAAAATCTAAATATATTATTGCTCTATATTAGAAAAAAACAAATCCTGCAATTTCTTGGCATGGCATTATGAAATAGAAGGCAAAAAATACATTTATAAAATTTTACATATAACAGATTTCCCACTAACTCAAAGAATTGAGTGAGATTTTCAAAACTTGAGTGAGAATTCAAAACTTTTTGTTTCAATGAAACAATCTTAATTTACAAATATTTGTATAATTATAATGTAAAAAAGTTGCAATTATGTACACAATATACAAAAATATAACAAAACTTCAGCGAAATTAATTTGCATCCAGCGAACACACAGGACGTCAGCTTTAGCTAAGGTATAATATTTGCAAAAGTCAATCAAACAAATTTCCTGAAAATAAAGTCTGAAAGTTGTTATTTTACACACTTTGAAGGCTTATTATCTCCTTGGGGTTTGCGAGTATAGCAAGTAGGGATGGAGCCCCAAGTATGCTTTTTTTTCAATTTTGTCCCCTTTTCAAATTTAATGAAAAGAAAAGCTGTTATATTGTATGCTTTGAAATAGTGTATTAAAAAACAAAGTAGCCTCTCATTTTTTCACATTAATAGCTTTCTATATAACCTATTTTTGCCAGTTCCATCTGGACACCAATTTGGAAAAAAAATTAAGGAACTGGAAAAATGTGAAACATCAAGGGAACAAACTTTGGCACTTTTGTTACCCGAACAGAGTTGCTTCAACTTATTCTACCTGACTTAAAACTAATGTATAATCGTAACTTATACTGAACACATAAACTGATACAGGATATTGGATGAAAAAACTGTGTATCTTTATATTAGCATTGAACTATGAATTACAAAAACTCATCGCAAGGAGAAAAACTTTTACACTTTTACTATTTAAAACTTTTATATTATATTTTGTACTTTTATAATAACCGAAATGATATGGCATATTTAACAGACTCTAATATAAGACGAAAATAATGTCACTCTACATGACTCACTGTTTAATGTTTCTGCATCAACTATAAGCTTGTAAAGAACTTAGGAATTAAGGGCAAAGACAAAATTTAGGGCTCCTATTTTAAGAGTTTTATGCAAAAAACACTTGTGGTATATTCAAAAATAAATTTTACCTTTTCCAAATGAGCATTATACTCTGCTCTCCGCTGCTCAGCCAGTTGCTTTCTTTTGTCTTCATTTTTATTGAAAGCAAGGCCATTAGGTTCTTCATCTTTAAAAAGAGAATTTATTACGCTGCTAGAAGGTGCCTGAAAATAAAATATTTTATGGAAATATAAAATTAGCACCAACATTTTCCTCAGAAAATTATGAAAACCATTGAATAGACTTCTGATATATATATATACAGCAATTATAAAGGAGAATCGAAAAATTTTGCACATCAAATTTTAAAATATCATGTACAAAGAAATTGATATAGTAAACAAATTTTCAGTTAGATGGTACTAATATAATTTTAAAATATCATGTACAAAGAAACTGATATAGTAAACAAATTTTCAGTTAGATGGTACTAATATACCTTTAAAAAACATATGAAAATGAAATATTGTCTGCTGCTTTTAACACATCAGGCGATAATTACAGACTTTATTTTTATCAATCGAAGAACATGCCATTTCCCAGAGTGAAATAATTTTATTTTTGAGCAATATTTATTTAACCATCGCTATAAAAGTATCATTGAAAAGTTTCAGAAGAAATATCTATGCTCTAAAACCCCTAACAATTAAAAAATTATGAGGTTAGTAAAACATTTTCAAGAAACTGGATCTGTTGCAAACAAACTGAGATATTTCATTTTAACTCAGGATAAACTGTTTGAAATGGAAATTGTGCTGCTGAGACTTTTCAATTATACTCTCATAAGAAGGGCTAAAGAAATACTACGTTAAAATAAAAATGAGGGGTGAAATGATGTATTAAAAACAGCAGATAATGTTTCTGACATATGCTTGAGGGTATATTACTGCCACATAACAGAAAAAAATTCTACAATTCAATTTTTCGGTACATTATATAATTTTAAAATTTGAAGTGAAAAACTTTTCAATCACCCTATATAAAAAGCTTAAACTTGTGTAAACTGCCAATGGGTGCAGACTAAAGATAAGATCACATGCTTATTGTAGATAACAGAGTACATGGACCAGTTTTTACACATTTTACACACTCAGAACATGGAATAGCTAATACCCACAATGTCAGCAAAAAAATTTGCAATATATCACAATTTTGCGACCCTCTTTGGTGACCGATAAATTCAGTCCTATTGTACAGGCAGAATCAAGTTTCTTACAGGTTAAACTTGCAAAACAGGTTAAATGTAAAGCAACTGCTTTATTAACACTACAACATAATTGAAAAGTGTTTATGACTTTGTTCATTCTGTCTGTTCATTCGCATGATAACTGCCATAAAAATGACTTTATCAAAATGAAATTTTAGTATGTTGTTGCGACGGTCTGTGGGACATAGGGGAATGTATATGAATAATATCACCCAATTAGTTTTGGGTTGAACTCAGGTTTGAAAAAATGAAATACATTAAACCCTATGGGACCTAATTTTTCAAACATTTTTTTAAGCAAATTTAAAATTCACAAATTGCTTTGAAAGTTTTAGGAAATATTCAAATTATCCCATAAAATATATAAAAGAAATTTCAGCAAAATACGTTTGGTAGTTTTTAAATAAAAATTTAAATAATAATTACACCTATACAATATAAAGAGATCACATGATCCACTTCAAAATAAAATAGGGCATCCATCTTTTTTCCCAAAGTAAAAATCGTAATTTTTAAGGTTCTTTTAAATTTATATTTTGTGCTGCATCTGTCCTAAAACCGCTTTATTTTGAGTAATTTTTGTGCATCTACATTCTGCACCAACGCAATTACAATATTTTTGAGTTTAAATGATCATCAAACTTTGATTATTTCTACAACGAAGCCTAATTTTAATGGACACAGAATGTAAACAAGTCATTTTAAAGATGAATTGTATAAGAATTGCTGAATTTTTTTCACGCAAAATTATTTAACTCTGACGTCTTGGATAAAAGTGTATGAATGATATTCACTGCTTTTACATAGAGAACCAGACGATTTATATTTCGATGACGTCATTTGAATAAAGTTCATTTTTTCGATGAAGTTTCAAGTTTACAAATAAAATAAATTATTGTAGTTCTGTGATAATCAAAAAAATATCACAAGTGAATGTATCACATTTTGCATTTCAGTTGGAAAGTGTTTCATAATCACGGCTTTATGCACGATTGATCTTTCTTGTTCTTATTATAAATTTGAGGTGCAATTTTTGACATGATTTCAAGGCTTTCCCTATACATTACCATGTATTGTAGGGAAAGTAATAGTAATAATACTGCACAAGTCGCAGAAATTGTTTCTCTCTCTTTTTTCCCTTCTGTATTCTCTAGAAGTCCCTTTTTTAGACAATCTAAGATTAGCATTTATACATTATAATTTATATGCTTTATAAGATTAAATATGTTTAATTATATATATTCTATTTTACATTCTTTTATTCTTTTTAAAAATTAGGATTTATATGTTCTACAAGTAATTTTATTCAGTTTTTATAATCCAAGTTTCAGCCTATCATTTATCTCAAGATATACTTATAAGAATTCAATTTATATACTTCTATACATTATGAGGGTAATTTCTTTTATATTTCTCTACTATTATCCATTGTACTGTAAAAGTTAGGAAATGTAAAATATACATAAAATATGAAACAAATAAAAATGTTTCCACCTGGTCTCTTATTTTCATTTACTTCATATTTTTAAGGCCTCTTTTTTACTTTTTTATAAGACTACTAAAGGTTTAATTTACCTCAAAAATTACATTTTATTTTAAAAATATACAAAATGTATAAAACTGGAACATATAATATGTATATATTCTACAAATGAATGATATGTTTTATACATTTCATGTATTATGCACCATCCTTGCTCATAGTATAGAAAGTTTTGTATAATATTGCTAAAAGATATTTTATTCAAATGCTATTTACTAAAAGACATTTTATTCCCTACAGAATTTTTTTAAATGTAAATGATGTGACTTACTGAAAATAGCATGAAGGTAGGTGATAGATGAATCCATTAAAAAATTTCAACTTAATAAACCAGAAAATCTATCATTATTTAAGTTACATAAATAATGCATATAACCCATATATTGATGTGTATTTGGATAACCGAACCTCAAAATATAAGATAGGTTATATCTTAACAGAGTAAACATCACATGATGAACTAAATGTTGTCCCTTTGGTAGCAAGCACAAACAAAAGCAATGTTTGAAGATACCAATCAATAGTCATTACCATAGCAACAAAACACTCAATTCTGTGACCAAACAACATTAAATCAAGAAGTATAAATAAAAAATTAAATATTAAAATAAAGTAATGGATTCAGATATTGAAAACTAGTGTTTATGACTGGGGTTGATTAAAGTGAAATGTGTTAATAAAATTATTTACTTCCAGTTCTACACTGTCAAATTATTTATAGTCAATAGAATGTAAAATGACATTAGAGAAAGAAAGAAATGTAAATTTGCTTACAAGACTAAGGACCGGGATGTCATCAGGAGGTTATATAAAATTATTGACAATATTAGTAAAATAAAGAATTGTTTATTCCAGAATAGGGGAGAGTAAGGCAACTGGGACATCTTACATTTTAAAACATGGTTTGAAATTACAATCTTGTTATTTTATGTATTAGAACATAGCCTTCATTTATTACTGTGCTTTGAAAGCTCTCCTGTAATTAGGTAATAATTTATCAAATTCTTTTAGTTACTCTTTTAGTCAAAAAACTTTTAGGTAAATTTTGTACAGTAATAGTGGGTTTAAAATTTAATTTATTTAAATAAAATTAAATATTAAAGAAACAGGCATGTTTATTGGGAAATTAGATGTAAAATAATCATTGTAGAGTTAAGTCTAGAAGCATGGGAGTCTTCAGGAAGAATCTGGCCAGCTGGGGCACCTTAGGGCACATGACAGTAGGTCACCTTTGGACAACTGATGAAATTGTTTTTTACAGTGACTGCTGTATATAATGATTTTTAATTGCAGTAGATGTTCAATTTAAGCTTTTGTTACTCTAAAGCTTCTAAAAATTTTATCTGTTGAAATGTTTATTTTTTATATGTTTTTCACTATAAGTTCAATGCATGTGCATTGTATAAAATTGTTTCTCTTTAAACTTGTCCTAAATTAAAGTTGGGAATTGATAATGTGTTTATCTATTGACAACACTATTTCAATGGTTCCACTAATTCCACTAGGTGGGGGAAATTTTGGGATACTGGAAAGGAAAGGGTTCTGAAATATATTATATATATATATATATACATAAATTATATATAAGACTTTTGAAGTGGATTATACTTCTATTTTATTTAGAAGGATTTAATATAAAGTGTTAGGTTAAGAGAAAATTATAAAAAAATATTTATAAAAATCAAAAACCAAAGTGTCCCAAAGTGCTCTACTCTCCTGTATAGTAATGAATAATTTAACTAAAGAAATACTTGCCAAATTATTCTTTATTATAGAGGAAAATATTTTGGCAATTAAAAATAAACAACACAATAATCAAAACAATTTTATCATGACAGTTTAGAGAAAATCTATTATTAGAACAGGGTTTTAATCTATTCCATACAAAAATATCCCCATAGGGTTGTTATGGTTTTCATGAAATAAAATTATTTTGGTTTTGCAGGTAGATTTTACACTATTTTCAGAAGGCAAAAACTATTTTTGATACAACAAAGAAAATTTAAAGAGGAAATTTGTTCCAGGCTAATTCTTTTCAAATGAGCAGAAGTTATTTTTTGATGAAACAAATAGAAAATTTGGTAGGACTTTTTATAGATGAGATAAATTCTTTTTTCGAGAAAAAACAAATTTTAAAGAAGTATTATGTTCCAGGAAATTGGTTTGTTCTAACAAAAATATAATAATAATAATAATAAGAATTTTTAAATATTTTTTTGTGCGATTTGATAATACATAAAACAAAATATATATTTTTTATTGGAAAATCAAAATTTAACTATTGACGATATCATTTGGTGAGAAAAAGTCACATTTAGTAATTTAGCTGGAAGAAAAAATCAAAATACCAGAGAAATTTCATAACTGTTTTAGTATTAATATTAATTAGTATGTAAAACTTAACTTAATTAGTATGCCCATTCACTTAAGTTTTATATGCTAATATAACTTCCAAAAAGCTGAATAAAAGATGCATTCATACCTTATGTGATAAGGCACTTAATAAGTGTGAAAATTTCTTTTGGCTCTCAGCAATATCTTTCTTTTCTTCTTCAATCTGAAGTTTGAAGCAACCAATGTATTTTTCCACCTCATCAATGTAATGATTTACTGAAATAACAAATATTTATCAGAAAAGTTTAAACATATCTTAAACAAGAAATTTATGAAAGAACCTTCATTGGTGTTTACACTTTATTTTCGACTAACTATAAAACATTTTGATGCTTCTTTACAGATTTATTTTGTACATACAAGTTTTCGGTAAAACAGGAGGTGATATCTCAAGAACTGGAAGTGGAAACATTAGTAACAGGAGAGGACTAATGATATAATTATAAATTTAGTGAGTGAGGAAAAACAAGTGAGTAAAGATGAGGATGATGAATGTTTAGGAGAAGATTTAAGCATTTTTCACCCATAGAAGGACTAAACGAGATTGAGACCACATTACTTTATCTAACAGAAGGGTGAGCATATGCCTGAATATACTAATACTATATGTACTAAAAATAAACATATAAATGCATATTATAGCCTTGTTCTGGTGTTAGGAAAACACTCAATCGCTATTTAGAATGCCACAACATTTAATTACACATATTTTACAAAGCATAGCTAGGATTAGCTATATCTTAAGTGTTGTTGTTGAGACCCAGACCGTCCGACCTACCAGAAAGGTGTAAGGTAACTGTTTGGATGACCGGGAAGAGTCACCCAATTTAGATCCGAACCCAGTGGGGGAGGAATCCTCAGGGACCGTACCCTCCTTCTCCTACCACCAACCTCTCAGAAGGACTTATGCACTAACATGTTTAATGTGATCATACTCCGTGTGAACACGGCGGCAGTTTTGGCAGCGGAGGGAATCGGAACCAGGGCCTACCGAGTGCAATTCCCACATGCTAACCACAGGGCTACAGCACCCAATTATATCTAAAGTGTCCAAAAGTTCAGTTCAGTGCTGTCCTCTATAGTGTTCTTTTGGGAAAATACAGAAATGTTTATTACAATATGTATTTATTGTACATGTTCTTTTTCTTACAGTACATTATTTCCTTAATTTTAAGAATGAGGGAGATCCTAAAGTAGGCGGAGGGGGCATTGTTGCAAAATCAGCACTAAATTGTACAGTGCAGTATATGATGTATTTTCAATATTTATCCAGTCTGACCATATTCGAGCAACCACACTTTGCATTATCTTAGATAATCAGGACTCTATTACACTTTGTAATATATATTGCATAAAAATGTTTAATTCATATCTAATATCTTATCATAAATTACCAATTTCATGAAAATTCAGTATATTTAACTATATAACAATTATTCTTTCGCACAATTTATAAGTGCTATTATGAAAATACAGTATAGTTAATCTTCATAAATGTAAAATTTTACAATTAGTAATATTTATATTCAAGTTATGTATCATATATATATTTCAATATTGTTATGGAATCAACATATGGTTCCATTGTATATCCTATATTTGTGGAAGCTCATCCAGCGGTGTACCATGGGGGGGCAGTCGGGTGCAGTTGCCCCGGGCACCAACCATTTAGGGGGTGCAAAGTGAGAGGAAAAATGAACATAGATTAAACTTTAATAATTAGTATATGAGTGTGTGAATAATTTTACTCATTTACGGCAAGTATGGCTATTGTAAACTATTATTATTATTATTTATTTATTTAGGTTTGTCCATAACTATAAAGTCAGACAGTGGTTTGCTGTGAATATTGAATTTTGAGCAGCGTCAGTAGAAAATAATCTAGAGTCGCTGGGCGCAAATGGAGAAAAAGTGCTGCAATAGAAATCAGGAAATTTAGTCAATTGATAGCCAAATTCCTTAAGGAAGCAAAAAGAAAATGGCCCAAACAGAGCTGGAAGGAATGCTTGGATTGGAACTGATACCGAATCTGATGAATCGACTACTGCGAGTACTATGGAGCCTGTAAAAGTCTCTGAGGTAGCTGCCAATGCTATGCCAATTCTTCCTGCTGAAAATGCTGAAGTGTCAGTGGAAATATCGGAAAGGGTTCAGACTTTGTATCCTACTGTTTTATCAAAGAAAGATATAGGCCTACTGAACTTTCATTCTGATCTGAGTGGACCCATTACAACAAATGAATGTAGAACTGAAATGATTATAATGGGATCTCGGCAGTATTCCGAAATGCAGATGGTCCATTTTCTGCAACTGATGGTTGCTCTATGACTAAGAAATTTACCCAAGAGCTTTCTGGTGGGAAGAAGGTGAACTGAACCTGGTTATTTTTTCCACCTCAAAAGGAGGCACCATACTGTTTTTCTTGCCTTTTATTTTCATGTGCCCCTAAGAACCACAAATAAAAATTTGAGCTTGGTTGTGGATTCCAAAATTGGAAGAAATTGAATGAAAAAATCCCTGAAGATGAAAATAGAGCATATCATCGGGTGTCATTCAACACTTTGAAAGAAATGGAATGGCATCTCCAGACTAAAAAAGCAATTGATCAAACACTCCTCAACAAAATCCAATCGGAACAGAAAAAATAGCGAGGAATATTGAAGCAAATTCTTGACTGCATCAAATATATAGCGAACTCGAGTTCGTAATCTGGTAAGAGAAGGAGGGGTGCAATTCATCACCTTTGCCTCACCTGCCAAAAACTCACGGTACGCCACTGAGCTCATCTCATGAATGGTGTATCAAAGAAAAGATATCTCTTTAGCAAAATTATAGAACTGTTTACATAGAAGTTCTCTTTAATTGACATTGACGGATAAACTATTAATGGATTACTTTGGTAGAAAATTAAAAATCATCAATTTTCTATCTAAAAAATGGCTGAAATTTCATTTTTGAAGATAAATTACTATTGAAAACAAATATTTTACTACAAACACCAACATTCTCAAAGCAATTCATAAAGTATTTAATATTATTTATCAGTCAATCATACTTTTTACCACTTTTCTATAGAAATAAGCATCTTAGAGACTTCTAGTTTTGACAAAATAAAATATACCTATGAGTAGTGACATTTATGTTAGCCAGTTTTCTAAGAACTATCCCTTATACATTTAGCGCCATCTATAATCAATTGGACTTTAATTATCTAATTCATGAATTGTGTACTATAGGGCATTCATATGTATCTATAACAGATGGATTAACTACTATTTCAGAAAATATTCACATTCACTAGTACCTACAAATTCTCCAAGAGTTAGTTTTAGTAAGTTCTTAGACATAGACTCTAACTATTATTTTGACAAAACTACTCAACCAATTAAAATTGGATTAAAGACAGGTTGTTACAGATAGAAACATTCATTTGAAAATGTGTGTGTTGAGCCAAATATGTATGTACATATTTTTGCAACCTTTCATTTCTATTAGAAATGAAATGTAATGTCCTTTAAACACCCTCCCCTGGATATGACAGATATTCATATTATCCCTGAAGAAACTACTTCATTTTCTAATTATCCAAATGAAGAGCCATTTTTATGTTTTACATGGACACCATATAATGACATAATAAGGCAGCAAATATAATTTTTTACCAGAAAATTAGACTAGTGCGACCCAATTAGTGATGAAGATATTTTAATTTTTGATTCAGTAACAAGTGGTAAAAATTCACACATGTACATACCAATTCATTAATAAGAATGTTCAAATCATGAGATAATTCTTCAAGTAACATACTACATTCAGAAACAAGCATGTGTGTAACACAAAGTTATATTTATTATTCCACATCATTTACCGCTAATATTTTCTTTAGAATTTAGCACAAACCTCTTCCTTTAAAGTATATACAATTACTTGCAGTAAGATTATTCAGAAACAAATATACTTGTAACTTAAAAAAAATTATTTATTATTCAACATGATTTACCGCTCATATTTTCTCCAGAATTTGGCACAATCCTCTTCCTTTAAAGTATATACAAGAAATTACGAAATTTTTGAATAGAAATTGGAAAGAATTAATGTTATACATATAAGAATGTATAATCTGCATGCAAATATAGACGTCTCGGATTTAATAAAATATTTGTGTCTTACAATTGTGTACTATCATAAAAATGCAATGAAAATTATAGGAGCAATAATTTTATAACGCAAATTTTAGTTAACGATTAAACAATTGTCTGCATTAACACAATTTATTGGTGTTTTAGATACTTCTGAATGCTTTAAAATAAATTTCATTGAAAGTTAGATTTTTAAAGTAATTAACCAAAGCTACAAACATATTGCTTATATTCTATAAAATAAGTTCTAAATAAAATCCAAGCAAATCCACCGCGCCTTGACATTGTTTTATTTACATGTAATACTAGTAAGTTGAGTTATTTTATTTCTGAAAATAAAAACAAGATGTACGATACAGCATCCGGCTTTGCTTCTGGCGGATACAATAATTTTGTTTATCATAATTTCACTTTCAATGCGCTTTAATTTGGCTTTAATTTTGTGATATTAAATTTTTATTTAATACTGCAGAATTGACTGAAGTCATTGACTAGCTCAACTCAAGTATATTTTGAACTAAAGTCACGTGCATGGATGTTTTGTTTTGTTTACATATCATATCTGCCATTCCATCTACGATCAAGATTTTGATTAAAATTATATTTTATCAAACTTATTTTTAGGTGTCGTGTAGATTTTATGACTTAATATGTGTCCCAAGAAAATTTTATTAATCGAACCTTTTTATGGAGGATCCCATAAGCAACTTATTGATTTAATTTTCAATATGTTTTCAAATACTGCTGATCTATATACCATGCCTGCAAAGAAGTGGCATTGGAGAGCTTTAACATCACCTCTGCATTTCGCAGACACCATTCCTAAAGATCACGATTTCTGGTACATATTTCTGTTACCTGCATTTCCTAGTCTGTTAAATCATAGTCACCTTTATCTAAATATCTAGATAAAGGTGGCTATCGTTAAATAAATATAACTATTGATTGAGACTCGCGGGCATTCTGCCCGTAAGTAATTTAAAAAACCGGTTTCATGGTTCATACGTCTGTGATAATCCTTAATAAAATTCATTTTCAAGAGCTTGAAAAGTCCACGAATTTGTTGAAAAGTAAAAATAGCCCTTAAATTTTTTTTAAAAGTCACAATTCAACCCATAACTCCTGTACTCTAAGCAGGATTCTCACTGCCGATTCTTCATTCTTCTTTTTCATGTCCCAAATTGCGATAAAATGTTTCATCTGGAGAGTAAACAAACATTACGATTTTTTTTATTTCTTTTCTTCTAAGAACTACACTTCACTAGCCAAATCAAAAGTAGAAAAGAAGGAAATAAAATCCGTAACCTTTCCACCTGTAAAAAAGAAAAAAGTACCAGAGATTGTACTGAGAACCATAAGGTATACAGAGACTGGTAGATTGTCAACAATGCTTTCCCCCTTCTACCTGATAAATTACTATATACAGTGGCTCTCAAAAGTGTATTGTTGTACACGTACGAATTTTAATGAAATAACTGCTTTATCCATTAATAAAAATTAATATTTTAGAATGGGAATTTTTTAATAATATCTATAACTTGTTCTTAACAAAACTACATAAAATATTTTAAAAACATAGTAAAATTTGTTTTTGAAAAATTAATAATCAAAAAGTAACCAAAAAATTACTTCACAAAAGTCTTCGTTTAATTTTTAAAAAAATCTCTACATACAGTAAATATTGTAATATTTCGGTAAATTAGTACTTAGTAGGATATCCTCTAGCATCCACAACAGCTTTTAAATGTCTGTGAATAGAGTTTACTAGTTTTTCTGTTACTTCTACATCAATGTTCCTCCATTCTTCGATCGTTACTGTTTTTAGTTCACTTTTCATTTTAATGTCATGTCTTCGTACTCTAACCTCCAGTTCTCTCCAAATGTGTTTGTTCTATTGAGTTTAAATCCAGCGACTGAGGTGGTGTTTTCAAAACTTGTGGATAATTATGGAGACACCAGAGGTGAACATTGAGAGCCATGTGCCTAGGATTGTTATCTTGAAACAAAGTTGTTTCTAATACCCAAATTTTGGGCTGATAATTTTAAATTGTCTTCTAAAATATTTAAATAAAGAGCATGATTCATTACGCCATCAATAAATACCAAATTACCTAGTCTTAATGCTAACATGACCCCCCACACAAGGACACCTCCACCGCCATGCTTTACTGTTCCAACTAAGTTCTTGGGATTAAGTTCCTCATTTTTTCTTCTCCATACAATTATATTCCCATTGGAACCAAAAATGTGAAATTTGCTTTCATCTGCAAATAAGGTATGATTCCAATACGTTTCGGGCTTATTTATCATTGATTTTGCGAAAGAAAACCTAAGCTTTCTATTTTTCGCACTTACAAAAATTTCTTCAGGCAGAACGTCCATGTAATCCAGCTAATCTGAGCACTCATTGAGCAGTTATAGGTGAAATTGAAGTAGAAAATTTTTCAGTAATTTCTGTAGAAATTTTTACAGCATTCAAACGTGGTTTTTTCACAAATTTTCTAACTCCAACTTTTCTAACTTTTACTTTTCTACACTGATCACGTTCAGTTAACTTTGCCCGACGATCTTTTCTTACCTTGTTTTTGATCCAATTTTCTTCTTTAAAGCGTTTTATCACATACTGCACCATAGAATGGGATAAATTTACTAATTTAGCTATATTACGAACTGATTTACTAATACTATGATGAAAAATAATCAATTTTCAAATGCTGTTTGTTGTTTCCTTACTACTACGAGCCATTTTTAAATAATATTATAAATATTGCTAAGTAAGCAAGCAAAGATTTAAAGCCAAGCGATATGTTAAATGTCACTACAACGTAAAAATAGAAAAAAAGTGACAGACAATAATTTTATTTATGAATTTATCTGAAAATGTTTCGGAGTACGATCACTTTTGAGATGTGTTCTTTCTCTGCCTCCTTGCATTTTCAGTTTTATAACAAAAAATTAGTCAATATTTAAAAAAAAAGTTAGGTTTTATTCAGAATCACATGGAGATGATACGAAAAACATTGAACTTTATATTCGAATTCAATTGGGAACCACTGTATTTCTTATTTTTTCCAAAGTTCACACTTTTTACAATTATTCTTTGTTTTGTGTCAATTTGGGATAAAAGGTTCTGAAAAATTGAACTCTAAGAATTTTTGCTCTGAAACCAATATTTGCAAAAATGGTTATTGGAACTAGAATTTTCGCTTATGTTCAATCGATCAAATTCCCTTTTCATCAATTGATCAAAATAACTTCAGCATTTAAGGATTTACATTACATTAGTCAAATCAAAACACAGGAGAGGAGCAAGATTTCTGTGATTAATGATCTGGTTATCTTCTATTTACCTTAAAACTTATTTCCCTGTTTATATAGTATATATATATATATATATATATATAAAACTTTTATAGCGAAATGAATTCATGAGTCTTATTTCATTTTGCCATGAATCTTATAGATTGTAATTCTTTAACATCCTTGTTCCTTTCTGTTATTATATTGATATTTTTATGAACTATATTATTCACCATCATAACGAGATTGAAATATATAAATATTATCAAATTCAATGTTTTGAAACTTTCAATTGTGATTTCTTTACACGCAGTTTAATTTTGTTCAATGTATGCTGATGGATTCAAAAACATAAATCTAACTTTGAAGACGTATTTGTTTCACAAAAAATTTTTATGTGCCCAGTTAATGTCTTTCTCTACAAACTTAAAAAAGTTTTTCACCCAAGGAGTGTAACTGTGCAATGCATTTTGTATTGCCATGCATTGCTAACAGTCCACAACCATTTTTTTCCATCTCTCTCCATCCTCCAAGTATTGTACAATAGGCAGATTATACTTGCTTATTTCCATGTTTTAGTTAATTTAAAAGAAATATTTTGCATAATTAACCAAATGTTATGAGAGTTAACTATAATGGAAGAAAGAGTAAGATTAATCTTATAGTTAAAAGCTAGTGAAAAGGAGTTTAGTATCATCAAGAAAATTAAAGTTGAGAACATGAAGGAGATTTCTTATGTCACAAATATTAATATGTGATTACATTAATTCTGTAGTATGTATTGTACATGATATAAATGTAACAAAACAAATGCTTACATATGGGTCAAATGCAAGACAAAAATATCAGAAATATTCAGAATAAGCATGTATTTTCACAAAAAGAAAGGTGAGGTTAATTATTAAAAAATAGTGATATTAAAGAAGAAAAACTGTTTGGAAATACATAATTTCCAAGTAATTGACAAAATCTGCTGATCAACTAGCACTAAAAAGGCTGAGGAATATAATGATATCACTTTAATTACATTACAGTTAAACAGTTTGTGACAAACTACCAAAGAAAGCACTAAAATATTTTAGAAATAAGTTCATTAATATAAGCTGTTGTAATGGAGTTCAGGGTGTCTAGAACCGTTGTAGCATTTGTTATTGCTATAAGTCTTTAAATAGTCATCTCTCGAAACTGATAGTGAGAGGTCTCCACAACTGTACTATAACTTTCAGCTAGCCGATGCGGTGGTCGAGCGGTCAAGGCGAGTGTTTCCAAGCGATCGTTCAACTGCCACGTTGTGGGTTCGAGTCTCATATAAGGCATGGATGTTGTGTTGTTGGGCGCAGTGTGTTCCGCCCCCTCAGGTGTGCCTGAGGCAACGTCTCACGGCTAAATGGTTCACGTTTCTGGCCGATGTATAGACGAATGATGAAAGTCAAGTGCCTGGTCATTTGATAAAAAAAAACACTTTCAGCTATGGTACCAGTTGAATTTCCTTTGTGAAGAATAGGCTCATGTATGAAATAATAGATCACTAATGTTTTTATTTCATTGTTTTGATTGATTAATTTATTTGGTTATATAATAGAAAATTATGATATCTACATCTTGTTCTTTTTTAAGCAGAATATCTTAATTTTGACCCAGCAATTCCCAAATTGTGTGACCCATGAAATTGCAGTGAACTCACAGGGATGCTGCTGGTATTTTAAAATTCCCAAGGAAGCCCAGTAAGGCTCAATGGTAGATTGGTAGAAAAGCTCACCACTCTATTTTTGTAAGTACAAAAATGCACTAAGTTGGTGTGTTTCCCTGTGTTTTGAAATTGGCTCCTCCTTACTAAAGTGACATATTTTCCTGTGTGTTAAAATAGACTCCTTCCACTAAAGTGATGTAATCTACCATGTTCTGAAATAGAATTTCGAATCTAAGTAATTCAATTTGAAGTGTCAAATACTTCAAATAATAGTATAAACACAAAAAACATAATTGAAATCTAGTAAACAGATTGTTTGACAATTAAACAAGAAAATTAAAAAATTCAAATTTATGCATAATACTTAATAAAAACTTAACAAAAATTTCAAAACATGATTGCATGAGATTGCTGGTAGATCAGTAGAATAGCCTAATACTCTTTTTTCTAAGTACAAAAATGGACCAAGTTGGTGCATTTTCCCAAATCCGTTTGTCACTTACCAAGAGCCATGTTGAGAAACTTAATCAACATTCTAAAATTTAATCACAAGTTGGTCAAAATTGATGACCCAATTTGTATTTTTAAAACATACTCAACATAGAAAGAAGAAACAGGATAATGAAATATCTATTTTCTAAAAAAGTGCAGTAACCATAAAAATCAAGTGCTGATTGGATGTCATGCACATGCGTAGGTTACCAGATTTGACTACGAAAAATAAACGCAATTGAAACGTCTGATGCCAACTGGACGCTTGCCGAAATAGAGAGCTATGTTACCAATCGCCAAGGCTGGACTATTGTTGGACACCTATGAACATATTCCTAAATTTAATTGTTCAGTATGCTAATCAATCACTAATGTTTTTATTATCCTCTATCTCGCCAGAAAATGTGTTTTGAATTTATTTCTGAATTCAAAAGTTTCCTTTACTGCACCTCTTTAAATGCATAAATTTAAATGTTTTTATTTTCTTGTCTGTCAAACAATCTGTTTATTAGATTTCAATTATGTTTTTGTCTTTTAGACATTTTGTATTTATTTTCAAATTCAACAATTTTGATCTGCAGCATCATCTAAATCATGCATGAAAACTTCTATTTTATAGTTTTACAGATTCATTTACCCCTGTATCAAATTTAAAGTTTACATTACTAAAAAGTGAGCATTTAGTATTTACTACACAATAATTAAAAGCTTTTGGACAGTGGCATCCCAAAATTATAAATAAACTGTGGTTTATCTTATCAGTTTCATCAGAATATTTAATCTTATATCAAATAATCACTGTAAAACTTCGTAAAATACAGCATATATATAAAAATTATCAAATCAACCAATTTTAAAAGCAAAAACAGCCTTTTTCTGTAGGACCGATAAGAAGTGCGACCTCACTGACATTAGGTTGGCAACTGAGGATAGCACATGTGGCTGAAGGTAGGAGAAATGGAGTCTTTTTTTCTCCTACTTTTTCACCTACAAGAAACGTGTGTCTTGTGTTTACTGGATCGGTTGCAAATATTTGCAATGTTCAAGTTTATTTTCAGTTCAAGTAAAAATTATTATATATGTGTATGCATTTTTTTAAGTATACTTAAGTGTATCTTCTGTTACAGTGTCCTTTTCACAAGTTCTGTCCTTCCCTTGGCAGAATTAGTAGCACTGAGACCAGATCTTGCTAAACTTCATAAAATCACATATTTTCATGAAAATCAAATTATATATCCTGTTCAACAAGCTAAGCCAAGATATTTTCAGCATGGTTACAATGATATTTTAACATGGTATGTTTTAATTTTTTTAATTTTTCATCTTTTAAAATTCTATTAATCAAAATTTGTATATAAACAATAATTTAATAATTATATTTTTTTAATAGTGATGAAAAATTTGGAAAAAAATCATATGTATAAAGGTGATTAGATAATAAAGTTTATATAAAATAGATTAGATAACAAACCTATCAGTCAAGAAAACTAATTTCAGGTTGGCCTTGACCAAATTCAAATGTAGAAATAAAATTTGGAATTTATTAATAAGTTCCATTATTTTGGATAAGTATTTCGACTAGATATAATAAATAGCTTGAAATATATTTAATACAAAGTTGTCTACTGTGTTAGAATATAACAAAATATTAGCTACCAGACCAAATTTGTTTCTTTGTATATCATCTGGTCCATATCTATGTTAAAATAGGCAAGACTGAAAACAGATCTGGGCCTGAAAACTGTGTAATGTCTTATCTTTAATGTATAACTAGTTAACTTGTGCCTAGTCAATACCATTAAAAGCCATTAAGTCTTGTCTGTCTATGTATATCAAGTGTTTAACTGTGTAAATTATATATTTGTCCCAAACGTCAATTTTTATAATAAAAACTGACTTTTATAATAAAAACTGACTATCTATAGAATTAGAGTAGCCAGTGCTATTAAAGAAATAAAAAGTTCAAAGATATTTAATTATGTGAATTAGAAAAAAATAATAAAATGACATGGTCGAAAACATCCTACTTCAAAACTTCACATTTTCATTCTCAGAGAAAGGCTGCCAATTTTTTCAATCATCCTTAGTAGTGCATCCTTGGAAAAGTTTTGGTTCATTTGGTAAATTTTTATTTTCCAGTTTGATCAAAATATTTTCCCATTTACTTTTTCGAAAACATTGTTAGCTGCAGTGGTATGTGGAATGTTTATATTGAAATTTTTATCAAAAAATTTAACACGCTTATTCTGACAACCTGGGATTTTGAGAAATTATTTTTAGGCCATTGGGCAAACTGTATTTTTGCTTTTTATTGAAGGATTAATTGGTAATTCAGTTAGAGGTTTTATGAGTACCAAATTAACTATATATTGTGTTAACTAAATTTTGACTAATTAGGAGATTTCTATTACTGGAGAAAGTTTTTTTTATTTATTTTAATGATATTTTGAGAAATTATAATGGTAATTATATGTTTATTTGTTTGGTTCACTGTAGCTGGCTTAAAATTTGATTTAAATGTCATACTGGCAACATGGAGGGTCTGAAATTGTCAGTTCCCATAGAAGCTCACAAATATTATAGCTTATAGCAAGTTTCTTTCTGCCAATATCGTCTATTCCATGCTAATGAGCACATAATGAGTTCAAAACCAGTTCATGTATCTGCAATGGGAGTGTCTTCCATATTGTCTACCTTTTTTCTCCTGACACATTGCCACTGATTGTTAAATACAAATATAATTTTTTACATTTTTTGTGAATAGTTAGAGCAATATTGTTAAACAATTTATTTCATTTCAGTTTAACGGCTGATAAAGTTTTATTCAACTCTGCTTTTAATAAAGAATCATTTTTAACTGGCATCAAGAGACATTTGAACACAATGCCAGATTACAAACCAAAGAATTTAGAAAATCAGATTCGTCCAAAGTGTTCCATCTTATCTTTTCCTATAGAAATTCCAACAAATATGCAGCATTTAGTTAATGATAAACATCTGCTGTCTAATGGTATGGATTCTTGCAATCAGATAGAAAACACAGATGAAAAACTTCATATTGTTTGGCCTCATCGTTGGTTTGTATGTTTTTCTTTCTATTACAAAGAATTTAACTATTATTCAATATTTGTAAATTTAATATACCTTAAGATGGGATAAATTAAGGGTTAATATAAACAGGAAAATATAAATATAATTAACCCCATTTTTTAAATGCATTTACAGATATTGACTAAAATTTTATCGTTTCTATATATGAGGTGACAGTATTTTAGTTTTATCTGTAAATGCATTTAAAAAATGAGATTGATTATATTTATTTATTTTTTTTTTTTTTGGGGGGGGGGGGGGGGATCACATAGAATTTAAGTTACTCTTATCCAGCACATTTTTGTTTTTGTTAAATATATAATGGGGTTGTATATACACTGTTAAAACCGTATATGTAAGAAATATATACCAGATTTTAATGCTAATTATTGGTCACGAATTTCAGAGTTTTTATTTTTTTTAACACAATTACTGAACTCTACACACTGTAAGAATCTTAAAATGGTTTGGGCTGTATAAGCCATCATTATGAAATATGTTTGTTTATTATGTATTTACAAGGCTAGGGGAGAAAAAGCATTTATGTTTTAATCAAAACTATCAGCCAACCCTGCATACTTGTTATATAGAGTATAACTGTTCCTTCTATCAGGCAGTTTAGACTCAATAGTGCCAGAGTTCCATGAAATTAAAAAATATCTAGGCACATAAATGTTACAATAAAAGTTTCTGTAAATTTTTAGAGTCTATGCTATCAATTACTAAATATATAGGAAAATTGCTTAAGAAGGTAATAAATAACATGAGGCTTAAGCATATAATTACTGTATAAGTAGCATTGGAATGGCTAGATTTGTATTTTGTTTAAAAAGTATCTTCAAAATTAGCTAAAATTTAGAAAGCATGTCTTCTAAGCTGCATCAGATTCAGACTTCACTTTTTTAAAAATCATTCTTGTGTATAACATTGGAAAAGACTTAAGAGCTTTAAATATTGTGTTTTTCACAAAGGGATAAAAATTTTAGATTTTCACCTTCTGAAAATCTAAAATTTATATCAGTTCTTGGCACTTTATTACACATACTTTAGCTTTAATTTTGTCAGAAATTTAAGTACATTATTTGTAAACAGTACTTTACATATTTATAGGGAACATGACAAAGATCCTGAGACATTTTTTTCTGTGATGTATCGCCTGAAAGATGAAAAAGAAGAATTTAATTTATCTGTGGTTGGTGAAACATTTTCAGAAAAGCCAAGTTAGTGTTTAAAATATATGTTTATTTATATAACATATTACTTTCATCAGAAAAGTACTATAATTTTTGGTTTAAAAAAGTGTTGCATGTGTCTTTCTAATGTGAATAATGTTTTATGTGAAGCATGTAGAATTTAATTTTTCAGCAACTCTTTGTTCTCTGCGCAAAATATCAAATTTCTAGTCCCTGTAGTTCATCTTTCACTTTAATTATCTGCATTTCCTTTTCAAATCTCTCAATAGGTATTTATACAAAAGATCCAGAACCACGCTATCAATCAATATATAGAAAATACATTAGTATAGTATAATAGATCCTTTATAACTAAACACTCAATATACAAATATTACTTATTTCAATATGAAAATTAATATTAAATCAGACGTAGGTACAAGTTCGGCATTTCTTCTGTAACAAGCTTTTTTATGCTCATGCTGTAAGATAATGTGTTTCCTTCATATTTAAATTTAGCGGAGTGGGGGTAAAAATGTTTCGCATCAAAAAACTTTTATTTAGAAATTAAAAGAACTTTAATAAATAGAATGGATGCATGTGAACTTTAATTAAACTTTAAAATTAAAGACAACGCAAAATAGGTTTAAAAGTCCTTTAATAAAAACTCCTTTTCTCGACTTACAAAATTACATGGCCAAAGTGCTTTCGTGCATCACCATGCCCTTCATCAGTGACGAAAAAGAGCATGGTGATGCCCGAAAGCACTTTGGCCGTGTAAGTCGAGAAAAGGAGCTTTTATTGAAGGACTTTTAAACCTATTTTGGGTTGTCTTTAATTTTAAAGTTTAATTAAAAAAATTATTTGTCTGACTTGAATCAGTTACCTGTTGGTATCATACATATGTTCTCAAGTTCTTATCATTTCTAAAAACACCACTAGTAGTCTCAATGTGGAAAGATATTGAATTCTTACAGCATGTTCACTTTTATAATATGATGGCGCGGTAGCCCAGTGGCTCGCGCACGGGAATTGCACTCGGTAAGCCCGGGTTCGATTCCCTCTGTTGCCAAAACTGCCACCATGTTCACGCGGAGTATGATCACGTTAAACATGTGGGTCCATAAGTCCTTCCGAGAGGTTGGTGGTAGGGGAAGGAGGGTACTGTCCCTGTGGATGCCTCCCCCACTGGGTTCCTTTCTAAATTGGGTGGCTTTTTCCGGCCGTCCAAACAGTTACCTTACACCTTTCTGGTAGCTCGGATGTTCTGGGTCTCAACAACAGCAACAACTTTTATCATATGAATGTCATGAAATTTCCTTTCTGTCCATTGTGATTCTCTTGAATAAAAAACTCTGAGCCTCCGACAGCCAATGTCAGCATGAGAATTAGCAAACTTTATGAAGTTGGCGCATGCTATTCTCACACACATTTTTGAACGAGAGAGAGTGGTGACCAGCTCTTGCATCATTCTATGCCACAAAGCAAATTCAGACCCGAAGATATATTTTGGTCTAACCATATAGCATCAAGCTCCCACATATGAGTTCTTTGTTTCCAACCTCATAAGAGCAGTCGGTTCTATACCTATTTTGTGAGAAAATCTAGATTAAATTAAAAGGAAGAATATCTGATGATATTAAAATGATAAAAGTCACACATGGACAACCCGTGGCATCAGTTTTTACGGTCCATGGCCTTACTTTAATATTTTATAATTTTTATTGGGTTTTTTTTATTTTTCTTTGTGTTAATGTAAATTTAGTGTTTGATATGTATATTTATGGATTAATCTGCTATAAAGGCAATACAGGCTGACCCTGTTTTAGTGAAAGAGACAGGGGTCATCCATTTTATTTATTAAAATCGAAATTTCTTTGTTTACATTGTTATTGTTCAATGTATCTATGAAATATGTGCAACAAAGATGAAAAATATTTAACGTGAATATTATGCTCTCATAACAGCATCCATTGTACTTAAATTTTGATCAAGTAAAAAGTACAAAATGTAACTTTTTGTACGGGCCCCTTAAAAAACATTTCAATTATAAAAATATTTTCCATAGCCCAATTTGTCAAACAAAAATGTTTATTATATGCTTGTCAGCATGAAATAGCCAATATCTGCAACGGCAGCAAAAAAGACTTTCAAGCTTTCTTTGAAAGGTTTTAGAAATTATCAAAAATAATAAATACCAACATTTTCACCAAATCATAATATTAATTGGCAAAACTAATTTCTTATTCAAATTGAAACAATAGTATGATCCTAATGGTTGGGGGTTATGACCTGGTTACGTGGTACTATTATAGTGTAAACCTTGAGAAAATAGTTCCCTTTTGTATTGAAATCTCTCTCACACGGAAAAGTTACTGATAAATTCTGACAGCAGTGCAAGAAACAGCTATTTGTGATGAAATTTATAGGATGTTTTTATAAATATTGCATTACTCAATATCTCTTAAATGATCGGTTGTAGACCCATATTGTTCCAACCTAAGAAGTACTTTAATTAAAGTGCATCATCATATGCAAATTTTGATCATGCGACACCTTTTAGTAAAAGGTACAATATGTAACTTTTAATACAGACCTCTTAGAAAAACATTTCAATTATAAAAATATTTTTCATAGCCAAACAAAAAAGTTTCATGGTTAAACAATTAAAATTATTAGAGATATCTTTAATTAGTTTTCAATGGATAATTGGGGACTTTAAAGCTTTTTGTTAAAGATAGGTAGACACTCATGTAAGTTTTCGTATGAAATTTTATACAAACTGATAAAATTAATTTTTTATACTATCCCTGAAATTATGCTTAATCGGGTGAAAGTAGTATAAGTCATAACTTTGACAATGTTTTCACAGCCAATTTTGTATATTAGCAAACCAAGGTTTTCTTTTCCCTCAAAGATATTTAAATGAATAAGCTAAGGTATAATTTGCTTATTGGAATGTCTTTTGGAGACGGCCCATATAAAAAGTGAAGTTTTGTATTTGGTTATTAAAACACATCACATTCCCAAAACTTTCATAGTTACAAAGTCTATCTTATTTGGAGCATTTCTAAAATCGGAACCATGTGTCTGCGTTCAAGAGATATTTAGTTGTGCAATTTTTGTGAAACACTCTGCATATGCTGATATTACATTATTGATAAGTGCTTTAAGCTTTAATAAATGTCTTTATGCTGCACAGAAATTTTTGAAGAAGCTGAACACTATCTGAAGGAAAATATTTTAAACTGGGGTTACCAGCAATCCAAAGAAGACTATTACAGAGTATTAGCTTCAGCTGATGTCGTGGTCTCAACAGCACTCCATGAATTTTTTGGTGTCTCAATGTAAGCTTATAGAAAAATTTTTTTAACAAATTTAAAATAAAAAAAATTTAATAAAAAAAATACTCAAAACACTGCTGTAATAAAAATTTCATAAATACAGCATAAGCACAAATATATACTGTTCAACCAGTTTCGAAGGCAAAATACAGACTTTTTTAGGACAAACAAGAAGTGCAACCTGACTTGGTAATTCAAGTAAGTTCGGCAGCAGTAGTATAATAACACGTAGCTGAAAGTAGAAGAAAAGTTGTCACTGCCGAAATGAATGAAGTTGTCATAAAAAGTAGTATACTACAAATGAACTAGTCTTCTTTCTTCTTTACTATTCTTTCATAGTGTCCTACCTCATTGGCTTTTCCTCTTTCATTTCTCCCCATGATGACAACTTTTCTTCCACCTTCAGCCGTGTGTGTTATTTTACCACATTTGCCAAACTTACTTGAATAACTAAGTGAGGTTGTGCTTTTGGTTTCTTTTAAAAAAGGTTATTTTCTGCCTTCAAAACTGGTTGAACAGTATATATGCTGGTGTTGTATTTATGAAGTTTTTATATTATTAAAAATATTATGTGACAATATTGTGTTGTGCTTAGTTTCAGATATTCTTTATCTTCTAAATTATTAAGGTTCAAAATTCATAATTTTCACCCTTCCCTACAAAATGAATTTATTGTTATTGTGTATTTTGGCAATCTATCTTTTATTAACGTTAATTTATTATCCCCTTCTAACATTCCAATATTCGAAATTATCGCAAATGTCTGCAAACGCTAAATATATCCCTCCAATCCTTTGCTAATTTACCAGTGTCCCTTGTACATTTTCTTTGCGACCTCATTCTTTCCCTTTTGGTTGGAAAAATTTATTCAGCAGATCGACGAAAAATCGTATCTTTTTAAGAATAAAAAGCTTCTTTTGCCATTCGTAAGTATAAAACCCAATGTTTTTGGGTGCCTTGTGGCATTCCTTAGAGAAGTAATAACATGGGTTCAGGGTAGCTAAATTTTGAAGCAATTTCGTACCTCATGTTTTTTGCGAAGCATTCAATTTTTATTCACGGGGTATACACAGTCAATTTATGTGATGCACAAGCTTTCACTCGCTAAGATTGACGGCTCTTGGGAAGCAAAAATCTCAATGACGAGGCATTCAATTCCGAGCAGCGACTTAAGAAGGACGAGATTTTTTTTATGTCATGGTCCAGGGAGCTTGCTAGGGTGCCCACGATCTGTGAATGTTTAATAATCAGCACTTCTGCTGGTCTTGCAGCTCAAGTTTAAATGCTTCAAAGTGTTTCCTAAAATCAACTATAACATGTTTGTGGCTCTTGACCGCCAGACTTATATTCGTGTCTTCACGTCACCAGGGTCAATTTTTGGCCATCTAAAAGTTTCAGTCTAGCGCTACTTTAAGCCTCGTCTGCAAATTTCTGTTGAGTGGAGATCGTCAGTGAAATCATTTCTAACCATTGTTCACTCGCTGATTGTGACAATTTTGCAGTCATCAGGAATCTACCTAACTGAGTTGCCTATTCTATGGTTCGTTCAAAGATGTGGGGGCTACACTGTTCGACATTCCACCTTTTGTTTTGATGTTTTTTCTGCCTCCTGGAATCAAGTGTTCAGTTCAAGCCTGTGTCAAATGGCGATGTGATCCAATCCAGATTTCCCACATGGTGTTAGCCTGTGTGAAAATTGGCTGCTCACTTTCCTATAATAACAGCAGCTGTGTTCAGTGTACATCGTTAGTCAACATCATGTTTTTTACTATGCATTTATTTATTCATAAGTGACCATAGAACAAGAGTTATGGAATATCAACATTAATACGAATTTGGCAGTATTTAGTTTCAATATTCTGAGAGCAGGTTCAATATTTATAGGAAAAAAATGTGTCATTTAATTTGAAATTTGATTTAACAGGGCTGAAAATTTACGCCTGTTTTCATGTTTTGTTCGGAGATGGTGCTGCCATCTAAGAAGTAGCACAATAATTATTCTCTACTCTCAATTTATAATTTATTCAAATGTTTATGCAAATATGTTTCTTTTATTGTCTTTAAGTTCTAATATTTTTGGACATCAATAGTTTATGAGTTTAAATATTTTTATTCTAAATATTAACGTTTGGTAGACAGCTTTCCAGGCAGACCAAACCCTGGCCTTTAGACCAGAATGGAATCACCTGGGTTTAATTGAGTTTTGGGTTATTGCAATGTACCAAAAGTAATTGTTCTACTTTAAAATTTATTTGAGTTCTAATGATTTAGGAGATGTTTTAAGGCTCTGAAGTTTAAATGTTTGTTTAAAAATTTAAAGTTAACTGTTTTTAAAGCTCTTAAGTTTTAAATGTTTGTTTAATAATAAAAGTTTAGTTTAGCAAATATCTTGTGTTTATTTTGAGTTTGTTGGGTTATTAATTAATTTACGTACTTAAAGGTAAAGGGATTCTGAAATTTAATAAGTTGTGTGTTTTGAGTTAGCAGAAATTAATAAAAGGTAAACATTGAAGTAAGGAGCACAAGCCAAACATTTAAAAATAGAACAAGCTTAACTTTACTAAAACTATACGATCAGAAATAGAATAAAAAAACATTATTAAAACTATAAGATCAAATTTTTAGAAAAAGAATAAGAAACTTTATTAATAATCAGCTTATGTAATCAGCTTATTGGAAATAATTTTAAAAATTAAAAATAAATACAATACACTAGAAGTAGGCAATTTAAAAATAATAATAACTTTAGTTTAATCTAAATAAATAACATCTTAAATGAATTAATAAATAACCAATGATAAATAAATTAAGGATGTCACAATTGCATATTTAGACTTGCCAGTTCTCCATATTTAGATAGGAGGCTCTTGATTTTCTAAACTTCCTTAAACTCTCCTGATTAATATCATATTTCTTCTGGGTTTTTTTTTATTACTTTTGTAGCAAATTTATTACAGATGCAATTTTATTTCCCTGAATAGTGTTTTTATGTTCGTTCAGTATGCTTGCATTTATTTCTTTATTAAAATGTGTTTTTTTATACTTTTTGACATAACTTTTTTTTTTGTGTGATGATAAAAGCAATTGAATAGCCGATTTTTAAAAGGGTGCAAGCCGTAATTTTTATGATTTTATTGCTAATGCAGTTTTATTGTACAAAAAAAACTATTTAATGGTGATATTAAGGAGATTGTTAAGGATATATATCCTTCCTAAGTACTAGATCAGGTACCAAAAAATTGCTAACACAGGGTCTTGTAATACATCCTGGAAGAACATTGACCATTTTACAGTGACCTAGCATGGGGAACTATGACTGCTGATTATGATATTGACACCAGTAATAATGAGTACATTACATTAACACTTCAAAAGCCACGCATACAATTTGTTGTATACAATATTCATGTATTTGAAACCTCTATGACCCTTTTAACTTATTGATTTTCATAAAAATATTAGCATGTTTGATTTTAAAAAAGCCATACGAACATTTTATAAAACCTAATTCGATCGCCTAACAAATTAAAAATTTATGAGCACAATCAATCCACCTAATAAGGATCAACATTTTAAATATCTTTGATTTTTAATAATTCATCAAACAGTCAAGTAATTTTTTTTTTTTTAATTTACTCAAAATCTTCATTTTTAGACTTATGCCCTTTTAAAAATCAATGATTCAGTTGTTAAATATTTAAAGAAAAATATTTGTTATCTGTTGTCCAAATTCATGTGCTAGTTTTTGTAATCCAACCTAACAAAGAGTATTAGAGAATTTTTAGCCTGGTGACTAAACCTATTTTCACTTTCAATCTGAATATAAAATATTTGCTGGTAAACATAATTAATTGTAGAATAATTTTTTTTTTTTTTACCAAAGCTTTTATGTATAAATAACACCATTGTACATAGCTCTGAAAAATATCAATAATGCATTGGTTTTTATCAAATAATATATCTTCATTTTTAAAAATTTGTAGATCTGCTTATCTGTCATGCACTCAAACCTTGACTTTTATTCACAGTTTAGTAATTAATAAATCGTCTTTCTATTTTCATTTAAGTTGATGCAATATGCTAAATTACTCAATATGTACTTTTTCTGTGTGTTCAAATTGGCTCCGATAATTTTATTAATTTGTGTACCCATATTTTTAGGTTGGAAGCTAGTATGTTCAACTGTTATCCACTCTGTCCAAAGAAATTAGTATATCCAGAGATATATCCAGGTATGTGCCACATTACTAAATAAAGTTATATTCGCTGTATTAAATATGCATGGACACAAGACAAAAAGTCTGTTTCTAGAATTTTGCCAGTCTAAAGACAATAAATATGTAATAACTAAAGAATTTTGAAATTTTGCTTTTTTCAATTATTTTAATTAAAATAAATTCTATTCTACTGAGAACTTATGTGAGTTGGCTCATAGATTAGAAGTAAAAAATTTTGAAACAATTTTAATGTGAAAAATATAGTTTGTTTTATGCTTTAATAATATACTAAAATTATCATGATTTACAGAAAAGAAGTTGTGACATTTGAGCTTAAAAGTAAATTAATTACAGTATGCATTTGCACAATTTATTGTGTACACAGATATCTTTTAAAGCATTACTGTGGTCAAACCTAGATTGAAAATACATTGAAAATTAACACTGACATTTTCTAGGGAGGTGCTAGATTTTGATTATCCATGTCTTGCCAAAAAAAAATATAGCTGAATCAATTTTGCTTATAGCATTGACAGTTTTATCATAAAGAACTAGAAGTTTGCATTGTTTGTTTGCAATAAAATTACTTACTTCCAATCAACTTTTTATGATGTTATTAACTAACAATCAATGAAAAGCATTTTCAACTACTGTGAAAAAGAACAGCCTGCATCCTCACTTGAAGAAATTTTTTTTGTCTTCAGTACCTCTGGTTTAATTTGCGACACACACACTCACACATAAAAGCAGACTACATCCTGAATGTGTTCAAATGCTTGTTTTCTTAATTAAACAATCTCCAGTAGATTGAGAAACATTTAAAATTATAAAATTATTGTACTTAATACCTGAAGTAAAAACTACTGTAAAATAATTAAAATTTAAAATAAAAAGTTTTCATTTTAATATTAATGTGGTTTTATTACATTTTTACTTTACACTTTATTAATTTATTTATGGCTAAGTCCATATCAATTCAGGCAGGCAAAGAAAATATCTTACCTTCATAGTCTCAGATGTTTTTGAATTTAACGTATGCTAAAATTCAGGAAAAAGTAAGAAACCTGTATTTTTTTTGTTTTGTTCAAAAAAATTCCTGGCCCGAGATACAAGCCGCCAAAGAGGGCGCCATTTCTCACTTGCGATTTTCGGCAAAATTTTAAAACGCTGGTCAGGATATTTTGTTGTGGTTTTTTTTTTATATGAAATATAATATTTTTCTGATTAAAATGATATCCTCTGTTTGGAAATATGTGTCCAAGTTTTCTTGTTGTAGCCTTCTGAATTTTTTTTTTTTTTTTAAATCAAAAATAGCCAATCCGAAAAATTTTGATTTTTTGACTGTTGATCAGTACCATAGAGTACTACATTCCCTGAAAAGGAAAACTTCCACTTTTAAGCTTAACAGGTTTTTGTAAGCAGTTGAAAATTTTGCCGTACATTAAACCAGTTTCCATTACCACATACTGGTCATATATTGGTCTCATGAAATCAAAATGTAGTCTTATTTGACATGTCATTTTAATTCTTAATAAAGATAAATAACAGACACAACTTTCAAAACATATTAAAGCTTTCAAAATATATGTGCAAGTTCCAAAACATATTACAGGTTCCAAAGTATACCACCTCTGTCACTCTACTTAGAACTGAAATTAGCAATTCAATGAACTAAAAATTAGTCCAACTGCATCAGTATCTTCCTTTGACATTGAGTGATGCCTTCCTGTTGAACCAATAGGAACTGGGGAACCCACAATCTTTAAAACATTGTGAATTTGGAAGTGAACACTGGTGGTGGTGTTGCTGTCTTGCAGCTAGAAATCTATATCCAGCAGCCAGTCCATGTGGTAGCATAAAGTTCACGACAATTTCATTTAACTCACAACTGATATCTATAACCTCTGCAATCCACCAGTCACAGTCATACACACATCCCTCTTTGTTGGTTGTGAATCTGAATATTCTCCTGTCATTTCTGAGGTCTTGGTTGAACAAATAAAATTTCTTCTTTCTTGCTCTTTAAAGTTTGTGCAATATAGGTTGGCCCAACACTGAGAGTCCACATATGGGTCTTCTGAATTCCTTTCACAGGGGCAGTTTGGTTTGACCATTCTTCTTTTTTCTGCTGGCGTAATTCAACTTCCTCTTTGGGCAACAGGATGAGGGCTGTTGATGTATATGACTTCACCACTCTTGTAAAATCCTTGGCATTCTGAATTGCAGCTGTACTTGGGCTGGAAAGATTATGTTTTGTAGCGAGGTGCTTCAGCAGGCCTCCTACACCATCGCAAAGCCCCTTCCTATGACCAGTAGCGCTGTATACCCACTCCACTGGCACAAGCGACTTAGTCACTTCAAACAGTTGGTAACAATTTTTGAAGTGACTAGGGGCACAATCAGAAATAATGATGATCCTTTCTGGCTGTGATTGCAGCTGTTGTTGAATTTTGTGTATTGCCAACAATGTATATGCTGAGTCATGTCCTCTGTCATCACTTATAACTGCAAAACTTGTGGTATTGTTGTGACTCCTGTAAAAATTGAAACTTTTTTATTACTCCAGTGATACCCTTGTACTTCTTGTGACAGAATCACAGATATGAGATATGTTCTCAGCAAAATTACACTGAAGCATTAAACATAATTGTTTATCCTCTGTCAAAGCATTTAGAACACAGAACGTCATCACTGGAAACATCTTGACTTTGAAACAGAGTCTTGAAATGAACTCTTATTTCCAACCTGAAGAAAGTCTGTTTTATTTGCTAGTCTTATATATCACTTTTTTATGGATATGCAAATAGGCAGCACACTTCACTCTCCTGTGGCCCTAGTCAGAAGACATTTCAAACTCGGTCCTTTCCACAAAACACCATACAACTCAATCAGCAGAATCCTCACAAAAGCTTACTTAAGTGCTGTTGGACCACAAATTTGGTGAACTGCTCTCTTTGATTGCCTGTTGACAACTAAACTGTGAATTCACGTGTCCTCCCTTTTATATGCTAGGCCAAGCACACAGAATTATCTGGCTGCTTCCAGATTGTTCCAAAAGACCTTTAATGATTTGGAAGGTCCTATGTAAAGAAAATCCAGAAGAATGAAACATTTCAGCAGTTCCAACTTTAATTTATCATTTTTATTCCATCACATTGGTCCAAAAATGGATTTCTTTAAAAAAAAAAAAAAAATTATGAAGAATTCCAGAACCAAAGTGGTGTGTTCTCCTTTTCAGAAAGGTGTTTTTGAGATAAATAAATTAAAAAAAAAAAATACATAAAGAAATTAGCCATGGAAGCTAAAACATGAACATTGTTTATAAAACCTGTTAAACTCAAAAGTGGAAGTTTTCCTTTTCAGGAAATGTAGTACTCTATGGTACTGATAAACAGTCAAAAAATCAAAATTTTTGTGCAAAAAAAATTATCTTTGATGTTTCAAAAAAAAAAAAATCAGAAGGCTACAGCAAGAGAACTCAAACACATATTTCCAAATGGAGGATATAATTTTAATCAGAAAAATATTATCTTTCAAATAAAAAAAACTGCAACAAAATATCTTGAACCATTCCAGAGATAGAGAGTTTTAAAATTTTGCCGAAAATCGCAAGTAGGAAATGGTGCCAGAGGCACCATCTTTGGCGGCCTATATTACGGGCCAAGAATTTTTCTTGAACGAAACAAAAAAATACGGGTTTCTTACTTTTTCCTGAATTTCAACATATGTTAAATTCAAAAACATCTGAGACTATGAAGGTAACCCCTCTGTCTGAATTGATATGGACTATCTAATAATTAATAGTATTTAATAAATGTAAATATAGTTTGTTAACAATGGGAAATAAACTATTCTGGGTATTTTAATATTCAAGATTGGGTTAATATTCAAATTTGAATAAAGCGTTATTTGCTTATCTCTAATGAAATGGATCCATAGATGCTGTTGTATACAATTGATTGGTGGGTTCTGTGAATATGAATTTGGCCATTGCAACCTAAGCTCAATCTTTATTAAATGTAATGATTGCTGACTGTTTTTTTTTTTTAATCTTAATGAGGTTCACAAGATTTTGACAATTATCAAATGCACCCATTGCAGGTATTTGCTATGCTAGTCCGTGCTGTGGAACACATAAAAATTGTGAAACCAGTCGAAAGATGCTGTTATCTGGCATGGGGGTGTGATTCTAAAATAAATTATAATTTTACAATAAGAACTCATATGAATTTTATAGAAATATTTCAGAATTTTGAATTATATTAAATATATCTACATGTTTTAAATATTTTTTCTTCAGATAAATATCTATACAACACACCTAATCAATTGTATAAAAAATTAAGAAGCTTATGTCAGAACCCCAAAGCTGCAAGAAGACACAAATTTGAGGTAAATTCAATATTTTCTATGCTTTTCCATAACTTATTGCATGTTATTAAATACTATTTTCAGATAACTTGAGAATCTGAATTCATATTGTTCTTGTGAAATCAAGAAATTATAAAACATTTTAAAATAACAGATTTTGAAACTTGTAAGGAACATTATAAGCAAGTACTTCATAGTTGACTTTTTTTTTGTTACTCTTCAGCTAGGAATAAGTAAGACGACTAAACTGCCAAAAACCCAGACCACTAGACTCAACCTGAGGTATGAGCAGCAGTTTAAGTGGTCGGGATGACTAAAGTGCGTAAAAGCTTAAATATTTTACATTTTTTTTTCTGGTGTGAATTTTCAAATATTTATTTCTAGCTCGAGACTATTTTTAGTCCCATCCACCACTGACAAAATTTTGGGCATGCAAAATAAGGATCGAAGTACGCAAGGAGTACTCGTGTAGGATTGAAGTACTCAAGAAGTATTAAATGTTTCAAAACTTCCAACACAAAAATTCTACAATCTCTATATTATTCCTGTAGGCTTTTAACTTTTTTTTTTATAATGCATGCTAATGTTTACAGAATATACTGGAATCGAGTTAAACATTTGACGAATTTTCAATGTATTTAGATGAATAAACTATGTTAGTATGGCATCTGTTTGTGTATTTATCAACTCAGCTTAAAAACTATTGAACATGTTGCAAAATTTGGTAGTTAAGTCACCATGTTATCCAGTAATGATTAGATTTTGGTACAATTGGAAAAATAGAACTGGTCTTTTAGTTTTCAAATGACTCATAAAAATAAATAAAATCCAGTGGCAATAGTGACCAAAAGATTTTTTTTTAAATATATAGCATAATGAAAAACATAACTACAGCATACAGTTGGTAATATATATAAAAATAAAATTTCATAATTTTTACAAGTTAATATAAACATTTTGTAGAAAAACAGCCAAATTTTATATTATTTTATTTAACATATTTGCTATCAGTTTTGACTTTTTTTTTTTGGGGGGGGGGGGGGAATACATACAATATAGTGTATTAACCAGATTTCAAGAAATTGAACAGGATATTTTGGTTGAATTATAGTTATATTTTATTCGAAAACTTGAATGTATTATAAAAGTAATTGTTAAAAGTAATATTTTAAAATCCGAATTTCCCGAAATATTTACTTCTTCCGAACAACATTTCATTTATATTACTGATGTTTAAAAATAGAAATTTTTAAACAAAAATATGCCACATTCTAATGTTTTTCTACGGGAGTGTCACTGGTCTGGAGTGATTTTGAATCACGGATGGCAATCTCTTCTAATATAGGAGTTCTACCTCCGATAAGGTGTTGTCCAATTAGGGTGGGAATAACAGAAAATCTCAAACTCCATTACAATAGGGTGAGAACAACAGAAGGGAAAATTTTCTCCTTCTCATGCGAATAATATTACCGAGCTAATATTGCAAGTAATGGCAAAATGTTTAAAATGAGAAGAAATGTAAATGCATGAAAATTCAGAGTATGAAGAAAAATAGATAAAAATATAGATCACTTTTTGTGATTTAAAAAATATATATATTACTTCTATTCCTAAAAATCCAAATATAAGTAAATATTACAATAATCAAACTGCTACTTTAAGATAAAAGCTTGCAAAACTTTCTTAAATAAAGCAAGCATATAAGCAATTTGACAACAGTTGTTTCCAGGGCGTTATAAGCCCTCTTCTATGGGCCAAATGAACAGTCAGAACAACATGTGCCCTTATCATTACCAGTTCAATCTTGGCAGTGACTAAGGGCACATACTGTTCTACCTATTCATTTAGCCTGAAGCAGAGCGCCTTCCTTCAAAGATCCTTCAAAATAATTGTCATCTTACTGATATATGCCTCTTTATTCCAGGAAACTTTGCAAGCTTTTAAGAGTAAATATGCTGAAATGTTCCAATTAAATCCTTATTTTATATGTAATTTTATATTGCGCATTGAATAAAATCAACCTCATTATTTTATAATTCTCTAGATAATTTAGTTTTCCCAATTTTTTTTGGCAACTTGACACCCTTCTACAATGTTTTAAGTTGTTAAATGAAAAGAAAATTATTTCAAAATTTGATGTAATTTTAAAAGTATTTTCATTTGTTAGTTTATACTATAAAATGCAAATTAATACATTATGAAAGAAAGGGTAAATTTGAATTCGTGGGGAAAATCATGTCCTATCTACATCAGTTTTTTTTTTTGTTTTTTATGTATCGAAGATTTCTGTCAAAACCAGACACAAAATTAAAAATCACTTATCAAATTTAAAGTTTGTAGATTTATATTACTTTAATGAACTACAATTTTCATAGCTTTTTGATTATTTGATAGGATTTCAATCAATTAGCATTGTGCATTGTTAATAGATCACCCATTGTAATATCAATACTATTGATGCATAAACATTTGAATTGAAGCAGCACCAAGTATCAGTGTCTGAAAAAATAGTTTGCAACCCAAATAGTGATCATGTAATGGCATTTCAAAATCAACAAAAGCTCTGAATTTTAACTCCCTTATTACCATATATTTGCCACTTGGGTGATTGAAAAGTTGTGCACTCCAAATTTTAAAATCATATACAGGGTGTCTACAGAGTTTCTAAAAGTCAATTTCACGAC
Source organism: Amaurobius ferox (assembly GCA_951213105.1). Lineage (NCBI taxonomy): Eukaryota > Metazoa > Arthropoda > Arachnida > Araneae > Amaurobiidae > Amaurobius > Amaurobius ferox. The sequence goes on from OX578136.1 coordinate 12,461,901, forward strand.
TTTTTGGGGACTTATCAAAATAAATTCCTGACTTTACTTAATTATGTCTGTCAGTTATATATAATTATACTTCAAAATATCTTTTGAAAAACACTATTGTTTTACTTATATATTGCTCATAGTCTAGTCTGGAAAATTAATTAAAATACTACCGAAGTATCAAATTTTAGGTTTAATCAATAAACAGTTTTCAAAATGAAGACAAAACATAAGTCGGATCACAAGAAACTTAAATTGCACTTATTATAGATTCTCTTTAGGAAAAAACGAAAACAAATAAAAATTTCTGTTCAATAACTTATATTGAAATTATTTTGCTGGCCTAAACAAATTATTGATATGTAAATGGCATTTTAAGTGAAAAATTAAAGGTGCAATATAAAATTATAATATCTTAAATATGGTAACCTCTGATATTAAAATATATAGCACAATTAACACTTTATATAAAACACCATAACTCCCAACACTCTCATGTATTTATTTTCTTAATAAAAAGTGAACTGGATTTTTTGCTAATGACACAGTTCTCGGGAATTTATAAGTAAAAAAACACAATGTGCAAAGGATAAGAAAAACTTGAGAAACATATTCAAGCACAAATAAAATAATAATGCAGCAAATAACTGTTTCGAGGATATGCTGGTTACCTCATTGTCAGTGCTAAAGAATCAACAAACCCGATGTAAAGAAAAATGAAATGGGCACCTGAAACCAAGGAAATCAATAAGTAAAAAACACTTGCAAAAGGTAAGTAAATTAGTTTTCCTAGTGCTAACAAAGGAGCTCTAGCATATCAACAGCGGTATGCTGCATTATTATTTTATTTGCGCTTAAATACATTGCTCAAATTTTCCAGTGATCATTTTTTCATCCCATCAGCAGGCTGTACATTTTTATTTTCTATATTTTTTACAGTTGGATCAACAGCTTGCCCTTTTCCTTCCTTAGCAGAACATTTTCTGTCTTGCTTTTCAGAAGTTTTAAAAGCAATAGTCATTTGAATTCTATTTAATAATGCATTTGCTAGAGTTGAATGTTTTTTCCGTTTAGCATGTGTTTTAATGCAGCCAATACCACTATGAATTTTGTCAAATTTAGAGTTGCATATCTTGCAATATGCTTTATTAGTCACTGGAGATAACAATTTAAATAGGATTTTATCGTCAGAGCACAGCCGTAAATCATTAAATTTGCATTTCCTAGGCATTATGAGATTATGCCTGAAAATAAATAAACTACACAAATACAGAATAAAATATCAAACACCTTCAAGAATAGCTTTTGTGAATTTAAAATGTAGCTGCTTGTAGAATTTATGCCTCAAAAGAATTCAATAGAAATCAAACATATATATAGTATATATATATATATATATATAAATTCCCAAATAGGACAAGTAGCAATGTACTCGTAAAATTTCTACATAAGTGACGGAAGTAACAGCCGGGGGGAGTTGCGACCCCCAACACTCCGGTTAAAGCTTTTTTCCGCCATGGCAAACGCTCCCGGTAGCCGATACTCCCTACACTATTTTCTTCATGACTCTCATAAAACCGTAAAAAATTACATATATACATATACACTTTCAATAACTTGTGTAATCAACTTGTGTTTCAATAACTTGTTCAATAACTTGTGTAACAAATGTTTACTATAATACGCTAAAACAAACCAAAAAGGACACACTATAAAATTATAACAATTAATTTAAAATACTAATGTATAAAATCACTTCACACGTGGTTATTTAATATCCCAATATCAATATATTCAAAAAATAATGTTTGAAATCCAAGTCAGAGAGGTTATATTTAAAAATTCGGACACAAGACCAATTGGCAACACTATCGCCATATAAATACAATTGTATGAATTTACTTCACTCGTGGTTATTTTAAAATTGGATATAAGACCTATTAACAACATTATTGCCATAAAAATACCAATGAATGAAATTAATTCACTCGTGGTTATTTAATCCTTTAAAAACTATATATTCAAAAACTAATGCTTGAAATACAAGTCAGAGTGGTTGTTTTTTTATATGTAAGGATACAAGACCTATTGGCAGCATTATCGCCATATAAATACTGATGTATGAAATTACTTCGCTCATGGTAATTTAATACTTTAAAAACAATATATTCAAGACTAATGAAATCCAAGTCCGAGAGGTTATTTTAAAATTGGATATAAGACCTATTAACAACATTATTGCCATAAAAATACCAATGAATGAAATTAATTCACTCGTGGTTATTTAATCCTTTAAAAACTATATATTCAAAAACTAATGTTTGAAATACAAGTCAGAGTGGTTGTTTTTTTTAAATATGGATACAAGACCTATTGGCAGCATTATCGCCATATAAATACTGATGTATGAAATTCCTTCGCTCATGGTAATTTAATACTTTAAGAACAATATATTCAAGACTAATGAAATCCAAGTCAGAGAAGTTATTTTTAAAAATTGGATACAAGACCTATTGGCATCATTATCGCCATATAAATCTTAATGTATGAAATTACTTCACACGTGATTATTTAATACTTTAAAATCAATATATTCAAGACTAATGGCATCCCAGTCAGAGAGGTTATATTTAAATATTGGATACAAGACCTATTGACAATATTATCACCATATAAATATTTAAACACATAAATACGCTATAGTCCAGACTCTTCGCAATACACCTTCCCATGGAACAACAGGTAACTTATTGATGTTATACCACTTTCACGTATAATCTCCTTAGTGAATATTAAAAGATCGTCCGATATTTCAGAAAACCCTTATAATCCCGAACATACAATCTGGATATCACTTGAAATTATCTACAAAAATTAGCTCCATCCATAGAATACCTATGTTTAGCCATATAGAGCTATCAGATTTATGCTACTCAATTTCGCATAAAACCGCGTCACCTTCTACTTATTACAATACCGCAACTAGGCGATATCTGAAAAGTCGTATGTTGTTATTTTTCCAAAATATCTCTTTCTAGTCACGGCTGCAGTTAAACCATTATAATTGGAAACCAATCTAATTAGAAAAACAGGTGGATAACCCTCCTTGATTGCCTCTTTCAGAAAATGGCAATCACAAATGTATCTATCGTTATTCAACAACTTATGTCGTTTCATTTGATTTATAATCAGATTTCTAAATATGTTACGGTGTAAACAAGTTGTCCATGCCGTCAAATATTTGATATCGAATTTAAAGGTGTTACGTTTATCGTACATACGATAACACTGTAAGGTTGTAGGCTTCATAATAGTGAGATCCAAAAAATCCAGACTATTATCCTCATTACATGCTGTTTCTATTAAACTTAAACATGGAGGATAAAAGTCAAACTTCATTGTATAACTACAATCCTCAAATCCGCATAGGAGATCGTCCACATAACGTAGGAATAATATCTCATTTAAAATATGTGTTCCCCTTTCATATTTATCTAAATAAATATCTGCTAGAATTGAAGAGCAGTTACCTCCCATTGGGATTCCCTTAATTTGTTTATAAAAGTTTTCTCCATTATATAGAACTGTCTCGAATAAAACCAATTCCACCAAAGCCTTGTACTTTCCAATTATTATATATAGTTGCAAATCACAACTATAGTATGATTCTATGAGGATGTTATATAGATCCTTAATGTCTATATTATTGAAAAGGTCAGCAAAGTCATAACTCCTATATATTCTGATGTTAGGTAATTCTTTCAGCCTTTTAACCACTTCTAGGCTGTTTTTAATAAAATAGCTACCCTGGTCATATAGTTTTCGTAAAACCAATTTTAAATGATCCAATAATAATTTATTGGCCCTGGTTAAATAAGTTTTAAAACCGATGGTAACAGGTCGGAATTTAACGGGATTTTTATGTAGCTTAGGTATTAGCGTTAAATAGGGAAATCTAAAATTTCCCACACATATGCCAGATTTTTTGTATAATGCTTTTATACGGTTACTGATTTCCAACTGAGGATGATTCAATAATGAGTACATACTTTTATCTTCGTATGCTTGTCTATATATAACAACTTCGTATGCTTGTTTATATATAACAATTACATACAGCTGTTGTAGATGTTATATATAATAAAAAAGAGCTGGATGAACTACAACATCTGTATGTAATTACGTATGTAGACAAGGTAACGTCGAATTTTGCAATGACTTGTAAATGGTACTATGTTAGTCTATTAAGACAAGCATATGAAGATAAAAGTATGTACTCGTTATTGAATCAATCTCAGTTGGAAATCAGTAACCGTATAAAAGCATTATACAAAAAATCTGGCATATATGTGGGAAATTTTAGATTTCCCTATTTAACGCTAATACCTAAGCTACATAAAAATCCCGTTAAATTCCGACCTGTTACCATCGGTTTTAATACTTATTTAACCAGGGCCAATAAATTATTATTGGATCATTTAAAATTGGTTTTATGGAAACTATATGACCAGAGTAGCTATTTTATTAAAAACTGCTCTTCAATTCTGGCAGATATTTATTTAGATAAATATGAAAGGGGAACACATATTTTAAATGAGATATTATTCCTACGTTATGTGGACGATCTCCTATGCGGATTTGAGGATTGTAGTTATACAATGAAGTTTGACTTTTATCCTCCATGTTTAAGTTTAATAGAAACAGCATGTAATGAGAATAATAGTCTGGATTTTTTGGATCTCACTATTATGAAGCCTACAACCTTACAGTGTTATCATATGTACGATAAACGTAACACCTTTAAATTCGATATCAAATATTTGACGGCATGGACAACTTGTTTACACCGTAACATATTTAGAAATCTGATTATAAATCAAATGAAACGACATAAGTTGTTGAATAACGATAGATACATTTGTGATTGCCATTTTCTGAAAGAGGCAATCAAGGAGGGTTATCCACCTGCTTTTCTAATTAGATTGGTTTCCAATTATAATGGTGTAACTACAGCCGTGACTAGAAAGAGATATTTTGGAAAAATAACAACATACGACTTTTCAGATATCGCTTAGTGGCGGTATTGTAATAAGTAGAAGGTGATGTGGTTTTATGCGAAATTGAGTAGCATAAATCTGATAGCTCTATATGGCTAAACATAGGTATTCTATGGATGGAGCTAATTTTTGTAGATAATTTCAAGTGATATCCAGATTGTATGTTCGGGATTATAAGGGTTTTCTGAAATATCGGACGATCTTTTAATATTCACTAAGGAGATTATATGTGAAAGTGGTATAACATCAATAAGTTACCTGTTGTTCCATGGGAAGGTGTATTGCGAAGAGTCTGGACTATAGCGTATTTATGTGTTTAAATATTTATATGGTGATAATATTGTCAATAGGTCTTGTATCCAATATTTAAATATAACCTCTCTGACTGGGATGCCATTAGTCTTGAATATATTGATTTTAAAGTATTAAATAATCACGTGTGAAGTAATTTCATACATTAAGATTTATATGGCGATAATGATGCCAATAGGTCTTGTATCCAATTTTTAAAAATAACTTCTCTGACTTGGATTTCATTAGTCTTGAATATATTGTTCTTAAAGTATTAAATTACCATGAGCGAAGGAATTTCATACATCAGTATTTATATGGCGATAATGCTGCCAATAGGTCTTGTATCCATATTTAAAAAAAACAACCACTCTGACTTGTATTTCAAACATTAGTTTTTGAATATATAGTTTTTAAAGGATTAAATAACCACGAGTGAATTAATTTCATTCATTGGTATTTTTATGGCAATAATGTTGTATATCCAATTTTAAAATAACCTCTCGGACTTGGATTTCATTAGTCTTGAATATATTGTTTTTAAAGTATTAAATTACCATGAGCGAAGTAATTTCATACATCAGTATTTATATGGCGATAATGCTGCCAATAGGTCTTGTATCCTTATATATAAAAAAACAACCACTCTGACTTGTATTTCAAGCATTAGTTTTTGAATATATAGTTTTTAAAGGATTAAATAACCACGAGTGAATTAATTTCATTCATTGGTATTTTTATGGCAATAATGTTGTTAATAGGTCTTATACCCAAAGTATTAAATAACCACAAGTGAAGTAAATTCATACAATTGTATTTATATGGCGATAGTGTTGCCAATTGGTCTTGTATCCGAATTTTTAAATATAACCTCTCTGACTTGGATTTCAAACATTATTTTTTGAATATATTGATATTGGGATATTAAATAACCACGTGTGAAGTGATTTTATACATTAGTATTTTAAATTAATTGTTATATTTTTATAGTGTATCCTTTTTGGTTTGTTTTAGCGTATTATAGTAAACATTTGGATTTTTACAAGTTATTGAAAGTGTATATGTATGTATGTAATTTTTTACGGTTTTATGAGAGTCATGAAGAAAATAGTGTAGGGAGTATCGGCTACCGGGAGCATTTGCTATGCGGAAAAAAGCTTTAACCGGAGTGTTGGGGGTCGCAACTCCCCCCGGCCGTTACTTCTGTCACTTATCTAGAAATTTTACGAGTACATTGCTACTTGTCCTATTTGGGAATTTATATAGGTATACACATGTAAAGCGCTATGCTGCAATTTTACAAGTTGTATTAAAAATTATTTTTTTGCTTTTAGCTTTTTAATCAATTCACTCAAAATTGTAGCATTTTTTCAAGTTTTATATTGTATGTATATATATATATATAATAATAATAAAAATTTGAAAATCCAATTATACAATATATACAGTACAACCTCGAAAATCCTGACATCCAAAATCCGTCTGTTTACCAAATTTTCGGTTTTTTTTTTTTTCCCGGACTGACGAAGTCACGGAATTAAAACAACAGGGTAAGATTTATATGGAATTATATTTTATAAACAAATACCGTATTTTCCGGACGATTTTCTGAACCCCGAAATGAAACAAAAGTTTAGATGGATGGTCGTAGATCGGGCTCGTGGTTGGTGCATGAATTACGTTGTTGGAGTTAATCCCTCATCCCCCTTATTCAAGTCACAACTCCCGATGAATTATTTCACGTAAAATATACATTGTTATTTAAATACTGAATTTTTATTATCAAAATTTCCTTTTCTCATATTGGAAAATATATTTTTCTGAAACAATGTAATTTTTAATATTAAATACTTTAAAAAGTTATCGTAGCATTTTATGACAGATTGTTGAATTAAATCTAAAAATCCCGAGAATTCATATTAACGCTCAAGGAAATTTATTTTGTTCACTTCGTAGTACGAATCCCATTCTTCAATGTATTCTGTTTGGTCTCCAGAATCTTCCGCCCCCCCCCCCCCCCCCCCCCATATTGACCAGTTTTTCGTTCTCGTTGGACGTGTCAGCTGGAAATCGACTGCATATTTTACCATTGTTCAGAAAGCCATATTTACATACTATAAATAGCAAATACATAACTAAATAATATCGTATCGCACAGAACCGAGCAACAAGGTCATTAACACATGGACCTCTCAAAGGATCGGCTGAGTTTACGATTACGAACTAAGCAAATTCCTTTCTTCGCTTTCCTTGCCCCACCACGTCCCGGTGCAGCTGCAGCCTAGTAATGACTCATGGTAATTTACAAAAATCATCGAGAGGAGAGATATTTTTCTTTTTTGGAAAAGATATTTATTTTATCTACTGCAATATTTTTTACATATTTGACTATTACTAATAAAGTTTTTACTTTTTTCAGAGTCATCAGCCTTTTTAAACATAACATTATATCTAGAAAATAAATAAAACTTTTAACTTCTCATTTTTTGTTCTTAGTTCGTTAATAGCGAAAACGGTTTAAACACATTTACACCTTTAAATATATTGTCAAAAATGCTAATCCCTGATCTTTATTAAATCTCGGCACTTCATTAAATCTTCCAGCGCTTCATTAAATCTCAACAAAGTCGAAAATTCTGCACTGTGATGACGATGCGGCAATCGTAAATAAATTGAATGATGGCGAATCGCGATATGATATTAATTATAAAAAAAAGATCAAAGCAGTGACGATAAATATGGAGAAGAAAAAATACCTGTTGATAGCCTTATGCAAACAATGAATCATGCAATTAAAGGTCTTAAACAAAGAAGCTTTATAACCGAGCAGAAATAATGTCCATCTACAGGATAAAGAAAACTGCTTTCTCATAAACCAAAATTAATGAAATAACAAATGTTAATTCAAATATTTAAACGAATTGATAAAATGTAATTTTATCATTTCGTTTCGTTCACGCATTCTAAATTATTAATGTGTATATTTTTTCTAGAAATTTCTTTTGCCCTATTTTTTAGATTAAATAATATGTTTTAATTGATTAACTTAACTTTTGTCGTCATTTTTACTAAAAATAGTGCTTTATAGTGTATTTAGTTAATATTAAATCTGAATTTTATTCAAATTTTATAATACAGAAAAATCGAAAATCCAGAATCGGCAAAGTCCGGGTTTTAGATGTTGTATAAATAATAATAGTTTGAAAGTCCAATAATAGAATAGCGAGAAGTTGCAACTCAAAAATCCTAACTTTGGAACAGGCATAACTCAAGTGGGGGCCTGGACCTATAATATGTTTGTTTGGAGGATAGAAGACAAAGATAAAAAATTTACAAAAAAAAAAATCAAATACCGGTGTGTGTGGTAGAAGGGGGGGGGGGGGATTTGTATGGGCGGACCTGATTACGATAAAGTAAATCTATTCGCCAAAGAATTTTGTAAGCACCACACCCGAATACATTCGAAACCAGTGTTTCTTTCAAGCATACCTCCGGGGAGCGAATACATGGTAGAGAGCAAACAATGGAAAAGTTGTCATCTTGACGAAATGGAAATTATGTTTAATTATTCCCACGATGACTCATAGCTTTCTCTCGATAAATCACGGCTGACAGCTGCCATGACATTTTTTGCATTCTGGAAAGAAAAGCCACAGAAACTTTACATACGTAGGAAAATTCACAGAATGTTTGAGGCGCGACCAGATTTTTCACGACTCGATTTCATAATTCATGAGCTTTTCGGGACTTTCGTGACCTGTAGACACCCTGATATAACATATACTGAGAAATTAAAATAGATTTTTTTTCTTCTATTTGGTGATACTAATATACCTTCAAAAATATATCAGAATTATTGTCTGCTGATTACATCAGATAATAATTACAATATTATTTTATCAATCTAAGAACATTGCATTTCCCAAGAGTGAAATAATGTTTATTTTAAGGTAATATTTCTCTAGCCATTCTTACGCAAGTATCATTGAGTTTCTGAAGAATCTGTTGAAGAGTTTGAGCAATGCAGTCTCTATTTCAAACAGTTTATTCAAAATTAAGATGGAAAGCCACCTGTTCTCACGTTGTCTGCAACATATTCAATTTTTTGAAAAAACTTTACTAGCATTGTAACTACTGGATTTAGAGCATAAAAGCTCATGGGCATGATGAAAGTTTTCAATGTCACTCTGGGAAATTGCTATGTTCTTCAATTAATAAAAAAGGTGTCTCTAATGATCCTTTAAAGTATTAAAAACAGCAGATAATATTTTTGAGGGTATATTAGTGCCACCAAACTGAAAAAAAAATTCTATTTGTACATTATGAAAAAAGTTTAAGCTTTTTGATGACCTTGTACTTTCTATCTAATTTGATAATTTTTCAATAGTCCTTACTTTTTGGGCACTTTTATCATCCCTTTGCCTCTGGTCACCAAGTGAGAAACACTTTCTTGCTTATTCAGGGTGGTTGGTCACGAGAAATTCATTTTGAAATTCCCTGAAATGTTCGCCCTCCAAGGATGTTTATTGAGGTCACGTCGCCTATTGATGAAAATTTTCCCTCAGAAGTATATTTAAAGAAGATGAGTGATGGGTCTTATGATACAAGATCAAAAATGTGACATCATAAAATGAACAAGCATTGTTCAGTTAGCTAAAAGAAAACTATAAAGTCTGAAAATAAAAAGAAAATTGCAGAAATTCACAGTTTTCCCCAACTTTTAATGGAATTCCCCGATTTTTCTAGAAGCATAAAATTTCCTGATAATTCCAGGTTTTCCAGGTCTGTGGTCACCCTGTTATAAAGCAGAAATCTCATTATTATCAAAAATGTGTTTTCTGAAGTACAACATAACGGTATAAAAAAATGTATCTTGTGAATGCCAGTTTGTAAAGTCCTGTATACTTTTTCACTAGTTTCAATTGAAACTAGATGTTAATTAAAATTAAATTTTTTGACACTTATGACATTTTTTCCCCTTTACTCATCCAGGTGGACTTCTCCAAATACTCATGGAAGACAATGAAGGAACAATACAGGAAAATTTTAACGGAAGCTATGCTTTAAATTACCTTTATTGCTAAGGAGTTTACAGTTTTCTACTTGATATGTATCATTTGTTTTGGGCTTTGTTACAGCATATGTAACCAATAAAATGCATACAAAATAAAAATGGCATAATGTTAAAAATGAACATTCTACCATGACAACCATTACTAAATACCTATAAATCTCACTCAAGCTTAATTTAAAAAAAAAAAAAATGTAACAAAAGTGTTTAAATAAAAGTGGAATGTACAGATCTCAGCAAAATAAGACAAAATTCTCTAAACACAGTTCCAAATGAAAGGTGATACACATGGGAAACTAACATAACTAACATAGACACAAAATATGTTTCACAAGATCCAAAGGCCATGTAATCTCCATCTCGATGTAGTACACTATGCTTTACAAGTTTTGCTCAATAAATATATTCTTTTTTTTCCTTTTTGCACTTTATTAATTTTCATTTTAATCTTAAATCAAAATAGTAATTAGAAAGGCATATATATACATAAAAGGCTTTTCCAATAAAGTAGCTTTATACATTTATAATATGTATATATATATATATATATCTTTTTTTTTTTTCTAAAGCTTTTAGCAACTGGTACAGTATTTTACAAAAATAAATATGCTAATTAAATGATAGAAAAATTGTTAAATGAAAATAAATACACCGGTAATTACAATATTTTGTGCTCCTTCTCCAAATTTAAATATATCAAAAAACAATTCAACTTGTATAGCTTTTTCTATTTAAGAACTCTCATCCATCATGACCTCTGGCAAAATATAGGAAATATCGTCCCAAGGATGGCGGTAGAGACCTTGTTTTAAACGCCTTTGATCCAAGTAATGTCCTAGAGAAAACAAATTTAAATATAAAAACAAGAAAAACTCTAGTATACAGTAAAATTAAATTCATATTGGAAATCCAGAACTGCTACAGAGTATCGAAAACCCAGATCACTCGACTGACCTGAGGGCTTATAGTAGCAGTTTGAGTGGCAGGGAACGGCTGCTACAGAGTGTGACCGAATGTTCATGCTAGGTGAAAGGCAGGTCTTTTCGTATTACAAACAGCATAATTTCGTGTAACAATATGATAACTCATATACAGGGTAATCAAACTTTTTCAACAAAAAAAAAGAGGGGTGATAATACACATTAAGACGAACAATATAGACAAGGGAACCTTGGACCACATTCCAATATTATAGTGCCAGAAATGAGTAAAGTTACATATTCATCCAGAGGTCCAAAACTTTCTACATGCGACATATCTCGGGTGGTGGATTGGACATGGTGGACCTGTGGCTTGGCCTCAACACTCCCTGGGCCTTAATCCACGGGACATCTTCTGGGGGCACATGAAAACAGTGTATGAGACACATGTGACTCCCTGGAAGATCTCGTTGTGAAAATCATTGCTGCGGACAAAATCGACATCACCTGCAAGAGGGTGCAACAGTCTTTCATTCACCAGCGTCAGCTGTGCAACAATACCCTCGGACACCACTTTGAACCGCTATTGAGTCTTTCTCTAATGCGAATGAAAATGTAAAACTCCTAAATTAGTCAAGTATATTTTTTTTACTTTCCCTGTAATACATGGTAATGTATAGGGAAGTATTGTAATCATGCCGAAAATTGCAAATCGAGTTTTCGACGGACCTACACATTTTGACAGCTCTAGAATACGAAAATACTATTTTTAGCATGACGTCTGTGTGTGTGTGTCTGTTTGTCTGTGCAATGTATGTATCTACTCTAACTCAAAAACTAATGGATCGAATTTCATAAAATTTGGTAAGTCACTTGCATACCTGCCAACTTTTACGCATTATGCGTAAAATTTACGCATTTTAACTGCTCTTTACGCTTTTACACATATATTGCTATATTTTACACATTTCCGCATTTATTTGAATTTTTTAACATTACTAGGAAATCAATCTCCGGCGAAATTCTCCGGCTTTTTTTTGAAAATTACCAATTAACTAGACTTGGTATAATTCCTCGGAAACACCGATTTTCTGCCTTTTTAACACAGATATCTACCATTCCCAGGATCGTATTAAATCCATAATAAAATGCAGGGTAATGCCAATCAAATTAACGGAGATTTGCGGCCGCGTATAATGTAAATTAAGATCTCGATCGCTTATTTTATGAAAGTAATAAATATACTTCTTTAAAGGTTGTCTAATTCAGCATAAATCGCTAAAATGTTATTTTGTTCATTAATTTCGCATAAACACTGCGATTGCGTAATTCAGTTTGTTCTCATGAATCGCCGAGAGTACAATAATATCTTTTTCCATCCATCTCAATCTTCTAAATATTGCATTTTTGATTGACTAAACTAGCTTATTTTCATATTCTGATTAATTATTACGGTTAATTTCTTAATTATTTTCGCATAAACAGTGCGATTACGCAATTCAGTTACATCGTGTGAATTGCCGAGTGTACGTTACTATCTTTTTCCATCCATCTCAATCATTTAAATGTTGCATATTAGATCGACTAAACTAGCTTATTTTCATATTCTGATTAATTACTACGGTTAATTTCTTAATTATTTTCGCATAAACAGTGCGATTGCGCAATTCAGTTACTTCGCGTGAATTGCCGAGAGTACGTTAGTATCTTTTTCCATCCATCTCCATCATTTAAATGTTGCATATTAGATAGACTATACTAGCTTATTCTCATATTATGGCTAATTATTAATGTTAATTTTTTAATTATATTTGCATAATATAAATTTTTCTATTTAAAAAATGGGTATGAACTCTGTGAAGGGATATTTTCCAAAAAGTGGTATTAAAGCAATGATTAAGCAAATAAAAAGGAAACCATTTTGGCAGGAATATAATTCAGTACTATATATATATATATATATATATATATATTTATTAAAGATCAATATTTGTTACTCTCTTTAGTGAAAACCTGTGTTTTTCCAAACATTAATATTTGTTTTCATTATAAAGTAAGTCTCACCGGATGAAACCTTTATATATTTTTTGTTTTATAATTTATTGTCTTGAAATTTTATAAAATTGGTGTCCTGAATTTTCATATTTTACCAGTACCATGCCTGGTATTTAATACAGGTACTTGTACATAGTTAAATTCATTAGAAATGTCGTTTGCGCGTGTAGTTTAAAAAAACCATTATAAATGTCATTCACGCAAAATTTTACACATTCCAATTTTCCCAGGTTGGCAGGTATGCACTTGGGTGTGACCCTGGTGCTGATTACTTTTTGGTACGATTAAAAAAAAAAAAAGAACCTGCCTTTTTTTGCGAAATGGTCCATAAAAATCTCATGTATCCATTCTAGCTGAAATACTAATTGACAGACTTTCACAAAATTTGGTAGAAGTTACTTGTGAGATACTCTGGTGCTGATTAGATTTTGGTACGATTCGGAAAAGAACAATCTGCTTTATTTTTACTAAATGGCCCAGCAAAAATTGTCAAAATCTAAAAAAAGACTGTGTTCAAATGTATCAATTAAATGCTTGTTTTATATGTAATTTTTGATGAGGAAAAACATAAAAACAACTATTACTCTAGGACTAACCGAGATATTTGAGATTTATCGCATTTTTGTTATGCCGCCTTTGGAAAAATGTCCAAATACCAAATAAAAACAGAAATTTATTTATAAATACAAATTTAGTGCTATTGTGTGTATTAAACTCAATTTAATGAATTATTAAAGAAAAAATGAATTTGAGTCTGCAGGGAAAGTCATGTGCTGCCCACATCAGATTTTTTTCACTGTTGAAGGATCAACATGGATATGTAATCTTACACTTTTCTGGCATTATAAGTGGAGTGCGGCCCTAGGTTCCATTATTGTTCGTCTTAACGTACACTATCACCCCTCTTTTTTTTTTTTTTTTTTCTGAAAGAGTTTTATGATTACTTTGTATATGGTATGATTGATGGATGAATTACGTTACCCTTTGTCTGAAGAGAGGTTAGGTGGTATCTTGGTGGTGTATCATTATGTGAGTCACTATAATTTCAATTTAAATGACAAGTGGGTACACCTGTCTGTAACTGTTTAGTTATCTATCAGTATCTACTCTGTTGTTTGCAAGACCAGGTGTGACAACAACTTAAAAAAGAATGACTAGACATTCTGGCAAAGTATCCTTTGCACTTTAAAAAGAAAAATGATTTGGCAATGTTTGAATTTGACTGCTCAGTTTCAATTTTGATAAAATTATTTATCAGTTACATTACAGAAGAGACTAAGATAGCAAAAATTCACTTGAATAAATTGTAATTCTAATTTGTAATGATATTTTAAGCAACTTGGTTTTGTATTTGCATGTAAGGTACATGCAAGATTCTCTATAACATAACATGAAGCCATGATTATCACATATCAGAAATTAACTATCAATTATCAATTTATGCAGATAAACATAAACCAAATTAAGTAGTCATTTACTATATTAATTTGCTTTTGGAATGATTTATTTTATTTTTTATTTATTTTAAATTAATAATTATACTTAATGTAAATGCAAATAAATTTAGGATGTTAAATGTAAATGCATTTAAAAAAGGCACAAAATAGAAACATTTTCTATTTTAAATTGGCATAAAATAGAAATATTACCTTTAAAAAAAATTAACCAAATATTTGGTTAGAATTTTAACCAAATATTCGGTATTCGGCAAAAGATGGTATTCGATGCAACCCTACTTATATATGAATTTTAAATTTGTGTACTCTAATCATTACATCTAAGAGAATCAGAAAGTGAAAGCTTTCTAAGGAACTATTAAATGCTTTCTAAGGAACATGAGAATCCTTTTATCACTAACAGCCAATTTGTAATTCAAACCAGACTTATTCACTAAAATATGCATTTAGTGCATTAAACTTACCAATAAATCCTACTGTACGCCCGAGTACAAATAAGCCATTGAGTGCTCCAATTTCAATGTATTCTTGGGCCTCCTCTGCAGTAAAACAACCACTGCAACGTAGAAGATCCACAACAGCAGCACCAATCAGCCCATCCACATTCAAAATAAGATTTGGCTTCTGCAGGGAAAATAATTAAAACTTCATAATCATGTAATAATTCTTGCAAAACAAAACAGTAGATAAAATTGTTAGAAATCTTGATATAAAACAGCATATAATACAAAATAAAGGTGTCAACTGATTTTGGAAACAAAATACAGCCTCCTTTGACAAGACAGGACCTGTACCTATACCTATAAGGGCAAGATCAGCTTTTGTCAAAAGAATAGCAAGAGGAACACAAAGAAGAAAGTGGTTGCCAAATAAAGTGAAGAAATAAAAGAAAAATAAATAAGTGAATGAATGGTGAGATTCTATGACAATATTCTATCAATTCAATTTTAAATATGTATTTAAACTTCTTAATAAAATTCATTTCACTAAAAAATCCCATCATCCCTATTTTGAATTGTTGGAGTGTTTTATAACATTCCACTTGAATATAGTCTTGGTTATGTTAGTCAAACCAAAAAAACATAAATTTCATATTAAAAACCATAAATGTTTCTTGTTTAAAAATGTAACTCATAAGTCTTCAATCATAGAATCCTGCTATTTATCCTGTACTTCCTCCATGGATTTTATCTTTTATTTCTTCATGCTCCAGTTGGCAACCACATTCCTCCTTGTACCATATTTGCTACTATGGCAACATAGCTGATTTTGCTTTGGTGGGGTCCTGACGAAAGAGGATGTTTTTTATCTATACAGGTTGACACCCTTATTTTGTGTTAACTGTTCTATACAACACTTTCTAACCATTTTATGTAAATATGTAATGTTCAGATACATATTTACAACAATGAAACATTCAAAATCTAACAATAATAATAGCCAAATATAACGAAAGTCTTAACAACTATTGAGGTAAAAGTAAGGAGTTAAAACTTCATATTAAGAAAACGCAAATATCGCTTGAGACAATAATTCAAGTGGTGCTGGGATAATATAAGTAGCCCTGCATTGCATGCATTTCTATGGCGAAAGGCCTAAAATATTTATTTAAACTGTCCATTTTGTAAAAATAAATTATTAGCACAATGCAAAGTAAAACTGAAACAAAAATATTCCTAAGTATTGAAAATAATTTTACTTTTTAATTTATTTTTATCTCCCT
The DNA here is from genome assembly GCA_951213105.1 of Amaurobius ferox. Classification (NCBI taxonomy): domain Eukaryota; kingdom Metazoa; phylum Arthropoda; class Arachnida; order Araneae; family Amaurobiidae; genus Amaurobius; species Amaurobius ferox. The sequence goes on from OX578136.1 coordinate 12,478,454, forward strand.
ATATTCTGTACTCTACCCTACAACTATGAAAAAATACTGGTTAATTATAATTATAATTAAGGAACGCTTAATTAAAAAATAATCAAAAATACATATACTAAATCTTTCTAATGTGTCAACTAATAGTATCAGCTACTTTACTAACACTATCGACACCTAGATATAAAATTCTCAAATCATTTTCAAACGTTTCATCCATAGGAGTTTTATCTCCTTTTTTCTAACTCCATGTTAACAACAGCTTCAGTATTTATTGCCATGGAGTTAGTCCTTTTTATCTCCATGATTATAGCTCTGAACAATAAATTTATTTTTAATGGCATTATTTAAATATTAATTATTTTTAGATGGCAATAGTATTTTCAATAACAATGAAATATTAGATTTTGGAAGATGAATGAAAGAAAATATAATTTTCATACAAAAGCAGTGTAAATAAATTTTCACTTCAAAATTGCATTAAAAATAGAAATGTTTAATCAGATTGTAACCCAAATAGAGTCGACAAATGACAATGTATTCTAAACCATCATGCAAAACTGCAAATCATTCGATGGCATAGACCTGATACTAGCTTCGACAGAATATCTAAGGATTTGATCAGTGGCTGTACCTGATTTTTTTTTTTTTATTATTAATATAGAGAAATAGATCATGCACTTACCAAGATAATATTTTAATTACAACATGCCTATTCATTTTGAGTGTGATAGAGTCTTATTATTTTTACTTTGAGACAAAATAAAAATTTGATAGTTTATAGGGACAATTATGTTAGAATTTAGCAAATCAGATGTTTATTTTTTGCATATTTTCATATATTTTCACCCACATGCTGTTTATCCACAACTTTCATTATAAATGAATATAAAGAACTTGTATATAGCATAGCAGTTTTATCAGCCCAGAACCTGATGGCTATGGGCCTGTGTGGCCCTCTAAATTTTGTATGTAATAAATTTTAAGTAGAAATAAATTTTACATTTTAAGAAAAAATAATGTTCATGAAGTAAAGTTTCGTAAAATTAAAATTAAAAACTAATAACTAATTGAAGAAAGTTTTTCTAAAATTTCAGAATGTAGGCATTTTGCCTCCACATTAAGTCAATATTTTAAAATATTACATATTTTTTAATTCTTAACTCTTTTGCGATGATCGGCACGCCCACGTGCCAGCTGCGAACTTGCATTCAAGGACGAACGGCACTCACTCGGGCCAGAGGAAATTTTACCGCAAGCGGATAGTGGCACCTATAAGTGCCACCAAGCGGAACGTTTTAATTTGTGTACTAGATGGCGTTACTTGTCCATGGAACTAACTTCAATGTATTTTGCAGAGGCATGACCTTGGCAGAAGAGGATCGAATGAATTATTTCTCCATTTGTAGCGGTGAAAATCATTTTGTAATATAAACAAACAGAGCAATTCTCGTAGCATCAACAATTTTATAATTGAGTTTCGGTTTTTATTTTTATTTCAGCGTTATGATTTCGTTGGTGAATCATAGGAATATAAGAGAGTATTTTTTTTTTGTTTGGGTTTTAGAGGCAGTGAAATTATTCGTTTATTTCGCATAAAAGAATAGGAGCAACTAACGAGTATTTTGTATTCAGATTTGTATGAAAATTATACATCAAATAGAACATAAATATTTCTTTTATTCCTGAAAAAAGTAGATTTCTGTGTTGAATAGGTGATTTTTAGTGAATTTTTTTCGAGAGTTAGGCTTAGCGCAAAAAATGCGCCGTCCTTTTCGACCAGTTCGGAAGCGAAGCGCTTCCGTCTTTTGGGCCGCGACAGCTCCGGAATGCCGCCATCCCAAAAGGGTTAATATATTGCTTTGAAGTAAAAAGTATGGAAGTCTACATATATAAAAGGGCCTTTGGTGATGCAGTTCGGTCCCGGGCCCCTCTTTAGCTTAATCAGGCATTGTGTCAACCTATTGATGTTTGCTAATACATAAGTTCTAAAATAATGAAATACTGTAACAAAAAAATTACTTTAGAAGTGGTGATCTTTTCTACAGCTAGAGCATAATCTAACACCGGTGTAGCAGGGAAGTGTTCTTTAACATAATTCTTCAAAATCTGGACTCTCATGTCAGGATTATTTATCTGAAATTAAGACATGTAAGATAGAATAGTAATGAAAATAAACAAAATTATATGGATATAAATATTAAGCAAGTAAATAAAAAAACTTAATGTGTTGCCACACCTGCCTATAGATGCCTGTAATGATGCAAATAAAATTTTTGGGTATATTTTTATTCAAAATATATTAACAAACCACTGAGTGCAATTTATACAGTTACATTAGAAATGTGGCAGTGTGCAACTTGAAGTTAAAATACAGACAACCATTGGTCATGACGAGTTAAAGCTTTTAAAAACTAATATGATACTTTTACTGTAGAATCTAGTAACAACTGCCAATCTCAACAAACATTTTGTGTAAGATTGGTATTATTACTCGATTGCACAATGATCAAGTCACTGTTTAAGTAGCTGGAGTTATAAGATATTTGTCATTCAATCAATAGCATATAAAGGTAGTTTCAACACCCCTATATTGCCAGAAAAATTACACTAGTTCCTTCATATTCGAAAATAAAAATCAGCACTATGCAAAATAAATTTGAGTGTGTAGGTAAAGTCCTGTGCTGCTACACCTGCCTTATAGATGCTTGTAATGATGCAAATAAAATTTTATTTACTTTTGTTTTAGCCCAGGTATGTGCCACGACTAATTATTTTAGTCTAGACAACAAAAATTGTTTCCATGCACGAAACTACCGTAAGCGGAAAATGGAAATACTGATATTTTTACACTTTCTGCAACACAAGGTATATTTATATGGAAAGTGTTATAATGAGGTCAAAATTTAAATTGGTTTTTGATGGATTTACACACATGGGATATCATAGAATACGAATGAACTGTTTTTAATATGAGGTTTCTATATGAAAGTTTGTGTCAAAGTCTGTATATACTTCAGCTCTTAGTTTGAGAGAGAAGAAATGTAATATTTTTTTATGTGAAACATCTTATGGTGTAGGATAGAGTAAATCTTGAAAAATGCGATGCATAAAATGGAGGTATGCAACAGAAGTGACATATTATTACGAATACATAATGAAAAACCATTGTTATATTTGAATGTCTGGGTCACTTAAAATGGGGGATAAATTCAGTGACCTAGGCCACAAATTTGGGTATATATATCTAACTTAGTGATTTTTGGGGAGTTCTAGAAACTTCTAGAATTTTGTAAATTGACTAAGAACTTATGTACTTTTATCCATATCTTGTTATGTACTTTTTCCATAAATTTCTACAATAGATATCATATCACTTGATATTCAGCTGTGTTGTTGACATGCAGGGCTCCCAACAAATTCTTGGAAACTAAAATTTGAAATTTATAGACCTAATAGATTTAGAGTAAAAAACCTGTAATAATGACGAACAAATTAAGATTTTAAAATCTGACAGTCATACAGAAGAAAAGCACACAGTAATTTTTAAATACATAAATTAGAGGATCAGAGCATCCTTCAGACTTTTCATGTGAAATGTTTATTCCACTCACCAGGTGGCGTGACTGCAAATATTTTGTCATCAATAACTTCAACATTTACGGTCCAACTCGGATGAAATAAATTTCAATCTATTAGTCTACTAAAACTGTATAATTTAAAAAAAAAAATGGAAATCTTTTTTTTTTAAGTTCATTGCATCATTGTCCCCTGCAACACACATCAACCTTTTCCCATTTGAAATTTGTGAAAGGGGTGATGTTTCACATCAATCTATAATGAGCAACAGTGTCACTCACCATCTTTTAGGTTGATAATCAGATAGCAATAAATGATGCAACAATGAATAAGAAGATGAAAGAAATTTAGCATACATGATTCGAAATGAAGTTTTGAGAAACTATTACAAACCATGATGCAAAATACTCTTACCGATTTTACTCTGTGACCAATACCCATGATTAACTGTCCTTTCTTCCTCATGGAATTGACAAATTCCATCGGAATCATTCCACTGTCGTGTGCTTCGCTAAACAGCTTGGCAGCAGCATCCAGCGCTCCACCAAACCTGTCACCCTGAAACAATTGGTCTCTAATTGACAAAAAAAGCCAAAAAATACAATTCTTTACAAAAACAAATTAATTTTTATTATAATGTTAAAAATAAAACAAGAGGTCACATTAAATTAAGATTTTAATAAATTCTAAATCGCTCTAATTACTTGAGAAAAGGCAAGCTGACTGAGGAAAAATGAATTTTGTAAAATTATTTTCTTGTCAGATTACAAATAGTATAATAATCTTCTTAAATAATAAAAGGCAATATCTGTATACATTCTAGTGGAAAACCTAAGTAACATACAGCAATGAAACTTGTGGTACAGAAATACTTCTGGACAAGTCTTGAGACACTTTGGTACGATTTTCTTAAATTGATTTAGTTTTTTTTTTAATTTAATGTTGAAGTGAGTATTGAAAAATTAAAGTACTAAAAATGCTCTTTCAATGAGTTGATTTTTGACTTGAAAAGTTTGTAACATTTAAACAAATTTGAATTTTTAAAAAATCTTGAGATCAGAGGTGCACATTACGAGAATATAAAGCACCTTTGTAACAAATTTCACTTGTCCGATGCAATTTACTGCTACAGATGACAATGACACACAGGTAAACATCTTGTTTTTTTATAGTCAGTTCCCACTGTACCTCAGTTGTCACTGATCTGCAGGACCAGTCACAACTGAGAGAAAAAAGTCATTGGTCAGCAGGACCAGTGACATTTTTCTGTAAATTCTACCACTGCTATTACAAAAGATAGATGAATGAGGATGAGCAACGAGATAACCGATGGTATAATTATAAATTTAGTGAGTGAGGGAAAATAAAAGAGTTAAGATGAGGATCATATGTGTCCAGGAAACGGCTCAAGAATTCACATACAGAAGGCACTGTGTTACTTCAAACAGTAATATAAGAGTACACCAAATATGTGTGGTATGTACCAAACAAATGAACACATTACATGTGTTTATTATATATTAGTTTTCTTACAGTACATATTTCCTTAATGGCAGGAATGGGGTGATCATAGAGGGGAGGGGAACCTTGTTGCAAATGTGAGCGATAACTTATACAGTACAGTAAGCTTTTTCTGTGTTAACAAGTTTGATTGTTTCCAAATTGTTCTTGGTCTACTATAGTTCGAACAATTAAACAATTAGTAGTCTACTGTACTTCTTACATAATAAAAGAAAATGTTTATTTATGTTTCTGTGTGTTGCCGCCTACTTTAATTTTATTACGAACTTTTTAAGCCAAAAATGACCATTTACTGCCATTTTGTCGAATCAAACCTATTCATTCATTGTCATTGCAGAAGATATTCTTTAGCAAGTGTTTTAATTAATTTCATTGAGAAAAAACAGCTAGTTCCAAACTAAGTGCATTTATGGGTTTTCTAAAGATTTTGTCCTATTTTTTTTCATTTTGGTATTATATTTTCATTATGAGCATTGTGCTAAAATTTAACTTAAATTGGATGAAAATTGGCCAAGATAATGTTTTAATTTTACTTAGGGGGTAAAGGAACTTTTTTTTGGTGTGACTTTTGAAGCATTTTCTTTGTGTCATTTTGCCAACAATTGGCGATAGAGTACTTATTTAGGGCATATAAAAAAAAGAGCATATTTAGAGTATCAAAAGTGCTTATTCAGGGTGTATTATGCCTATGCTGTTTAATTGGCATGGAAAAAATAGAGCAAAGGAATGATTTTAGTTTAAAACAGGCAATTTGGAAGTTGAGTAATATATTTATTTGGATTATTATAATAGTAGGTGCTTATTTAGGATCCGGACAATACTAGGTAATTTGCTCTAGTTGTTTTACGTATTGCTTTGCTAACCATTAAGGATTTAAACACTTGACAATTGGCATACTTCGCTGTTCCCCCAAAATTCTAGATTGTCCACTGAAACTCAATTGCTATGAAATATGATGGTGGCAGTTCATTTTGGTCAGTGTTCATTTCTCCTGGATGTCTTATGCTTATATTTTCAAATGCAATCACTAACCCACCCCTTTATAGTTCTACACAAACTCATGAACAAAGTCAAGATTCTTTTTTCAATGGATATTTATCTTCTATTTTGGCCTTTCATTTAGTTCTTCCATCTTAATTTTCATTAAATCCAAATACTGTAATATTTTACCCATTAAAAGCAAATAAATCAGCTTAATTTAACCATTGTACCAATTAAAAGTTTAGATATAAACTTTCATGTTAAATTTGGAATCTCAATGTGGTATCATTATAAATGAGTTCTACTGTTTACAGGACGTCAAGGATAGTCACAGACAAGGTCATGGAAAATAACTCAAAAAGTATTACGGTAATTATATTTTTTTAATGAAAGTGTATAAGGAAAACCCTAGGCACTACACAATGAGACAACTTTAAGAGAGTTGACTCTTCCTTTATTAGGGGTGCTATCTTGCTTTCTTTTAGAAACAGGAGTAAAAATCAACTACAGTGTTATAGAATGCTGCAAAATTAGTAATAAACATTTTTGAGCCACAGCAAAAGCTGCAAAATAACTATTAAGAAATAATTTTATTAATCTGCATGTAACAGCGTAATTGTAGATATATTGGAAAACATGCAGAGGCATCTTATTACATGTATACAAGCATAGATTGTATCTTCATGTATACAAGTGTTATTGAAGGTGAACATCTTATGCATAGAAGTCAACTTTATTAAGTCACATTATTTAAATGTTTGATTTGTGTGTGTGGGGGGGGGGGGGGGGGGGGGGTAAATTACACACACCTGTTTACAAGGGTTCTTTCAATTGGACAATAATGCTTAGTACAAATTTTGCAACATTCTATACCTTTATAATTGACTTTTTTCCTCCTATCTCTAACAGATAGCACAATAGTCTCCATACTCTTATACAAGAGAGAGACATAGTCTTCTCATAGTCCCAAGTTTTCTCATTGGGGGTTTCCTATACACCTACATTTGAAAAAAAAAAAAAATCAGTAGTGGCTTTAGTCTGATAGAGCCGAAATTATGTATGAATAACATCTTTTTTGTGGGTAGTTTGTCTTCTTTAGACATTTTCAAAATAATTCAAAATATTAAAATATCAAAATTATAACAAATATATTTTGAAAATTAAGAACATGATCCAAAATTCAAGCTATATAACCATATAGGGCTTTCAAAGGGTTACAAATTACTTTTCATAGTTCATAGCTAGCACTTCTAGTTTTCAAGATTTAAGCATTAAAATCTTGAAAAACAGTAAATTTTCAATCTTCAACTTAATAAGATGAATCCTCAAAAACTATAAGAGCCTTGTAAAACCAAATTATTAATCTAAAAACTGCATTTCCTACTGAATATTTTTGTCACTTACTATTTCTACCTACCTTTTATCATTTAGAAGATATTTCAAACGGAAGTAATCAAAGTGAGGCAAAAACATAAGTTTTTTTTTTAAATACAAGTTCAACATTTTAAAATACTGAAATTATTTTTATATATTCATAAATGGTATTTTATTTCCACCAAAACAAGTAAAAATTGTTTACAGTTTTATCTATTAGGCTTAGAGATATATAAGCATCCAAAGTGTTTACAATTTTTGCAATTCTCAATTTCAACTAGAGATACCAACCATAGATGTTATTTACATCTAAATATGCAATAACCCTACTATTTCAAATTATTGTCCTGACCCATGACTTTGCTTGACACCCTGTACATACAGTTTCCATAAAACAATGGCATATTTTTATCCATTGACTTGACAGACAATCTAAAAACTTACAATTGTCAATAAGCCAGACACAAGAGATGAAACTAAGTCCTTTCCAGCTCGAGCGCACACAATTGTATTGTGTGCACCTGACACTGCAGGTCCATGATCAGCAGTGATCATCAAAATCATTTCTAGGAATTTTCCAGCAAAAACAGGCAGCCTTCTCTGAAACCACAATAGACCCAACACACCTCCGATGCCGAGGTCCTCTTTGATGACTGTGGTGATAGGAGTTCCGGCATATAAAAGTTCTTGACCACGTTCGTCACAAATACTGGTCATAAAGGATGCTGGTTTACGAATCAGGCCTAATTCCTAGAAATAAAATATAAACTGAATAAAAATGAGAAAAATCAAAATATTTTTTATGCATAATAAAAAGATAAATATTTAAACATTTATAGCAGAATTTTTTATTTTAAGAAACATGGATTCTATAAAGTATTCTATCATGAAAAGAGTTTTAAAATGAGTTTTTGAAAATGCCAAAGGCATTACAATGCTTGAAATTAAACTTTGTATACAGTAATTAAACCGAAGTCCGAGTTTCAATTTTGCATGAATTTTAAAGCTATTTTTGACATCAATTGCATAGAGCTGTTTGATTATGAACATTTACATTAAAAATGTATTCATTTATCACTAAGAATATAACTATATGATCACACTAGGTCAAAGAAGAATCTTCAAATTACTAACATAACATAATTTCATGTTACCAAATGGTAACTTTAATCTTTGATGCATTAAATGTGATTTCACAAAACATTTATAGGTAACAGAGCCTTCAGAATTAAGGGGAAAGACATGTAATATATGCCAAATTAAAAAAAAAAAAAGTTGAAATTAATGCAAAACTAAATATTTATGGTAATTTCAAATAAGTAGTTATTTTATTTATTACTTAGTATAAAGCAAATTAATTCATTTCAATGAATACAAATAAAAAAAACTGAAATAAGCTTCAGTCTGGATAAGTTATGTTTGCTTGAATCAGATTATTTTGTTTTAATCTAGATCAGGGGTTGGCAAATTTTTGAGACAGAAGAGCCAAACCAGTCTCTCACAACAATTTAAAAATTATTTGAGAGTTATAAATATATTTTTAAAAATAAGGAAAATTATAACAAGTTAGAATGTTATTAAATGAAGAAAAAATAACAAAAAACCTTTATTAAATGAAGAAAAAAGTAACGCAAAAAATTGCTCTCATTGGTTTTAGTGTGAGCAATGAGATTGCATTTCCTTAAAAAGTTTCTGTATGTGTGATTTATAATGCATCATTTTAAATTTACAGCACAATTCCAAGTTGGCAACAGTAATTTGGCTCATCAGTAATTAACAAGTCCAGCTGTGAAGGCATTTCAAAATTAGCTATGTCAATATCAAACACAGAAAAAATTAATTCCTTCATGTTGACAATAAGAGGATTTTATAAATGAAACTATGATAGTTTTATTTTCATTTTTATTTCAGAGCCACATGTACGTAACCAAAAAGCCACAGTTCACCAACCCTTGGTCTAGATCAGGGGTCGGCAACCTGCGGCTCGCGAGCCGCATGTGGCTCTTTTGATGTAAAGTTGCGGCTCTCCAGTTCCATGCGAAAAAATTAATAATTTATTATCAAAACCCTTAAAAAATAATATAATATATTTTTAAGTACCTAATTTCTCAATAGCTTCTATTTTCATAATCGTTAATTACAAATCGCTACGCTTAACATGACCGTAATGAGATAAATTTGAACTATTGTTTTGTTCTTTGAGATGAGACTCCGTGACCATGTTTATCTTTCAGCCAATTGCATTCTATTTCCGTCTCATCCAAACAGCCACCGTCTAGACTCTAGACGTGTTGTCAGTCAGTCATCCTCGGATATCGCGGCCGACGTTACGTTGCATGTGTGTTAATTTAATCGCTTGCGTTTTTTGCGTGTCTATTCGCTTGTTGTTTCAAGAAGAATACGATTTAGAAGCGAATTATCTTCTCAAAGGTATGTACGCGTATAATATAATAAAATCAGTAACAGAATTGGATTACATATCTGAGGATCGTCTTAACGAAGTAATAATGGTAAATAAATTGTTTGCCGTTTTAGATAGCTAAGTAAAATTTAAAAAAATCATTTTTTCGGCTCCGCCGTCAGCATGGCATCTGGTAAAAAAAAGAGAAGAACTGAAGAAGAAAACCGAGAATTCAATCAGGATTGGACGGAGTCGTTTGCATTCATATGCAACACAGATGGCCTTCCGACTTGTCTCATTTGCCACGAAAAACTCGCACACAATAAGAAGTCAAATTTGGAGAGACACTTCACTACAAAACATACCCAGTTTGCTGGTAAATATCCAGCCGGTGACGCACGAAAAAAAGCTGTTGAAGAGCTCCAAAAAAACAACAACAGTCAAGTTCCATGCTAAGTAACTGGGCGCAATCTTCTAATAATGTAAATCTGGCAAGTTTTGCAGTATCATTAGAAATTGGAAAAAGAGGAAAACCATTCACAGATGGTGAGTACGTCAAAGATTGTTTTATACGTGCATCTGAAGAACTGTTTCGTGATTTTAAAAACAAAGCACAAATCATGAAAAAAATCAAAGATTTGCCATTATTTGCTAAAGCAGTACAAGATAGAACTGCTAAAATGTCTTCAAATGTAACACATATGCAAGTGGAAGACATTCAACTGGCTTCTGCCTTATCACTTGCTATAGATGAGTCTTGCGACATAAAAGACACGGCACAAGTTACTCTTTTCGGCAGGTATATGTCATCCCAAGATCCAAAAGAAGAACTGCTAGGATTGCTACCGCTCTCAGGGCAAACTCGTGGAGAAGATGTAGCAAATGCTGTGCAAAAATGCCTGGAAGACAATGGAATCAATATAAATAAAATCGTTTCTATAGCAACTGATGGAGCCAGAAGTATGGCAGGAATACATAGAGGGGTAACATCAATTCTTCAGAAAAAATAAACCACGAAATTCTAACGTTTCACTGCATAATTCATCAAGAAGCGCTTTGTGCCCAAACATTTCTGGTCGAAATAGTTGAGGTTATGAACTTGGTAATTAAGGTTATTAACAGCATCTTGGCAAAAGCACTCTACCATCGCCAGTTTAAAAATTTCCTTGAAGAAATAGATAGCCAGTTTTCTGACCTACTTCTGCACAATAAAGTGCGATGGCTTTCCAGAGGTAACGTATTGCAACGTTTTGCTTTGTGCTTGAGTGAAATAAAAGCATTCCTCAATGAAAAAAGCATTGACCATCCCGAATTGGAAGAAGACAAATGGCTGCAAAAATTCAACTTCATGGTAGATACAACAATGAAACTAAATGAACTAAATCTAAAACTGCAAGGAAAGGGCAACCCAGCCTACGCCTTGCTTGAAGAAGTAGTTTGTTTAAAAAAAAAAATTACTTCTTTTAGTTGAAGACATGGATAGCGGTAAATTACTTCATTTTAAAAATCTGAAGCAATATCGCGATGAGACCAATGCAACTATTGACGCAAATTACTTCAGCATAGCTTTAAAAAACATGAAGGATGGATTCGCTGAGAGATTCGAGCAATTCAAAACAAACAAAAGTACTCTCGCGTTAAGAGCAAGTTGGAAGAGTTGGAGGTCCAGAAATGCATGCACATCGCACAGCACAAGTGGACAGCTCTAAAAGAAATTCCTAGAGTTGAGGCCCTCATATTCGGCGCATGGAATAGTCTTCCAGAATACTACAGTGAGGTGAAGAAGTTGGCATATGGAGTGCTGACGATCTTCGGGTCCACATATTCGTGCGAGCAAGCGTTCTCTTGCATGAATATAATAAAAAGTAAAGTTAGAAGTCAACTAACAAATAAAAATCTAGAGTCGTGTTTGAAACTTAAAATAACAAGTTATAAGCCAGATTTAATCAAACTTTCAAAAGGCATGCAAAGTCAAAGCTCCCATTGATGTAACTATCTATATTTGTGTTTTTATATGAATAAATATTATTCCGTATTTAAAGCCGTTTATTTTAAATCAAAAATCAAATATATGTAAGCAAATACTATAATATTGAAACGAAAATTTTTAGTGGCTCTTTAAAACTGGGAAATTTTGTAAATTGTAATTTTTGGCTCTTCCGTTTCAATAGGTTGCCGACCCCTGGTCTAGATCAATAGCATAGTGTAAATGAAGATATTTTAGATACTCTTACCCTGGCCCAACTGTAATCCATTGGCACAGCGGGTGGAGGTACTTCTGCTTGAGGAATAATGTCCCCTTGCTCCACAAGGTCTTCATATACTCCCCTACACAGAAAAATAAAATTACTTCCTTAAAATGGCAGCCATTATACTACTCATGGAATACACAGTTGAGTTAAAACTCTTAGCACAGCAATTTCTAATTGAGGGTTCTAGAATGGGTTTAAGTATGACAAAAGCAAGATTTGGGATCTACAACATTTCTTACAGGACTTTTATAGGTCTCTGAGAGGGGAGCTTAGACAGATATGTGTAACCCCATATCTCTCCAAGCTAATACTAATTATTTAATTGCATCAATGACAAAAGTACTTATTAGTGACAAAATAAACATAAACCATTAAAAATACATACTGTATAGTCTTCCCCAAATTGTCGAAAGTATCAGGTACATAAGCACCTGCATCAGACAAGGTTTTATTTTTAGAGACTGCTGTTTCCCTGTCACTATTGGCACAGGCACCAGCATGACCAAACTGAACCTCAGACGTGAACATTCGAGCACATGTTCCAATGCACCACGCAACAAGAGGTTTTGTGATCCTGCCATCTTTGAGAGCCTCACAAACATCATATTCTTCGACACCCCCAACCTGAAAATTTTATATAGACATCTTACAAAGACTTTTCACCATTATACCAAAAAATGTTAACTGTGAGAAACACTATATGTGAGACACACTATATTAATTGTGAAGTAGAAATAAAATTTGCACACTTTCAAATAGAAATATATCTACTTATATAAAATATTTCAATTTACACAGAAAATTTTCAAATTTGCTGATTTCAGAAATATCATGTTGGTAGATGAGGGCAAGATAATCCTCCATGCAGAAGTGAGTTGGAGTAGGTATATATCTACAGTTAAAAATTTTTAGTTTGAAAACTAATTAAAATGTGAAAGATCCTTAATCAACCAGTTGAAAAACAAATATTAAATATTAACTATAAAAAATAATGATAGAAAGCATTGCAAAGCTTGAAATCATGCTCTTAATCAGTGGCGAAGTGTGAAGGAAATTGGGGGGGACAATGCCTACTTAAACAACCCACTACAAAACAACTCACTTTAATATACATTGTTTGAGATATGTTACGCACTTAATAATGGTGGATGATTGGAAAAAAAGAGTAACTTGGTAGCGAGTTGTTTGTTGTCACTCTACATTACTGCTCTTAACCCTTTGTTACTTATGTGAAACATGACATGGTTACACATGCCAATAAAATGTGGGTCATCCACTGAATTAGCACCGTATGTGTTTTTTTAATATACTTACAATACTTTATTGGAAAAAAAAATAAAACATTTATAAATCTAAAAAAAACCAAGATTTATTCAAAATACACACAACAAACTCAGAAAATAAACCGTGCCAGACCCCCCCCCCCCCCCCTTCAGTCGGATACATCACGGGCAAATGCATGATCCAATTTTTTTCTATTTTTACCATTCAAATCATGAAATTAAAATTGTAATTGGTAAATACATATTCTATCAGCAAATTCAAATTTCACTATAGCTAAACCAGTTTTTGTTTGCGACTCAAATTAAAAAGATTATTTCTTAATTTAAAAATTTCAAGATTACTCATTCCTTTTATGAATTCCCAGCATTTGCTTTATTTTGAAATTTTATTCCATTGTGTTGGGAGTGGGGGATGAAAGAAACATGATATGATATTCTGAATACATACTAAACACCTAAAACATTCTAAAAGCTGCAAAACTTGTAAAGTACTTAAAATTTTCAAAGTATCTGAAATAAACTAAAAGAGTGCCTACTGACCAATTACCTAAGTTTACAAATATGTAATCCTGCAAAACATTAAAATATGGCACTTTCCTAAAATTAGAATACATTAAAAGAAAAAAGAGATAACACAAATTACACAGAATTTAAGTTTTCAAAATCTAACGTTTATTGAAAATTTAACTTCACTTTTAAAGAACCATTAAAATTTACATCTCATTAACCAAACAAATTAAATTAAACATCATAAATAAATTTGGCTGATCGTATAGTGGTATACAAAACATTAGAATACTAAAAGTTAAAGTAAAAGAAAACAGCATTTAACATTTAAATTATGTTATGTGAAAAATTATACAATTATTTGCCAAACTGGAATTTAGAATAAAAAGGAACATCAGTTAGCCAAAAGGAAATTTAGAACATAAGCATCCCAAGTTAAAGCTAAAAATCCAAAGAATAATCCATTTAAAAAAATAAACCAGGTTCTGGAGACTTATAATTTATAAATCAAGGGGTCTTATTTCTACCAAATTAAAAAAAAAAAACTTATTTAACTGAGGAATAGAATTGAAAAGGTTTCACCAAAAGTTCCAAAATAAACAGTAGAAATCAGCAGGAGAGGATTTCCCAGCAAAATGTCACCAAGGTGCTTACAGAACACCTCTTCAAGGGCAAACACGGCATAGGAGGGTTATGTCCATCAAAAATCAGGAAAACAATCTCTGGCGGGATCCACTTCTCAAAAGAGTGTTCAAGATAATCAGAAATCAAACTATTCATTTCTTCCAAAAAGTGCCGTGGTCTTCTGGCATCGGAATAGAACCCAAGGCGTTTAACAAATTACGGAAATGATAAATTCTCTTCTACATATTAAGAGCAGCCCAGTCATGGAGAAACAAACACTTAGTTGATTGGTTAAATCATCTCTGCAGACATTGCAAAAACATTATTTAGAGGACAGGAAACCAGCCAATAAAATCTTCCAATTGTTCCGTCCATCTAGACACAACAAATGTCGGGCTCTCACACCATCCTGACGAAACCATTTTCAGAAAGAGCACAGGAGGATTCAATTAAAAAGCTGCAAAGGAATACTGGCCATAAACTAAACACAGACGCCCTCATCTCTGAGCAGACACATCACAGGCTTAGCTAGAGATAAAAGAATGTTTTGTTCCGAACTCAATTTCGTTCGGCTCACGACGAAGCATTAAAAATAACTTAACAGGACTATATATTTTAGCTCTAATCAAAGAAAAAATGGGTGAATCACAGAATCACAGTTATATACTGTCAAAAAATTGCTGCCATACATCGTAAACAAAACTATCGATGAACGATAAAAGAATTAATGACAGACGATTTTAATATTACGGTCAACCAATCAAAAACTCAAAATTTTAAAGAAGAGAACAGAAATTTTAAAGCAGATGAAAATTAAAAAGAAATGAAGTGAAATGATTTGGAATATACGAATTTGGCAATAATTTAAAAATGGATGATTCTGAAAACTTTAAAAAGCTGAAAATCGCAATAAATCATCGAATTCTCAACCTAGAACAACAAATTTAGAATTAAATCAAAGGGAATAAAAAAGGGCAATTAATGGAACCACAAATTAGCCAATTTAAATAAATTTAAATTGCTAAAACCTAAAAAGAACGAACTTTCACTATTTGAAACACAAAACCTATGGTATGGAATAAATTTGGAACAAAACAATATCAAAAACCTGAACAAATGGAAAATGTATAACTAAATTAAAAAAAAAAAAGAGGATAACTATGTAAATAAGACTCCTGAACCTGTTTAGATTAAAAACAAAATTCCTAAAATTATTAAATAGTCAAAAGCAACCCAACAATTGCACTTGTGCAGTGTTTAAAAAAAGACTGGAAATTGTATGAGGAAAAAAAGATTCAAAGTGAAATGCAATAATGTATTTAGAAAGAAAAACAAAGGAATTCAAATGTGTTTTTTAAGTTATCTGAAACTTAAACTTTATTTATTTATTTTCATATACAGACATAGGATATAATTACTAAGATTTTTTTACAAATTTTAAAAGCAATTGCCAAAAGAAAATATCAGAAATAGCTAAAAATGTGATCATCAGCAGAACCCTTACCACTAGAATGCCATATAAGATAGGAAAAGGAATAAGCACAATTACTTTTATAAGATTTATTTTTAAAGCTAAAGGAATAAAAGGAAACATTTAAAATAAGCAGTAATAATTTACTTTAATTAACTGATCCAAAGTCTGTGGAATATGAAGGCATTGCCATTTGAAGGCATTGTTATTGTTCATTTCAACAGAGGTATTAGAAGTATCATTTAATTTTAGACATTTTCTAAGATAAGAAAAATGCCTCCCAGTTTTACATGTTTAAGCATATTTTTCATGTATTTCCCTTGAAAAATATAAAATTGGTGTTTCAAGGAACAAAATTTTTAGAATTTATTCACATACCTCTCCAAGCAAAACCATCATTTTCACTTCAGGCTCTTGTTGATAACGTAATAAGTGATCCATGAATGTTGTGCCAGGATATCTAAAATTAAAAAAATAATATCTTAAATATGTCAAAATTATTAATAGAAAATATGAAACTATAAATCTGAATAATTCACAATAAAGATTATTTTACAATCTTATATTTGCTACATCAAAGCAATTCAAAATAAATATTGTGTAACTAATCATTTAGTGCATTCTGTAACTTAAATAGCATAAATCGGATTAATATGCTAGCTTCAGGGTGGCTACAGGATCTAATAAATTCCCTGATTTCTAGATAATATCTTCAAAAATTCCCTGATATGTATCAGTATCTACTTTTACTGAATATAACAAGCCTACAAAAGTTAATAAAACTGAAAGTGATAATTAAGAATAAATAATTAAAATTAAATATGTTCAGCACTGAAAAGTATAATAATCAAAGCATAGTATTTACGCAAGAGTTACATAAGAACAGTATTGTTACAAGAATACTAATCCTTCAAGCATTAAAATTCTAGATAAGCTATAAAACTCAGTTATAAACTCAGCAGTGTTCTGTAAAATTCAGTCAGGAATTCATATAGTTAAATATCACTTATTGCAATAAAATTATGTATTAACAGAAAAGGTATTTTTTTAATCTGCTTTTCCTGTAATGTGAAATATCTTGACAACTTTCAAAACAATTAAGATCACTGAGAAATGTTGAAATTTTAAAACTCTCTTTTCATTGAGGTGTTCAATAGGCTGTCACCCATCACATGTGAAACACGAGAAAGGAATTCTATACATGTGTATTATCGTGAGACAAAAGAAAGATGCAATAACAAAAAAAAATTCCAATTTCCCTGATTTTACAGGTTTTTTTTTAAGGAATTCCCTGATTTTTCCAGAATGTTGAAATTCCCTGAATTCCAGGTTATGTAGCCACCCTGTAGCTTGTAGATTATGCCAGTTTACATTATTTCCACACACAAGGTGCTGTCCTTTCCTACAGTTGCAAAATTTAATTTAGTGACAGACATTACCACCCACCATATCCATAGCTTAATTTCACCAAAATTTAGAATGCATGTCTTTTCATGATTGCTTTTATTATCCCTTATAATTTTAAAACTTCGATAAATTCAACTTTAAGTATAAGGAAGCTATCTATGATGGCCAAGATTTTATTGTATATATTGGTCCACAGTGTGTCAAGTGAGTAAAATTAGATTCAATGCAGCCATGTTAAGATTGTTAGTTGAAAAAGTTATCAATAGTGTTAGTTGTATTCTAACTTTCCTTTGGGGTAATATACCAGTGAATGCCTGGCAAAACCTGTCTCATCTCTAAGAAGTTTCAAAGAATTTTACTCGTTATTAAAATAATGACAGTCAAGACATAGAATTATTAGAAAGCAGCATGCTCAACGATTAACTTATCCATAGTATTTCCATTTCTCTTTTGAATTAGTTAGCAATTATAAGTTCCTGCTCATTTCACAATTATATTTAACTATTATGTATCATCAATTTTAATGCTCAATAATCAATGTCATTCATGTTGTATTTCTAATTTAAAGTTCTGCATGATTTGTGACAACTTTTCTGACCTGCTGAGGAATATGCCTGATATCTTTATTATTCCAGACAAAAATATACTATTTAAGTCAATAATATTCCATATATTAGTAGAATAAATGTTTCAGAAGCAATAATATAAAAGTGAGATAAAACTTTAGTCGTAAAAGTGATTTTAAACTGATTTCTCCCATATCAAAATTGGTACATAATTATTATACCGACACCCCTTGACGTACTTTGCTGCACCTGTTGACACACTTTTTTCTGTTCTGAAACTACATGGATGCCACAACAGTGGTGAAACACAATGTAAACAATTATAAGAGTTGGGTAATAATAAGTAAGCATAATGCTGTTATTGGTAATGATTATTTTTAATGTAACTAAATTGTCAAGCAAAGCATGTGACTTTATGCACAATCACTAATGAACTGCAAATCAAGATAAATCAGCATACATATAATTCGGAAATCAACTAGATTTCCTGTTTCAGTGCAAAAAAATCTAAACCTGAACACTTATTTGAGCATTCAAGTCCAAACTTTTAACACTGAAGAAGGAAATTTGGTAGATTTCTGAAATGTCTACATGCGGATTTATTTTGATTTGCACTACATTTTTCATTATGAACTAGTTCATTATTCAATAAGTAAAAAACACTTTGTGCAAAAGATAATGAAAACTTGAGCAATGTATTCCGGCACAAATAAAAAAACGTAGCATACACCTATTTCGAGGATATGCTGGACCCCTTTCATGCTATACAGAATCAATGCTATAATGCCTTCAATGCTATACAGAATCAACAAACTCAAAGTAAAACAAGAAAGATCAATCATGCATAAAGCATTGATTATGAAACACTTTCCAACTGAAATGTAATTATATTTAAACATCTCTAAAATATGATACATTCAGCAAATGATATTTTTAAATTCTCACAGTACTAAAGTAATTTATTATACTTGAAAACTTAAAACTTCATCGAAATATAAATCTTGTTTTTCTATGTAAAATCAATGAATATTTCATTCATATTACATATATTCCAGACTCCAGAGCTAAATAATTTTGCATGGAAAAAAAAAATCAGCAATTCTTATATAACTTACCTTACAATAGCTTGATTTGTTTGCATTCCGCATAAGTTAAAGTCAGGCTTTGTTGTAGAAATAATCAAAGTTTAGTGATCATTTAAAATAAAAAATATTGTAATTGCATTGGCACAAAATTTAGATACATGGATAATATGCAAAAAAAAAAGCAGTTTTAGGATGGATACAACACTAAATATAAATTTAAAGATCCTTAAATATCACGATCTTTACACACAGAAAAAACTGGATGCCATATTTTATTTTGCAATGAGTCATGTGATCTCTTCATATATCATGGGTGTAATTATTTCAATTTTTATTTAAAAAACTACCTAACATTTTGCTGAAAAATTTTTCCACATTTTATGGGATAATTTGAATATTTCCTAAAATTTTTGAAGCAATTTGTGAATTTTAACTTCGCTTAAAAAATATTTGAAAAATTAGGTCCCATAGGATACAATGTATTTCATTTTTTTTAACACAAGTTCAATCAAACTAATTGGGTGATATTATTCACTTACATTTCCAATGTCCCACAGACCCCCCCCCCCCTCATCAACATACTAAAATTTCATTTTGATAAGTCATTTTTACAGCAGTTATCATGCAAACGGACAGACAGACAGAATGACCAAAGTCAAACACTTTTCAACTATATTGGAAAGTGTTAAACAAAATTGGCACAAATAGAAAAAACAGGTGGGTGTATATACCTGTCATAAATTAACAGTCCACTTGAGACAGCCAATCAGAAAGCAAAATGAACAATAAATAGTCCAGCCAATCTGAAACCAAAACTAACACACAAGATTGGAAGGCAAGAAAACACAACAGAACTATCCCAACAAGAGACAAGTTGTGTGTGTGTGTGTGTATATATATATATACACACACATACAGGGTGTTTCTAAAGTCACGCAACCCACATTTCGGTTGATATCTCTCATAAATATAAAGACATGTTTGAATTTCGTGCTATTTATACATCATATAATGCACAATAGATGGCATTGTTAGTACAGAATCAGTTCACATAGTTCTAAAATGGAACTCAGTCTTTTTACTTTCCTTATATACATAATGTATAAGGAAAGTATTGTGACGGGGTCGAAAATTCGAATTCGAGTTTTCGACGGGAGAGCACGTTTCAAGCATCCCGGATCACGAATCAAACATTTTTGAAGTGATGTCTGTGTGTGTGTGTGTGTGTGTGTGTGTGTGTGTGTGTGAAAGTATGTGTGTGTGTGTGTGTGTGTGTGTGTGTGTGTGTGTCAGTGAGTCTGTGGAGACGATAACTGACGAACGAATGGACCGATTCGAACCAAATTTGGTACAAAAATCACAATCCGTAAACACTGGAAGCCTATTGTTTTTATACGTGATCGAATGTTCAGAACCCCCCTAAATTTTCGAATGAAATTTTGAAAAAATCGTTAAAAAATCAAAACCGCTAATAAAGTTACGCAAATAGACATTTCTTATGTAATTTTTCATTAGAAAACGATTGGCATAAATTTTAGAACGCTAACATGAACCGTTCTCGAGATATTGTACATTTTTCAAAAAAATTATGAAAAAGTCACAAAAAAAATTCCTATTGAGAAACATGTTCACTTTTCATATGTAATACCATGCGATAAATTGAGTGACATCATTCTCGTGGATCTAGCTCGTTCCATTCATGAAAAAATATACTTTGAATAATACTTTTGTATTAGAACGCCAATAGTCATTTATCTGCTGTAAGAATAACTTTTTTCTTAGTGCATAACGCTTGGCGAGATTTTGGCGACGAATTTGGCGGAATGTTGCCAACTTGGCGACTTTTTTGAAATGTTGCCAAATTAATGAAAATCTCGCCAAATGGATAAAAATGATGCTAAATCAATGAAAATGACGACTAATTGTCGAAAATTCAATATCTTGGAAAGAATATTAGTATCTACTATAAGAAAATCCAATTTATTTTACTGTAAAAGTGGTAAATTCATTACGTTATATAAGGAAAGTCATGTGTTGCCCACATCAGATTTTTTGTATTGGGAAATATCAAAAGAAATGGGGTTGCGCGACTTTAGAAACACCCTGTATATATATGTTTCTTCTATTTGTGTCCCTTTCGTAATTGGATTTTTAGATTTGTTAGTACCCTAACACGAAGGGAAGCCAGCTTATCCTTGAAATAGCTGTATGCTACATTGTTATTTTATTTGTGTTTGAAAACATTGCTCCAGTTTATTATTATTAACTAATTATTTAATAAAAGTAAGTATAATGTTAAACTGATTAGTTTTCCTACAGTTGCTTTCATTTTTAAGAAATTTATTTCTCTTTCTAAGGCGAAGTTTTTACAACTACACTTGATACAATAAAAAACATGTACTTATGATATCTACTTTCCACACAAGCACTTTTTGAAGAGACACAAATTGCACTTTCAACAATTAATATTAATAGACACACAACACCTTTAGCAGATGCACTCGTAAAAAGGCCTTAATGACACTTGAAATTTCCTTATAAGATGGCGACATTAAAGTTGAGAAACACACTGATCAAGAAGACATACATACATTAGCCATAAGATTGAAAATGCTTAATTATGTTTCAGTACTCAAAAAAGATAAGATGTTTGTCGAAAAATCAATTTCGAATTTTCAATTCCACCACTATTTCTTGATATGCTAAAAATGACAAAACTCCTCAAAAGAAGAAACACATTGATCAAGAATATATACATACATTAGACATAAGATTGAAGATGATTAATTTTATTCCAGTACTCAAAATATAAGATGTTTGTTGAAAAATCAATTTTGAATTTTCCAATTCCATCACTATTTCTCAACATGCTAAAAATGACAAAACTGAAAAAGAGAATGTGGTTTGAACATACCTATCACCTCCAATAGCAACACCCTCATACACTCCATTCGTTGCTCGGGAAACTATGTTATTTAATTCGTTTGACATTCCTCCAGAACGAGACACATATGCAACACTAAAACATGAAAAACATAAATTTAATAATTTTGCTTTCCACAAAATAGGAAATGGTTAAATGCTTAAGAGCAACTTTTTAGACCTCTGACTATATTGATTAAATGTTAATAAAAATTTAAAACAATTTGAAAATATTATGCAAAATAAATAAAATAAAGTGAATAGAATTAATACTGTGACATTTTATTCATGAACATAATCCTACTGAAACAAAGTAAAAACCTGTTTAATTAAAGATAATTCATGACAGAGATAATTCATGCATGTATATTTATATATTCTACTAGCAGTATACCCGTTCTTTATATGTGATATATAACAAGGAATAAATAGAATGGATACGCGCCAATTTTAATAAATTTTTAAATTAAAGATAGCCAAAATAGGTTTAAAAAGTCATTTAATGAAACCCCTTTTTCGACGTACATAAATTTATATAACAAAGAAACTGAATTCACAATTATATGCAAATTCCTAAATGAGATTGTGATACAAAACATTCCATTAAAATATTTAATTTAATTCATCTAAAAAGAAATATATGATTCTCTGTTCTCTTTATACAAAATTATCTTCACATTTGAAGAATAAAACGTCTTAGTCCCATTTGTAAACAAATTTACAAAAAGTGTGAAATTGGATCAATATATGTGAAAATGAAAGTGCTAAAATGGTATTGGAAAATACCCATAATACTTTTCTTTTGTCTCAACAATTAGCTAAACACAATATGAGTTAATTGGATAAACGCAATATATGAGTTTCAAATATCTTTGCCCAAATAAAGCAGATTAAGAAATTCAAAATATCAATAATTTCTGCAATCTTTAAACCTGAAGGCCAAAATTGATATAATCATAAATATATATTCATTTCTTTTATTTAAATAAAAAATTATATAATTCAATCAAAAATGCAATTCCGATAAAATTTAGTTTTATATACATCTCTTTATTATTTAAACAAAAAAATATTTAATAAAAATTGTTTGCAGTATAAATACATTTGATTTAATTCTGTACTAAGAAACATGATATATTTTTCTGCCGATCCGGTGGTCGAGCGGTCAGGGGCATGCATTTCCATCTGATCGCTGGATTGTGGGTTCGAATCCCGCCAGCGGGCATGGATGTTGTCATGTCGAAGCCAAGTCAGACTTCCGCCATTCGGGGAGCTTCTATAAAAGTGAAGCTGCAATTCTTCTCCCCTTCGCCATAGGATACCCTGGGGGGGGGGGGGACGTGGTGCATAGGTGCCCCTTCACCCCAGGGGAATTAGTAAAAAAAAAATGTTTTTTTTTTTTTTCAAATAAATTTGCAGAAAATATATCGTCAGCATAATGCTAACTCTATGGAAGGTTCATACAGTGCGCGAAAAAAGTATAAGGACAACATATAATGGAATGAAAATATATTTTATTTTCACTTCATCAAAATGAATTTTTTATATTTCTGACCACTAATATGAAATTATACAGTAACATTTACAGCACATAAAACAACAATTATGAACCTTACAAAAGTTGACCTTATAAAGATTATCACTAAAGAAAATATAATAGAAAAAAGTATAAGGACATGTTCTAAATTACTTAACATTTCTCTTAATAATCAAGAAAACAACCTTTGTTTTCAATCACTTGAATAAGCCGAGAGGTGCTGAAAGTTTTTTTTAAAGTGTCTATGGAAATGTCATTCCAAACTTGTTTGATAGCTAACACGAGATCCTGTTTACACTGATATTGTGCGCCATTTTTATAAACTTCTCGGGCTAGAAGGCCCCATAAATTTTCTATTGGATTGAGATTGGGACTCAACGCCGGCCTATCAAGTAAATTTACTGAATTAGCTTCAAACCAGAGTTTTGCACTCTTAGAAACATGTATGGATGCGTTACCGTGTTGGAAAATATAGTCTCCTGAAGTAATTGGTGGGGCCTCAGGTAAAAAATATTCACCTAACATATCAACATATTTGTCAGAATTCATTTTGTAGTTGATAAAGACTATAGGAGTGGTTCCGTTTGCTGCAAAAGCGCCCCAAATTATTACTGTGCCCCCACCGTATTGACGCTTGGAAAAAACTTTAGTTTTATGCAGATTATACCAAAAATAGAGAAAACCATCTGGCCCATCAAAATTGAACTTCTTTTTGTCCGAAAAGATTACAGCAATCCATTTTGGACCGAGAAAAATGTATTTTTTCTTAAATTTCGGTTTTCGTTCCTTATGTTCCTTTTCAAGAGGCAGACGTGACATTAACTTTCCATACCAAATATTTGGATATTCATTCAAAACATTTTGAACTGTTTGTGTGGAACATTGTAAGTCCAAATTTCTTTTAACTTCATTTGCAGTTTCTTTTTTCTCGCAAGCTGTTTTTTTTACAACCATTCTTTTCTGTTGATGAGTTAGAATTTCTGGTTTTTCGTTTTCTCATTCCATATATTCCAGATTCTTTTAGAAAATTATAAACTACCATTTTAGATCTTATAATTTATTTCGAAATTTCATGCCCACTCAATCCACATTCTTTAAAAGCAAGAACTTTCCCTTTTTCAAGGTAAGACAAATGAGTTCCTTTTGGCATCGTACAAACATCGTGAAGAAATGAGGGAAGCGTGAATTTTGTTTAGAAACTCAGTCTTTATATTTGAAATGGTCATTTTCTGCTTTCAAATATGAATATTTTACTATAATTTTAGATGAAAAACCAGTTGTCATTATATCTTTTTCCAAGATCATATGGATTTCAAATTTATAAAGTAAATTTATACATTTATTTTTGGAAAATTTAACTAATTTATATGAAAAAGAACTTAATTTTATCAATAATTTTACTCAAGAAATTTGCATACATTTCCATCTAAATAATTTCTACATTTGGTGAGTTTTCGCTTGTCCTTATACTTTTTTCGCGCACTGTATTTTATTAATATATTGACAACGCCTGGTTCTAGAAACTCAAAACATTAACTAAATTTTAAGTGGAGCTAGTTCAAGGCTACCCACAAAATTCATCATGGCCATTCTGTGATGAGACAAACAAACACAATTTGAATTTAATTTATATAGATATACTGTATCAGAAAAGTAAAATTATTTTGAAACTAAGCCACTATATTTAATTGTCCAATGTGTTTTTTGTCTTTCCAAACCCTCCAGAAGCCCAGTGACCTAGAAGACTAAAAAATTTAAATCTTTGCACATTTAAAATATTGGTTACAGCACAGAACCTAGCAGAGCTGTATTTTTGATTTATCACCTCCTATTGGGGTGGAGAAAATAAGGGTCTCAAAAAGTATTTCCAGACCCTTCAGAAGAAGAACGCTTTGTGAGTCACATAGTCTGGGGTCTTCAGATCCTTCAGAAGCCTCCTAGCGACCTAAAAGGTTGAATCTTTGCACACTTATAGTATTGATCATTAGATAAACATTTTTTGTAGCCAGATTTTTTTCATACTCCCCTCTGGGGCGATGAAAAAAAAATTTTTTTTCATATCCTCTAGAAATCCCCCTAGTAACCTAGAAGATTGAATCTTTGCACAGTTATAGTACTGACCATCAAACAGAAACTAATGTAGTCTGATTTCCTCTCTGACCCCCCCCCCCCCCCCCCTGTGGCAAAGGTTATAGGTGTTTTAAAGTTTTTCCAGACCTTCAAGTAAACCTCTGGTGGCTTAGAGGGCTGAATCTTTATACCCTTATAATACCGATCACTGAACTGAACCCAAAAGAGAAAGATTTTTCATTTTCTCCTGGAGTGGACAAAATGGACGAAGGGAGGGGTAAATACTAGCAGAACCCTCTACCTGGGCATTAAAAAGTTGAAACTCAACCATGGGGCAGAACCTAACTGGACAAATTTTTAATTGAGATGACTATTTTCATTGCTAAGCACCATGCATTGTTAAACAAAATAAAACTTGATAAAAAAGTTGCATCTTAATTTTTTAAGAATGCAAATTTTCTTGCTTTTGACAGGCTTAAATACTAGTGCTGTAATATGTTAAAAATAACTATATTTTTATAAGTTTTACTTTGAAAATTTTTTAAATGAAAATAATCACTGAATTTATACAATATATAATTTCACACGTGTGTGTATTCAAAGTTTGATTTAATATGCTGAGAAAATTTCAAATACCTAGCTTTTACAGCCTCTGAAAAAAAGTAACATAAATATAGCTAACATAGCATTATAAGTACAGGGGAGTACAGGTGCCCTTAAAATTTTCTTTAGATATCCATCTATTTAAATTAAATAAAAAAAAACAATCTTACCATCCTGGTCTATGCAGTTTTGAAGCCAAGATATTATCCATCATTCCACCAGTGTTTCCTATTTTGAAACAGCCTGGTTTAATACCACCAACCTACAATACAAAAAATGTCATTTATTATTTTCACAAACGGGTGACATTTGCTATACAATTGCAAACAAACACACAGCAAAAGCTATGAATTAAGCATTATACATAAATTAATGGTTTTAATATATTGTCATAATAAAATAAAAATTAAATGTTAAATAATATAAATTTAAAATTATTAAGGCACTACTGTACTAAACTATCTATAAGACCAATTAAGCTGTACTAAAATGATTACAAATAATTTAAAATTACTTACCAATAGTTGACTAGTATTAGCAAGCAAAAGATTTTAGAATTAAAAGTAATAATTAAGTAAAAAATAGCATTTCAATAATCACAAAAAATTAAAAATACACCAATTTTCAATATTACATGAATTTGCCAAAACTGAAGTTAAAATAAATGAAATCAACTCTTCTAGGAGAGAAAATACCAAATGAAATGTATTGAGCAATATGTTATGATTACTCTAATTTGTAGAAGATCCCCAGCAGCACAGTTTCTCGTTTATTTATTTTCTTTAGTACATTTTCATCACATAAGTGAAAACATAATGGAACAGAAACATCACATCTGTACAAGCAGTTCATATTTCATATTGGAATACCATGTTAAGATTGGAATATAAAAAGACTTTTAGTCATATTGCTTAAATTTTGTCTCAGTAATACCCATAATTTCAAGTGGTATTTCAGTATATATGCCATTTCAGTGTAAATACCACATATAGTAAAAACAAATTTAAAATCAAATGTTGCGGCTTTCCCCCAAAAAATTATAGTAGTTTAATTTTAATGAGTGTTTATTAAGGATTAAACATTGTCCTTTTATTATTGAGCTTTTATTTATCCATTATAAAATAATCAGAAGTTAGCAGTTTTTGAGCCAAAACCAGTCCATGAAATCTTTAGATGTGGTTTATGAGTATTTTGTTGGTCAGATGACAACTGAACAATCCATTTCTTTCACATTTTTGCGAGAAATTTTAATATAATAGTATTATAAGGCTATAGCTAAAGATATTTTTGCAGACTGCAAATCCAATTGTCTAACAAAAAAAAAAAAAAGGATCAACAATACAACCCCTTCGAATTGTTTTAAAATTATTTGACCAAACACACAAACTAAATAAATTTATGATTATTAAACATATTATTATAAAAGATTCCACAGAGTATCTATACTTTGAAACAGGATAAAGCAAAACATCACATTAGTTCAGGAAATTAATGTCTTGTTTTATAAATTTTTCTAAAAAAAATCCTGCAAATCTTGACAATGCATTATAGCTAGATGGCAAAATGCACAATTCTGAAATTTTATATATAGACTAATATGAATTATATAAACCCATAGATGTGCTTAGAATATTGATTTATGCTTTAGTTAATTAAATATTAATTCATAAAATTTGCTTTTCATTTGATTTCATAAAATGTAATGGGTTGAACCAACTTCCAACTTCTCTGATGGGTTGCTGGCTGAAGTATCACAAAGGTGGCAGCGGACGATAGTCCTTTTACAGAGTATTTCGTAACTATCATTATCATGAACCAATTGCAATAAAAATGTAATTATTAATGCAACTAATTATGTTTTACTGTTGATTCTTATAAGCAATTACACAAAGTAATTAAGAAGACTCAATAACGATTGTTAGAAGTTCTAGCATGCGAACTGTAATTGATAACCTTTTAATGTATTTACATTTGAAACTGTGAGAGTTGTACAATCAGTAAAATCTTGAAATAAATATTTACTTGGTTAATAATACAGCTGAAATTCAGTTTCTTACATTATTATAAAATGTCACCAATGCAAAAACAATGTTACTGAATAGCTTTTATAAAATTTGTTAAACATAAAAAAAATTATGATTAACATTTTTAATGTGCACATTTTCATTTTTAATCCCTTATTTAAAAGATTAGGCCTGAATAGAGAAAATAACCCAAAATTAGTACAAATAATGCCAATGTTTTTTTTATGTTCATATCTCAAAATTTTTATTCATCTACTTTCTAAACTAATGCATAAGTGATATGGTAACTCTTGAAAATATGACTAAATTCCAAAGTTGTTACTTTATGGCTTACAATCAAAGCCAACAACATTGAAGAGCAAAAGGGTGCATCACATAGGGACCCAGGACGAATAAACAGTTTATGAAAAGGTTAATTACTTAAAAGAAGTATTAGGGGGCAGCAGATTTGCTGCAGAGGGGCTCAATTAACTTAGTAGCTTAGTAGTAATAACTTAGTAGTTTACTTAGTAGTTTTAGTATTTTTTAGTCTTAGTATTTTTTTAATCTACTTTCAGTATAGAATAAGCATTAAAATTTTTAATGAGAAATATATTTTTGAAACTTAATATATTTAATTTAAAATGTGAAAGTTTTCACCAGATTCTTTATTATTATTATAAGAACAGAAAACATTAGTTTTTCATAATTGTTAATCCATTAGATTTCTTAAAAGCATGAACAGCTTCCTAAGGTTTGCAAGTTCCTAGTATTTAAAAAATTTCAAATATTTTCATGGCAGATACAGGAATTTTATTTAAAATAAGTGCCTTTGGAAACTAGCCTTCTCTTTTTGAAAAGATATCTTTTGTAGCCTATAATCTGCCATTACTTTATCACCTAAGTGCACCCTAGTAGCAAAATTCTTCATTGACCTAGCTTTGTGTGTTTGCCATAAAATTGAGAAAACTGCCAAAAATAATATTAATTGATTTAAAAGGTGCAACATTATACAACTGTGTTTAAAAATTTGCATTTCTGTTTCAATTAAACTTTTCATTTTATAACACCATAAAATCATATACATACTGTAGCAGGTCCAATGATGGT
Source organism: Amaurobius ferox (assembly GCA_951213105.1). Lineage (NCBI taxonomy): Eukaryota > Metazoa > Arthropoda > Arachnida > Araneae > Amaurobiidae > Amaurobius > Amaurobius ferox. The sequence goes on from OX578136.1 coordinate 12,507,729, forward strand.
GACTCCTTTTGCATCTGCAACTTTAATCATTTTTCTGGTCATGTTCTCAGGAATTCCCTCAGCAATAATTGCAATAACTTTTATCTAAAGGAAAATCATTTTTGCAAGAACATTACTTATAAAAGGAATTTTAAAATTGCTTTAAATTTAGATAGTTTTATAATTATTAAATATTCTAGAGCATCTATAAGAAATATGATACAATGGATGCATGAACATTTAAATTATGATTATAAATTTTAGGCCATTGAATTCAAATTTTCATATTAATTTTCATAATTAACTGAATATAAAAAAATTAAAATTATGCTTCAATATTTAAAAATATTAATACTTTGATAGAACTGGCAACTTTTTTTTTTTACAGAATTTCTTCAAACTTCTGAATTAAGGGGACACACATTTAGATGAGTTGAAATATGCAATTTTGTGAATTTTCTAAAAAGTACAATGTCTCAAAAATATTCTGTTCAAATTTCTTAAAGAAATACATAGAAATAGCTGACATAGTAAAAATACTGGTATAAGTACTACAAACCCTCAGCACTGTTGTCTCAAAGCTTTATGTTTTCCTAAAAATCATTTTTTGAAAATTGGCTGTCCAGATATTTTGGGCAATTTGTGGCAGATTTTTTAAAAATCTGACACAATTCTAGTAATACACAGTTAGTTACACAATTTATTTTCATTCGAGGCTTTCCTTGCAACTTCACTGTAAAAAATAAATGACTTTTTGACTGAAATTGCCGATTTTTGCTCCCACGACTTCTATGTCTTTTCATACATTGAATATAAAAAAAAAAATCCACCCATTTTAAGTGCACATAGTTCTAATCTTAAGATTGGCCAATTGGTAATCTTTCAAATATCCTAACAGCTGAGAGAAAAACACGTTTGACAAAAAAAAAAAAAAAAAAAAAAAAAAAAAAAAAAACCATTTGCAGAATTTGAATAATTTTTTTCAATAAAATGTTTATAATTTTCATTTCAATAATGTGCTTTTGAATGGAATAAATACGCTTGAACATAGTTTATCAATTTCCTGCAATCCAAATTCAAACTTAAAAATTTCAAGAATTCCCAGTGCATATGCCCACTTAAGACACTTTGTAGATAACTTTATTTATTCAAATTCAATCACCTGTAAGTTTAACAGGAAATAACTAGACAATTTAAAATTAACACCCATGAGATCCTGTTTCAAAAATCAAAATTTTGGTTTCAAGTATAACGGGCAAAAGGATTTTTACTTTTTAAAAATTTGCCTCATTCAAGGGAAAAACAAAGATTTTTTTTCAAGCTTGAGAATAATTTTTTGGGGATTTTCAAGAAAAAAAATACAATTTTCCCCAAGAAAGTTGACATTATATTCCCCCCAAGAATTCCAGGTTTTCTCTGATATGTATGAAATAATGTTTGCAGTTCAGCAGCAAATTATCCATTTTATGGCAGACTAAATAAGTTAATTTTATTATTTATTTTAATACTTAAAAGTTACTTAATACTTTGATGATATAAGTATATACAACTGCTCAATGTGCAAATGTGCTCATAATAAATACAGTTTTAGTATTCATAAAAACTAATCTCACTTGAGGATATTCCATTGTTTCCATAGTACTTTCATAGGCAGAACGCAGCGATGCAAAACTAATCATTACATCAGCATCTTTGTGCTTCTTCATTGCATCACACATGTTTTTGTACACTAAAAATAAATGATAAATTGAGATATTTATGCAAAATGTCCTTTTTACAACATACTTTGTTGTTCTTTAAATTTATATTATTTTCCTAGCAAACTACATGGTTGAATAAAGGAATCAACCGATTTCAAAGGCTAAAAAAAGAGCCTTGTTCTTGCCTTTGTTGGCACTGGTTCACTTTCTTATTTACCCTGGCAAAGGCCCTTTTTTGGCTTTTGAAACCAATTGATACCTATATTCAACCTTGTATGCTGTATCTAAAGAAAATTTTATTCAGACAGTAGGTCAAGTAGATTTTTATATTATGTGTTTATTTTGCAATGATTGTGTTTACATGTCACATTTAAAATCTTTATAAATTTTTTTTTTTACTCAGTTATAAAAACTGTAGCAAGTTGTACTCCCCCTCCGCATGCTTCTGCAAATTTTTGTGAATTTCTGGTTGGGAATCACAGCCCTAGATAATTAAATGATCTCATTTAGTGTACGAATAATTTTTTTATTGCAGTAAGGCAGCATAATGCAGGGTGTGAACATGAGTTTCCTGGGCCTAAAAAATATTTATGGAATCGGTATAGATAATGCAAAGCAGTCAAATGTTAATATAGGTAGTTAAATATAAAAGTGTTATTAAAATGTTTTGCTCTGTCATATACAGACTCTGCCCTAAAAACTTTAATGTTGAATAACATCTATGATTCAGGTATCGGGCTGAAATTTGAGCATTACGAAAAATGTAAACACTTTGGACACTCAAATAAATAAAAATATATGCAATTTTTACTTGTTTTGACAAAACAAGTAAAAATTGAAAGTGCTAACTCAATTTCAAAAACTGAAAGTGCTAACTCAATTTCAAAAACTGAAAGTGCTAACTATAAACTGTAAGTGAATAATTTGTAACCTTCTGAAAGCTCCATAAGGATATTTAATTCAATTATGGATCAAATTCTTATTTTTATTTTTCTTCAAAAATATAATAATTATAATTTCAATATTTTGAACCATTTTTAAAAAGATTATAATTTTGATACTTTTAACTATTTTGATCTTACATGACAATTTACACAAAACCATTTTAGTCCCATCAAATTGGAGTCACTGCCTATTTTTACAACTTTGCATCAATGTTCAGCATATATGCCTCTGTTCCATAGTGTTGTTGCTATACCCCTTAACTTAGAAAATGCTAGGTCAAGTCCAAAAAATCACGCTGCCTATAAATCAATGAGTCTACACTCTCCTGGTCTTCTACTAGAAGATCTAAAGAGGCTCCCATGCAGTCAAAAAGATGAGAGGGAGCAACCGAGGAGGAAGAGCAGGTACAAGGAGAGAAAATGGTCTCCTGATTCAAACTTAGTATGATCACTCCTTAACATGGTCAACGCTGTCTGAATGGCTGTAGTCTAGGGCCATCATATTGGAGTGATAATCCAGAGCTCTTAGCCAAGTACTAGTCAGGGATTGAGCTACGGTAGCTTTTTTTGCAAAATGTGATGAGTTAATCCAAAATGTGAGAGAAAATTTAATGTTGGTTGCAAAATAACTGAAATGTTTAAATATCAGCCCATCAGCAGATTCTGCTGAGGAGTTGATAGTTATTCTTCCCTAATGTTACTTTCTTAATCCTGCACTTTCCCAAGTGCTTTTATGTTATGTCTTATTTTTATTTTTATTCAACAAGTTCTAGTATGCCATAGAAATTGTGCCATGTCTACAAATATTTATATTGCCACCCTCCATATTTGATTTTCTCTATTTGTGAATTTTTCATGTCTTCTCCACCCTCAACCAGCGAAAGAAGCATTGACCACAAGCATGCTATATAAGTTAAGTGCATGGCAGAGAGTAATTTCTGAAAAAAAATTTGTTCATGTTATGATTTTTCAAGCGACAAAGGTGACTGAATTTCTTTAGCATTTTGCTACAACTTTTTTCCTCATTTTAGCTACAACATTTTTTAAGCTATCTTAAACCCTGGTACCAGTGACGATATAGGGGAGTATTATGACAATTACTAGATCTAATCAAGATTTGTATTTCAGAAGCAGTTCTGTTCCAAGTTCTCCCCCTACATTGTCAGACAAATCCTTACTAAATTAATGTACGAGTTCATCGATATAAACATATCAATGAGAAAATTTACAAAAGTATTTAAAGCTATGCACAAATGACTTACCAGGGATAAGGATCTCTTTATGTCCCCAATAAAACTTCTGTTTGTGATCTCCAGTGAAAGGGTAGACCATAGCTGCTACTGAGCACTCTTTCCGAGAGCATACATAGTCAAAGTCCAGCATACCTTGAACAGCTCTGGTCTGCATACCCCACACAATGGCTCGTGTACCCTTTTAAAATAAGTGAACAATTTTACAATTCAAGTTACTAATTTTCTTAAATAATTTTAAATTGTGCTATAATTATACAAGTTTCAAATATTTAGATTACATCAAAAGTTAAGATGACAAGACAAAAACACATTATTTTTTTTTATTTTTTTTTTTTTGCAAAAACTATAAAGGTACTATATGTTTACATTCATTAGACATGCCCGACCATCCAAACAGTTACCTTACACCTTTCTGGTAGGTCGGACGGTCTGGGTTTCAACAACAACATTCATTAGACATTTACATGCAAACTTCTGATTTAAAGTCTCAGTTATAATTTTTTTAGTTCTACATTTATTTAAAAATAGTAAAAAAGTTCTCACTTTATTTAAAATAAGTTATAATTCAGAACAGATTAAAAGTTTATTGATGGTGGTGTAGCATGTTACATATAAATATTGCTATATCAATGACGGGTGATTTAGGAAAGTTTCATATTTTTAAATTTGAATATTTATTCTGAAACTCATTTTCTAAAACTCAAAAGTGTTTTACTGTTCCCTTAGAAATTTAAGTTATGGAATTTTTACTGTTTTTATAGCAATTAAATTTTTACATTATCTTTCCTTTGAAATGCAAATTATTTTTAACAATAATTTTTTTTTTAAATTTTAACTTGCGACAAAAAAACTACTAACACCAATGACTAAGTCAGCTGAATAATACTAAAGTTTTGTTTCATCTGTAAGAAATTTTTGAATTTGCAGGTAAGTCAAAAACAATTTTATTACTTATTTTTGATGAGAATATTTATTTCCAGTCATTTCTAATTTGCATTTAGCTATTAATATGAATGAAAATTAAAAATACCACGTCTCATATTAATGCATAAAAACGAGTTATGCATAGTGCATACTTTGTTTCCCAATGTTAGTTTTGATTTCTGTGCCAAACAAAATCAAACCTATGTCATTTCTGCCATTGGAATGTAATGAATATGTTTCGTTAATCATGTTAAACAGCTCCGTCATTCATTAGAACTTATAAAAGACATAACTTATTCCAAGCTAAAGCGTCTAGAAATTATAAAATAAAAAAAATTCAAAGAAACATTAAAAGTAACAATTATCAGATATTCAGCCATATAGTACTGAATAAAAAATACCAAACATACGAAAATGATGACAAATAATACACTACATAAAAATACATAAAACTGCATTCTTACTTGAGAAAACAGAGGCTTTACTGTAGTTCCATTAACAGATGATATTGAGGAAGTCCTAGAATTATTCATGGAAGAAGATAAACCATTTCCTGAATCAGTTCTGGGCAGTTTATTGGGAGGAGCAGAGTGCTAAAATTTAGGGATACAAACATATATGTAAAACCATGTAACTTTGGGAGGAAAATGTAAAATAACATTTAAACAAGAATATGAAGTATTAAATATCATGCAAGACAAATAATCGGCTACACAAAGAAGAAATTTGAATATTGTTTAAAAAAAAAATCAACCTCAGGTTGGTATTTTAATTCTATGAATTATGAAATTTGTAGATCCTAGAAAGCAGAATGAGGAATTTGCACACGTGGGGAAAATGCTCAATTTTATATTTTCCTGGTAATTTTAGGCTTACTATTTTCAAATATGTCACATTAAATGTCAAAATGAGTTTGAATAAATTAAAAATTAAAGTTTAAATAAGCGAAAAATGACGCGATGTCATGTGATCTTGAAACGCTACGTGATTGGCTCTGACGTCACTGTGTATGAAGTATCAGTGTTTACGTTTTAAAAACAACGCTAGATCAATTCGCTTCCTCGCATTCATAGTTTAGAAATCATTTTTTGAGCCTATAATCTTGTGTAATTTTACCGTATATTTTATTTGTATAACCCATCCATTTCATTTAAGATGTCGATTTTTCCGGGATTTGTCAAAGGACAATTCGATAATCTTCCTAAAATTGACGCTATATGTATGTTTTCGTTTCCGGGAACGAATCACAATTTTATTGGAGCAGAAATGCGAGGAGTTAAAACTAAGAGGTATGTATGATCTTCATTAATATTGACAAATAAATCTAAAACTAATTCAAATGCATGAATAATTCCCTTACATTTAAAACTTTAATTTTGATTGCACATGGAAATAGTCGCACACTACAATGTCCTATTCTGCTTTTAAGCTGATAATTGACTTTTTATAGTAGTTTTTATATTATAATTTGAAATTATGTAAAGACAAATAAAGCGTGCCTGAAATACTCAAGAAATGTAAATGCAATACAAACTACAAAAAACCAAATTTGAATGACATAGTCTGATTTGTGAGGTTCCATTGCCAATAATTCTCCATATCTTCCTTTAACTGAAATATAGAGAGGAATCAAAAAACAGTTCTATAAAAACAGTTACATTTATAGTTTGATTTAATGTCTCTCATTACAAAGTTAAAAGGATTTATCGAAACTTAAAGAAATTTCATAGAATATTCTGTAATATGTCAAATTATATTATTTTGATATAATTGGAGGAATAAAAGCATTATAAGAGATAATTTATTTAATTTTTCGTCTCCCCCCCCCCCCTTCAAAAAAAAGGGAATATTTTATTTAGCAGATGAAGGGGGGGGGGGGGAGACACGGAGATTTTGTGTTCTGTATATGGGGACAAAAGTTGATAGAACCATTACTGCATAAATACTGCATAAGTTGATGATATAATGCATTTATATTGACAAATAATAGTTAAAGTAGTGTATATATATCAGTAGTATATATATATATCAGATAAATATTGATAAGATATATCTTTATTTCACAAATGAGGGTTGCACAACTTATGATCACAACTTATTTGTTACACAAGGAATGACAGCCATTTATTATTATAAATTACTATATAATGTTAACATTTCTATTTATACAATAGATATCATCAAAAAGAAATAATTATAAATCAATATGCCATTCTTTATTTCAATAAATTGTTTGGCTTAATAACGGGTGGCGCCAAAAACGCTGGCGTCATTTTAAAATATTTATTACTGCCACCTCTCCCCCCCCCCTCGGGCACATTCTAGCGCCATCCCTGTTTAATTAAATTGTGAGATATTTTTAAGGTTTGATTCTATGTTTTTAAAATTTATTATTTTGAGATACATGCTAGAGTATGTTTTATTATTCAATCCCTAACTTAACCACAAAATTCTTTAATTTTAAATTACTATTTACATATGATTATTTATAGTTTATTATTGATCCAAGCAAGATCGTATCCAGGATTTGATTTCGGGAGGGGGGGGGGGGTTAAACCCACATTTCATATCTTGATGGATCTTTACTTTTTTAATGTTAACTTTTTCATTTTGGGGGGTTTGAACCCCGAAAAAAACCCTTGGTTACGGCCATAAATCCAAGTAAATAATATTTAAACAGAAGCAAATGTTTACTTACCGAAAAATGATCTTCACAACACCAAAGAGATGTTTTATTCGATAATTTTGGATTTTTCTGCTCGTCCCTTTTTATTGCTTTAGTTTAGTCCATGCTATTCGTTTAATTGGATCTTTTGGAACATTAAAAAACAGCTTATCAACTGAATTAACCGTTGTATTTGTGCAGCAAGGTACTAAACAGTACTTGTAGGTCGGTTTCAGAATCTCACTCATTATAAAAATATGATAAATAAAATATTTTGTCGGAAAATCAAGTGAGCACCTCTCGGAATCCACAGAAAACAGTGTATTGCGTTCTTTGTTTACATCCATAGTGACGTCACAAGAGCGGCCATTACAGAAACAGCGTTTTCGCGCCGGATTGCTAAGTGCGAGTTTAAACATTTTTATATTAACTATCTAAGTTCAAAAATTAAAAAAAATATATACTATCATTTATGATTTTTTCTCTACTACACGATAAAAATAAGAAAAAAAAACGTGAAAATTCCTCATTGAGCCAATTTAGAAAATAGAATTAAAGGAAATCTAAATATCCATCATATGGGTATGAAATCTATTACAGGTTTCATATTTAAGCAAAGATGAAAACTTGAATATTTTTATAATACTCATTTGCAAGCATTTAAGAACAAACATTCAAATACAGTTAATACATACTATGTATTAACTAACCACTTAAAATTTAGAGGCTAATATGTGTATTTAGTGAAAGGTTTAGTAACCTTTCACGAAACAAATATTAGCCTCTAAATTTTAAATTTATTACTTTCTTTATAGTATGAAGAGTATTAAATGGAAACATATTTATAGATAAAAATTTAACTATTAAGTATTCAACCTTTTAAATATCTTTGAATATAAGATGATCATTATGTTTAATTATGCTTGTAAGCAGGGTGCACAATAAGGGAATATTTTTTAATAGCAAATTGCTAATCAAAATTTCATTTATGTAGCAGTTTTGACATTTTGATTAGCAGTTCACAGCTATATTATAGAATTATAAACCGGTTTGGAAATAAAGAGAAATATGCAAGCACGAGAGGGATGAAGCTTAAAATTCTAATTCGTCTTAAATCTTACCAACAATTTTCATTATAGGTCTTTCCAGGTATAAAATAAATAACTTGGCATCATGTCTGATGTTATAATAGCAAAAATTAAGCACACATCCACAACAGAAGGTCTTTATTTTACTTCCTATAAGACATACAAAAGTTTAAAAAAAAGGGCCAGAGCGCTTTCGAGCATAAGTACGTTCTTCATCAGTGGCTACTGATGAAGCTACTTTTTGGTAGCCACTGATGAAGAGCGTACTTATACTCGAAAGTGCTCTGGCCCTTTTTTTAAACTTATGTACGTCTTATAGGAAGTATAAGACGTACTGTTGTGGACCTTCTGTTGTGGATGTGTGCTTAATTTTTGCTTTCCAGGTATTTTATAATATTTGTTTTCTCAGACATTATAAAAAAAATCATTTACCATGAAGTATTCGAGTACTTTTAGGGACAATTTGAAATTCATTTCCCTCCCCATAACACTTCCAAGATTTTTTTCAGCATTAATTTTTTGCTATAATTACAGATTATTTCTTAATATACCTGTTACACGCTTAAATTTTAAAGTTTTCTCATCTTGATCTTTTTATTTTTTACTTTTTCAAGCTGATGAAGCATTTATTATTTATTCCTCTTTAGTTTTTAAAAGGCCGGCCAGTAATTTTTCTTTAATTTAGGGGTTATATAATCACCAATTTTTCAAGTTTAATCGCCATATAGCAACTAACGAGTGGGGGTTTTGAAGGATGCTTGTAATAAGGAGTGATGCACGTTTGAAAAATTTTTTTCTTTTTCACTGTAGTGATTTTACATCGTAAAATGCGATGCAAATTAATTTTTATATCGCAAAATGCGATGCAAATTCATTTTTACATCGCAAGACACAACTTTTCAATCGTGATTTGTAATGAGATATAGCCTATTTTGCACTCTGCTTGTAAGATACAAAATTGTTTTGGCCATCAAATTAGCATTTTCCTAAAAGAACCTTACCATCATTCCTCCAGGAAGAAGGAAGTTGGCAGTAGTCATGGTGGGTTCAGGCATTTCAGGGAGGGATTTCTTTCCCATCGCCATGGCTACAATTGCAGTCATGTGAGTTTCTGGCCCAAACACATGGATAGGCACTCCCAAAGTTCCACCTGTAACCATAATTTCACTTTTTAAAATATTCTAACTGTTATGTAAAAAGTTCCTAGAATAAAAGCCAACAGCATAAAAGAAAAAATATACAGGGTGAGTACACTTTCCCATCCAAAAAAAAATTCAAGCATTTTTCAAGTATTAACTGAAAATGGAATTGTTTAATACTGCAACATTTTTATGATATAATGAGCATTAACAAAGATTAACAGATCATTACACAAATTGATTCCAGTAGAAGCCAACAAATAAAAAAATCATAATTTAGGAATGATAAGTAATAATCAACGTCCATAAACAAAAAAAAATTGAGTATCTGTTGTATACAAATCCAGTTTATAATCATGCTTACCCCCCCCCCCCCCCTCCAAATTCAGCATACTTATTCTTTATTTTAATAATATACATAGCTGTGCCTGCATTTTTGGAGTTTCTAGGATTTTTCAGATAAATAAAAACATAAAATTGACACTTACAGAAATAATATTGAGTGAATTATTTTACTGAAACTTTTTGTGGAAAATTTATATTGGTGAACAATTAAATTTTTTTCTTATTCTGTTAACCCTTTCGGGACGACTGGCATGCCCGCGTGTTGGCTGCGAACTTGCATTCAAAGACGGACGGCACACACTCGTGACGGAGGAAAGTTTACCGTAAACGGCGAATAGCACGCATGCATGCCTTCACGTCGAACGTTTTAATTTGTCAACTAGATGGCGTTAAATGTCCGTGGAACTAACTTCAACGCATTTTGCTGATACATGACCTTGGCATAAGGAGTTTCAATGAATTATTTCTCCATTTGGAGCGGTGAAACATGATTTAGTAATATAAACAGACAGAGCAATTCTCGCAGCATCAACAATTTTATAATTGAGTTTCAGGTTTCGTTTTTATTTCAGCATTATGATTTCGTTGGTGAATCATAGGAATATAATAGAGTTTTTTTTATTTTATTTTTTTTTTTTGGGGGGGGGGGGGGGGGGTTAGAGGCAGTGAAATTATTCGTTTATTTCAGATGACAGAATAGGAGCAACTAACGAGTATTTTGTATTCAGATTTGTATGAAAAATATACATCAAATAGAAAATAAATATTTCTTTCATTCTTAAAAAAAGTAGATTTCTGTGTTGAATAGGTGATTTTTAGTGATTTTTTTTTCTAGAGGTAGGCTTAGCGCAAAAAATTTGCCGTCCTTTGGGAACAGTTCGGAAGCGAAGCGCTCCGTCTTTTGGGCCGCGGCAGTTCCGGAATGCCTCCGTCGCGAAAGGGTTAAGAAATGTTTATTACTTAAAAGTGATAAGTTAGATTATTTTATAACCTATCCAATCTAAATAATAATAAAATTAATAGAAAAATAAATTTAATAAAGGAACAAACAATTAATTTTGGATATTTTCATATCATTTGCTGCCATGGGATATAAGATTATGTAAATTAATGATATGAATGTCTTAATGTTTTCTTTTTTTAATTTATCAATTTTACACATTTTTCATGGTATTTAAACTGATTGATGCAAATATCTTAATACTATTGTAGCATGTGTCATTTAAACATGTGCTGACTAGACTTCATATTTTCTGCAAATTTGTTAACAATGGAACCAGACTATTTCATTCTCTAAATTTGCCTAAAGAAATTTTTGTACAGATATTCTTACATATTTTTTTGTTTTGTTTACACAAGGGAATTAAATTATTTCTAGTGGATTTTTGAAACTAATTTTTATTAACACTTTCCAACATAGTTGGAAAGTATTTATGGCTTTGTTCATTCTGTCTGTCTGTTCGCACGATAACTGCTGTAAAAATGACTATCAAAATGAAATTTTAGTATGTTGTTGAGACAGCCTGTGGGACATATGGGAATGTAAAAGAATAATAGCACCCAATTAGTTTTGGATTTAACCCGAGTCGAAATACATTGAACCCTAATTTTTCCAGCAGAGTTAAAATTCACAAATTGCTTTGAAAATTTTAGGAAATATTCAAATTATCATGCACAGAAGGTCGTTTGCACTTTATGGAAATGACTTTGATAATTAATTTTTATGCAAAAAGCGTGTATTTCTTGAGGCGATTTGCTTCTATCTGATAGTCTTGATTCTTAACTATAGCTCTAGCTCGAATTTTTTATGAAAGTAAACTTTGTCTTAGCACCGTCATGTCAATTTTATCCCACTCCTCTTGGGTCGTTTTCCAAAGTCCGTCCAGTGTTCTTGGATGCCGTTTTCCCACGGCTCGTTTTAACAAACTGAAAGTGCAAAAGTCCATCAGAGAATTGTCAGGGGATTTTACAGGTATTTCATTAAATGGGATACATTTTATTCCTGTTTCTGATTCTTTCTTTGCTAAATATGTGGCAGTTGACTTAGACGTGTGACTAGACGCTTTGTCCATATGAAGCTCAACTTTATTGATGTCCTTTCCATATAAGGCTGGAATTTCTTCTTCAAAAATTGGTTCTAAAATATTCTACTGATAGTAGAGTGAATTAATTTCAGCTTTACTTGAGACATTTTTGAGTTTTAATTTACCGTTGTAACAAAATCCTGTAACTATCATGAATCTCTTTGAGAACTTTTCTGAACATTGACAAAGCCATTTTGTACGGTCATTTTCTTCAGTTGAGCAATAGAAAATTGCTCTTTTTTTATTACAGTCACTTAAATACACCCATGTCTCATCGAGTGTTACACAAATTTTCATTTATCAGCACCTAGGTGTTTTTCATATAATTTTCTACAATTTGTTTTTCTTTCTGCAATATGCTTTGGCAAAAGTATATGAACTTTAGATTTTTTTTAAACATCTTTTTTAACTTCAAATCTTTATGAATGATTTTACTTACAGTGCCAGAAGACATTCCCAGTTTCAATGCAATGGATCTTTGAGTCGGTGGATTTAGGGTCAGAGATCATTTTTTAGCATCAGAGACTTCACTTTCTTGCCATTTACCCGCGTTCAAACAGTCTTAGGATGCGATTTTGAGGCTATTTTTTCACTTTTACTTTCAGCTAGACGCTTTTTCCCTTTCAAATTCAATATATTAAAAATACCTTTCTTTGAAATACAATAACCTCAATTTTTACACCACTTTACAATTTGTTGATAAGAATATTTTTCCTCGGAAAGCGCATTTACATAACCTTTGAACCATCTATCAATTTCAAGAGCCATTTTCAAAATAAATTTTTTATTCTACAGTCCAATCATAACAAAACAGTAGCAGACGATTATAATGAAAATGCCAAATCTTTATCTCAAAATGCTAATGATAAACAAATACAAAATCGTTTCCATAAAGTGGGAAAGACATCTGTAAAATGTGTAAAAAAAATTTCATCGAAATATGTTAAGTAGTTTTTTAAATTAAAATTGAAATAATAATTACACCCATATTATATGATAAGATCACGTGACTCATTGCAAAATAAAATAAGGCATCCATTTTTTTTTTCGCTTAGTGAAAATAGTGATTTTTATGGAACGCTTATATTTATATTTAGTGTTGCATCTGTCCTAAAACCACTTTATTTTTGCATATTATCTGTGTATCTAAATTCTGTTCCTATGCAATTACAGTATTTTTTATTTTAAATGATCATCAAACTTTGATTATTTCTACAACAAAGCCTAATGTTAACGTATGCAGAATGTACACAAATCAATGAATGTAAGATGAGTTGTATAAGAATTACTGAATTTTTTTAATACAAAATTATTTAGCCCCGGAGTCTAGAATGAGTGATATAAATGAAATATTCATTGATTTTACATAGAGAAGCAGATGATTCTATAGCATTTTTTGATGAAGTTTTAAGTTTCCAAGTAAAATAAATTATTGTAGTACTGTGATAATTTTAAAAATATCACCGCTGAATATATTGCATTTTAGAGATGTTTAAATAAAATTGAATTTCAGTTGGAAAGTATTTCATAATCAATGCTTTATGCATGATTAATTTTTTTGTTACTACTTGAAATTGCATATTTAAATCATGAACAGCACCATTTATATTCATAAGCAAGATATATTGTGCAGGTGCAAATTTGAATTTTTTTACAATCAGGCTTGATTATCAAATTTGCAAACAAATGGCATTAATACAGAGAGCAATTCAAAATGGAAGACTTTAGATAGTGAGTATAAAACTTTTAGCAGCATTTTTTGAGATGAACATCATCTGAACTTCTCAAATATTTAGGGAAGTCGAGATGAATCACTTGGGTAGTATCAAAAGATCTTTCAATTTAAGATACTATCTGATTTTTTTTTCGTTTGGAATTACATTAAGGTCCAATTATATCTTACTTTTTTCTTTTCAAACAACTGATCAGGGAGGCACTAGAGACAACTTACCCCATCCACTAATCTCAATAGGGGTGAGAAAAAAGCACATTTTGTCTCTTAAAAGATAATTAAATCAAGAATCATTCTTGATTGTCATTTACTCTCCTCTTAATATTTCTTTATTTACATTTTTGAAAAATGTACATATGAAGAACCTTACTAAGAATGAAACAGGAATTTCCTTCAATTAAGATCAAGTATAAAAAGCAGAAATTTAAAAAGTTTCAAAGAAAAAGTTCTTACCAATTTCACGCATCACTCTTAAACCTTCTTGATAATTAGGCCCTGCTCTTCGCACATAGATGGAAACTCTGTGATCAATTAATTTAGTTTGAAATTCTAGCAATGCTTTCACAATGCCCTATAAAACAATGAAATTCAAAACATAAAATACAGGTCTATAGGTTAAAAAAAAATAAATATAACAAGCGCTAATGAGCAAAATATAAATATCAATTACCTTGAAAGTAGCAGCTACATTTGTGAAGTTAGCAATTCCACCTCCTATGAGTAAGAGCTTCCCTAAAATTAATTTAACAAATCATATAGCTTGTCACCTAAAATAAACATCTGTACAATCCTCAAAAATAATTTTTAATATTCAAACATATGATAATTGGTACATATCTGGTTTGTTGAATATAACAAGATTGCTATGCTATTTAAAAGAATTTTCAAACCGGGAAAAAAAAATTTACACAAAGAAACAATGAATGCAACTTTTTATGACCTATTGGCACAACTAAAAAAAAAATAATAATCATCTGTTTATTATCATTTCCAAAGAGTAGAAATACAAATGGCAATATTTTACCTTCTGGGTGTTGTTCTTGAGTCATTAGGCCCAAAATGGTCTTGGCATACTCATATGTCTGCATCTCAGTGGGAGCTCCAGAATACTCTCCATAATTAGCCAATTCAGATGCTCCACCCAACTCACATATGGTGTCGCTGAAAAGAAAAGTTACTTATTTCAAAACAGGATTAAAAGAAAAAATGTTTTCAATGAAAAACCATAGTTAAACAAAAAAAACATGGTTTAAACCCAGGTCTGGAATATATATAAAGAAAAAATATAAATATATATTTCTGCTATAGTTTAAACCATGCCTTACATCTAGTTTAAACTATAAACCAAAAAACAAAACATTGTTTAAACTAGGAATAGACAAACTATGGTCTACAGGCCATAAACCACAACAAAACTGGATTTTTACAGTCAAAGTCGAAATCAATGTTTCCGAACATTGTAAACAATGTGCAAAAATATATGGCAATGTTTGCATCCTCATATTTATGGGAACATGTGTTTTCAACCATGAAACATAGACGTGATCTTAGAAACTGACTTACTAATGAGCATCAGTCTCTTGAGAATCACCTCCTTCCTCACAGTTTAACCCAGATAATTAAAAAATGCTGGAAGCTCAGAGTTTCACTCATCTCACAGCCCATCATTTTAAACCTTCTAAATGAAAATTAAAACCATTTAGTAAATATTTATCACTGCTTGGTATTATGAATATTTAAACTTTTAAAATGAATTTTAAAGAAAATATAAAGAATAAAAGCCTTTGGCCTGCCTATTTATGTTTTATTTTCATTAGTTTCTCCTGTAAATAAGTTTACCCATTCCTGGTTTGAACCAATGAGGCCAACCCTATGTATGAAACCAAATTCAATACACTCATGTTCTAAGAAGCATGACCCCACCCCCTTTTCTATTTGTCGATTCTGGAGACCAGCATTTTACTAACTGAGCTACTTGATCTTGGGCATATACTCCATGTCTTCCTTTTTTTAGTTATTAAGCAAAATTGTTTTCCCCAATAAACCACCTTTCTTTGCCACTTCTTCTACCTTTATGCAAAATTATCTCATACCAGGACTAATAACATCCCTCAAGCAAAAGTATGAAGCCAATCACAAGGAAAGATGGAAAGATCTGAAAGATGCTTCATACGAATTAAGCTACTCAGCTCAGGATAGAACCTGGCACATAAAATTGCATTGCTGGTTAAAATATTCAGATGTCAAGAATAAATAACACTAAAATTTAGTGATGGGTGAGTACTATTCATGAATGCTCGAATTCTAGAAAGTATTCACAGATCTCAAATATAAAATCACTAGAAGAAATTTGAATGCCTCAACTATTGTGCCATGATTAACAGTCGATTTTGGAATAAAAAATCAGGATACTCCATAAAAAGAAATTCAAAAGTTCCTAGAAGAAAGTTTGCGTCCCCCAAATGAAAACATTTTAGACTACTGGAAAAAGAACCATTTGTATCCTTTCTTAAAGGAATTACCTTTAAAGTGATTAATCATGCCACCATCAACAGATTTTAAGAGTGGACTCTTCGACATCTCTGGTTTAATTTGCAAGCAAAAAAAAAAACAGACAACATCCTGGATATGTTGATTAAATGTGTTGACATTAATTGAAAAACATTTACAATTATTCAATTACTGTAATTAAGAGTACTTAAATTAAAAAGCTACTGTAAAATAATTAAAATTTAAAATAAAAAGTTTAATTTCTAAATGTGATTTTTATTAACTTTTCACTTTCCTTTATTAATTTATTAATAATATCTAATGAATGTAAATATTTATCAACAATTTGAAATAACTATTTGGAATAATTGTATATTTGTTATCTGGTTAATATTTACATTCGATATTCCAGAAAATTGTTATTTGCTTTTCTCTAAAATTATAAGAATTTCTTATCATAGTAAATACATCAGATTATCTTTAGAATTGCTAAAATTACCTGTTATATAAATACTGAAAATCAAAGTAACATTACAAAACTTAACAGTGATACTTTTAAGCATGTAAGTATTAAATAATACTTTTGAAAACCCTAGCATTATCTTGGCATACATTTATCAATAATCTTAGAATTATGAACATTTTGTTTAAATCTGAACTTTTCTTTGGAAACTAAAAATATCAAAATTCAAACACAAGAAATACACTATTACAAAGGTAGTTGTAATAATTTTCAGAAGTGTTATAGAAATGCAATTACACTAAAAAAAAAATGCCCTTGGTCCAAGTCAATAAAAATGGTGCACCTGGTGTAAATACTACAAATGAAGTAACATTAACTGCATTAATAAATACAATGCTATTACTTAATGTAGTGAAAAAATTCATGAAAATGAAATAATGTCTAAAGCTTGTTTAAAAATTGACTCACTAATGCCAAAATTATAGAACATTATTATTTATACTAGATATAGTTAAAAGACTAATACCAGTCTTTAAAGGGTAAAAACAATAAAAATTCAAATTGATTTTAATTCTATGAAAGTCCATAGATTTATTTAATTGCCAAATGAAATAGTCATGCCCAATTTAATCTTAATCACTCAATTTCATTCACAAGATATGTGCAGAGTAACTCAAAACTCCATTTCATTAGTAAGGATATCATTGCATTTATGGTTCAAACAATAAGATATTGAAATCCTGATTTTTTGTGATTCAGACTGGAAAGATGCTAGAAAAATGAAGGATCTGACCTGATCTTGTTGCAAACAAAAAATCTTGTTTATCAATTGAAATAATCATACTAAAATTCTCTTGACTCATTAAATTTCTTCAAATATTCAAGTACTCTGATAGACATTATTAAAATTAACTGGAGCTCGAAAAATAAGCTCGAATCGACTTTCTTATACCAGAATCCATTTTTTGTAGATTTTCTTTTGATATGTATATATTATATATACACATATATATATATATAATAAAAATATAGATAAGGATATATATATATTATATATACATATATATATATACAATAAAAATATAGATAATGATATATATATGATACATAAATTTTAATCTTTCCCCAATAACGTGCCCTTTTTTTCTTTCATAACTATTCCAAATTCCTATTTCATGTCCAGTACATATTGCAGTTATATTAAATTCTATCCCACGCCACCAATATTAACAAAGTCTGCCAGCACTTCCTCTTTTCCTTGACCATACCATATATGGTCACTAATCTTAACCTCTGTGTAAACTTTCTCATATGAAACTGCTTCCCCATCACATTTTTAAAGCATAAAGAATGTGAAGGCAGTATCTTTCACATACCACCATATTCCTCCCGTCAAATGTAATTGTACATTATGTGAACCAACACAGACTGCATTGAGATGTCTTGAGAACTGGTTGCTTCCGAGAAGAGAGGCTTATGTAACTAATCATGATTTTCGAATGTCATATAATAAGGTAGATTTTTTGTGCCCTGAAAGTCTCTTCACTGGACTATTGTAGCCTATATTACATATATATATATATATATATATATATATATATATATATATATATATATATATATATATATATATATATATATATAATATATATATATTACATATATACATATATATATACACATATATATACATATACATATATACATATACACACATATATATATATACATATATATATATATATACATATATATATACATATATATATACATATATATATACATATATATATATATATACATATATTAGAAAAAGGTAATAATAAAAATAATTCAAGTAATCATGATATATATACATACATATATATATACATATATATAAGATATATCTGTTCCATTTTATAATCTTCTACGTTGGGCCATGTGCATAATTTCTGTAATACAGTATACAGTTATACACACAGAAACATAGAATTTCAGTATTACCGAACCAGGTATAACCCTTTAAAACATACATGGTTTCATACTTTTCATTTTTTCTAAATTATTTTCTTTTTCATTTAAAAAAATATTGGGAGCCAGGAAAGGCCCAACTCCATGTGTAGTTTTTTCAGTTTGATTCTTTTCATCTATTACACTATTCATGCATTTACACCATGTATATTAATGCAGGGAACAAGAGGGTTTAGTACCTAAGTACCTGTATTAGATATATGATTTATAATACTTTAATATAAATCATATTATATTAAATATGATGTAATATTTAAAATGGAATTTTTCTACAGCCTTTTGTTGAGTCTATTTTAAATTCCCATTTGCTCTACAGACCAATTTCAATAAAGATAGTTCACTGGTATTTATAATACAGGTAAAAATAATTCTTAAATATATATACATTTCAAATTTCACAAGAAAATTTTTGAAAAATTGGTATCATGAGTCCAAATGATTACAATTACAGCATATTACCATTCACTTTAAAGAGGTTGAAAAAATCCTTTGATACCATACTTGCCAGTGTACACCCTCCCCCCAGGGGGGAGGAGGGTAATAACATCATGAACAAAAATATTGTATCACATCTATTTTTCACAACAATAATTGAAACTATTAAATCTCAAGAACATTGAGTCATAAATAAACCCTTTTATGCATGATTTTGTCATATTTTGCTATGTTAAAAAATATATAAAATTTCGAAGATTTCGCTCGAATTTTGATAACAAATACGGATATAAAATTTTGTGAAAATCCATTAATATTTATGGTCACTATCGTGTACACAAGAAATAGACCAGAGACATACAGACAGACATCACTCCAAAAGCAGTCAAAACTTGTTCAGGAGGTCCTAAAACATATGTTGGCATCAAAATTTCGAATATTTTCATGAAACCAATACTTTTTTATACTATATAGCATAGTATGAGAAATTAAAAATGCTTATTTTGTGTTCTAGGGTGACTCAATTTTGTAAACACATCCGAGTCACATTTTTGACAACATCCCATTACATATACTTTATATAATAAAGAGAAGTAAAATTAATTTTCATTACACTCATAAATGCCAAGGATTTTTTTTCCAAAAACCCCAGTACTTATTACCATTGACTATATATAGGCATACTTAATTATAACTTTAAAATCAAAGACAACCAAAAAATAGGTTTAAAAGCCCTTTAATAAATAACCCTTAGTTGTGCTTGGTGACTCGTTCAAACTCCCCATGTATCAAACCTTTATACGATTTCCTGAAAATTTAGTAATTGCTTTATTTCATTTTTTGGTGACATTCATATTGGTTATGAACCTTTACTTTTATTGCAATTTGTATTTTATAAATATTAATATTTTAAATGCTTCATTTTTAAAAAATGTAAAAACACAATTTGATGATATGTAAATTTTGCCTGGCAGTTATGACTTAAATTTAAGCACTTGTTTGCACCATAATTTCACTTCACCACTGACGAAGGGCATAGTGATGCTCGAAAGCACTTTGGCCGTGTAATTTTGTATGTCATGGAAAGGAGATTTTATTAAAGGACTTTTAAACCTATTTTTTTGTATGTCTTTGATTTTAAAGTTTTAATTGGTTGACGAGTTTCCATGTTATTTTATACTGAATTATACCTGTAAATCACAGAAGCTCCTCCCCCTGCAACCATTGTCCATATTCGACCTTTCTTATTCAAAATAGTCAGCTTCAGGGACGCTCCACTTTTGGCATCTAAATCAGCAATGTAGGCCTCCTAGAGCAATTAAAATGAATCAGAAAAAAACTTCTCTCAGTGCATTAGAGTGATCGAAAAGTTGTGCACACCAAATTTTAAAGTCATTTAAATAATGTACCAAGAAATTGAAGCAGTAGGATTTTTTATCAGGTAGGTGGCACTCACAGACCCCTAAAAATATATCAAAAATATTGTCTGCTATATTTAATGTGTTAGACCAGTGGTTCCCAAACTGGGGTCCCCGGACCCCTGGGGGTCCGTGACGAGATTTTAGGGGGTTCGCGAACAACACGCAATATTTAACTAATAAATAGTTAGCTTTAAAAAAATAAATTCATTATATTTCTCCACTCTTTTTTTTTATTTTATTTTTTTAAATAAAATAATAATGAATTTTTTTTCTAAATAACTTTGAATTAAATACATTCATGAAATTAATTTCAAACTCATAGGTTATATCTTCAAACAGAATTAAATTGTTTGGGAGTAGGTTTCGTTTTGGCACAATGCCATAATTAACGGTGACGATACTGTAATGTAGCTCGGACGTCAAAGCACTTGTAACTTCGAGCATTAATACTACTAGAGACCGGATGACGTCATCTTTGAATAGAGGGGGGGTGTAGCGAACATCTCCCGCCTCTCCCTCACTGTTCATACTAAATTATGCTTGTTGTACATATCCAATAGAAACACGCCCTTGCAATATGGTTTTAAGGGGTCCGCGAAATTTTTTTTTCTCTGAGGGGGTCCGCGGACGGGAAAGTTTGGGAACCACTGTGTTAGACAATCCAATAACAGGGTGGGCACATGAAATTAATTTTCAAATTTCTCAATATTTTCCTGATTTTTCCCTGAAACATTCCTCCTCAAAAGATGTTTATCGAGGTCACATCGCCTGTTGATGCAAACTCTCCCTCCAGCCTCTTGTTCAGTAGTATATTTAAAAGATGAGTGATGGGTCTTGTAATGAAAAATGTGACGTCATGGAGCGAACAAGTATTGTTCATTCAGCTAAAAGAAAACTATAAAATGGGAAAATGAAAAAAAAAAAATCACAGAAATTCAGTTTTTACCAACTTTCAAAGGAAATTCCCTGATTATACCAGGTCTGTGGTCAGCCTGAATAAAGACATTTCTTTCATCACATGAAGAACATGTTTTTCCAGAGTGAAAGAATGTTTATTTCAAAACAATATTTCTTTAACCATTCTTATCAGCATGCCATTGATAAGATTATTACGGTCTATTTTAAACAGTTTAACCCAAGTCAAAATGGAAGGCCTGCCTGTTCATGCTTTGTATAAAACATATCCAGTTTTATGAAAACACTTTATGAAACTCGCAATTGTTGAATTGTTAGAGATTATGAGCATGGGTATTTCTTCTGAAACTCTTCAATGATTCTCTCATAAGAATGGACAAAG
The DNA here is from genome assembly GCA_951213105.1 of Amaurobius ferox. Taxonomy (NCBI): domain Eukaryota; kingdom Metazoa; phylum Arthropoda; class Arachnida; order Araneae; family Amaurobiidae; genus Amaurobius; species Amaurobius ferox. Next base: position 12,529,701 of record OX578136.1, read on the forward strand.
AATTGCTCTAAAATAAATATTCTTTCACACCGGGAAAACACCATGTTTTCATATTAAAAACAACAGACAACATTTTCGGCATATTTTTAGTGTATATTAATGCCATCTAGCTGAAGAAAATAGGCGGTGGAAATTTTAAAAACAGTAAAAATTTAGTATTTTTAGTACATTATGAATTTTATAATTTACGATGCTTTAGTTCATATTAAATACAAGAAATAAAGCCATTAGTAGTTGTCACTAAATTTCAAAGTAAATTTCTAAGTAAAACCAGAGTAAATTTTCTAAACTCATCTCTAGCATTGTAATCAAACTACATTTAAATATTAATTTAAAAAAAAAAAAGAAATTATGACACCTTTTTATAGCTGTAGAAGCCATTTACAAATCTTATCTATAACATATTCCACAATAATCAGAGATTAAGAAAAATTACATTGAAGCAATAAACAGTCAAAATACAGCTGTATTACGCACTTTTAAGAATGCTCAATTTTTTAAACTAAAATGTTTGAATTATAAGTATCAGTTTCAAAGACACAAAAATATAATTTTTGCATTAAGGTGTTGCAAAGACAGGAAACTTGTAATAGTATAAAAATACACATGATGAGCATGGTATGGTAAAAAAATTCAGTATGCTATACATAATTTCAGCCTTCCATTGCAAATAAGCATTCATAATACAGATTTCAGTAGAAAATAATTGTAACATTTTATATAGAATCATTATTCTACCACACTTTAACTATTTCCTAGATAACTACTCAGAACAAGAAATTACAATATAATTAAAATAAAGTTTACAAACCTCCGGATAAGCATCTCTTCCAAATGCTGGTGGGAATTCAAACTCTCCCCATTTTTGTTTGCATACAAAATCTGCTGTGGCATCCAATTTAGCAGCCAAATCCAAGATGTATGCTTTTCCATTAGAGAGCACTAAAATGTAGATTTAATAAAATGATCAAAGCAAGATTGAGACAATACTTTGATGTAAGAAACAATAGCAGATATGTTTATCACAGAAAGGCCATAAAAAAAAAAAGATATTCAGAATGTATGAAATGTTTACTATTTGTATCCCATATTTTAATACATATCTTTAAAAGGTGAAATAAATAACTAAAAATTCGATATATATATACTATATCTCTGAATTTCTATGCTATACCCCTTTTAAAACAGATGCACAAATTATAACAAACCAAAAATATACTGCCCTTGCCACACTGAATAAATATCCTTATTTTATATATATTACATCCCACTGATTCAAAATGCATCTGTGAATTACATGTTCTGAATGAAAACTGGATTGGTCTATTTTTTCACGAATGACAGATGTAATATGGATGTTATGGATGATCCAGTAAATATTACATCCATCATGGACAAAAAATGGATCAATCCGATACTCATTTAGGTACATTATTACATGCTCTAGATGAACCAGATTTGATTTCCACTATACATCTATAGATGACATAATATGGATGAAGTACAAATCCACATTATATTTATCATGGATGAAAAATAGATCAATCCAGTGTTCAAGATCAACATGTTCATTCATCACATGTTCATTCAAGATCAACGGGCGCGGTAGCCCATTGGTTAGCGTGCTGGAGTTGCACTCGGTTGGCCCGGGTTCGATTCCAGCCACTGCCAAAACTGCCGCCGTGTTCATGCGGAGTACGATCACGTTAAACATGTGGGTCCGAAAGTCCTTCCGAGAGGTTGGTGGTAGGGGAAGGAGGGTACGGTCCCTGTGGATGCCTACCCCACTGGGTTCCGGTCTAAATTGGGTGGCACTTCCCGACCGTCCAAACAGTTACCTTACACCTTTCTGGTAGGTCGGACGGTCTGGGTTTCAACAACAACAACATGCAAAGCTTTTTGCCCTTTACCTAGTGTTCATAGCCACCGTGATTTATGTTGTGATTTAATTTTTCAAGTTGAATCTATTTGTTCTGTATTTTTTATTCTGAAATTTACAGAATAACTATTACTATCATGTTGAATCCTATACTTTATTTTTACCTATTTAAACCTGTTAAAATCAAAAAGATAAACAAGCTAACAATTTTACTATACTGATACTGAAATTTATTGTAACTTTCAGATCTTTTGAATATTTTGCATTTTTTAAGTATAAGGGCAATATAAATTCATATTACGAACAGGGTGAGTACACTTTCCCTTAAAAAAAATTCAAGCACTTTTCAAGGACATCAATCAGCCCCTCATCATGAAGATGTATACGTTTCTGGGAGGAAAAATAAATAGCAGAAATTAAAGCTATTTAGACAATTTTCGGGAAAAGCAGAACCATTAGGGAAATTTCCAGGGAAAGCAGAACTTCTTAGGGAAAAAAAACCAATGCCACAGATCTGCAGAACATTTTCATTGCTGCCTTTTTCAAGCACTTTTAAGGACTTAACCAAACATATGAGAATTTTCAAGTACTTTCAAGGCCTTGAAAATGGTCAGTTAAAATTAAAGTACTTTCCCAATTTTCAAGCACCCATATGCACCCTGTACAAAGGTCTGCAGTAGCAGAATCTGAATCTCCTATTTCAGTACTTCTGAAAATGAAACCTAGAAAATTGCAAAGTATTTTACATAAAAGTATGTAAAAAAATAATTATCAAAGCATTAATTACTTCATAACTAGCTTTAATTTTTATACCAATATCTTAAAATAATAAAAATGACTAATTTATTAGATCTAAAAATGAAGAAAAATATAAAGTTATATTAATATTTTAACTTGCTAAAGATATGTCATATAATGGTTAAAGAAGTAGGTTCCCTTCTCAAGCAAAATATTGCAGGTTCAAATCAGGGAGGTATTAAAAGGAATTAGTAGTAGTGAAATATTGTCATACTGTTGGAAAAAATAAATATTCAGATTTAATAAAATTTGCTATATTCAAAGATTTTAATGTATGTTTATCATTTTTTTTTTTTTTCAAACTCTTCGATTTTTTGAATGCATGAGAGTGAATATCAAATAAATAATCCAATAATATAAATGAATAAATGTAATCTGGATGATCCAGTTCACATCCATTTTGCATCACTAGGAATGCAATCTGGAAGATCCAGTATACACCTATTGCCCATTCATTTTATGCCGCATAGATATCCATTAGTTGGTATATGAAATAAGAACTAGAGGTCCAATAGACATCTATTAAACATGAACTTCTGGATTTTAAATGATCCAGATTACATTTATTGGATATAATCTGCATGTACTGTGCTGTGGGTGGTTAAGTTAATCGCTAAAATTGAAGATGACAAAAGAAACAGGACATATCAGAACCATAATCAGATTCATTCCTTATATTGCGTTCTTAACAAAAGTTTAATATTTCTTTATAGTAATAATAAAATAGCTACATTGATGCCATTAAGATATCAATAACAACAACAAAAAAAAAACTATTGTGCATGTATGTATTCATTAACTAGTTATATCAGAGAATACATGAAATAGGTCTATTCGTTTAGGAATTTAGTCTATTTCCGTCAGCTGCCCCATAGACTAGAGGCATGTCCGCTTGCTCAGCATTCATAAAATGATGCATGTATTTCGTATGAGGTCAGCACCTCAAATGAGGAAGCCCAACTGTAGCACTGATGCTCTCTATCACATTAATGTGGCATTTCCGGCCATGCATTCCTATGTGAATGTGGCTTGCTTTTGTGTTCTCTATCTCCCCTAAAAGTTTGTACATAAAGTCTTGAATCGCCCTGTATATGGTGAAAATGCAAAACAAGCCAACATGTATGTTACTTAAAATGTTTAAAAAAAATATAACATAAATGTGATGTTTTAAAATACAGGTATAATAGCAACATACTGTAGCAAATAAAGTAGTAAATTGCAGCATTTCATTTTTGCATAATTTAAAATTTTATGAAATTTTTACAAACCTAAGGGATTGATTTCCATATATGTGAAGTGTAAATCCACATAAACATCAAACAAAGCACAGATGAAAGCTGCAACATAACTGAAACAAGAGATTTTATATTAAAAAAAAAAGTTTAAATTAAGAGCTTCAATATTATTAATCACTGTAATAAAGAATGAAAAGACTGCAAGAAAATGCTTATATTTTTAATGTACATAAGTATGCAAAATATTCACAGAAATTAAACTTGGCTAAAATTATCAAAAATATTCATCCTTGCGGTTTTTGCCACTCTTCAGCAAAGGCCAAATAATGAAGTGGCCAAGGTGCACAAAATTCTTTAAAGCATTTTCTTTAAGGAATGGCTGGCTGTATGACTGAAAGTAAATATTTCAAAATTTGCAATAAAATTTGAAATATTTACTTACCAGATAGTAACAGTGAATAGCTTCACTTTATCTTAAGCCACCATCGACAAAACTAGCTGCTTAGGATTACACTGAAGTGACTTTTACACAATAACAGAATAATTTGCCTGCCTCTTGCAGAAGCAGTAAAAACCATAAAATTAAAACAAATGAAAAGAGATACCCAAGTGTACACATTTTTGAAAGACCCTGTAACAGAGCATAAATTATTACACTGTCCAATGACTAGTTAAAAAGTCAAACTTTTCCTTAAATTTTTTTTTAAGATTTTCGATGAAAAATGTGTTATATGTCATAAAATGCAAACATTAACATTTCGTAAATAATGCCACTTGCTTCTAAATAAAAAAATTTTTATGTGGGCAGCACATGACTTTCCCTGCAGACTCATATTCACGTTCTCTTTATTTCTTCAATAATTCATTAAATTGAGTTTAATGGCACAAAATAACAGCCATAATTACTTTAACTTACACTGAATTTGCATTTTTAATTCAATTTTCACTTTCATTGGATAAGTGAACTTATTTTCAAAGGTGGCACAGCAAAAATGCAAAAAACTAAAATATCTCGAAAATGGCTACTTCTAGAGTACTGAGGTTGGTCTTATTCTTTTTGTCGTCAAAAATTAAGTATAAAATAAGCATTCAATTGATATATTTGAGCATATGTAATCTTTTATTTTTAGATTAAATGACTTCTGCGGGACATTTCGCAAAAAAAGGCAGATGCTTTTTTTCCCAAATCGTACTAAAATCTAATCAGCACCAGATTAACCTGCAAGTGATTTATCTACCAAATTTTGTGAAATTTGGTCTATTAGTTTTTCAGCTAGAGTAGATACAGGCAATTTTTGTGGGACATTTCGCAAAAACAGATGGGTTCTTTTATCCTGAATCGTACCAAAATCTAATCAGCACCATGGTTACTCACAAGTGACTTACCTAGCAAATTTTATGGAATTTGGTCCATTAGTTTTTGAGTTGGAGTCGATACATACATTGCACAGACAGAAACACATACAGACGTCATGCCAAAAATAGTTTTTTCATATTCTTGAGGTCCCAAAATATGTAGATCCGTCAAAAACCCGAATTGCAATTTTCGGCATGATTCCAATACTTTCCCTATACATTAACAATGTATTGCAGGGAAAGTAAAATTACATATAAAATAATTATTTCTATAACAATTTAACATTATATATATATATATAATATTGTAAATACAAAAGTACGATATGTACCCGATTATCAAACTAATAGAAAATGCCAAGTCAATATAGGCGCAATGCTGCACTATTAATGTCTTGTATATAAGAAGATCATAAAAGAATGAGATGTGGAATAAATGCCAACAGGGAAATAAAATGTGGTCAAGGGGGATTGTGATCCCTTGTTCCCGGTTATAGCCAGCTATTACTCCTAAGGAAACACTCCCGGAGCCGTTACGTGCCTGTGAACATATTTCCCTGGAACATCAAAGCAAAAGACATATACCAGAAGTGAACCGAGGACATATATATCGAGGACACAAAAGACATATAGCAGCATGGACCGAGTGGAGAGAAAATTATTCTCTCCACTCAGTCCATGACAGATGTATAACAAAATATATGAAAATTGCATTCAATAACTATCCATAACTAGAGACAAATCCCGTTCAGCTAGCTGAAACTAGGACAGGCTTCATATTCATTTCAATTTAATATTTCTTTATAAAAAAGAAAAAACCAACTATCCAGGGTGAGTACACTTTCCCTTAAAAAAAATTCAAGTACCATGTAATTTTTTTTTAAGGCCGTCAATCAGCCCCTCATCATGAAGATGTATATGTTTCTGGAAGGAAAAATAAATAGCAAACAATGTTATTGTTTATTGTTAAAGCCATTTAGAAAATTTTGGAGAATAGCAGAACCACTAGGAAAATTTCCAGGGAAAGCAGAACTTCTTGGGAAAAAAACAATGCCACAGATCTGCGGAATATTTTCATTGCTGCCTTTTTCAAGCACTTTCAAGGACTTAACCAAACATATGAGAACTTTCAAGGCCTTAAAAATGGTCAACTAAAATTCCAAGTAATTTCCCGATTTTCAAGCACCGGTATGCACCCTGACTAGCCAACTTTACACCAGGCAATCTCTGGCAAAATTAATGTTACATTAAATGAAATTAAATATTATGAAATTTGAAACAAGATATAAAAGAATGCTTTTGAAAAACTTTAATTACATTAAAATGAACTTACTCTTGTTTCACTGCAGGTAGATTTCTCACCAACTTTAATTTGACATCATCAAATGACGGTTTCATATCAATCGGCACATCAAGTTTTAAAGCCTTTAAAACGTAAAAAAAATGTTGAATAGAAAATAAACAGAAGCTCATATACAGTCATTAAAACTATGCATTTCTTAATGTGAATTACCTATAACATAATTTGATAAATTGTTAAATGCTATTTGTAAAATGCAAAATATTACTTGTATCTTTACCATTATACAAATCTTTCTCTGTAATTTTTGTAAAATTCATGGCATAACTCATTATGAGGAGAGAGACAAAAATATTTTTAAGAAGTATTTTAAAGATAAGATTGTAGGTGATGAAGCTAACAGAAAGAAAACGAAGTAAATTGATAATAGTAAACAATGGGGCAAAATGTTGTGAAAATTGATAAAAATATTATTAAAAACGAACAAGTTTCTAGATATAAAAAAATAAATATACCATATAAATTTATATGGCCACACCTTTTAATTTCATATATTATTTACATATTTGCATCCTCAATAAGCCAGGATGTGGAATGCACTAAAATGCTCTTAGAAATAATCTATATATCAGGAGCGTGCGGTGAAGGGATATGCAGCAGCAGTGCCCTACTCCCCATAAATATCAATATATCCATCCATTACAAAAAAATTTTATCATTTACACAACATTTTACTGCTTCCCGGCCGTCCAAACGGTTACCTTACACCTTTCTGGTAGGTCGGACGGTCTGGGTCTCAACATCAACATTTTACTGGAAATTCACTTTTAAATCACATACAAATTTGTACATTCATACAAATAAACTGTTTTTCATTAAAATAGTTTTTGCCCTAAGACAATCAGCTTAAGCATTTAAATTCTTGTTTGGGTTAGAGAATGTACAAGAGATCTTATTTCTTCCTGCTGTTGTCATTGGCAGAGTGCCAAGTACTTTGCCATTAGCGTTTCAGGGAAGCTAAATTTTGTCGCTTCATCTCACCACATAACACTGCTATATATATATACATACATATATCGGTAATTAATACTAATCAATCCAATATAATTTTATAGTTTAACACTTTCCTAAATTTTTTTTTAGTCTTCTATTATTTTTTTTAACATTTAGTCTTCTATAGGTGTTACACCATATTTCTTTGGATTATCATTAAATTTTTATTATACATAAGTGTAATATACATATATATATATATATATTACACTTAAGTACACTGCATGACCAAATTATCATTTGCCAAATGGCAATGAGTTTTGCCTTAATTTCATAGTTTAAAACATGAAGGTCAAGGGAAACTATCTCCATGATTTAAAAACTTCATTAAAACTTTTTATTTACATAGTTAAATTTAATTGTTTGATGCACGAAGTTATAAAATGATATTGTTTGATGCATGGAGTTGGAGAGAAAATGTGATATGCTGTTTTATACAAAGCTTTCTAAACACTCCTACCAAATGAAAACAAGTTAAACGTTTAAAAATCTATCTATATATACTAATTGCCAAGTGTCCGTCTGTCTGTCTGTCACGCGTTTTTTAGGCACTTCCCTAATAGATAGAGACTTGCAATTTGGTACACGGCTCGGTCGTTCGATAAAACCCCCTGGAAAAATCGAATTTTTCGAAAACGTTCTATAGAGGGGGTGCCCCACACCAAAACGTTCGAAAAATGAAATGACGGGAAAGCATGCTTTGTGATGAGATACAGATTTCAAATTTGGTGTATGGGTACATCGTTGGAAAGGAAGAAAGTGTGCAATTTCAGATTTCCAATATTTTCTACTTAAGGGGGGTGCCGCACACTAAAACGTTCGAAAGGTGAAATGAAAGGAAAGCATGCTTTGCGATGAGGTAGAGACTTCAAATTTAGTGTATGGATAAACCGTTCGAAAAGAAGAAAGTGCGCAATCTCAGATTTCCAATATTTTCTACTTAAGGGGGTGCCGCACACCAAAACGTTCGAAAAGTGAAATGACGGGAAAGCATGCTTTGCGATGAGATAGACTTCAAATTCGGTATATAGGTAAATCACTCGAAAGGAAGAAAGTGTGCAATTTCAGATTTTCAATATTTTCTACTTAAGGGGGGTGTCGCACACCAAAACGTTCGATTTACCGAATAAATGAGAAAATACGCCTATAAAATTTGATAGAGGCTTAAAATTTGGTATATGGGCTAATAATTTGACGAAAACGCCCAAGACGAATACAGTTTTTCAAAAATGTTCGTTTAAGGGGGTGCTCCAGAGTAAAACGTTCGAAAAGTCAATTGATAAAAAAAACCATGCTTTGGAATGAGATAGAGATATCAGATTTGGTGTAAGGATAGATAGTTTGAAAGGGCGAAAGTGTACAATTTCAGTTTACCAATATTTTCTACTTTAGGGGGTGCCGCACACCAAAATGTTCGATTTTCGGAATAAAGGAGAAACGCTCCTTTAAAAACGTGATAGAGGCTTTATATTTGGTATATGGGCGAAATATCTCATAGAAATCACAAAAAGAATACAGTTTTTAAAAAATGTATAGTTAAAGGGGTGGGTACTCCACACAAAAGCATTCCCGGCCGTCCAAATAGTTGCTCTTAGTCCTCTGGACGAGTCGGACGGTCTGGGTCTTCAACACAAAAGCATTCGAAAGATGAAATGCTAGAAAAGCATGCTTCACGATGAGATAGAGACTTCAAATTTGGTGTACGGGTAAAAAGTTGGAAAGGAAGAAAGTGTGCAATTTCAGTCTTCCAACATTTGCTATTGTAGGGGGTGCCGATGTCTCTCTATCTATTCATTCCGAACGTTCGAAAAGAGAATTGATAAGAAACCATGCTTCGAAATGAGATAGAGATATCAAATTTGGTGTAAGGGTAGATAGTTTGAAAGGAAGAAAGTGTGAAATTTCAGATTTCCAATATTTGCTACTTTAAGGGGTGCGCACACTAATATGTTCGATTTTCTGAATAAATGAGGCACGCTTCCTTTTAAATGTGATAGAGGCATGATATTGGGTATATGGGCCAATCATCTGATAAAAAACACAATACAAACAGAGGAAGAAGTGTGAAAATTTAGTTTTCCAATATTTTCTCCTTTAGAGGGTTCTGCACACCAAAATATTCAATTTGTCGAATAAATGTGAAATGCGAATTATTATAAAATTTACATTATTCAGGGATTGCTTATTGCAAGACCGTTGATTTTCAACAGGTATTCGGCTAGTTATATATACTAATTGCCAAGTGGCCGTCTGTCCGTCTGTCTGTCACGCTTTTTTTAGGCACTTCCCGAATAGATAGAGACTTGCAATTTGGTACACGGCTCGGTCGTTCGATAAAACCCCCTGGAAAAATCGAATTTTTCGAAAACGTTCTATAGAGGGGGTGCCCCACACCAAAACATTCGATAAGTGAAATGACGGGAAAGCATGCTTTGCGATGAGATAGAGACTTCAAATTTGGTATATGGGTAAATCGTTCGAAAGGAAGAAAGTGTGCAATTTCAGATTTCCAATATTTTCTGCTTAAGGGGGGGGGGGGGGGGGGCAGCATACCAAAACGTTCGAAAAGTGAAATGATAAGAAAGAATGCTTTGCGATGAGGTAGAGACTTCAAATTTGGTATATGGGTAAATCGTTCGAAAGGAAGAAAGTGTGCAATTTCAGATTTCCAATATTTTCTACTTAAGGGGGGGGTGCAGCATACCAAAACGTTCGAAATGAGATAGAGACTTCAAGTTTGGAGTATGGGTAAATCGTTTGTAACAAAGAAAGTGCGGAATTTCAGATTTCCAATATTTCCTACTTAAGGGGGTGCCGCACACAAAAATGTTCGATTTTCCGAATAAATGAAAAACGGCCCCTTTAAAATTTGATAGAGGCTCAAAATTTTATATATAAACTAATCATTCGATGAAAACACCCAAAACGAATATAATTTTTCAAAAATGTTCGTTTAAGGGGGTTCTCCAGAGGAAAACGTTCGAAATGTGAATTGATAAAAAAAAACATTCTTCGAAATAAGATACAGACTTCAAATTTGGTGTACAGGTAGATAGTTCGAAAGGAAGAACATGTGCAATTTCAGTTTTCCGATATTTTGAACTTTTGGCGGTGCCTCAAAACTAAATGTTCGATTTGTCGAATAAATAAGAAACGCGAATTATTAAAAAATTTACATTATTCAGGGGTTGCTTAATGTGGGGCCGTTGATTTTCAACGGGTATGCGGCTAGTAACTTTTTATTTATATATTAAAGCCAAAATGATTTCGCTTTTCTAATTAATTTCGAGATGGCTTTAAAACAAGTAGTTAGTTATAATTGTCATAATACACATTAAAGAACATGGAATGCGAATGAAACTGTTGAAAGAAAAGCTTTGAGAAATGAAACTGATAGACTTTAACACTGACTTTAACACTGATAGACTTTAACTGATAGACTTTAGTTGGAGAGAAAATGTGATATGCTGTTTTATACAAAGCTTTCTAAACACTCCTACCAAATGAAAACAAGTTAAACGTTTAAAAATAACTTTTTATTTATATATTAAAGCCAAAATGATTTCGCTTTTCTAATTAATTTCGAGATGGCTTTAAAACAAGTAGTTAGTTATAATTGTCATAATACACATTAAAGAACATGGAATGCGAATGAAACTGTTGAAAGAAAAGCTTTGAGAAATGAAACTGATAGACTTTAACAGGTTGAAGAAGGTATTGAACATAGTGTCGGCAAAAGAAGAAATGCAAAACTCTGAGCCAATTAAATTGTTAACATAGATGCTCTGAGCGGATACAACAAGTATAGTGAAAAAGCTTCTAATTTCACACTTAGCAGCACACTTAGATATTTGCATAATAATAAAAGGATTAGAATTTGATATGTCTTTTTTTCCTTTACAAATGCCATTATAGGACCTTTGTGTTGAAAAACACGTTTTTCTTCAGTATATATAATGCTACCTCATTTTAAATATTCCTTTTACTTGTATTGTTGCTTTACTGGTATTGATGTGGCAACATATTGATCTATTTCAACAACATACAATGTATGGTCACCATTATTTTTTTTCCACTATAAAAAGATTTTGCATACTGCAGTACTTGCACAAATGATTGTTAGTTGAAATGCTGTCAAATGTTGTAATTCTGAATAATAATTAATAATTATTAAAAAAAAAATCTAGTGGTCCGATTAAACAAATAAATGTAGTACAGGAAAATTTAATGGCTATGGCCTTTAATTTGATATTTGGCTTGTATTTTTAAATTAAATATTAACTAAGATTTTGAATGCCCAGTAAAAACTTTTCCCTTTTCTTTATATAAGGGAAAACTAAGCACAAATAAAGTTACAAATTTAATTTGTGTTGTAACTTAATCTGATTTTAATTTTTCTTTATCCATTGCACAATGTATTTAAATTTTTGATAAACAATTGTTTTAGGGTGCAATAAAGTTAAAGTGTTTAATTTAGACAAAAGTAGTAAAAAAATTTAACACATTCTGCCTTTACTAGATATAGAGTTGACTCACCTTAGCATCAACATCACCAATATCCACTCCACCCTGATGATGAAACAGAATGGTATCAGCATACCTATGAGAATAAATACAGACATATGCCTCTTCGTCCTAAAAATTAAAAATACATTATATAATTTTAAAACAATAGGCAATTCAAATAAAGCAATTCAAAGATTAATGAAAATAAACCAGGCAAAAGAAGGGTTTAAGACAGGGTTGCCGTTTTCACAAAATGGAATATATAACATCCTAATACAAAAGCAAAAATAATCACTTTCTAAATTACAAGTGTCAAATTCATTTTATTCATATACTCCCAACAATGTTCATATGAGGTGCACATAAGATATGTCTTATATACTTGTGGACTACTTAACTTGATCATGCAGAACCAGTAAAAAGTCTCAATTGCATAAATCTAACACTCTGATTTGCTATGGTTGAATTCATCTGCCATTGTATGCAAAACTTTTGCATAAGCACGAACGTTAAACACTGCAAAATTATTTTAGCTTGAAGTCTGCACTTAATATAAAGCACTGACGGATATGATAAAGTTTAAATTGCACATTAAAAATGTTTCTATATTTTAATAAAATGCTTCTATGTTCTATATACAACAGCTTAAGTGATTTTAAAAATTCATGAAATCCAAGATGGAACAAATATACTATAAACAAAAAAGGCAGAAAATTTTGGACGCAAAGGGAACTTTCTTCTTTTCTCTGGCTTGACCTCAGGGGTTGCAAAAAGGAAAGTAAAAGGAGCTCTTTAGGTGTTGTTTGATTCGTTGAAAGTACTACGATGTGCATAGTCAGTAAAATAAAAAAAATATACCAAAATTAAAACTGCAAAGCAATTAATTTTACAATAAATATTCAGCATTTTTAAATATTAATAAACATTTTTATTCATCATTCATTCTTTCTAACATATGCTTGTAGCATTTTTTTACATTTTTATGATGGAAGGATCCACCTAGCAGTTTAAATGCATAAAATCAAGTAAAGTTATCCCTGGGTATAATAGAAATAACCATAACAGGAAAGAGAAGCACCTTATTAGTCACATTATTAGTCAAGCCGAATGTAGAAATTTCAAATTCTTCTGGAATTCAGCTACTTGCAATAAACATATGCCAAGAACGAAGTGATTTACACTTATCAGAAAACTGGCCTATTTTTTACTTTTCCTGCACTATATGATGTTATTGGAATGCCATCTGAAATTAAAACTCAAGTTTTTGACAGATCTGCACATTTTGGTTTACATAGAACATAAATACACTATTTTTAAAAATAATGTCTATATGTGACTATATAAACCAGTCTAAATAAAAAATTATTCGACAAAATTGCATGACATTTTTAACACTTTACAACAAAGTTGAAAAGTGTTTATGAATTTGTTCATTCTGTCTGTCTGTCTGTCTGTTAGCACGATAACTGCCGTAAAAATGACTTAATCAAAATGAAATTTTAGTATGTTGTTCAGACGATTCGTGGAACCTATGGGAATATAAATGAATAATATCACCCAATTAGTTTTGGATTAAACCCGGGTTAAAAAAATGAAATATGTTGAACCCTATGGGACCTAATTTTTCAAACATTTTTTAAGCGGATTTAAAATTCACAAATTGCTTCAAAAATTTTAGGTAATATTCAAATTATCCCATAAAATATATAAAAAAAATTTCAGCAAAATATATTCAGTAGTTTTTTGAATAAAAATTAAAATAATAATTACATCTCTTATATGAAGCAATCACGTGACCAAAGATCATGTGACCCACTTCAAAATGAAATATGGTATCCATCTTGTCTCAAAATCGTGATTTTTAAAGATCTTTTTAATTCATATTGAGTGTTGTATCCATCCTAAAACCGCTTTATTTTTGCTTAAATTCTGTGCATCTACATACAGAAACAACGCAATTACAATATATTTGAGTTTAAATGATCATCCAAATTTGATTATTTCTACAACAAAGTCTATTTTTCACTTATGTAAAATGTAAACAGCAAAATATGTAAGATGAGTTGTATAAGAATTACTGCATTTCTTTAACACAAAATTATTTAGCTCATTGAGTCTGCATAGCTGATATGAATGAAATATTCATTGATTTTACAGAGAGGACGATGTTTTTCGATGAAATTTTAAGCATAGAGTTTAATTACTTGTTCCTCCATGGTCTTCAGTTTTTAAATAAAATAAATTATTATAGTATTGTGATGAATGAAATGAATGGGAAAATGTTATCAATGAAATGCTGCTTTTATAGAGAGAGCCAGGCGTGTTATATTTCGATGGCCTCATTTGAATAAATTGCAGCTGTTTTTGATGAAGTTTTCAAATATATTAAATTATTGTAGTATTATGATAATGTTAAAAACATTACCGAGAAGCCAAGCAATTTATATTTAATTGACGTCATTTGAATGAAGTTCATTTATTTCGATGAACAAGTTTTCAAATATAATAAATTAATGTAGTATTGAGATAATTTTTAAAATATTACCGAGGAATGTATCACATTTTAGAGATGTTTAAATGAAATTGCACTGAAGTTGGAAAGTGTTTCATAATCAATGCTTTATGCATGATTGATCTTTCTTGTTTATTTTATTCACTTGTGGGTCATCCTGGTGATAACATTTCGGTACAATTTGGAAAAATAGAACAGACCATTTGTTTTTAATGGCTGGCAAAAATCAACAAAATCTGAAATAAAAGACTAATATTCTTAAATGATTAATTAAATGCTTGTTTCATATTTAACTTTTGATGACAGAATAAATAAAAACAGCACTATTACTCCCAGATAACTGTTCTCAAGATATTTCAGTGCTTGAAATTTTGAAAGTCACTTAAGAAGAAAGGGGAGGGGGGGGGATGTTTTCATGCAACAAAGTATATACTTTCAAAAATGTATCAAATTTTGTGCGATAAAACTGAAATTAAGATATAAAGAAAAATGAGTATGAGTGCGTAGGAAAAGACATTCTTGATTGTACATAATTTTGTCACAAACACTAACATATACATTGTTTCATAATATTGTTGATATTAAAAATGAATATCCAAAAAACAACACACACACATCTTTTCAAAAGTGTTTAAAATAGGTTCAAAAGGTGTTAAAATGTACTTATCTATGAAAATCGCGAATTAGAAAATTTTGGAGAAAACAATACTTACGAATATAAGAAAGATACAATAAGAAAGATATACTATACAATATAAGAAAGTAAAAATTTTGAGAACATTTTAGCACCAAGGCATAAAGAACAGCAGTACCAACATGAAAATATTTCCTTTTATGTATTGAGTTAGATAAAAAGAAAACTGAACTAAATGAAATATTCAGACACATGTTTATATAGAACATATAGGACCTATAAAATATATGTATACTATGTATGTATTTATAGAACATACCTATAAATACATACATATAAAAACCAAAACAAATTCTAATTTCAAAAATAGGGTTAAAATTTCATCGCTCAGCGACTCACATAGAAACACTGCATAGTGCCACTTTCAAAGCATGAGTTACTTTGCAAGCTGTGTTACACATTTCATTGGAGTACAAAAGATAAATTTTATTTAAATTTGCTGATCTTTACTCAAAGCTTATTGGGGAAAAATAAAGTTTGTTCTACATGAATTAGTATACTGTTGCTCTTTGACCTAGAAAATGCTAGGTCAAGTCCAAAAGATCACCCATAAAGCAATGAGGCTACTTTCTTTTAGTCCTCTACTAAGATTTAAAGAGGCTCCCATGCAGTCAAGAATATATTAAATTAGTATGCATTAGACATAAAAGTTCCATTAAAAATATTTAAAATGAAACAAGCATTTTATTGCTAAAAATAATACTTAAATTACACCAAGCTAATAACTCAAGAATAAGTATTACACAAAACAACAGAATGTAGATGTATATGCATACACCAGATACATTCCAAATCTTAGACGATTTTGCATATACTTTTCAGACTAAGTAGGTAGCTCTTTCATTGATACAAATAAAATTATAAAATGCTTATTTTATCATTTGAAAGCTATGCTGAAATAATTCACGTTAATAATTTTCAACCCTAGCACATTTTTTTTTAGCTATACTAATATATGTATAGAAAGCAAAATATAACAAATATGTCATAATTAAAAGCACTTGAAACAGTACATCTAAACAAATACATACTTGTGCATGAGGTACAAATGGTTCAATGATGAAATTATGCAGTCTCCCAGAAGCTCTTTCAACCTATAATTATATACATTATACTATTTAATACTTGCAGGCTAACAACTGAAACTTCATTCCAACAGCTAAACAGGGCATTTAAAACATGTACAAATTACACTGATACCTGGCAACCAAGTATACTCAAAGACCATCTCTTGAACAAACCATTATTCTAACAAAAAAACTAACTCCACAGATATAATTTCCGGTAATATGAGGAATTCAATCAACCTCCCACTTGTTTCAGTTTTTTTTTTGTGTTAATCTACAAGAAAAATCCCAAGTCCCTAATTCATTTAGTTTATGGTATTTTTTTCCCACTGCTTTTTCCATGCATAGATGCTGAAAGGGAGAAAGTTTGTGCTTTTTTAAAAGTTCAATAAAATAATTAGAAGCACTTCTAATATTTCTGTAAAAATAAGAAATTTTTCAATAAATACAATGATTTATTTATCATTTATTTAAGCACATGTTCACACCTTATTTATACTTTGCCACTGATGAAGGGCATAAATTTGCCCGAAAGAGCGAAGGCCATGTGGTTTTATAAGTCATAAAAAGGAGATTTTAATAAAAGACTTTTAAATTTATTTTTTGGTTGTCTTTGATTTTCAATAAATACAATCATGCCTCCATATCTGTTGATTCAGTATCCACGTTTTCAGTTATCCGTGGTTTACCACAGCCCAATAAAAAAAAATCAGAAAATTAAGAAATAAATGGTTTATTAGTTTCAAACTAAAACTAGGGATGCATATTTTGAGTAAAATGTTGGGCATATTTTTTTACGAATAATTTTTTCATCGCAGGTTATGCACAGGAATACATACTTAGAATAGCTATTATATAATGTCGAAAGCCTAGACCGTCCGGCTCGTCCTAGGACACAGAGTAGCAAGATGGGCGGCCGGGAAAAAGCTATTATATCTATATAATAAAAGGCAATGTCTGTGTGTCTGTCTTATACACTATACGTTTCGCGACCGCGCGTCGGAGAGCTACGAAATTTGGCAATCGGAGACCCGGGGGGGAGGGAAGGGGACACGTGAAAACCGATTTTTAAAATTTTAATTATTTTTTTATTTATTTAATGTTTTATGCGATTTCGACCGTTTTTTGCCCTTTTTTCTCCACGATCCAGACATCGTAGAAAAAAACAAATTACACCATCGGAAAGAGCAGAGAATTTCGAGTAAAAATATATCAATTTCAAATCTGAATTTCGATTTCTAATATTTTTTAAAGATTTTAAAACAAAAGTCACTTTTTGCTCAAGAAAACGATTTTTGGTTTTTAAATTCTCGCATCGTGAAAAGTACTCATAATTTCGACTAATAATTTACATTTTCAGAAAGGTCAAACATCTGGCATTCTTACAAGTCCAATCTGGTCCAGAAATAATGAAAATTGCCTTCAGGATGGCAATTTTAAAGACGCCATGATTTTAAATTTGTCGGCTACCGGCTCAGTTCCTCAAAGGCATTTTCCCCCCATCCGCATTAGTTTCTTCCCCGTCTCCATGGAGACCGCGCTTTCGGTTTTAACTGAATTACGAGCATAAGTGTTGTATACATCGGGCGAAATTATTATATTTATATGATATTTTAAATGGATATTTTTAAATGGATATTTTAAATAATTTAAATGATTGAATTATGGTGGTTTGAATTGTGGTGATGTATTTGAAATTATTATATTTATGGATTGGTGGAACGATATGGTTGATTTTTTTATTTTAAATGGATATTTTAATTTATGGATATTTTAATTTATAGATATTTTAAATGGATATTTTAATTTTATGGCTATTTTAAATGATGGAACGATGGAACGAGGATGGTGGAATTAAGAGCCTAGCATATGGTCGTTATAAATTTAAATTAGCGCGCGGGAAGTTAGCGCGCGAGAATTGCACTCGGTAGGCCTGGGTTCGATTCCCGCCACTGATGCGGAGTACGATCACCTTAAACATATGGGTCGATAATTCCTTCCGAGAGGTTGGTGGCAGGGAAAGGAGGGTACGGTCTCTGTGGATGCCTCCCCCACTGGGTCCTGGTCCAAATTGGGTGAATAAAAAGAAAGTTATGGAGATTGTCGCGGAGGGCGCGGTAGCCCAGTGGTTAGCGTGCGGGAATTTCACTCGGTAGGCCCGGGTTCGATTCCCTCCACTGACAAAACTGCTGCCGTGTTCACGCGGAGTACGATCACGTTAAACATGTGGGTCCGTAAGTCCTTCCGAGAGGTTGGTGGTAGAGGAAGGAGGGTACGCACCCTGTGGATGACTTTCCCACTGGGTTCCGGTCTAAATTGGGTGAATAAAAAGAAGGTGATGGAGATTGTCGCGGAGGGCGCGGTAGCCCAGTGGTTGGCGCGCGGGAATTGCACTCGGTAGGCTAGGGTTCGATTGCCGCCACTGCCAAAACTGCTGCCATTTTCACGCGGAGTACGATCACGTTAAACATGTGGATCCGTAAGTCCTTCCGAGAGGTTGTTGGTAGAGGAAGGAGGGTACGGACCCTGTGGATGCCTCCCCTACTGGGTTCCGGTCTAAATTGGGTGAATAAAAAGAAGGTTATGGAGATTGTCGCGGAGGGCGCGGTAGCCCAGTGGTTAGCGCGCGGGATTTGCACTAGGTAGGTCCGGGTTCGATTCCCGCCACTGCCAAAACTGCCGCCGTGTTCAGGCGGAGTACGATCACGTTAAACATGCGGGACCGTAAGTCCTTCCGAGAGGTTGGTGGTAGGGGAAGGAGGGTACGGTCCCTGTGGATGCCTCCCCCACTGAGTTCCTGTCTAAATTGGGTGGCACTTCCTGGTAGGTCGTTCCTTCTGGTAAGTCGCGCCAGCGAGTGTGCCACGGTTAGAATTTGCCACGGTCAGAATTTTCAAGGGTAGCGAACAGGCTGGTCGCCAAAGGCGGCTAGTAATATAATAAACCATTTAATCATTGTTTTGATGGAAATGGGTTTTTTTTCTTTATTTGTCTATCATCTTTTGAAACTGCACCTGATACTGTACAGTAGTGCTTCTCATTTTTATATTTGCTCTCCCTCCTCCTTTTTCCCATATCGATTTTAGCCGCACCCCCTTCTAGTAAACCCTGCTAAAACAGTCCTAAAAAGTAATATAATAGGTGCTTTCCAGGTAAGCATATTCCTTCCGCACCCCCCTTCAGATATTTTATGTCCCACTAGCATCTCTTGAGGATTAGGATAAAACTTCAAAATCCCTTACTTTCTTATGTACAAAAGAGAGAGAATGCAAGTACATTTTAAATGTACAATGTAGTGCACAGAATGTACACTTTATTATTTTATTTAATGCTTACTGTGCATAATTTATCAATTAAACTATATTTATGCATAATATACGAATATCATGTTATATATAGCATTTGGAATTACCCACGGTTTCAAGTAACTGCAGTAGTTCTTGGAATGTATAACCCGCAGATATGGAGGTATTATTCTACTTCTAATTATTTTATCAACTTTTTAAAATGACACAAACCTTCCCCTTTTTAAAATATTTATGCTTAATAAGAAACAGACAGAAAAGTATCATAAAAAAATTAATTACACTGTGGAAGAAAATGGATTACACTTTTTCATACGTTAACATGGGAAAACATAACTCAAAAAGGAAAGGTAAACATCCTCTTAAGCAACAAGCAAGTTATCAATCCAGTGACAAAAGGAGCTGTGGATAGCTGCATTATTTAGGTTTCAGTGTAGTAAAATTGAATAATTTATTAGGAATCAGAATCTATAACAAATATTTTATAAAATTCAATTTTTACACCATCAAAAATTTAATTGTTTAAAAAATCGGAGAATAGATACTAATTAAACTTTATACTAAGCAATGGTATAAACATCTATCATAATTTAAGTATAAAAAAATAAAAAGTAGTGAATAACTGTTACTTATTTGAAACATCCTTTCTTTTGCATATTTTGAATGGGGAAAGGTTGATATCTGTTGTGTGTGATTATTGTACAAGATACATGGGGAAGTATACAATATTTTTTGGTTTATTTATTTTTTAACTATATAGTTTTGATAAATTAATAGAACACAGTTTATTTTGTCCAAATAGAACCACAAATGATGAAGTTATTGCCAATGAAATGCTTGCAATCACCATCAGACAAACGTATATGTAGTACATGCAAAGAGCACATACTGAGTATAGTGCAGGTGTCTGTACACAGATGTCACAGATCTAAAATTTAAATTTTTTACACTTTCTACCAGAATTGTTTCATAATACAGCTTAAAGGGTATATATATATGAGAAAAAAAATTATATATTGGTTTCCGAGTTTGGCAGTGCAAGTGGAATGGCACTCATGTTACATACTTTTCTTTTCCCCCCAAGTCCCATTTCTTTCATGATTTACTTAAGACACTGACAAATTTACAATCACTTTCACATCAACAACCCAACTGAACACTGATCAGCTTATATGTATATAATTATGTATATAAATATGTATTTCCACAGAGGGTATACCCTCTGTGGAAAGTTCTGTAAAAAGCATGTAACTTGTGAAGTTCTTAGCCAATCTGAAAAATTTGAGACCATCTATCCAAGTTTGTCCCTGAAGAACAATGTATATAAAGCTTCACTTTACCTTTGCAACTTTATTCATTCGTTCATCAATCCATGCTCTCACACCAGAGAGGTCAGTGTTGACTTTGATCAAACCTAACTTCCCTCTTCTTTTAATCAGCTGGTCTGGTTTCACAACCAATTTCTAATAAGAGAAACAAAATATTACCCCATTAGAATTAAATAAACTTAATGTAGCACAATATACAATGCACTATACATACACTCAAGCAGTTGCAATATGGAAAATAATAATTTCTGCACATTTGATCAGCAAGTCTATTTACTTTAGGATGTGTTTTATTCATGTCTCTTTCCCAAAAGCATAAAACTCTTTAGCAGAGGCAAAAACTTGTTTTAAAATACAACTGAACTATTCTTACTCAATTGATAAGACAGAACAAGAAACAATATTAAAGCGTCAAAACTTTCAGGATATGCAATTTCACAGTATATCTATACTGTTTAAATTCACTTCCAGAAAATTCAGAAATCTTACTAAAAGATACCAACCTATCAATCTATATATATACTTTCAAGTAGAGTTGCCATCTTTGGATCAGAAGAGTACCCAAGTACACTTAAAAGATGATAATCTGAGGGCCAGTTAAAATGATTAAAAATGTTTGTGCATTCAATATAACAGGTATTCAATAAAATAAAAAAAAAGTTTGGAAAACTATTTTTATTGAAGTTAATATAAAATTTTAATTGAATGGACCAGAAGCCCCAATTTGTATCAAATCAAATCGCAAATTAAAGTAGGTAACCATAAGCATATATGAAAGAAATCAATAATCGGATTTTAATACTATGAAGCAAAATAAAATTTTAATTGAATGAATATTTTGCTTTACTTAGAACTTCAGCTAACAATTCCTTGTTTCCCATATATTAATTATAAAATTGCAAGCAATCAAATTCTTTGAAGTAGAGAAGAGTAAGGCGCATGGGACGCATAAAATTTTAAAATCAGGTTTGAGATTAAAAAACTTGCAATTTTATGTACTATCAGATGGCCCTCCTGCAGATCTGCTGCTGCGTTTTGAAAGCTCTACTGCAATTAGGTAATAGTTTATCAAACTTTTTTAGTTTTTATAACAGTAAAAAACATGTATGTACATTTTGTAGACAATAACAGTAGGATTAGAATTTCTTTTTTTAATAAAACAAAACTAACTATATATCAAAGAAATGGGCATGTTTATTTTAAATTTACGTGAAAAAAGATCGTTGTAAAATAGAGTTAAGCCTAAAAGCATAGGATTCTTTCGGATAGAATCTAGTCAGTCCTCACCTTGAGGCATATGATAGTGGGGCACATGAGACATCTGATGATTTTTTTTTTTTTTTTTGCAGTATCTGATGTAATGATTTTAATATGTTGTAAAAATTGATTTAAGTCTTTGTTACTCGGGAAGCCTATAAATTTGTTATGTTGTTAAATTCTTTTTCCAGATTTTGCACTGTAGTTCAATGCATGTACATTGAATAAAATGGTCTCTACTTAAATTTTTAAGCCTGTTGTGTCAGTAATTTAAATAGACTAACATAAAGTAAAAAATTATCTCAGAAAATTCCGCAACTTTTTATCCATTGAAAGCACAGTCCCAAAGGACTTCACAAGGTGGGGCATCTTGGGACATTGAAAGAGTTCTAAAAAAAAAAAAATATTTTTTTTAAATATGGCATTTAATGGATTACACTTTTATCTTATGCAAAAGTGTTTAATGTATATATGAGGCAAGTCAATTAAGATAATTATAAAAATCAATGACTGAAAAGTGTCCCACTCTCCCCTAATATTTAACCATTATTTTTTTTATGGAGTTCTTTCATCGTGTCACATTTTGCATACAGAAATTATGTGTTGGGTTACATCTTTTTAATGTCACTGACTCCAAAAAGAAGGAAGTCAATATTTTTATTGACGGTTAGTAACAGAGTGCAAGCATAGGCACCTATAGACCTTTTCTGGAGAGAGGCAAGTCACTGACATCAATGGTGTAAACTCAAGGATAAGATCTATAATATCAACTAGCTTGATGCCCATTTTCGTGACCTTGGACATCCAGGAGAGGGTAAGTGACCTCTCTTGCCCTCCCCTATAGGCACCTATTTCTTTTTCCATGCAGCAAATTAATAAATTAAGTTAAATAATTTTTTTCCGTCAATACAAAAAGAGAACATTTAGCTTTGATAGATTAAAGTACACTGTTTTACCACATTTAACATATACGCTTAAAAAAATATTGTTTAATCTACCTCTACCTTCAAGTTTGTCTAGAATCATGTACCTGCAGAGGTGCAAGAAGAAACTGGCAAAAAAACAGAGCATAGGAGACATGAATCACCATTTTCAAAGCAACAAATTTCGCACTGTCATGGCAAAACCATTTTTTTACTTCAATCACTAGCATTTTTCCACTAGATTCTTTAATTTGAAATCACAATATTTTTTATTTATTTCAGTATTGCTTTTGGTTTCAATAGTTCTGCATATATCTAAAAATCTATGCAAAGTAATTAAGAATTATAATTCTTTTCTTTTTAATAAAACTTAAAATGACTTTTCCCATCCAGGATGCAAAATTTCTATTTCAACAGGATCTGTGTTTGAGTAGTGATTGGACTGCAATTAAACTGCACATCCAGTTAACCTTGTATATAACCTTGATCATATACATTCTGAAAATTTACAATTTTGAAATACTGAGTTGGCATAAATACTGGACGGAGTTGGACCTAAACAAAATCTAAAATTGCGTCAAAATAATTAATCCCACAGCTCTAGTAATCAGTAGAGTGGCCAAAAAATTTTTCTAGGAGGCAACCAAATATTTTGTTTTTGATAATATACACATTTACATTTATTGTAGATTTATGTACATTTATTGTTTTCCAAATAGTTTGGTTTCCATTTTTCAATATGTAATTTCTTTGAAATTCAATGGGCTCCTATGGGGGCATGATCCCCCCCCCCCCCCCCTAGTGACACCACTGCTAGTAATAACTGCTTAACATTAGTATTTTTAATCATAAGTTTAATGCATCATAATTTTCAGAGAGCCATCCATGGCACTTATGAGTTTAAAAGTTTACACCAAATGTGACATTTATTGCTATGTCATATATGCTAAAATTGTGTTTATTGATGTTACTATAGCCTAATAAATATTCATTGTTCACCAAAATATTGAACATGGCTACAAAAAATACTAATCCTAAAAACTAGAATTTTTAAAAGTTCTAAAATCTAGAATTACATATTTTTTAAGTGCCGTTTACTTTTGCTTCAAGAAATTATAACTATTGGAAAAACACATTGAATATGAAATAGTACAACACAAACATAATAATAGAATTTGTTTTTGTTTTTCAAATTAACATTTAATAGCCAATGTACTTGGAATGAAATTAACTTCCCTTTAGACATTTATAAATGGCACCTCACTGCAATTGTTTTTTAATCTATTCATTGATGCCTTAAAGACATTAGCATGACAATGCCTAAACCAATTTTTACAATCAACAATACATGTTATCTGCAGTGTTTTTTTCCCCCTTTTATTTAAGCATTCCCCCCCCCCCCCCCATATGGTAACATATGCAGAAATGATTCTTTATTGAAACCCTGCCATTTAGAGGCAATATTTTGCATAAATTCATAAAAACTTCATGTAGTCCAATTTGAAAAATAAATGTATATAAACATCTACAAGCTAGCTCCTAAAATTTAATATAATTTGTATTTATACATCAAGAACTAACTGAGATATTAGATGCACAGTAAAAACACATCTCAAAATATAGATATTATAAATAACATTCAACATTTCAAATCAAGGAAAATAGATTAAACAAAAGCTTTTTACTTCTCTTAGAAGCCAAGGATTGTCATCTACAACTTTCTGCCAATCACTGTTTTCATCAACAACTGCATACTGACTCTTTACAACGGCTCCAGAACAGAGGAATCTGTTCAACAGATCTTTCCCTGTTGCTTCACGGATGGCCTTGGCAGACATACTGTAATACTGCTACAGCTATCAGAAAAAACAACCTTGTCATGCATATGAAAAGAATATTTATGATAACAGTTAAATAATCTGAATATTCTTCAATTTGGAATTACATCATTAATAAATATTTGAAGTAAAAAAAAATGTTATGCAAGTTATCACTGTTAGTTATAAATGAAAAAAGTTTAATACCAATTGACTATCATCAGGGTTTACACTGTGTTAGTTAAAACAAACTGTGTTGGTCAATCTATACGATTTCCTTTAGATTGACTAACACAGGAAACAGACAGTTTAACTGTGAAAGTCGATTTCCTTTAGCAAAATATTAACATTTTGCTATCTTATTTTCTTGAAACATCTGCCATTTTAACTAAAATGCTAGAGCTCATAAATCCAACCTGGATAGCATGTACATTTCAAACAAAAGGTACTTTTTTTACTTTTTGTATGAAAATAAAAATTATGTATGAAATTTGTCTATACCATTTTAAGCTTGCAAATTTTATAATTGGTTAAAATTGTTGTGATAGAAGAGGAAAGGGCTGTGCTTCTAGCTGAGAAGTCAGCGAAAGATAATGTTAAGACTTAGATTTCCTGAAGAGAATTTTTCTACCATTTTCTGTTGATTTTGGTTTAGGGTTTACTAGAGCATCAAGTTTTATTTGTTATCTGACAACTAGCATCTACTATTTATTCATGGTTGAAACAATTTTACAGTTGAAATTTCAGTATGATTTGTATCTCAAATAACATTAGAAAAGAAAATTCGTTAATTATTAATAGTAAGTATAAACTTCTTTTTCAGACGAACATTTTATAGTTATTTAACATTGATATTAAAAACAATTTAAGGCACTGGCACTATAGCTAAGAAAAATCTGAAAATGCTAAAATAATTTCAGAAATGCTAAGAAATTTTATTTGCCAATTTAAACTCTGATTATCATAATAAATAGTAGATAATGCACAGTGGGGAGGGGGTGAACAAGGGCCCAATGTTTTCTAAAAACATACTGATGAAATGCAAAATATAAACAAAGTATTGTAGAAGACATTTTCACTTAAGCTATTACTTTTTTACCAATCAACAATAAAAAACCATGGTTCTGTTAAATAAAAATATATATTTAATATATATTTCAATCCAAATCTGATTTCAAAAATATCAAAACATTTCAGTAATTCAGCTCTTTATATCAGGAAAAGGCTGTATGACCAGTGTTTTAGAACAAACTGAAGTCCTTTGACTTAAAATTTATGTGTTTTCAGCTTCAGGAGAGAAAAGTATGAGTCTTAATACAATTGCTACATGTTTATAAATTAGTCTACAGGTACAAATTAACACCCCAGTGAAAATCTATATATATTAAATGCCCAATGTTCACGATGCCTTTTCCATATAGAGACTTGTAATTTGGTACATGTGTCAGTTATTTGATAAAACCTCCTAGAAAAATTGAATTTTTCAAAAATAATTAGCGGAAAAGGTGTTCCACATAAAAACGTTTGAAAGGTGGAATAGAAATGATAGAAAAATATATTAGATGCACAGATAAAACACAAAGTTATATACAGGAGAATGGTCAAAGATTAGGTCACAAGCTAAATTTGAAGTTGCGATTTACAGAGCTGGTTTTTATTCACCATTCTAATGACCTACAGGTAATGCTTCAAATTGACAATAATTGCCTTTAAATTTAAATGTCTTTGACTAGTTCTGTCAAACAAACTGGAACCATCAAAGGACATGCTCAATCTATTAGAATCGCCAATGGCCTCATGGTCATTGGCACATATCAAATCTTAGTTCACTTAAAATGATTTTTACTAGTTCTACCTAATGAAGGTTTTGATAACATTTGTAATATCAGAAGGTATTTTTGCAAATTATATAGTCACAGAAAGTTTGAAACTGCTTTCTGCCTAAAACCATATTCAGACTCAAAACTTATTTTAAATCACAAAATACTCATTAAATTATGTACTGTGAAGCAAATAAATTTTTTCCTGTATTCAATCTTATTTGTAACTTATTCTAGCAGCAATAAATTATTACAATTATTAAATAAATACAACTAAAATTATTTTTGTAACTATTTTACTCCAAAAACTATTTTCAAATAGTCTAAATAACCATTTGCAGAAATCAATTTGTAGAAATACTAAAAATCTAGTTAAAAATCCAAAAATATATTTCATAAGATAAATATTTGGAAGAAATTTGAGTTTTAAAAAAATATGATTGAATGAAACGGCTACAAATACATAAAAAATATTGTCACTTTCAATAAAGTAAATTTAACTATACTACTAAAAATGAAAATAAAAACAAAATATATTGAAATCTGATACCAGCAAAATGCAAGCTACAACTTGGCAATTAATCTTTTTCTCCGATATTTTGTACATAATAAGAACAAGTTGTTTATATATTAGAGTACAGGTTCCTACCTATTAATTATTAACAAATAGTTAACTAATACGAAAATATTTTAATATTCATTATTGTTAGTTTTGAATAGTAGTTGACAGCCTAGCTAATCGTTGATTGCTACTATTAATATCGGTGGTTGCTCTTAACCAATATTATAACTTAATTAAAAATGTGAACAACTTAAGGACTAGTTTAGCTGTTAATTGCCGTAGTTAGTTGATCTTGACTGAATACTTTGGACATAAGTAAACAGAGTATATTAATTCATTGTATAACATTTATTTATCCGGGGGAAAAAAAGAAAATTGAAATACAGGATACAACACAAACAACTTACTAAACACAATAAAAATTTCATCGAAATATGAGATTATTTTCCAAATACGAATTTTCCAATGCTATGTAAAATTCAAAGGTTATAGTATTTTGTCTAAAACGTAAAACATGGTAATAATAAATACCTTCGAATATAATCTGTAAACATGAACAGGAAAAATAAGAGTTTTTAGAAGAAAAAAACCTCTATAAAATATATAAACTTAAACTGTTATTTGAATTCTTGGTATTAAATTCTTAACATTAATATTTAATGATAACCGCAGTAAAGGTAGAGAAATTCCACAGCTAAAAATACACTTGTCATAATAATATGAAACCAATACTACATACGAGAACAGTTTTCTACCCGGAAGTAGTGGGGATTTAAATTGACCTTAAAAACAGGGGCGACAAGGGATAAACCGCTTGCAGACGACATAGTATTGGTTGCCAAGGTGAAGTATTTACGTAACTCACCATCACACCATCATCTGACCATAGTCTTCCCACACATTTTGCATGATTCAGGAAGACTTCTAGCTCAGATATGAATAATATAAATCTTACCTGAGCTATTTTTTGGCGCGAAATTCTTTAATCGGGCAGCACGTAAGGGTCAAGCTGTGAACTCAGAGTATACACTTCATTTCACTCCACGTGTACAAGTACAAGTCGATGCTTCTGGGCGCAATCGTTGAATGGCAAACAGGCTCACCGGTGAAAAGACCCCAGGGCTCAATATCTGGCATGCCACCAAAAATTTTACTCAATCGTCTCTTATAAAGCGCCATCTATTGACGCTATAATTATTAACTTAAATTTATTTTGTATTAACTTAAGTTCAAATTACACAATAACAATAATATTAAAAATATATATTTACTATCTGAAAAGTCGGAGCTTTCTGTTTAATTTTTTCCTATTTACATAGTTTTTAACATAGAAAATAATTGAGACTTGCGCCGACTACGGGGGGGGGGGGGGGGGGGGGGGGGCACAAGGCCTCTGAACTTTTCCAGAGGGGGCTTTGCCCCCCCCCCCTTACATACTTATTTCTCATACAACATACATACAACTCTTACTCTTTACACATACTTATTTCTCATGGATAAATTTCAATTAATTCTTTAATTGAAATTACATTCTCACAGCAAAAATGTATTTTTGCGTGAGAAATCTCCAAACTGCTGAAAGACCTGCATATTATATTAAACAAGCAGATTTTGAATTAAGTGCAACACTGGTAAGGTTATATGTTATAATGGCTCTGCGCATCACATTCTATGAAATTGAAATGATAGGTGTTTTTAAATAATATAACTATATTAGATATTTCATTTAAAGAGATTGGTGAAACATGACAATGTTATAATTTTAACAAAAATGGGATTTTTCCAGAAATTTCTGTATACAGTTAGGTGTTATTTGATGGAAAAAATCTCAGTTTGGCAAAAAGTGTAGCTAGTCATGTTGGTGCTCCAAGCCCTTCATTTACACGTTTATGTTTTCTTAATGAAACTTATTTTTACATATCTTACTCACATGATGGCATGGACATTCAGATTCATATAAATTTATATATAACGAAATGTTTCGTTACATATCATAACTCCAGTTTCTGATTTTATTGTTTTGCAACCTTATCATTTTTTGCCCTCAGTGGCAGGTCCGGATACTAGCTCCGAGATTGGCTCAGAAAAAAACAGGGCATGATCGCCTCTTTAGGCCCATCATACACATAAAAAAAAAATTAAATGCAAGGGCCTCGACCCACCGGGACTATAGAGATCTCTATCTCTCTCACCGACCATATCCAAGGGGAGGGGGGGGGGGGTTATCAACAATATGATGGAGAGCATAACTTGACGGAGGGACTCTTACTAGAGGGACTACAAACGTTACCTCTGTCGGTTGCAACACTACAAGGTACTAGCCTTGTATCACTTTCAATCATTAATTGCTGCTCGAAATGAGAAAATGCAATGCATAGACGATGGCATCTGGTACGTCAAGAAGAGCGTGATATCAGGAGTCAAAGAGCTCAAGTTTTATAAGTGATAAACTAGAGTGACGTAGGCCTAAAAAGCTTAAAAATATTTATCGTGCAATAAATAAAACCGCTGATTTCTTTCTTTCGACTCAGCCCGTCCGACCTACCCGAAAGTGTAAGATATCTGTTTAGACTGCTGGGACAGTGCCATAGTGGGGGCGACATCCACAGGGACCGACCCTCCTTCCCTTGCTACCAACCGTTCGAAAGGACTTTCTAACCCACAAATTTAACATGCTCGTACATGGGGACAGTTTAGGCAAAGCCGGTAATTGAACTCGGGTCCTCCGAATACAATCCCCGTGACTTAACTACTCGGTTATCCCACTCCAAAACTGCTGCTTGTAAGACAATAACGTACAAAACTTCCTTGAAGAAAGCAAATATATGTCAGTTAGGTGACTACAGTTGCTTCTATGGCATTATAAGTCCCATTTTTCAGGCCAAGATAACAGTATGCGCTCTTAACAACCACTACTGCCTTTCGTTGGGAAGTTCGTTTCCGGCGGTGGTTAAGAGAACATACTGTTCTTTTAACCTGAAGTAGGGGCTTATAATGTCCTTAAAACAATTGTAGTCACCTAACTGACATATGCTTACTTTCTTGAAGGAGGTCAAGTTATTATATCTTTATCGACTTTGTGATTTTTTTTGTATAACTTTATCGGATTGTGTCCCCCCCCTCCCTGAGATTTTGAAAACTCGGCGCCTATGCCCCTAGCCCAATGTTCCTTTCAAGGCCAGGGGAACGAATGAAACTTTAGGGGAGACAAGTTTTCTATTTGCCCTATATACCAAAATGCTGTCACATAAATATAAACTA
The DNA here is from genome assembly GCA_951213105.1 of Amaurobius ferox. NCBI lineage: Eukaryota > Metazoa > Arthropoda > Arachnida > Araneae > Amaurobiidae > Amaurobius > Amaurobius ferox. The sequence continues at coordinate 12,560,374 of OX578136.1, forward strand.
GATTATCATAAAATGGGAGTCTCCTTGGGGGGGCAACCTCCCCCCCCCCCCGGATGTATACCTGAAAGGAACACTACCCACTACCCTCCGTCCAAGGACCAATTAGAGCTCCTCTACTACAGGCTGACTTATCAAGCATATTAAAGCTCATAGGGTTCCATACTACAGTAACAGAAATTATAAAATAAGTGTTTAAAATAAATACTTTATATAAAAAAAGAAGTTTCAATTAGAATATTGTAGAACTTAGCTAGCACAAATATGTTCCAGTATCGGATATCCAATTATTTATTAGCCATTGTTTTCTTCTTTCTTTGTTTCTAGGAAAGCGAAATAGCCTAAAACCCTTTCTAGAATGATTAGAGTAGTTCGGTGCAGAACAACCACCCATAACTATTTCAATTATATTTCCTAAAGTGAAAATACGAATAGAGCTAACGAATTGATTGGGCTTCCAGCTATGGTGGGCTTCAATATGCTTGAGGAGTCAGCTCGTATATAGAGGAGCCTTAGGACCAATGAAAACGTGTTCAAGGGAGGGAAGTTCATAACCTACACTCACAGACTATTGAATCCACATAGGGTCCACTTTGGAAAACTAAACCCAGAATTGCAATTTCACCATTAAATTGACCCCCCTTCCATAAATTCCAAGATCTTGGTCACACTTGCCTGGGGAGAAATCCTCGCAATTTCATAGTTTAGACCATAGACACATACTGAAGAACCGCGAAACTCTCGAAGGGTCCACCTTCCGTGCTCAATGTATGTACATTTTTTTTACTATAATAGTTTAATGGGGAGAGGGGGGGGGGAGGGCTAGAATGTACTTTTGCCTTCGGACAAAAGGGATCCTGCTTTAAAGAAATTTGAAAATTTCTTTAAATGTCTACACAAAAAAGCTTGTGCATGCCATTGGATAAATCAAATACGAATAACATGCGCTAAGATCATGTTTAGCATGTGCCGCATAAGAATAGCGAAGCCAGAGACAGAGTTGCGAACTTGTAAAATGCTCTGGAGTATCTCCCCCCCCCCCCCCCCTCTCACTTTCGCCTCTTTTAAGGCCCCGCTAACCGCTCAATGGAATGGAACTCAAATCCGCGACAATCTGTTCCCTAGATGTCGCTTGTAAAAATGGTATGGTTGCAAGAATTCAACTTTTAGCTCTGTTTTCACAGTCCCTTTTCCTAATTGAGCTGCCCATCATCGAAATGACTTTCCCACCAAAACGTAAGCCTCTCTTTGTATCCTATTTCGGGACGCACTAAAGCCATAAATTCCCCTACCCTTATCCCGGGTGAGGGAGTGTCAGGATACAATGCCTTGTGGTCATGGGCACTGCATTGAATAAACCAGTTCAGTTTCAGCCCTCTGAAGAGAAAGAAAGAGTTTTGAATTGCTCTTGTCTGATGCCGTATCGTACTGATGATTAGATTATTTTATTGGAAATTTGCGTAAATTTTCAAATAAAGTTTATTTGAAAGTTGGAGCCAGCAGCAGAATTACTTTAACATTTATTAATAACACCAAATTGGGTTTAAAATTGGAAAATTGATGTGAAAGACAATGTAAGATTCCTGTTTATTGAATTGTGATTGCATACATCGTAAGATTCCTGTTTATTGAATTGTTATTACATACATCGTTCTATAAGAAAAAAGAAATCTTCCACTTCAAAAATACTAGAGTAAAATATTTTATCTCCATCGGCAACTAGTGTTTATTTAAATCTTTAAATCAACAGTAATTGCAATAGACATCGAGACTGTCGATGTTGGCGTATTTCAAAATTTTAGAGTATACACGCAAGACTTAAGTCACTGGTGGAGGGGGGGGGGGGGGTCGATGCCAGACTAACTGATCTCCGTTGACACTGCAAATTTCTACCATTTGCAATGCTCAAATTTCATCGTGAACAAGTTCAGAGTCCTTGTCAGAAGCTCATGACAGAAACACAAGATTGCAGCCAACCAGTGGCCAGAGGGGACTGACCCCCCTCCATGATAAAATATACTAAGCCTTCCCTGATGAAAGAAAATATTCGATTTTCATCGGTGACATGGAATTTAATAAAAGATCTAACCCAAATGTTGCATAAAAAGTTGCTTTGTAATTATTTCTTTATAAACTAGGGTTCTCCCCCACCATCCCAAACTAATAGATCGAATTTCACAAAATTTGGTAGATAAGTCACTTGTGGGTTACCCTGGTGCTAATTGGATTTTGGTACGATTCCGAAAAAGTAACCTACCCTTTCTTGTAAAATGACCCGAAAACCCCCCAAACTCTAAAATAAAAAACTACGTATGCTCAAATATATTAATTAAATGTTTGTTTTATACACAATTTTTAACAATGAAAAGAATAAGACCAACTGCATTACATCAGGGCTAGCCGTTCTCGAGATATTTTAGTTTTTTCTCATTTACGCTGGGCCACTGTTGAAAAAATGTCCAGTTACCAACTCAGAACGAAAATTGAATTAAAAATGCCAATTCAGTGTCATTTTTTAAAATAATTGTGGACGCAATTTTCTGTAATTAAACTCAATATAATGAATTATTGAAGAAATGGGGAACGTGAATATGAGTCTGCAGGAAAAGTCATGTGCTGCCCACATCAGATTTTTTAATGTGCAACAGGAATTTTTCACTGTCATACATATATTCTTACTTTACCTGCAATACATGGCAATATATAGGGAAAATATTGAAATCGTGCCGAAAATCACAATTCGAGTTTTCGACGGATCGACACATTTTGAGATCTCTAGAACGCGAAAAAAAAATCTGATGTGGGCAGCACATGACTTTCGCTGCAGACTTATATCGACGTACTCTTTATTTTAATTAAATGTAATTCACTTTTAATTCAATTTTCGTTCTCATTTGATAACTGGACTTATTTTCAAAGGTGCCGTAGAGAAAATACGAAAAAACTAAAATATCTCGAGAATGGCTAGTCCTAGTTAATGGGGTTGGTCTTATTCTTTTCTTCGTTAAAAATTGCGTATTAAACAAGCATTTAATGGATATATTTGATTATACATAGTTTTTTATTTTAGATTTTGCCGATTTTTGCGGGTCATTTTGCAAAAAAAGGCAGATTATTTTTTTCTGAATCCTACCAAAATCTAATCAGCACCAGTTGACCCACAAGTAACTTATCTCCCAAATTTTGTGAAATTCGGTCCATTAGTTTTACAGCTAGAGTGGATATAAGCTTTTGTGGACCATTTCGCGAAAAAAGGCGGGTTCTTTTATCCCGAATCGTATCCAAAACTAATCAGCTCTAGACTCGCCCACAAGTGACTTACCTAACAAATTTTATGAAATTCGGTCAATTAGTTTAGTTAGAGTGGATACAAAATCTGCACAGACAGACAGACACAGTGACAGATGTCACGCTAAAAATGGTTTTTTCGTATTCTAGAGGTCTCGAAACGTGTAGATCCGTCGAAAACTAGAGTTGCGATTTTCGACATGATTTCAATACTTTCCGTATACATTATCATGCATTGCAGGGAAAGTAATATATTTTAAGCATAATGTGTGTGTTTGTATGCAGATATTGTATCCACTCTAACTGAAAAACTAATTGAGTGAATTTCATAAAATTTGATCAGTCTCTTGTGGGTGACCCGGGTGCTGATTTGATTTTGCTGATACGATTCGGGATATACAGATCCTGCCCTTTTTACTTTCCCTGTAATACATGGTAATGTATAGGGAAGGTATTGGAATTATGTCGAAAATCGCAACTCGAGTTTTCGACGGATTTACACGTTTCGAGATCTCTAGAATACAAAAAACTATTTTTAGCGTGACGTCTGTGTGTGTGTGTCTATCTGTGTGTTTTTCTGTGTGTATGTCTGTGTGTACGTGCAATGTATGTATACACTAACTCAAAAACTAATGGACCTAATTTCATAGAATTTGGTAGGTAAGTCACTTGGATGTGACCCTGATGCTGATTAGTTTTTGGTACGATTCGTAAAAACAGAATCCGCCTTCTTTTGCGAAATGATCCTACCAGACAGAGAAAACATCCGTACAGGCATCCTTTCTCATGACGTGAATCTAGAGTTGCCATATGCTGAAGTTCGAAGAAGGGTTTCTAGATTTGTCAATTTATCGCCAATTAGGCGACATTTGGCGACTTCCCGAAAGTTCGAGTAACACCTCGAAATAACTAGTATTGCACGAGATATGAGAGATTTCTAGAAGTTTTTATGAAGAGTCTATAAAATGAATCATCACTCAGTTGAAGAGCAGTTGACGTTATTGAACGACGATATATGAAGACGATTACATTGAACTGTGATTTTCGTCAATGGTTTTCAGAATCTTAATTAATTTAATCTGTTGTTTTGTGAAATGAAATACGTCAATATTTTTTTAAATTATTGGAGCATTTAAATGCTGTTTTACTGTAAATTGTTCCTGTTTACCCTGTGCTTGTGAATAAACGTGTTAGTTATCGAGAAATTTGGACTCATTCTAAGCGCACACCCACGATTCCAGAGAAAACAATTTGTAACAATAAGAAAGAATCACGAAATTTCGTGAGCAGGAACTCGACCGCCACTGCAAAAATTGTCAATACTGTTTAAATGTTATTTTTTCCCTTTTTGCACCTAATCCTTGTTGCGCTTCTGTTCCATGCTTATGCGTAGTTCCATGCTTTCAGCATACCTACAACGAATGAAATAAAAAAAATTGCTACGCACCACAGTTTTGCGACCTTAGAGACTGGCAAATCACTCTTGCCATGCAGCTGGCTTAAAAATTCTTGAAAATTCAGCACAGGCTGAACGAGGTTGTTGATTGAATCCCAGACCGTCCGACCTACCAGAAAGGTGTAAGGTGACCAAGGCTGAACGAGGTTGCAGTAGTCAAGTTCATAATCTCAAAATCCTAGCGCTTTCATTGCGGATAACACCATCCATAGACCGGTTTCAAGCTTACTTTACGCCATCACAGCACCAGCAATGGCAGCAAGAAAACTTTCTATATGCTACAATTTCAAGAACCTCTATGACAAAGCGTGATAAAATAATTTGGGGAGACCAAAATTAAGTTGCACGGTTGCAATTAAAATAAAATATATAGTAAACTCCCGAAGCACGTTCGTTCTGGTCTTCAGCAGTCAGCAGTACCGGATTATCAAATATGTCGGATTATCTGATGGAGTATAAAACAGAAAAAAATTAATTTAAAACAAGATAATGGACAATACATGTGATTTTTTTTTGTCTAGAGCGTTACGCATACTGAATTACGCTGTAATTCAGTCTGCGTAACGCTTATAAGCGCAATTCAGTCTTTAAACGCTACGCTCTACAGTACATGCGAAAACATTTGAATATAAATCTGCATATAAAAAGCGTTCAATCTATTACGGTAAATGTGCTTTAGTACAGCAGAATGGACCTAAAAGCAGCCTTTCGGGCGTTTCGAAACAACGGATGTCCGATAAACCGAAATTTATTGTAATTGAATTAAAATGAAAATAAATTAAGGAAATTTTGAAATTTTATTACAGTGGAACCCCGATTTCGCGGTCCTCTGTGGTGCTGTTAAAAACGTTATATGCGGAAAACACAAAACACGGGAAACTCCATGTTAATTAATAATATAAACACCTTGATTTATCTGTCTGTTTATCTATCTATCTCTAGGTAATGCTGCTACAAAATGTTGCCAAACATGTTTCAATCCCGGATAAACATTTCAATTTAGATCTTAACCCAGACCATCAGCATTTTCATAACCCTCCACGTGAACACTCAATTTTTCCTATCACCCATTCACTTGCCACGTTCACTGCTGCTTGAATTCAGTGTTCATATTAAAAACCAGAGCGTTCTTCTTAGTTAATTAAATTTTTGCTTTTCAAATATAAATTAATGTTCTGTTAAACCTATTCACATCAGAGCGATCGCATTGTCGAAAACAATAATCAATCAACAATAATAAACAATTTGTCAGTTTCAATATAGGTTCGCCAAATTGGGGCACATAACAAGTTTTATCGCTGCCATTACAGGTATCTCGGCTATTTTATGTTGTCGAGCGCAAAATCCTTTCATCAATTCTATCTGTAATTGGGTACGATCCTATTTGGAGATGTAGAGCTAAATAGGTGTGGTGTTTGCTTTATGATATATTTATATATATATATATATATATATATATATATATATATATATATATATATATATATATATATAATATAATATAAGATGTATACAATATTATGAATATTGTATAAACATTGTAACGTTGCTTGTAACATTTCTTAATTGTAACGTGAAGAACTTTTGTAAATATCTTGTGTTCCTGAAAACAGTATATGCATTGAAGAATTTATGAAATATGTATGTATTGTTAAATACATATGTATGTATAAATTTTTATGCTATAGTCTGCTTTAGCAACCGTGTCTATAAGGAGACAAATGTGCCTTTCGGGAAGGGGGAGTGGCAACTGTAACATAACTGAAATTAACGAAAAAGGATCTGAAAAGTCACAAAACCAATCTGGCCCGTTTTGGACTGACGCAGAGATCATGCTTAAAAAAGAAATGTGTTCGCGTTCAATGAAAACTCGTATCTGATTATTCTTATCTTGATGTGTGCCGGGGAGGATTGGAATCAGGTCAAGGGAAACTGGGATCAGGTCAAGGGAAACTGGGGACAGGTCAGGGGAAACAGGTCAGGGGAAACTGTGATTAGGTCAAGGGAAACAGGGAACAGGTCAAGGGAAACTGGGAACAGGTCAGGGGAAACTGGGATCAGGTCAAGGAACATTGGGATCAGGTTGGGGGTGGGGGGCATTGAGGGTCAGGAGTAAATTGGAATCAGGTCGGGGAACATTGAGGTCGGGGACATAATTGTGAAATAAAGTTTCTGAAAATTGGGTTTTAAAAATATTCTTTATTCATCTACCTCTATACAGACTGGGTGACGTGTCAGATGTATCTCGAACCTCCCCCACACACAAGTCTGTGGGGAGGTTCGAGACATCCAGATTGTCGAGTCATCGAGACCTATAAATCCAATAAAATAAAATATCAGTAAAATAATATAAATATTAAAATAAAATAGCAGAGTAAACAAACAGTAAAATAGAAAAAATCTCAAAGGAAAAGCCACCTACTCTGTGAAATAAATTTAGTGTGGATACAGCAGTTTACAAGTCTTTTTTTTTTTTCAAACAGAACAACCATTGGAAAAAACCGCTTCTTATCCACAAAATTTTGGTGATTGCATGCAATCGATATGATCCGACACATTATAAAGTTCCTGCTGTAAACCCTCGGGTCAGTCGAGTGGTCTGGGTTTTTGACATTATAAAGTTTTAACAAACTTCATAATTTATGTGTTTTCGGTATGGTACTATGCAGTAGCATTGTCCGAACTTAAGTTGTTGATTTCACCACTCATTTCATGTCGATTTTGAGATATAATGACCAAAATTTTGTCAAAAAAAGCAGCATGATTTCGGAAACAAAACGGGGTTCTTGGGACGTTTGTAAATATAAATTTTAAAACCCGCCACACAGGAACCTAAAGTTAGAAATCTCAAATAAAAAGCTCATATATCTTTTGTTTCTCACGTGATTTTGTGAATTACAGTTTCTACTATTTGTTTTATTTTCAAGCTTATATTTGTATCTGAGCTGCTAATTTTAAAACTAATCTAAGCTGCTAATTTTAAATTTTATGGCTAACTAAAAAAAAAAAATTTAATTCAACTTACATTTATTGTATTTAACAAAGTTTGTGTGAAGATTATTTAAATTATTACTTTAAAACTTTTAAAAATTTTATTATGTGTAGCGAAAAGGCATTATTAATAGGGTTCAAGGTCAATTTTGAGAAGCACTTATGATGTACTGTAAGATTATGGATTATTATGATGTATGATTATGTATTACTATGATGTATGATTATGTTAGAAATCGCGTATAAATATGAATACTCAGAAAAACAATGAAATCTATCTAAGACATTGCAACTACCTTGGGTGCTTGTCAGTAAATTTTCTGCCCTATCCGCGCTTTGTTAACTTTCGCGGCACACATATTTCGCCGAAATTCTGCTCAAACAGTTGCGAAATATTTTCTGAAAGATAAAATGCTATGCTTAGATTATATTAAAACTAAATTTAATACCCAATAAAACATAGAATACATGTTTTATTTTAATTTAAAATATTTTTGGTGCTGCCATCTGTTGTCGTAATTTAATTCATACCGACTATTTTTATTTTTTAATGAACATTTTTAAATGTCTATTCCTTCTAATACGTTATTAAATACAACAACAGATCATATATAATGCCATAAGCACGGAAACGTAATTGAACTTGGACTTGAAGACAAAGGAACTTGAAGACAAAACTGCAGTCCTCAGTGATGTACATTCAGATCTCTTATCAAATTTATAGAATGATAAATTACCTTTCCGTGATTGTGGCATTATTATATATGATCTGTTGTTGTATTTAACACTGTATTAGAAGGGATAGATATTTAAAAATGTTCATTAAAAAATAAAAATAATCGGTATGAATTAAATTACGACAACAGATGGCAGCACCAAAAATATTTTGGATTAAAATAAAATATGTATTCTATGTTTTTTGGGGCATTAAATTTAGTTTTAATATAATCTAAGCATTGCATTTTATCTTTCAAAAAATATTTCGCAACTGTTTGAGCAGAATTTCGGCGAAATATGTGTGCCGCGAAAGTTAACAAAGCGCAGATAGGGCAGAAAATTTACTGACGCTCACCCTTAAGACAGGCGAATTCCTGACCCGATTGGAGCCATGGATCTTCGAATGGACCCACCACTGGAACTGAAGCTTTTATCGTCGAAGTGATCGCTCCCCACGATGGCATCCCCATTTGAAAATGATAAAGATTTTTTGGAATCTTTATCTTTACCTAGTACATTGGCGTACTCAGCTAAGCCCGTCATATTGCATGCCCAGTTATTTTAGCATTTTATTTTTGCTAAAGAATATCTTTCAGACAGATAGTTTTTTGTATACAAAGGTTTTGCACGATTGTGTATGCATTATGTCTCTTTGCTTTTTGACAAATCGATTGTATTTTGTTTTATTTTCATGAACAACACTAAAAAGTGTATGTGGATTTGAAATGAGTGGTTTCTGGTGCAGCCGTGTGTGCATGTATTTTATTTTATTTTTGTTATAAGCTGTGAGTTCCGGTAGTATTAGAGGTTTGCCTTTAACACCAGGCACAGCGAAAATGTGCCAGGGCTACGCCAGATACATTTTCTAGTAATAAATAATACAAATGGAAATAACATAAATCTATTTCCACAATACTTGTTTTGAACAAAAATCGTTCACCTACTCAATCTTTTCCATTTGCAACAAGCCAGTCGTATTACAAAATGTGATAATGGCTATATAAATCCTTCATTGCTTGCCAAAAATATCCTCTGTGCGCCCTCTTTAAAGTAAGGTGTTAACCCGGCGGCACTTAACACCTGGTGCTACCGGGTGTTAATCTGGCGGCATCAGATGGCGCCACCAGCAACTATGATATGGCTTGTTTACCGCACAAATCTACCGTGAACGAAGTTTTTCGACTTCATATAACTAAAAAACTAATTCGAATTTTTAAAAAATCTCACCGAAGCGTATCGTCCGGGGGTCTTGAAGTACACCGTACACGTGTATAAAATTTCGTGTCCGTACGACGTTTAAACTTTTTCGCTACAGACAGACATATCCCTTTATTATTATAGATATAATGCCACAACTTCTCCTGTAAGTGGGATGGGAAACTTTATATTTGGATTATTAATGCTGGAGTATCTTTCTTTCCCTTTGCTTCCCTACTCTATTCTTCAAGAGATTATTTGAAACTCCCATATCTAGTTTATTTTCGTTTCATTTCTTTTTCTTTCATTTCTATTGCGAATTTGTAGAGAAATTGTTTGAAACATAATAGCTCTATATTTCCTAAAAATAAACAAAAGGTATCTGATATTTTTTTCCTCATTGGTTTCACCATTTTCATTATCCAATAAATGAAAATGATTCACAATATATCTAAAAATTACAGAGTTCACGACGTCATAGAGTAGTTACAAGAGATTTCTCCTATCGACACTGAAAATTCGCAGAAGAGATTAGCTAGAGCTGATATTTGGATTGCTTTCTCAGATAACAAGCACATCTCAATGTAAAAATTACACAGAGTTTTGTTTTAATACCACAATTTTCGCTAAATTTTTCGATAAAATTCATACTTCAGTTCAGGGTTATGTTATACCCACCCAAATTACAGAATAGTTTCGGTTTTTTTTTTAATGTCAATAACATCTTTGGTGGTTTTTCCCTGGCGGAAAAACGGAGCGTTACGGAAAATGTAAATACTTTGGACGCTTAAAATGTTGAGATAGTAGATAAAAATGTTGCTTCATGTTTTGTCGGGAAAAGGGTACATGATTATGAATATATAAAAATAATTTCAATATTTTGAATATTATTTAATTATTTATTTGTATTTTTTATTTTTTTTTAACTTCAAAAATAGCTCTCCGAGCGACAAGTTTTCTTTTCATTTTTTCTAACTTTCACTCAAAATACGAGGTAGGATCAAAAAGTTCGGAGACTGTGCTGATATCTCCAACCCTGATTGGAGGAGAGGGGAACTATTCTACCGTGGTGTAGAAGCACATGTGACGCGAGATGTGAAAAGGAAGAAGCAGGTCCGCAGTGTAGGGTTTTACCAGACAATGCGTGTCAGTGAACTGTAGTCGTTTGCATTCGTCGAAAATGGAAATGGCGTTTGAAGAACAACGAGCAAATATCAAATTCTGCAGACAGAAACACTGCACCTGCTAGCAGGTGCAATGTTTCTGTCGGCGATTTCCCCAAACGCTGACAGAATTTGATATTTGCACGTTGTTCTTCAAAAACCATTTCCATTTTCGGCGAACGCGAACGACTACTGACACGCATTGTCTGGAAAACCACCTGCTTCTTCCTTTTCATATCTCTCGTCACATGTGCCTGTACGCCACGGTAAAATATTTCCCCTCTCCTCCAATCAGTAATAACAATAAGCAAGATTTTAGCTCCAATCAGTAATAACAATAACAATAAGCAAGATTGTAGAAAGCCCAGACCACACGACCAACCCGAAGGCTAATGGTAGCTGTTTGTGTGGCCGGAATAAGCAAAATTGTGTAACTCTTTGAGATCCCTGCAAGTATATGTAATTATCTATTTAATCGAGCTCTATTTTTTCGAAAAAACTTAAAAACGTATCTGTCCGAAAGAGCTAGCGCTCCCCCCCCCCCCCCCCCGGGAAAAAAAGGGATACCTTTACTCGAAATATATTCTAAACTATATAAATATAGATATGAGCGACAAAAATATGTATGAGGAAATTTAGTTTCTGAATCTGAATTTATTAAAAAAAATAGTATAGTTTTCTACTCATCATCTTGTCAAGTTGAAGAAGTGTTGAAACCCCGGGACCGTCCGACTCGTCCGAAGACTTCAGCAGCTGTTTGGACGGCCGGAAAATTTTACGTGTTTCAAGTCCATAGTGAAGCCGACGCGGTGGTCAAACTGTCAAAGGCAAGCGCTTCCTCGTACTCGTTCGACCGCCGGGTTGTGGGTTCGAGTCCCACTTCAGGCATGGATGTTTGTGTTGTTGGGCGCAATGTATTCCCGCACTGGTGCCCGGCCACACATCAAACTGCCGTTAACCTTAGGGTTGGCTGTGTGGTCTGGGCCTTCAACCCCCACTGGGGCGCTGGGCAACGTCATATGACGGCTAAGAGGTTCACGCTTCTGGCCGATGTATAGGCGAAGATGAAAGAATCAATGCCTGGCCATTAGAAAAAAAGAAAAAAAAAGTTCATAGTGATGTGATAAATCCAAGCGCATAGTGATAAATCCAGTTATTGACAGGCGAGAAATTCGGTAAAAGGGTATCTAAACGCACGAGACGATGTACCTCGTCAATATATTATTTTTAATTCGAATTACTTATTTAATTAATTTACATTGAAGCGCAATTTGAAGTGATTCCCGCACAAGATCGAAAAACTATTTTTCCAAAAAGCTTTGAACCAAATCCGTAGGACAATTTCTTCATATTTGATTTCCGTAATGAACATACATCAAAATCAACGTATTTCACGCTATTTCTTTTTATTTTGTAACATTGGAGAATTGGAGATTCACAATTGTTAATCTTAATTTTGCTTTTGAAAATGCATCGAAATATGCGTATTTTAAGATATTTCATTTTTATCTTGGTACGTCTGAGAATTGAAGATTAACACGATTCTAATTTTTGGCAGGAATATGAAGGATATCTTCAGAGTTGCGAAGACTGGAAAAAACCCGGTTCATTCCCGGGAATAAACCGGGTTCTTTGGGAAGGGAATTTTGAAAGTTTCCAAATAGTAGGAATTTTCAGTCCTTGCATTTTGCATTGTAAAAGAAATGTGTATGACTTAAAACTAACTCATGTTTTGTATTTGAAGTTGTAAATAGCTGAAGCATGGAAAATTGAGAGTGATTTTGTTAAGTCCAAGAAAAATATTTAAATTATGTGGCCTTGTTATTATATATACGTAAAACTAAAAATTTACTCCATAAATAAATTGTAATTTAATTTGTAGATATTTTAAAAGTAAAAACAAACCGAACGATAAAATAGTTATTACAAAGTGATTAATTCATTTCTATCCATTTAATACTGAACGATAATAAGAAATATATATCAGTCCCAATAACATTTTAATAATTTTGTAACTAATATAATTTGTACATTTTCAAAATTTTTGTAATTTCAAATTTTCAAAAATTTTATTTCAATAGACTTTAATCTAATACAAAGATTTGGTAAATTTATCTAAATGGCAAGCGATCATTAAGGTTTAAACTGCGTAATGTGTCGGAGTAGCCAGAGTATATAACAAAGGCTTAAATGTTAGTTTCTTCCCATTAAAATTTCCAATACTTCCATAATTCCCAGTTTATTCCCCAAAATTCCCGGGTTTTTTGCAACTCTAGATATCTTCTCATTCTAATGGAATTTTATTTAATGGCTCCCTATTTTGAGCATTTTTCGCAAAAATTGGTTCTGTGGCGGTCGAAAATATTATCACCATCTTAACACTATTGGAAAGATCGCAGAACGATAACGCCCTTTCAACGAGTTTTGAACCGAATGCATACGAGAATTCCCGCCTATTTAATGTTCGTTGTGAAATTATATTAAAACATGCGTAGTATTTTATTTTTAACACTTTCCAACATAGTTGAAAAGTGTCTATGACTTTGTTCATTCTGTCTGTCTGTCTGTCCGTTCGCACGACAATTGCCGTAAAAATGACTTTATCAAAATGTAATTTTAGTATGTTGTTGAAACGGTCTTTGGGATATATGGGAATGAAAATGAATAATATCACCCAATTAGTTTTGGATTGAACCCTGGTTGAAAAAGTGAAATACATTGAACCCTATGGGAACTCGTTTTTCGAACATTTTTTAAGCGAAGTTAAAATTCACAAATTGCTCTGAAAATTTTAAGGAATATTCAATTTATCCCATAAAATATATAAAAAATTATTGAGCAAAATATGTTTAGTAGTTTTTGAAATAAATATTAAAATAATAATGGCACCCATACTATATGAAAAGATCACGTGACCCACTTCGAAAATAAAATCGGGCGTCCATCTTATTTCCCCAGTGTCAAAATCGTGATTTTTAAAGTGCTTTTTAATTTATATTTAGTGTTGCATCCGTTCTAAAATCGCTTTATGTTTGCGTCATTTCTGTGCATCTATATTCTGCACCAATTCAATTATAATATTTTTGAGTTTAAATGATCATCACACTGATTATTTTTACAATGAAGTCTAATTTTAATGGAAACAGAAAGTAAAGAAGTGATTGTAAGATGAGTTGTATAAGAATTGCAGAATTTTTCTCACGGAAAATTATTTAACTCTGGAGTCTGGAATATAAGTGATATGAATGAAATATGCATTGCCTTTATATAGAGAGCCAGACGATTTATATTTCGATGACGTCATTTGAATAAAGTTCATTTTTTCCCATGAAGTTTTAAGTTTCCAAGCAAAATAAATTACTGTAGTGCTGTGATAATTTAAAATATATCAACGCTGAATGTATCGCATTTTAGAGATGTTTAAATACAACTGCATTTCAGTTGGAAAGTGTTTCATAATCAATGCTTTATGCATGATTGATATTTTTTGTTATGTTGCTGCCACTAAGAATTGAATATTCAAACGTTTCTATTTTTGTTAGTGTCTTGATAAGATCCCTTTTTGAGAAACGCTATAAACTTTTACCCAACTCGATTTTGAATTGGGACATTCCCATTTTTGGAGCTTCATTTGAAGCAAGATCCCGCTATGTTCGTTTCACTTTTCTACAAAGCAGCACGAATGTAGGACTCCAATAAAGCACTCGAGGATCTGATTCAATTTTCGGTTCCATTGCGCGATAGATAATAGAATAATAATCAATAATAGAATTAAGAAGATAATCAATAATAGAATTTGAAAGACAATTCATAGAATGTTTAGAGTGATGCTCCTTATAGGTTTGATGCAATAACATTTTATACTCGTCCATTATGGGGGCAGAATATATCAAAATAGGATATTCAATTTTAATAGTGGAGTTATAGGAAAAGCATTGTGAAGGGGTCGAAAATTTGAATTCAAGTTTTAGACGGATGTTTCAAGCATCTCTCAACCCGAATAGAATGTTTTTGAGGGGATGTCTGTGTGTGTGTAAGTATGTGAAAGGGTGTGTTCGTGAGTCTGCGGAGACGTTATCTCACGAATGAAATTGGGCAAAAAAATTACAATCCATAAATACTGGAAAAATTAATACAATGAATAATATATATATATATATGGCATATATATATATATATATACATACATACACACATACGTAAGCTAATAAAATAAATTATTTTACCCTTAGTCTAAACAACCCGTACAGATTCATGCAATTCTAATAAAAATTTCAACTTCTTACCTTTCAGAAAATGGGACCTTCTCAGTTTCGAGAGCATGAAGATCGTTAATGTTCAATTTGGCATTCATCATCCTTGGGAGAACTTGACAACTCCAAATTCCTGAAATAAATTCAGACTCAAGTATTTGTTTTTCACATGTAAAACATAGATACATTATTAAGTACTAGTGAGATATTCTGCTCTAGAAGGTAATTTAAAATACCGGTTTATCCATGGTATATATCCCGTATAACCGTTAGAAAAGAATTGGGGGTGTCTTTTCGAAAAGTTCTTTCGATCTGAAAATATGTCGATATTTTGTTTTTAGAAACAATAAAATAAATAAACGTTAGAATCCGTAACGACCTATTTTAGTACAAAGTTAAATAAAATGATACCTTAACTCTTATAATAAATAGGCTACAAAAAATCAATCCATGGAGGTAAAGGGATTCTTGACTACTTGGATCAATCGATTTTAAATCCCGATTCGTTCTAACTTTTGTTTCTGAAAAGTAAAAATAAACATTAAGCGCTAGATATATAAAGCTCCATAGTCGTTGCATTATATAAGGAACGGACTGTCATATCATGGTTTCACTTTAATTGGATGCTTTTTACAAGTATTTGGAAACGTTTTTTAAAATAGCATATCAAAAGGACACTAATGACCGTATCATTTTCAGGGATAATATGGCGTGGAATAGAATTTGATGGGGTTACAAATTATTTTTAAATTAAATATCTTAAACTTTAAATTGTTAAAATTTAGTAAAATCAACTGGAAATGTAGCGCAAGAGAAAATTGTATTACCTGTAATTAAGAACGCATTGTTTTAAAAAATACACAATTCTTATAAAGAAGAAACCTCTTGATTCAGCAGCACGTCCTGGAACCTATATATACACACATAGGTTAATGAAATATGTTCTATTACTTGAAATCTAGAACAAACTGTGCACGCTTTCTTACCTATAGAAAAGGAGCTTCTTCAACTTCGGGCACTTGAAAAGCTATGAAGAAGCACAATGTGTCATTCATTGAAAGGGATGGACAAACTACAGGTTTCTGAAGTGTTAGAAATACTTTTATGAAATCTATAAAAATTCATTTGTAAATTAAATATATTAAAGTTTAAATTATTAAAATTTAGTAAAGTCAATGGAAAATATATAACAAAATAAAATTGTACTACCTGTAATTAAGAACGTATTGTTCTTAAAAAATACACAATGGCTATAAAAAAGAAACCTTTCCATAAGATTCAGCAGCAGGTCCTGGAATCTATATATACACACATAGGTTAATGAAACATGTCCTATTACTTGAAGTCTAAAAAAAACTGTACACACTTTCTTACCTATAGAGAATGAGCTTTTTCAACTTTAGGCAATTGAAAAACTATGAGAAGCACAATGTGTCTGTCATTCATTGAAAGAGGTGGACAACAGGTTTCTAAAATGTTAGAAACACATTTATAAAATCTATAAAAATTATTTTTTAAATTAATTATCTTAAATTTTAAATTTTTAAAATTTAGTAACGTCAATGGAAAATATATAACAAAATAAAATTGTATTACCTGTAATTAAGAAGCATTGTTTTTAAAAAATACACAATTCCTATAAAGAAGAAATCTCTTGATAGGATTCAACAGCACGTCCTGGAACCTATATATACACACACATAGGTTAATGAAATAGGTTCTATTATCTGAAGTCTGAAACAAATTGTACACTCTTTCTTACCTCTAGAAAATGAAACGAAATTTCAATTTTTCCATCTTCAGGCACTTGAAGAGCTATGGAGAAGCACAATGTGTCATCATTGAAAGAGAAGGTCAAAGCCAGGTTTCTAAAACATATTCATGCATAAGTATATGTTTAATAAGTGAAGTTTGATAAACAGAACTTTATAATTGGATACATATTACTTTCCTTACAATGTATTAGGAAAGTATTAGAATCGTGGTTCAGAAATCCCAACACCACTTTTCGACGGAGCTACACTTTTCGAGCACTCTAAAAGCCGAAAAAAAAACTATTTTTAGCGTAGCGTCTATCTGCCTGTGTGTCTGAATATGCAATGTTTGTATCAACTCTAACTGAAAGACTAATTGACCTAATTTCACAAAATTTAGTAGATGAGCCACTTGTGGGTTACCCTGGTGCTGATTAGATTTTGGTACTTTTCGGGGGGAAAAAAACCATGACTTTTTTGGCCTGGGAAAAAAAAAAAAATGACATGCAAAAATGACCTGAAATGGCCTGCAAAAAAAGTATGTATCCATTTTAGCTGAAAGATTAATTGACCCAATTTCTTAGCATTGGGCAGATAAATCGCCTGTAGAATGGTCTGCGGCTAATTAGATTTTTGTACGATTCGGAAAGGGAAAACCTACTTTTTTCTTTCCGAAATGGCCAGCAAGCAAAAATTGTCAAAATCTAAAATAAAAAAACTACGTAGGCTCAAATGTATCAGTTACATGCTTATATTATGCGTGATTTTTGACGACAAAAAGAATAATTCCAACCCCATTATTCTAAAATAGACTATACTGAAATTTTCTAAAATTTACTAGTTAGATCCCTTGAGGTTTATCCTGTTGTTGATTAAATTTTGACATTATTCAAATAAAAATAACCAACTCTCTTTTTGCGAAATGGCCCTCAAAGATCATGAAAATCTGAAATAAATAACTAAAATTGCTGAAATATATTAATTAATTACTTGTTTCTTATGTACATTTTGAAAACATGAAGCGAAGAAGACTGACCCCATGACTCTAGGACGAACTATTCTTCAGATATTTTAGCTTTTTTTTTTTTTTTTTAATTTTTGAGGAGCTGGAGACGTTAAAATGCATTAATTTATCAAGTACAGCGAAGCTGATTAAAAAGGCAAATTGAATATAACGGCAGAAAAGTATCCATGTTATTTTCTGCAATTAAACTCAATTTTATATTATTAAATTTATAATATATTTATATTTATTCAATAATATTCATCATGAAATAAAAAGTCTTAAGGCAAGTAAATAAAAAGTGTGGGCAGCATATGATTTTCCCTATAGACTCAAATTCATTTCTTTATTTTTTATTTCATGATACATTAAATTGAGTTTAATTACGGATGGGGACTTTTCTGTGACATTATATCCAATTTGTATTTTTAAAGCATTTTCAATTCATTTGGCAGTGCCATCCACTTTGAAGTTTTCAGCTCCTCAAAATTCTAAAACACTAAAATATCTCGAGAACGGTTCACCCAAGGGTGATGGAGATCAGTCTTATTCGCTTTGCTGCCAAAAATTACATGAAGAACAAGTACTTAATTAATAAATTTTAATAATTTTAGTCATTTATTTCAGATTATCACGATCTTTACGGGCCATTTCACAAAAAAAAGGTTGATTCTATTTTCCTGAAGAGTACCAAAATCTAATCAATATCAGTATAACCGTCAAGGGATGCGACTACACAATTTTAAAAAATTTCATTAAATAGTTTTTTCACTACAGTGAAAAACGTGTTTAGTTCCCCAAAATTAAAAAGTCTGATGTGGACAGCACATGACTTTCCTTATATAATGCAATGAATTTACTACTTTTACAGTAAAAAAAATAGATTATTATTATAGTAGATATTTATATTCTTTCCAAGATATTGAATTTTCATCAATGAGTCGTCATTTTCATTGATTTAGAGTCATTTTTATCCACTTGGCGAGTTTTTCGTTAATTTAGCAACATTGAAAAAAATCGCCAAGTTCCACCAAATTCGTCGCCAAAATCTCGCCAAGCGTTATGGACGAAGAAATAAGTTATTCTTACAGCAGATAAATGACTATTGGCGTTCAAATACAAAAATATTACTCAAAGTATCTTTTTTCATGAATGGAACGAGCCAGATCCACGAGAATGATGAAACCAAATTTTTCGCATGGTATTACATATGAAAAGTGAACATGTTTCTCAATAGGAAATATTTTTTTTTATTTTATATGACTTTTTGATAATTTTTTGAAAAATGTGCAATATCTCGAGAACGGTTCATGTTAACGTTCTAAAATTTATGTCAATCGTTTTCTAATGAAAAATTACATAAGAAATGACTATTTGCGTAACTTTATTAGCGTTTTTGATTTTTTGACGATTTTTTCAAAATTTCACTCGAAAATTTAGGGGGTTCTGAATATTCGATTGGGTATAAAAAAAATCTGATGTGGGCAACACATGACTTTCCTTATATAATGTAATGAATTTACTACTTTTACAGTAAAAAAATAGGTTTTTCTTATAGTAGATACTAATATTCTTTCCAAAACATTGAATTTTCGACAATTAGTCGTCATTTTCATTGATTTAGCATCATTTTTATCCATTTGGCGAGATTTTCATTAATTTGGCAACATTTCAAAAAAGTCGCCAAGTTGGCGATATTCCGCCAAATTCGTCGCCAAAATCTCGCCAAGCGTTATGCACTAAGAAAAAAGTTATTCTTACAGCAGATAAATGACTATTGGCGTTCAAATACAAAAGTATTATTCAAAGTATATTTTTTCTTGAATGGAACGAGCTAGATCCACGAGAATGATGTCACTCAATTTATCGCATGGTATTACATATGAAAAGTGAACATGTTTCTCAATAGGAATTTTTTTTTTTTATGTGACTTTTTCATAATTTTTTTGAAAAATGTACACTATCTCGAGAACGGTTCATGTTAGCGTTCTAAAATTTATGCCAATCGTTTTCTAATGAAAAATTACATAAGAAATGTCTATTTGCGTAACTTTATTAGCGGTTTTGATTTTTTGACGATTTTTTCAAAATTTCATTCGAAAATTTAGGGGGGTTCTGAACATTCGATTGCGTATAAAAACAATAGGCTTCCAGTGTTTACGGATTGTGATTTTTGTACCAAATTTGGTTCGAATCGGTCCATTCGTTCGTCAGTTATCGTCTCCACAGACTCACTGACACACACACATACTTTCACACACACACACACACACACACAGACATCACTTCAAAAATGTTTGATTCGTGATCAGGGATGCTTGAAACGTGCTCTCCCGTCGAAAACTCGAATTCGAATTTTCGACCCCGTCACAATACTTTCCTTATACAATATGTATATAAGGAAAGTAACAATAGGCTTCCAGTGTTTACGGATTGTAATTTTTGTAGCAAATTTCGTTCGAATTGGTCCATTCGTTCGTCAGTTATCGTTTCCACACATACACACACAGACATCAACTCAAAAATGTTTGATTCGTGATCAGGTATGCTTAAAACGTGCTCTTCCGTCAAAAACTCGAATTCGAATTTTCGACCCCGTCACAATACTTTCCTTATACATTATGTATATAAGGAAAGTAAAAAAAAGGTTAAATAACTCGCGATAGTCCATCTTAGAGAATAGGGTTGGTCGTATTCGTTTAATTGTCAAAAATTACGTATAAACATGTATTTAATTGATACATTTGTAGTATAACTTTCCTTATATACAATAATGTATAAGGAAAGTATTGTGACGGGGTCGAAAATTCGAATTCGAGTTTTTGACGGGAGAGCACATTTCAAGCATCCCTGATCACGAATCGAACATTTTTGAAGTGATGTCTGTGTGTGTGTGTGTGTGAAAGTATGTATGTGTGCGTGTGTGTGAAAGTATGTGTGTGAGTGTGTGTGAAAGTATGTGTGTGAGTTTGTGTGTGTGTGTGTCAGTGGGTCTGTGGAGACGATAACTGACGAACGTATGGACCGATTCGAACGAAATTTGGTACAAAAATTACAATCCGTAAACACTGGAAGCCTATTGTTTTTATACGCAATCGAATGTTCAGAACCCCCCCCCCCTCCCCTAAACTTTTGAGTGAAATTTTGAAAAAGTCGTCAAAAAATCAAAACCTCTAATAAAGTTACACAAATAGACATTTCTTATGTAGTTTTTCATTAGAAAACGATTGACATAAATTTTAGAACGCTAACTTGAACTTTTCTCGAGATATTGCACATTTTTAAAAAAATATATAAAAAAATCATATAAAATTAAAAAAAAATATTTCCTATTGAGAAACATGTTCACTTTTCATATGTAATACCATGCGATAAATTTGGTGACAACATTCTCGTGGATCTAGCTCGTTCCATTCATGAAAAAAGATACTTTGAGTAATACTTTTGTATTTGAACGCCAATAGTCATTTATATGCTGTAAGAATAACTTATTTCTCCGTCCATAACGTTGGCAAGATTTTGGCGACGAATTTGGTGGAATGTCGCCAACTTGACGACTTTTTTAAATGTTGCTAAATTAACGAAAAACTCGCCAAATGGATAAAAATAACGCTAAATCAATGAAAATGACGAGTCATTGACGCAAATTCAATATCTTGGAAAGAATATAAATATCTACTATAAAAATAATCTATTTTTTTTACTGTAAAAGTAGTAAATTCATTGCATTATATAAGGAAAATCATGGGCTGCCCATATCAGGTTTTTTTATTTTATTTCTGGACGATTTTTGTGGGCCATTTCGCTGAAACAGGAATGCTCTTTTTGTTCGAATCGTACCAAAATCTAACCAACACCAAGATAATCTACAAGCAATTTATCTGCCAAATTTTGTGAAATTGATCTATTAGTTTCTCAGCTACAGTGTATACAAGTAAATTTTGAAGGCCATTTCTCAAAAAAAGGCAGTTTCTTTTATCCCGAATCGTACCAAAAACTAATCAGTACCAGGGTCAGACACAAATTACTTTACCTATGTACCAAATTTTATGAAATTGGGTCAATTAGTTTGTGAGTTAGAGTGGATATATACATCGCACAGACTGACACACACACGTGAAGCTAAAAATAATTTTTTCGTATTCTAGAGGTCCCAAAACGTGTAGATCTGTTGAAAATTCGAGTTGCGATTTTCGACATGGTTCCAATACTTTCCCTATACATTATCACGTATTTCAGGGAAGGTAAAAATCTGATGTGGTCAGCACATGACTTTCCCTACAGACTCAAATTCATTTCTTCTTTATATCTTTAATAATTCATTACATTGAGTTTAATTGCACAAACTAATATTGAATTTGTATTTTTAATTCTATTTTCGCTTTTATTTGATAACTGGACATATTTTCAAAGGCGACGTAACAAAAATGTGAAAAAACTAAAATATCTCGAGAACGGTTAGTCCTAGACCTAGAGTAATGGGGTTGGTCTTATATACATTTTGTCGTCAAAAATTAGCGTGTAAAAAAAGCATTTAATTGATACATTTGAGCATACGTAGTCTTTTATTTTAGATTTTGACGATTTTTGTGGTCCATTTCGTAAAGCAAGGCAGGTTATGTTTTACCAAATCATTCCAAAATCTAATCAGCACCAGGGTAACCCACAAGTGACTTATCTACCAAATTTTGTAAAATTTGATGTATTAGTTTTTCAGCTAGAGTGGATAAAGGCAATTTTTGCGGGTCATTTCGCAAAAAAGAAGGGTTCTTTTATCCCAAATCAAACCAAAAGCTAATCAGTACCAGGGTCACCTACAAGTGACTTACCTACCAAATTTTATGAAATTTGGTCTACTGGTTTTTGAGTTAGAGTGGATACATACAGTGCACAGACAGACTGACAGACACACATACACACACACACACGTCATGCTAAAAATAGTTTTTTCGAATTTTAGAGGTCCCAAAACGTGCAGATCCTTCGCGATTTTCGGTATGATTCCAATACTTCCCCTATACATTACCATGTATTGCAGAGAAAGTAAAAACTATTCTTACCTATTAGGTTCGTGGAAAGGAAGGGTATAAGTGTCCAAAGTGTTTCCAGTTTTCGTAACGCTCTGTTTTTTCAGATATGAGAAACCCCAACCATGGATGTTATTCACATCAAAAGGGTTTTCGATTCTATGAAATCTTTTCATATAAACATCGCATCTTATTAGCAGCTCTTATGACCCCCCACCGGAAAGACATTTCGGATATGCACTTGAAATAAATTATAGTTTCACAGTATTTCACCTGCCAAGGGCCCAAAAATGATCGGAACCACTATTTATCGAAGGCCAACAACTGTGTACTGCGGTGCATCTTTCAGTGATGAATGAGTAAAAAAATTCATTTTACAATCATCACATTCATCTCACACGACTTGCCCTACACATACAAATTTATCCTCTTATATTTCTCATTTCATGATGCATAAAATTCAGTTTAATTGCAGAAAATAACATGGATTGAATGAACTTTTCTAATATCATACCCAATTGACAGTTTTAATGCATGTTCGTTTCAATTGGCAACTTAATGCACTTTAAATTCTTCAGCTCTTCAAAATTCCAAATAATTAAAATATCTCGAAAACGGTTCATCAGAGTCATGGAGTCATTCTTATTGGCCAAAGGTAGGAAAAATCTGAAATACCTAAAATTGTTGAAATATATTAATTAAGTACTTGTTGTTTTCAGGTAAATTTTGACAACAAATCGAATAAGGCTAATCTCAAGCGAATAAGACTGTAGGATGAACCGTTCTCGAGATATTTTAGTTTTTTGGAATTTTGAGACGCTGAAGAATGTAAAGTGAATTAAGTTGCCAAATAAAAGGCAGATGCATTAAAAAGACAAATTGGATATAATATCAGAAAAGTATCCATGTTATCTTCTGCAGTTAAACTCAATTTAATGCCAGAGTAATGGAGTAGGTCATATTATTTTCATCGTCAAAATTTACGTATAAAACAAGCATTTAATTGATACATTGATCATACGCGGTCTTTTATTTTAGATATTGACGATTTTTGCGAACCCTTTTGTGAAAAAAGACAGGTTATTTTTTTTTTTTCCGAATCGCACCAAAATCTAATCTGCACCAAGACAAGGCTATCTAAAACAAGGCTCGGACATCTAGGAATCGTGGGTGGGATACGTGACGTCAGCCGCGGGGGGATCTGCAATCACTCCGAGAGTACGAAAGTGTATTGAAGTTATAGGAGTGACTTTCAAAAATTCATATTTTTAAATAAAAAAAATAATTTAATTACGTGCCCACTAGGATTATAGTGTCTACTGAAAACAGGACTTCATAAATGGTGAGTTATTTTTTATTTTGTCTTATTTTATGCATGCAATTTTAACATTTTTGTAACACATAGCACGTGTAGCGCCGAATGTTGCTATATCTGTACGAATAGTCTTATATCTTGAGAAAAGTACTCTTAATTCATGTTTAATATTGCCTGAATGACTTGTTATTCATCACTGAACCTTGCATTTTAAGCATAATTTTATTACAGACTTTTGTGAAGTAAATATTTGCCTTTTTTGTTAAGATCGTGAATCGTACATTTTTTAGACGTTAGAAAGACAAAATCTGTTACAAATTACTCCTTACACTACTTCTATTACTCCCCTTACAATTACTCCTATGTTATTTTAAGTTAATCTAAAGTATCAATGAATCAAATTGCAGCCTTGCTAAATCATAGAATTATCGAAATAGCCATAATAAATCCTAGAATTATCGAAATAGCCTTGATAAATCATAGAACATAGAAACTGTATTACAAATGAAATATGCGCAATATGCCTTTGTATAATTGTTTAAGAAATAAAGCATGGGGGGGGGGGGTGTATCTGTGATCATTGCATAATGCATTCACACTTAAATTTTCATACTGATGTTTCATGTTTGTATTTATTGTTGAATTGTCAGGCTTTTGTTAAAAATAATTACTTTTGTTTATTAGTTATAATATAATATTTTACCATTCTTCATGTAACTACGGTACCCACTTGAGTATCCAGGGCTGCCAAACTAGTGCTCAAAAGTCTAAACTGTAAATTTAAATTTTATAGCATTTTTTATTTTATTTTGAGAAAATTATCTGTTGATTTATAACTGTGTGATGTTTTTCGCATGTGTGGCACTGAATGTTCAATTTATGTATGAATTACCTTATATCTTCTGAAGAAAAATACTTTTAATTCATTTTTAATATTGCCTGAATAACTTATTTATTGATGAGCTTTGTATTGTAAGACTGTACATAACAGAAAATAAAGATGACAAAATTAGAAACACGTCATTTAAAGTTGCTTGTTACCCAAAACAACAACTTGTATTCTGGATCAATTTTTCTTACTTACCACTCCATACAATCGAGGTCTATGACGTGCGAGATAAAATTTTGCATGCGACTGTACATAACAGAAAATGGAACTGCGGCGAATTTGCAAACACGTCATTGAATGGAATTTCTCATATATTTTTATCCAAAGTCAGCAGATATATGGCAATAAATAGCAAATTATAGTTACTCATGTCTCTCTCTAAGCCCATATCACATTCAAGAACTTTTGGAACAACCAACTAGTTCAGACAACTTTTCCACCAATTTTCTAGCAAAAAAGTTGGTGATAGGGTTGTCTGACAATTTAAGAAGTTGGGCTAAATGAAAAACTGCGAGTGAAAGTACTGTATTTTTATCACATTTTTGGCGAGAAATATACAATTGTGTATTTAGCAACATTGCAGTTAGAGTTACGTCGGTTTGTTTACTGCTTAGCAACTCGTCTGCTTTACATTACATGTATATTTTAGATCAATTCTGCATTGAAATCTCTAAAAGTTTAATTTGGGCTGATTTTTCGCCC
Organism: Amaurobius ferox; assembly: GCA_951213105.1. Classification (NCBI taxonomy): domain Eukaryota; kingdom Metazoa; phylum Arthropoda; class Arachnida; order Araneae; family Amaurobiidae; genus Amaurobius; species Amaurobius ferox. The sequence continues at coordinate 12,586,126 of OX578136.1, forward strand.
AATTATGGGTTTCGGATTATTTTATAGATGGTATTTAACCATATATAAAGGTAATTATATAAATATATAATACATATATACTACGTTGTAATTTGAATTACTTGTTGAATGGCTGCAAATTAGTTTTTTGATACTCGACACATTCTATACAGCAAATACTATATTTATTTTATCAACCATTAACATATGGACTAGTTTACTTTCAATTATTATCATTCTTCATAGTTCCCGTTATGTAATTAACTACTATAACATACATTTATTGTGTTTAAAATTTGTTTGATGCTTAACTTAAAATTATTTACATTTTAGAATCTTGAACATTTTTTTTTTCAAACATTGTTTACAATTTAACAACCGATATTTAGACCTTAAAAATATTTTAATCAATACAGTATTATGTATTGTCATGTACAAATTTATGATATGAAAATTTAAAAAGCGTAAATTTATGTTTCTGATGAAATTCAAAACACGTTAATTTTTAAAGTTTAAAATTTTTGTATCTAAAAAATTAACACAGGAAGTAAAATTTAAATGTTAAATTATATCCTTATAATTTAAAATATTATTGTTCATATTTCAATTATAAAAAAAAAACTTTTTAATTGTATATAGTTATTTTTCTATACGGTTGTCAATTATCTAATTTTTAATATTTATTATTTTTAGATATCATGCCTAGGTATCGTTGCGTACCAATCTGTACTTCTAACAGGCCCGGTAAAGAGTATGTTACCTGCTTCCGATTTCCTAAGGATGAAAGAATCAGAGACTTGTGGATAAGAAAAATTCCACGAAAATTTGATATAAAAAAGGATTCAGTTGTGTGTGCAAAACATTTCATGGAAAATGACATTATTCGATCAGATACACTGACATTAAAAGATGGGAGTACTATAAACATTCCAAGAACAATACCCAAACTTACAAACTCTGCTTATCCCTGTTTGTTTCAAGGATGCCCGGAGTACTTAAATAAACCTCCTCAACAGCGGACAGCCACATTAGAGCGGTTGAGGAAAATGCAAAAGTTAGATGATGCATATATAAATGATTGGCTTGATAAACACAAAATAGATTCGCTTCATACATTACAGAATGAACTATTAACTCCACCACGTCTTATAAGTAGATAACTCTTCATCGGTGTGATAATTGTATAGCATTTTTATTTATATCATGTCATTATGATTTAAAGTTAGATAAGAGTCTAAGAGTTAATGAAAATCTTTTAATGACCTTCTCTGTTGGAGATAAAGTGTTTGCAGATGAGGCTTTCTGCAAGGTTCTGAGCATTTCAATTTACCTGACATCATGGAGTCAGCTGGAAAACACTCTAAATCTTATAAAGTGTTATAACAATGATAAGAAAGAAATCTTTTGAAATCAATCTTTGGATTACTTCCGTGCATATTTACAAAATGACTGCAATAGTGAAAAATCTGAATGTGCTAAGTTTTTATTGGAACAATTAACACTTATTGACAAGTCTATACATGGTAGGAAATACTCTACAGATTTGTTAATTTTTGCATATTGAGTGTACATTAAATCTTCCTCAGCATATACATATTTATATAATACAAAAATTATACAATTGCCATGTCTTCGCCATCTTAAACGCCTCTCTGGCAATTTACAGGTAAAAGCTGGTGTTTATAATGCTGAAAATTTTAGTTATTTGAAAGGTAGGTGTAATACTTTATCTGAAAATGAAAGAATTGTGAATGTTCTTATTGATGAAATATACATAAAATCCTGTGTTACATTCAAAAATCAAACTTTAATTGGGTTTACTGAAAATTCAAATAACCAAGCAAAAACTGTTCAGGCTTTTATGTTTTCGTCCATATTTTCCCCTGCTAAAATTATTACATTAGTACCAGCGTTTAAGTTAACAGCTGATGAGTTATGTAGCATGACAGTTAAAATTTTAGAAATTTTAGAAAATGTAGGGTTTACTGTGTGTTCAGTATTATTTCTGATAATAATCGTATCAATAGAAATATGTTTGTAAAGTTATCTGGTGGTAATGGCATGAAAATTTCCATTCCAAATCCAGCTAATAAGTCAAAAAAAGTATTTTTCTTATTTGATTCAATGCATCTCCTCAAATCAATTCGAAATAATTGGATAAATCAAAAAGACGCAGAAAAAAAATTCATTTTTCCTGTTCCTGAAGAATGCAACAAAAATGATTCTAGAGAAAATGACCAAGTTTTGTCAGATTTCAAACCATCTGCCGCTGCATCATTTTCTTTATTACAGGATATCTATGAAGAAGAATTGGGAACATTTTTGAAAACCGCCCCAAAATTAAATGTTAAGGCTTTAAACCCAAGTAATTTAGAAAAACAAAATGTCAAATTAGCCCTAAAAATCTTTGATAGGTCAAATATTGCAGCATTAAAAACATTTATTGAAAAGGAAAACTGTACAAATGCAGAACTTTGGGAGAATACAGCCTCCTTTATTGATCGAATTGTTAGTTGGTGGGAAATAATGAATATCAAAACTGTAAATAAAGGACGGCACTTAAGACTACCCAATTCTGAACCTTTTACAGTAGACGACCAGCGCAGGATAAAATTTCTTCAGTCATTTGTATCATGGTTAGAACAGTGGGAAAATATGAAGCAAAAGAATAGAGAGGGTGGTTTGTCGCGAGAAACATTTTTTGCCTTAACCCATACTACAACTTGTATGATTTCAATTATAGAATATATATTAAAAGATTTGAAATTTAGTTATGTTTTATGTGGAAAATTTCAAACCGATAATCTTGAGGCAAGATTTTGTCAGTATCGTGAAATGTCTGGTTCAAATTATAATATATCACTTCAGCAAATTTTAGAAGCTGGGAAGAAATTAAGAGTTAAAAGTTTATTACGTGTAAAATCAGAAAAGTATGGTAATTTTAGTATTTCTGATTTAATTTATTCCCATTCTTTTGAAGACAATCTTTCTAATGATGTAGAAGTAGAAAATTTTCTGTCTATATTAAATTTTCCCTTGAATTTTGATTATTTATGAAAAAATGATTTAAAAGTTTTAACATACATAGGTGGATATTGTGTTTTTGAATTAAAATTATCTTGTAATCACTGTATTTCTTTATACATAACTGCAAAATGTTTGATACTTGATGAGCAATCCCTACAAAATTTTCAATATTTACGTTTAATGGATCGGGGTAGACTAAAAGCTCTATCAGCATCTGTAATTAGCATTCTTTCAGTATGCTATTTAATATTTATCAAGTTGGTATCCAATATGCATGAATGTGAATTTCTGGATTGTAAAAATCAAGTAATGCTTTTAGTTAAGTTGACTGTTATGTCTTTGGAAGAGTCCGATCTTGCAAATTCTGATGGAATTTGTTTCTGTTGTAAACAGTCTCCGAATTATTTTGTTTCAAGGATTATTAGAACATTTAGTAACATTTGTTTGAATAATTATGCTAAACAATGCAATAACATGGAAAAAAGGAAGGAAGATGATCGAAAACTTAATAAACTTGCATCTAAGTAAAAGAACACCTATAAAATAAGTTTCAACATCAAATTAGGCAAATTTAAAAGCTTTCACATTCCATAAACAATCTATTGGAATAATTACGTTGAACAATGTAATAATATGCGGGAAAATATTATCAAAAATGCAATACTTCCATGTAAATGCTTAAGAGAATATTTGAAATTTCAAGGGATTAGTATAATAGTACTGTAAAAGCATATAATTGAAAGTTATATCAAAATCAGCTAAAAGCAGAACTTTGTGAGAATATAGCCTTCTTTATTGACTGAATTGTTAGATGGGTTGAAATAATGCATGTCAAAAGTGTAAATAAGATTTTGAACCTTTTATATTAGATAATCAGCGTAAGTTCAAATATATTCATTTCTATTATAAGCTTTGTGGGAAAATATTGGACGAAAGAATACAAAGGGTGGATTTTTTTACAAGAAACATATTTTGCCTTATCTCTGATACAACTTGTATGATTTCGATTATAAAATGAAATTTGTCCATGTTGAAAAAATTACCCAATTTACTTGTTTTGTTTTTTGTTTTAAGATTTTTGTAATTTGGATCTTTCTGACTTAAAATATATATTGCAAAACAGCGATATTCATTTTTCTGAAAAGCATAATTATTGAGATATGTAACAAATATATTTTGAAAACAAAAAATCGAGAAAGTTAATAATGTTTATTTTTTATCAAAAGTTATTGATTGATGCTTTTGATTACATTACAATCAAAGTATTTAATGTGTCATTTAGATTTAACAGATTAAATAGTTTTTGTATCTAATGAAAATGTCTATTATATTATTTATAATCCATACTTTATGTACATAATTTAATATATATCAGGTTGGTATTCAGTAGATATAAATGGGGGGGGGGGGTAACTTTTGTTTGAATGTGGCATATGATATGCAGGTACTTTTCAGACAAAATATGGATCTAGCTTTTGCGGCAGATACATTTTATTTTTATGTAACTTTGTTAACTCCAACTACTTGGATTTATAAATTTGTTGTAATAAAGTTTTTATATGCTCATAAAAAGCTATTCTTTTTTGTATTTTATTTACTTGCTTCAAGAAAAACTTAATAACTTCACATTTCAACACAATATTAATGGTGTGTACTAGTTAAAACATACACACATACATGGTACTCAGATACTCAGAAAATTTGAGTTAATTTTGAATATACTTTTTTCAGACAAAATACAAATCTAGCTATTTATTGCTACATATATAGTATGATACATTTTAATACAAATTTAATGTCACTTAATTAGGTTTGTAAGATAAAATGTTTTTACAACTCATAAAAGCCCTGTTTTTGTATTTTACTTCCTCATTTGAAGAAATGCTGTTACATTTTTTGATGGATAATAATTTTTAAATAGTTTCATTGCATGTAGAAAGACAACGATTTTCTACTTAGTGTGGTAACCTAACTTATGGATAATTAAAATTTGTACATATACTACATGTCATTACAAGTTAAGGTAATTTACATTTCAAGAAGGAAAAAATGATTTAAATTTCATGAAGATATAAATCAATAAATGGTGTGTACTAGCATATAGCATGCATACTGAAGTGTAACTATTGTGGTGATTGTCATTACTGAATTAAAAAGCTTTATATTTAGTCAGAAAGTTAAAATGTTTAATAAATTTCTACTAAGTTATTTTCCTATCTAAAGTCCGACAGAAAATTATGCATAAATTTGTTTGAATTTTAAATGGCGAATTTTCAGATTTTTTAAACAGGCATGTTTCTTCGCATTTTTTATGAATTCTAGATTTACAGTATAAAATGTTGTTCAAGTTAAATAGGTAGGTATCAAGAGTTTTTGAAATATAGTATTAGTGTAAAAGTAATAATATTACAAAAGTTACTGTCACAAAATAGAAAAGTTAAATTTAGAAATTTATATTCATAACTATTTCACTGCGTTTTATGTTGCTTATTTTAAAACTAAATGCTAAATCTGGAGATATATATATATATATATTGGGTTGGAGGGAAAGTTCTGTCGTATTTTAAAGAAAATATTTGAATTCATTTATAAAAATATGTGTTTAATATTAATCAATTATATATGCTCCGTTATTTGTTACAACCTGTTGCCATCTTTCAGGTAACCTGTGAATTCCTGTTTTGTAGAAGTTCTCATCCTTGGAGTTAAAATAGTCAGCAACTGCCTTAGAAACACTTTCAAAAGATGTGAATTTTTTTCCCCGTTAGATAATTTTGCAGAGATCTGAACAGGTAATAATCAGATGGTGCAATGTCAGGTGAATACGGTGGGTGACTAAGGACTTCCCATCCTAACGCATTCAGTTTTTGTTGTGTCACCATTGCAGTATGCGGGCGAGCATTATCTGAACGCTTTTCTGGACGCTAATGCTGATCTTTTTTCTTTGATAGCTGCATTCAATTTATCCAGCTGATTGCAGTACAGATCCGCGTTGATGGTTTTCCCCTGTTTCAGCAACTCGTAGTACACTGGACCTTTCCTGTCCCACCACAAACAAAGCAGTACTTTTCGTTGATGGATACTTGGTTTTGGAACTGTTGCTGATGATGTTCCTGGTTTGCAGTAAGATTTTTTTCTCTTAATATTCTCGTAAAGAATCCACTTTTCATCTCCAGTAACCAGCCTGTCCAAAAACGGCTCCACATTGTGTCTAATCAGATGTGATGAACACATTCTTACACGATCAGACAAATTATTTTCCGTTAATTCATGTGGAACCCAAAAACTTTGCTTTAACACAAACCCAAGAGATTTAATATGATCTCCAACAGTTGTATGATGAATGCCAAACTCTTCTGCAATTTCTCGACTTGTTACAGATGTTCTTTTTATTTACAAGAAAAATCACCTGCCTATTTAAAATACGACATAACTTTCCCTCCAACCCAATATATGTATGTTAGCTAATAAAATATGTATTTTGAAGTCATAGGTAAGTGTCAGCAGTTTCTCCCATTATAGTGAATAATATGTAATTACTTTTTTCCTAATTTATAGTTATAAAATATTATTTGAATTTCTAAGGTTTACAAGTTTTGTTTTTTGATATATTTTAAATATTATATAAATATTAATATGGTTGTTTATTACTTTCCTTATATACATAATGTATAAGGAAAGTATTGTGACGGGATCGAAAATTCGAATTCGAGTTTTCGACGGGAGAGCACGTTTCAAGCATCCCTGATCACGAATCAAACATTTTTGAAGTGATGTCTGTGTGTGTGTGTGTGTGTGTGTGTGTGTGTGTGTGTGTGTGTGTGTGTGTGTCAGTGGTTCTGTGGAGACGATAACTGACGAACGAATGGACCGATTTGAACCAAATTTGGTACAAAAATCACAATCCGTAAACACTGGAAGCCTATTGTTTTTATACACAATCGAATGTACAGAACCCCCCTAAATTTTCGAATGAAATTTTGAAAAATCGTCAAAAAATCAAAACCACTAATAAAGTTACGCAAATAGATATTTCTTATGTAATTTTTCATTAGAAAACGATTGACATAAATTTTAGAACGCTAACAGGAACCGTTCTCGAGATATTGTACATTTTTAAAAAAAAATATCAAAAAGTCATATAAAATAAAAAAAAAATATTTCCTATTGATAAACATGTTCACTTTTCATATGTAATACCATGCGATAAATTGGGTGACATCATTCTCGTGGATCTAGCTCGTTCCATTCGTGAAAAAAGATACTCTGAGTAATACTTTTGTATTTGAACGCCAATAGTCATTTATCTGCTGTAAGAATAACTTATTTCTTAGTGCATAGCGCTTGGCGAGATTTTGGCGACGAATTTGGCGGAATGTCGCCAACTTGGCGACTTTTTGAAATGTTGCCAAATTAACGAAAATCTCGCCAAATGGATAAAAATGACGCTAAATCAATGAAAATGACGACTGATTGTCGAAAATTCAATGTCTTGGAAAGAATATTAGTATCTACTATAAGAAAAACCTATTTTTTTACTGTAAAAGTAGTAAATTCATTACATTATATAAGGAAAGTCATGTGTTGCCCACATAAGATTTTTATATTAATATAACTTTAACATAAATGTTTACAGAAGAGAGTGAAAAAATATTTGTTCTCAATGTAGATCATTTTTTATTTTAGAATCACAGTTTAAAGTTTATTCTAATTTACTTGTTAGTTTTGAGATATATTTTTTCATATTAGTCTTATTTATTACTGTAGAAATTCATCTTTGTCAGATCCCGTACGTGTTACGCACGGGAGATACGTTCCCTCCGTTGCTGCGGTTGAGTTGTCAATGTCCGGGCCTTTTGTATTCTAGGTGGCCTTGATCAAGGTCACCCACAAATGACTTATTTACAAAATTTGGTAAAGTCGGGTCAATTAGCGTTTTAGCTAGAGTGGATACATGCCATTTTTGCCGGTCATTTTGCAAATAAAGGCAGGTTCTTTTATCCCAAATAGTACTAAAATCTAATCAGCACCAGCGTTACCCACCTGTAAAAGTTTCATGAAAATTGGTCAATTAGTTTTTGAGTTAGAGTGGAAACATACACACAGACGTCAGGCTAAAAATAGTCTTTTCGTGTTCTAGAGGTGCCAAACCGTTGAAAATCGCAAACTCGAGTTGCGATTTTCGACACAATTCCAACACTTTCCCTGTGCATTACCATGCATTGCAGAGAAAGTAAAAATGCCAACATTTTGTTTTATTATGTATATTTTAGTTTTATCGTTAGAAATCAGCCTTCATTGAAAGCAATCGACAACTTTTTAAAACAATGGGAATCGGAATAGCAGGTAACCGCATTGTGGGAGCTGTGTTAGGAGTTCGTTTTAGGTAAATTCAGCTAATTTTTTTTTTCTTTGCAAACTTTGCAAGAAACAAATTGAAAAATGTGTATATCGTTGACCCAAATAATCACAATTACAATATGTTACCCTTTAATTTAAAGAGTTTGAAAAAAAATATTGCGATTGATACCAAGTTGGATAACGTATCCCCTCCCCCCCCCCTCCCCACACATATCCCCGAGGGGATTAATAACGTTACAAAATTTGCATTACTGCTACTTTTCACTACAATGATTAAAACTATTAAGTTCCGTGATCACTGAGCCATAAATAAACCCCTTTAAGCTTGATTATGTCACATTTTTCCATTTGCTGCCAATGTTAAGAAAATATTAAATTTTGATGTTTTCACTCGAATTTTTAAAAAATCTATCTAGCTTTAGATTCTTCGATAACAAAGCCGGATATAAAATTTGATGGAAATTCATTAATATTTGTGGCACTGATCGCGTACACAGACAGACAGACATGCATCACTCAAAACGTGTTCAGGAGATCTTTAAACCTATATTGGCATCCAAATCTCGAAATCGAAAACTTTTGAGAAAACAATATTTTCTCTATACTATATTCTTTAGCATAAGAAATTAAAAATTCAAATTTCGATGCATTTGAAAAAAAAATAAATAAATATGAAGGAATTGTCCTATGGATGTGGTTCAAACATCGTTGGAAAGAACATTCTTTGATCTTTCTGATAGTGCCAAGATGAAAACTCTGTGATAATATTTTTTCGGTCACAAAAAAACAGGTCTGTGTGAATATCGCTCAAAATCGTGCTGAAACATAAAATAAGTAAAAACTAATTCGAATTTTAAAAACTATCGCACAAGTGCCCTTTTTCATATCCTGAAGTATCTGTGTACCCAATTTCTTAACCGTACGGCGCTTAGATTTCCGCACGCAGACCGCACGCAAACACACGTATATACATACACTTCTTTTAATATGCAACATTAAAATAACATTAACTCTAGCCACAAAATTCGCGGAATTCTACTTCACAAAATTTTCACCCAAAATAAAAGAATCCCTAAAATCCTCAAATCTGTCTTCCAAAGCATTAAATTGAATCTTGCAATAGGCGAGGTTGTTGTTGTTGAGACCCAGACCGTCCGACCTACCAGAAAGGTGTAAGGTAACAGTTTGGACGGCCGGGAAGTGCCACCCAATTTAGACCGGAACCCAGTGGGGGAGGCATCCACAGGGTCCGTACCCTCCTTACCACCAACCTCTCGGAAGGACTTACGGACCCACATGTTCAACATGATCGTAATCCGCATGAACACGGCGGCAGTTGTGGCAGCATGCAAATCCAGCGCGCAAACCACCAGGCTACCGCGTCCGAAATGTGCCAACAGCAAGCGGAGTTCCCAGGTGGTCATCCACCCAAGTACTAACCGCGCCCGATGCTGCTTGACTTCGGTGATCTAACGAGAACTGGTGTTTTCAGCACGGTAGGACCGTTGGCCGTAATAGGCAAGGTAAGGTATTTCGCTTGATTTTCAAAAAAATTCTATCTAGTTCCAGATACTTTGGTAACAAAGTCGAATATAAAGTTTCGTAAAAATACATGAATATGTGTGGCAGCTATCGTGTAGGCAACAAACCATACACAGACAGTAGGACGGACATCAATTTAAAAATAGTCGAAATGGGTCGAGGAGGTCCTAAAACATATATTGGCATCAAAATCTCGAAATCCAAAATTTTCGTGAAAATATTACTTTCTCTATACAACATTCAATAGTATGAGGAAGTAAAAATAATTACAAAGTCTTAATATAACAACATCATTCTTAACTAACCATTTTCCCTTTACATTTATTGTTTTAAAAAGATGCATAAACTACAATTATTAACAAATATTTTAGCAAGGTCTCTTAACATAAAACGTTCTTAAATTAACCAAGTTCAACTCGACTTTTTCATACCACAATGCATTTTGTGGCAGCTTGCGATTTTTTTTTCCTGTACAAATTTTACAAGAAAAAATGTGAAATATATGTGTCGTTGTTCCGAATGATCACAATTATAACATGTTACCCTTCATGACTTGAAAACATCTTTCGATTGATACCAAGTTTGATAATGAACCTCCAGGGAATACTTTGAGCAATGAAAATGGGAGTACTTAGAGCAATGAAAAAAATACTTTGAGCATTGAAAACGGGGCTTCCAGCATGTGCCTACTTTGCCTCTATGATATACAGGCCTATTGAGAAGGGGGTGGGGACGGGGTGATTAAATTGATACCAAGTTTGCAAGGTACCACTTTAGGGGGAAATTTATTTTAATATATATCAGAATAAATATATATTCGAATATATATCCGTATAAATATACATCGAATAAATTAATAATTTTGTATAAAAGGAGTACTTTATGGCTCAATCATCGCTAAACTTGACAGTTTCAATGATTGTAGTGAAAAATAGCCGAAATATAATTTTTTTTGTTCGTGACAACAATAGCCACCAGAGGGGGTAGGTACACTGTCAAACTTGGTATCAATCGAAAGTTTTCTTCAAGCCTTTTAAAATGAAAGGTAACGTGCTATAATTGGGATCATTTGGACTGACGATACAAATTTTTCAAATCATTTCTTTCAAAATTTGCAAATTAAAATAATAATAATAATAATAATAATAATTACAAGCTACTTAAAACTAAATTCTGATATGAGAAAACCGAGTTGCTCCAGTTAATTATATATACAAATGAAAGCTATTTATTTTAATTCGATACTTAAACAGAAAAAATATCACCCTATACCTTTACATTTCCCATTTACTTCAAAAACTGCAGAAAAACTTTATCAGCATAAAAATATATTTTATGTATTTTATACACATTCTACGGATACAAAATCTCCATTGTATAGAATCAGTATAATTAAAGAACTATGTTTATAAAGTTGTCTATAGCAAAGTATCGTGAATGCCATACTTTAATAAATATGATTGTAGTGAAAAATCAGTAGTAGTGAAAAATCATTGTAGTGAAACAGAATATAAAAATTCTTAAAGTTTGGAACTGTATATTTTTGGGCGAAACTATTTAATTAAATCCTAAATATTGAAACTGGGTCTAAGAAATGATTCAATAAGAAATAAATTAAAAAATAAAAAATACGTATAATTCATTTTCAAAGTTTAAATTTTTAATAATGAAAAAATTTTTTGTTTAGTAATGACTAAAATAAAAATCTGATGTGGGCAGCACATGACTTTCCCTGCAGACGCGAATTCATTTTTTCTTTATTTCTTTAAGAACTCATTAAATTGAGTTTAATTGCACAAAATAACACTAAATGTGCATTTTTAATTCAATTTCTGCTTTTATTTGGTAATGGGACATTTTTCCAAAGGCGACATAACAAAAATGCGAAAAATCTCAAATATCTCGAGAACGGTTAGTCCTAGAGTAATAGAGTTGTTCTTATTCTTTTCCTCGTCAAAAATTACGTATAAAATAAGCATTTTATTGATACATTTGAACTTACGTAGTCTTTTTTTAGATATTGGCGATTTTTGCGAGCCATTTCGTAAATAAAGGCAGGTTGTTCTTTCCCGGATCGTACCAAAATCTGATTAGCACCAGAGTATCCCACAAGTGATTTATCTACTAGATTTTGTGAAATTTTGTCAATTAGTATTTCAGCTAGAGTGGATACATGAGATTTTTGCGGGCCATTTCGTAAGAAAAGGCGAGTTTTTTTTCCCCCAAATTACACCAAAAACAAATCAGCACAAGGGTCTTACCTACCAAATTTTATGAAATTCGGTCCATTAGTTTTGTGTTAGAGTGGATACATACATTGCACAGACAGACACACATACTTTCCCTATACATTACCATGTATTGCAGGGAAAGTAAAAAATTATACAAATAATGGTCATTTTTTCACTATACGTATTTTCACTCTTGTTTACTTTTCCGAAAGAAAAATAGAATCGAATAAATTTCAAAACCATGAAAATTCGAAACAAATTTTAAGATTTTTACCAAAAATAAGAAGAATTAAAAAAAGTTCTAAAGTAAAAGTATTCTCTAATTTCTTTCATAAAAAATTCCTTATAACTGAAAATTATACATAATAAAATATTGGAATAAAGTTCTAATATAAATGTTAAACATTCTAAAGAATCGTAGAATATTTTAAATAATTTTATTTAACCACAAGTTCTTAAAAAAAACAGATCTTTTTCACAAGAAAATAAATATTAACCTTTTTTTTAAAAAATGTACTTCAGAAGTAAAAACAGAATTGTCAGCTTTCTTACACTACCAAATTCCGTATGTTTTTAAACATAAAATTCCTGAATTATTCTCACACAAAAAAGATATATTTTACACATTTTCTAAATTTCAAATTAAAATTCGTAAGAAATTTAAAATGAAATACAATAAATATATGAAATTATACCATAAGAAATATATAATATATTGCTTACCTAAAACTGAAAATATATCCATTTTATGGAATTAGAATTTATAGAATTAGAACACATTACGGGAGACTTACTTCTTTGGCTGCTAACGGACGAAATGAGAGAATAGTGTAAAAATTGTAAATAGATCATTTATTTTTTTATTGAGCAGACGATCATTTTTCCATGAACTTATTCCATATGCATAAATGATTTCACGCATCCGAAAAAGTTTATTTTTTAAAAATGAATTTAGAACTATTTAATTTTAAATAATATTAAGAAAATATATAAAATAATTTTGTAACGAAACTCTGGAATATTTGAATTAAAAATCGTAAATAGATCATTTATTTCTTTATTGAGCAGACGATCATTTTTAAAGTTTCCATGAACTTGTTCCATATGCATAAATAGTTTTGCGGATTCAAAAAAATTTATTTTTTAAAAATGAATTTAGAATTATTTAATTTTAAAAAATATTAAGAAAATATATAAAATAATTTTGTAACGAAACTCTGGAATATTTTAATAGTGAAGACATGTATTTAAAACACAATATACCTATTTTGACTTTTGATCTGTAAAAGCAAATGTGCGAAACTATAAAAGAATTTTAAAACCAAATCTTGCAATTTTTAACATTTACATTAAGAATGTCATTCTCTATAATTAAATGTATACCTAAAGGTCTGAATGGGAGTGTGAGTCTGTTTGTATAGAGATTTATTACAAATCTGAAGTTTCAAGTTTTAAACCTATATATGGCCATAAGATATGTGATCTTGACTGATGATATACACTCTTTTGGTAAAAAAAAACCAAGCACCATGAAGAAAGTGACTGTTTTTATTGAAATTCAACATGCGTACAGCTCATACACAGGTAATGAAATGATTACAAAATCAAGACCGCAGGACCTATCAATGGTTAGCAATTGCACATTGAATTTTCAAATTAGTAATTGGTGAAACCCCCCTTGGCAACAATACATGCTTGTATACGTCTAGGTAAGGAGTGATAATGTCATCCTGCGATACATTCTGCCATACATTTCTCAATTGTTGCTCTAGATCTGCTACATTTCGGAGTGCCCGGATCTGGCGGCCTAGCATGCCCCATACATGCTCGATTGGCGAAAGGTCTGGTGACCTTGCTGACCAAAGAACAGTATCAACAGCACGGAGACAGTCCACAGATATGCGAGCTGTATATGGCGTGGCATTATCTTTTTGGAAAATGACCCCAGAATGACATGTCATAAAGGGTAGCGCAAACGACCGCAGAATTTCATCAACACATCGTTGAGCTGTTAAAGTTGTACGCAGGATGACTAGGGGCGACCTGTTGTCGTAAGAAATAGCATCCCACTCCATCACAACAGGGATAATGGCTGTGTGCCTGTGTAAAACAGAGGCTGATTGGGACCGCTGGCCCTGGCGCCTCCACACACATACCCGATGGTCATCTGCTGAAAGACTGAAGCGTGATTCATCGCTGAACACTATGCGATGCCAGTCTCATGGCAGCCATGATACTCGGCTACGACACCACTCTAAACGACTCTATCGATATTATGGGGTTATTGGCAGACGTCTTAAAGACCGTTGTGAGCGTAACCCCACCTCAGCCAAGCGCCGTGAGATGGTAGGTGGTATGGAAGAGGCTGTGGTACGTTCGATGAAGGGACAATGATGCCGTTGGGCCAGTTCGGACCTGTCACACAATCATCCGATCTTGCCTCGCATACGTGCATCTTGGCCTTCATTCCAGAACCTTCATTCCGCCGATGAGTTCCTTGCAGCCCCCACTGCTGCCAGCATCTTTGCACAGCAGTATCCGTTCGGTGCAGGTGGCGGCCTATTGCTCGGTATGACCAGCCAGCTTCACGCATCCCGACTATACGACCACGTTTGAACTCGTCTAATTGCTTATAAGGTCTTCGGCAACGTCGTAACGGCATTATTGGTTGTATCTCCACGGAACTGCAACGCCGATAACGAGCAAAGATAAACCGTCCATATTTTTAACCTGTTTTATAGGATATTAGTTGCGCAGTAGAAACGCGCGCTATGACCGAAATTAACACTCATTGGCCTTGCAAATTTAATCATTTGCATACTTGGTATAAAGGAATTTGCATGCAAAATTTCGAGATGATCGAAATATTTTTCAGGGGTGCTTCTTTTTTTTTTTTTTTTTTCTTTTTCAAAAGAGTGTATATGTAATGGCAGTTAAGATAATCCAGGTCAGAGACCCAGTGGGAGGTGTCAATCACAAAAATCTTGCTCGCCTTCCCCTTTCCTAATCCGTCGCAAAGTGCAAATTCAGTGTAATTTTAAATAATGATGCGTGTTATTTTGTGCCGTTAAACTCAGTTTAATGAATTATTAAAGAAATAAAGAGAAAATGAATTGCAGTCTGTAGGGAAAGTCATGTACTGTCCACATCAGATATTTTTGTTGTATTACTGTAGTTTCAAACATCTGGATTCTTTGGATACTAGTCCGGAAAGTAACGGTTCAAAATCAGCAGGTGAAAGTTGTGAAGAGCAACGCTTTATTTTGACTTCGGAATGTAAGTCTTCAATTTCCTATCTGAAATTATTGTTTTTCTGTATCCGGTTCCCATTTGCGTTCCCCGTACAGAACAAAATTTTATTACTTTAATATGGAACAGAGAGACTTTCATCCTCCTTTTGAGATTATATAAGATATATTTTTGTAATAATTAACTTATATATAAGTTAATGTTTCGTAATAATCAACTTATATTTTCGTAATAATTAACTTACATATAATCCAATTAACTTTTTTTTTTTTTCAAACGGACACTTTCTTATCCACAAGTAAGCGGTTCATTTAAATTTGATATCCTTTTTGAGTGATCATAAGTTAGTCGAACACTTTTGCAATTCACACTTTCGATGCAAATTAACTTATATTTTCGTAATAATTAAATTATATTTAAGTGATGACTTATTGGGTTATATATAAGTTAATTATTACGAAAATATAAGTTAATGGTTCGTAATAATTAACTTATATTTTCGTAATAATTAAATTATATTTAAGTGATGACTTATTGGGTTATATATAAGTTAATTATTACGAAAATATAAGTTAATGGTTCGTAATAATTAACTTATATTTTCGTAATAATTAAATTATATTTAAGTGATGACTTATTGGGTTATATATAAGTTAATTATTACGAAAATATAAGTTAATGGTTCGTAATAATTAACTTATATTTTCGTAATAATTGACTTATATATAACCCAGTTAACTTATATATTTTTTCAAACTAAAACTTTCGGTGTTTCTTATCCACAAGTAAGCGGTTCATTTAAATTTGATATCCTCTTCGCGCGATCATAAATTAGTCGAACACTTTTGCAATTTCTAACATGCCACCCGAAGATAACCCTGCCACTTCATTCCGCGTCGGTTTATGTCTTTTGCCACCTTTCCAGCGAGTGCTTTGGGCGCAGTTTAACACGTGAAGCGCTACCCGTGTTACACATTTCAAGAGGTTCAAGATATTATATTCAAGGTCATTTAAATACTCCTAATCTTCTGGGATTCTAATTTAAACGCTTCTGAGCTTCACAGAAAATATTTCATCAGTGTCAGAATTTAAAGGCTTTAGACGTTTAGTTTGATGCTGTAAAATCTGTGTAAGAGACCACCTCTATATTAGAGACCCTTTTTTTTGTACAGAAAAAAAGTTATCATTATATAGTGCTTTTAAACCTCTTTTTAGCAAGCACCTGTTAACGCAACCACAGCCACCAAATGTGGAGATGGCCCACTGTAAGTGTTGAAACCCAGATCGTCCGACCTACCAGAAAGGTGTAAGGTAACTGTTTGGACGGTCGGGAAGCCCACTGTAGAGCTGACCACACAAATTATGCGATCCTCTACAAACATTTATTATTCCCCTCCCTCCATATTTATTTTCATACACAAACGTCTGACCTACCCGAAAATGTAAGGTAATGATCGAGACAGTGCCACCTAATTTAAATCGGAACCCGATAGAGATGACAACCACTGATAACTTCTTACGATCTACTTCTTCTATTACTAGCCCAACACCACCTCTCGGATGGACTTTCGGACCTACAGATTTAACGTGTCCATACTTCACTGGACACGAAGATAGTTTTGGGAAGCGGAGATCGAACCCAGGTGCACCATATGTGATCCCAAGACCCACCCACCCTCCATACTTAACTTTCCCCTTCTTGTGAATATTTAATATCCACAAGAAAGGGAATTAATATTTTTCCTCTCCCCCCCCCCCCTCCCCTTCCAAATAAAAAATCTGGGTCCCGACGGGTCGGGACCCAGATTTTTTATTTAGGTGGGTCTACACGGGCTCGGGCCAGGCCCACGGACTTAGATCCAGGCCGACCCCTGGGCGGACCGAGCTTTAATTTTCAAAAACTATTTCGGGTCAGACTTATATAGGCTTAGTTTTTATGAAAATTGGGTCGCGTCGAGTCGAAGACGATTAATTTTGAACATTTTTAAATTCATTTTAATAAGAGTACAAAAAATTATTGTGTTGATTTCAACTATTTGAAGATATACTTTTGTCTTAATTCTTTGTACAAAAATTTCACAAATTCGAGATTTTAACACATTTGAATACAAATCATTTCGGACGGGTTAGGATTCTACATCTGTAAATTTATTCGAGCTCGGGCCGGATTTAAGCACTGGGTTTGTCGGGTCGGGAGGGGGGGGGGGGTGAAAGTCTGAAATTTCGGCTCGTGCAGACCTTTATTCCCTGGCGTTCGGACCTTCACTCAAGACGTTTTTAAGATGATGTCTGTGTATGTGTGTGTGTGTGTGTGTGTGTGTGAAAATGTGTGTGTGTGTGTCAGTGAAGACGATAACTGACGAACGAAATGGACCGATTCGAACGAAATTTGGAACAAAAATTACAATCCGTAAACACTGGAAGCCTATTGTTTTTATACGCAATCGCATGTTCAGAATCCCCTAAATTTTCGAGTGAAATTTTGAAAAAATCCTCAAAAAATCAAAACCTTTAATAAAGTTACGAAAATAGTCATTTCTTATGTAATTTTTCATTAGGAAACGATAAAAATAAATTTTAGAACGCTAGCATGAACCGTTCTCGAGATATTGTACATTTCTCAAAAATATTATCAAAAACTCATATAAAATTAAAAAAATATATTACCTATTGTTGAAATATGTTCACTTTTCATAAGTAATATCATGCGATAAATTGGTGACATCATTTTCGTGAATCTAGCTAGTTCAATTCATAAAAAAATATACTTTTGTATTTGGACGCCAGTTGTCAGTATCTGTTACAAGAATAAATTATTCCTCTATCCATAACGCTTGGCGAGATTTTGGCGGAATGTCACCAACTCGGCGCTTTTTAACTGTTGTCAAATTAACGATAATGTCGCCAAATTAATAAAAATGACGCTAAATCACTGAAAATGGTGACTAGATGATGAAGTAATTATTAAAGTATTTTAATATATGGACTCTATCGCTTATTGAAGATGCTATCAATATTGATGATTGTTTAGAGTTGCGAGAAGTATAAGTTAATTGAGTATTTTGAAATAGTTTTACATGTTGCCATGTCCTGAAAATCGCCCAATGTACAATTCAACTCTAAAAACACAGCGCCGTGGATCTTATACAATATCTTTTCATTGTAAAACTAGTAAATCCATTGCATTACATAACGAAAGTCATGTGCTGCCTACATCAAATTTTATTTTTTATACTAATTCTAATGTGTATTACTTACTATACTACTTGCCTTTTCCAAAACAATGATCTTTGGAATTTGAGAATTTATGAATCAAAACAATTTTTTCAAATAGAACGTCAATATAAAATGTGGCAAATAAAAACTCTATCTAGCGAAAGTAATCCAAAAAAATCTGATGTGGGCAACACATGACTTTCCTTATATAATGTAATGAATTTTATACTTTTACAGTAAAAAAATAGGTTTTTCTTATAGTAGATACTAATATTCTTTCCAAGATATTGAATTTTCGACAATTAGTCGTCATTTTCAATGATTTAGCGTCATATTTATCCATTTGGCGAGATTTTCGTTAATTTGGCAACATTTCAAAAAAAGTCGCCAAGTTGGCGACATTCCGCCAAATTCGTCGCCAAAATCTCGCCAAGCGTTATGCACTAAAAAATAAGTTATTCTTACAGCAGATAAATGACTATTGGCGTTCAAATACAAAAGTGTTATTCAAAGTATCTTTTTTCATGAATGGAACGAGCTAGATCCACGAGAATGATATCACTCAATTTATCGCATGGTATTACATATAAAAAGTGAACATGTTTCTCAATAGGAAATATTTTTTTTTTATTTTAGATGACTTTTTGATAATTTTTTTGAAAAATGTACAATATCTCGAGAACGGTTCATGTTAGAGTTCTAAAATTTATGTCAATCGTTTTCCAATAAAAAATTACATAAGAAATGTCTATTTGCGTAACTTTATTAGTGGTTTTGATTTTTTAACGATTTTTTAAAAATTTCATTCGAAAATTTAGGGGGGTTCTGAACATTCGATTGCGTATAAACACAATAGGCTTCCAGTGTTTACAGATTGTGATTTTTGTACCAAATTTGATTCGAATCGGTCCATTCGTTCGTCAGTTATCGTCTCCACAGACTCACTGACACACACACACACACATACTTTCACACACACACACACACACACACACACACACACACACACACACACCACTTCAAAAATGTTTGATTCGTGATCAGGGATGCTTGAAACGTGCTCTCCCGTCGAAAACTCGATTTCGAATTTTCGACCCCGTCACAATACTTTCCTTATACATTATGTATATAAGGAAAGTAATAAGAGCAACCGCTGGGGTGCGTCCTGTTACTTTGAATGAAGAAACAAACGAAAGACTTGATAACTATTGGATTCTTACTAATTAAACAATGCTCTATAACTTAACTGGCTTTTTTTTGTCTATCTCGTTAACTTCCTTAATTTTCCACTAGGGACGCTTCAATCACTTTTGTACGATCGAGCATGGTCGGATAACTTTACTATACATATAGCTAGATTATTATAGATGTATATACAGTGTCCCAAAAAGATTGAAATGCGCTTTAACTCTTTACTTGTTGGAGATAAGTGGACAATGTAAATTGCAAAAATGTTGAAAGTAGGGTAGGAAATAAGACTACGTTAATGAAATAGTCCTCCCATTCATTTTCAAAAAGTTATACTTTTAAAATTTTTATACGACCCCCTTAGATAAATTGGGTCAATCAAAAAATTGTTATTTTTAATGCAACAAGATCATTAAAAAAACCGCATATCTGTATCTTTAAAATCAACTGAATTATGATAAAGGGAAAAATCTGACTTATGCCACTTTTCCGTACCATGTGAAAGGCTCTTCCATCAGTGAAAATAGGGGTCATAAACAAATTGACGATGAAATTGTTTAGATAAAAAAAGTACTTAAAAGTACTTAAGTATTGAAAAAAGTACTTAGTTATTGAAAAGTACTTAAGAATCCATGATTGCATTCGCAAAAATGTCTCCCATGTATTATCTTCCAGTTTTATCTTTTTTGTGATATGTCACAAATTTGCATTTCTTATTTGATATAGGGTCCCCATTCACAATGTTCAATTAAATATAACTCGCTGAATTTTAAAGACACAGATATGCGTGTTTTTTTAACTTTTTGAAAATTAATGGGAGGACTATTTCATTAACGTAGTCTTATTTCCTACCTTACTTTCAACATTTTTGAAATTTACATTGCCCACTATCTCCAACAGCTAAAGAATTAAAATGCATTTCAATCTTCTTGGGACACCCTGTATAGCTATATATACAGGGTGTCATAAAATCATTGACCTCGGCTTTTATTCCTTAAATATTGATTTTAGACATATATAATAAATTACAAAGTTGCGTAAAAAAGGGTACAGAATTTTATGAAATGGATAACAATTTTCAGGGAATTAAATTTGAAGAAATACAAAATTAAATTTTTATACGGTCCCCGTAGAAAAACCTTTCCAATGAGTAAAATGTGCCCCACACACTAATAAGGTGATGTACCAAATTTCAGCATTTTATCTTAAAAAGTCCCAGAGATCTGTTTAAACAAAGTTGATGAGGAATTAATCACACATTAAAATGTAAATGTTTACAGCAAGAGTGCAAATGACGCAACGCAGAAATGCATCATAGGCAAATAATATCTGCCTCTTTTCTTTAGATTTATTTACAATTTTTCAAAAATATACTTTCTGAAGAGTACCTTAAAATTTTACATGATTAATTACAGAATAAAACTTGAAAATGGGACAATCAAAATGAACATTAAAACAGCTTAGAAATGTATGCATATGCAAATATCAGCCTCTGATCGGTGCGTCACACAACCGCAACAGGCGCATCATCACATGAGAAAGTGGCTTTTGCTCGGCCATTGATCAATCGCCTCGCTTACGCAGCCCGGCAACTGAGCGACCCTTAAGTATTTCACATTTCTACTACATTTTGAGAGTGTAGTTAGCCTGTACCGACAGTATGTCGCAATACAGCAACGAAGAACTTTTTGAAATGCTTACACTGTACAGTTTATGCAATCGCAATGCCAACGAAACTGTATGGGGATATCAACGTACTTTTCCCAATTCTCGACATCCTTCTGGGAGATTTATTTCCCGATTGGTGCAACGAGTGAGTGAAAGTGGACTAGGTAGGTACAGACTGCACTCAACTGATGTAGAAATTGATATTTTGGCATACTTTTGCAGTCATCCACATAGTAGTGTTCGGACCGCTGCTTCAGATATGAACGTACCACACTACCACGTGCAACAGTGTGGAGAATACTGAGACGGAATAAATGACATCCGTTTAACATTCATGGTGTGCAAGGACAGGAGCCAACAGATTATCAACGTCGCCTAGATTTATATAATTGGGCTCTAAATCAGGAAGATGTAAATCCCTCTTTCCTAAAAAACATAATTTGGACTGACGAATGCTACAAGATGGATGCATAAATCCTCAAAATGAGCACTTCTGGTCTGACACAAATCCATTCGTGGTACGTGATATTAATCAGCAGAAGCAATTTTCTGTGAATGTATGGTGTAGTATTTTCAGAAACCGTTTGCTTGGACCCATACTGTATGATGATACGTTAACGGGTGACAGATATGTTAATGAGATTCTGAATGCGGTTATTCCTGATTTTATGGATGACCTGCCTCTAACAGTACTTCCACATGTATGGTTTCAACAGGACGGATCTCCAGTTCACCATACTACAGTTGTGAAACACTGGTAAATAACGAATTTCCAGACAAGGGGATTGCATGGGCCAGTCAAACTTCCCCTTAGATCGCCTGATTTAACGCCTATGGATTTTTATTTATGTAGTCGTTTAACCACAACTGTTTATCTGTCACCTACATTAAATAAAGCAGAGTTGCAATAACGCATTCAAGATGGTTGTCGTGACATCACCGAACAAGAACTTGATTGAGTGCACAGATGTGTTATCAGGCAAATGCAGCTCTGTATTAGCATGGATGGGAAACATTTTGAACAAGCTTTGTAATCTTTATGTGAAGTTATTATTTCTACACAGTGTAGTCGATACTTTTGTAGCAATAAATAGAAAAATTATTATTTAATTATGTAATCATTGGGTTTTTTTTTTTTTTTCGTAATTTGTGTATGACCCCTGAAACGCGATCTTCCGAATTGATTTCCCCCCTCTGAGAACCCATGTCGATGCATCGAAAAGTGGTTTAAGTCTAAGTCAACATTTTTGTCTTTTCATATCTCTGAGACTTTTTATGATAAAATGCTGAAATTTTGTATATCACCTTATTATAGTGTATGGGGCTCATTTTACTCATTGGAAATGTTTTTATACGGGGTCCATATAAAAATTTAAATTTTGTATTTCTTAAAATTTAATTCTCTTGAAAATTTTAATCTATTTCATAAAATTCTGTACCTTTTTTTACGCAACTTTGTAATTTATTATATATGTCTAAGATCAATATTTAAGGAATAAAAACAGAGGTCAATGGTTTTGGGACACCCTGTATATAGACTTAAAGTGTACACTTAGGGTTGTTGAGTGAGAGGGGGGGGGGTTGCTTAAGGACTTTCCTATAGGAACCCTGTATGACCAATTAATTAGAATGGATACACGTCAATTTTAATAAACTATTAAATTAAAGATCACCAATCATGGGTTTAAAAAGGCATTTAATAAAACCACCTTTCTTGACGAAGTTTATAAAGCCAAAGCGCTTTCCGGAATCGTTGAAGGGCATGGTGATGCCCGAAAGCGCTTTGGCTTTGCAAACTTATGTACGTCAAGAAAGGTGGTTTTATTAAATGACTTTTTAAACCTAAGATGGGTTGTCTTTAATTTAATAGTTTACCTGTACGACTAGTTTAATCTATGCACTTGATTCAAGTCACCTTTTCGGATTCACATACAAATCGCTTCTGGTTTTCAGAAAGCTCAAAGAAGTGTGAATTACGGAGATAACACTTTGGATACATTTCATAGGAGATAAGTTTAGATTCGTTCAATTTCTATTTATAGAATACATACATGATCTTATCTTTTTTTCTCTTATCTAAAAGAAAATTGCAAATCTAATTCGGGAACAAAATGCTAAAATATCTTATCGAAAATAAATCAGTGACGAAGATATGGATCCATAATCCCCGCGACTGGGAGAGGAGGGGGGGGGCGCAGGAAGTTTGGAAATATTTGGGGGGCGCATTGCTAATATATAATAACATGGGGGCTAAATGGAAAGGGTGGTAAAAGGGGTGTAACGTTTTAAGCCGCGAGGGAGGTGGGGCCAAATCAAGCTCCGCCACTGACGTGAACAACCTTGCAATATCCTTGTGAACCAGGTTTAAGAACATATACAAAATGTGAGCTGGTAGGTCGGACGGTCTGGGTCTCAACAACAACAACAAAAGCTGACTCTCTCGTAGGTTTCACGTCATCTATACTTATACAGGATGATTCAAAACTCTCTGTACAAATTTTATTGGAAAATAGAGAATATTAAAACAAATATTTCTACTGCATGAATGTATGTCCACAGACGTCATACTTTGGTGCTAGAGAACGCTGTTGGGCGACGCGGAAATTAGTTATTTTCCTCATTAGTTCCAACCGTAGCCAGGCAGGGTCCATAGGGGTGTAAGACCCTCCCCCAAGATGTATACTCCCCCTCCCCCTGATAAATATAATACATTTTTAGTAGTGATATGAAATTTTTTCCAACATGTCATCCAAATTAAAAATTGCTTTATGAGGTTTTTTATAAATTACTTCGTTTTATTTAGCTAAATTTATGGTTATATAGATGATCAATTCATTTACATATTTAATAATTAAGATAATAGTATTTAGGATGCTTTTGTATTATTGCGACGTTCACTGTTATACATTAAATAGTTAAAATCAACAACTTGTATTTACTATCTGAAATTGTCTTCAATTAACAATCTTGGTACTAGTTAATACCTATATTTAAATTAATTGTAATTATTATACAGTAATACCTCCCAATAAGGGACGCCCACGGGACAGGACATTTTGTCACTTAAACAGAGGTGTCCCTTCTTTAGAGGTACATGTGTTGGTACATAAACAGTACAGTATAAGGAATTTAATTTAATAAGAAATGTAGGTAACATTAAATACTGTAAATGTTACATAAATAAGTAACATTAGCATTTTAAATACGTAGTATAGTATTTATTTAAGTTTAAAATTAATGAAAAATGAAAATTCTTAATTAATGAAAAAATTAAAATCTTAGCAAAAATGTATTAAATGGACAATAAAGTTTTGTACGTACTTATAGAAATTTATTTGAAATAATCCGTTACAAGAGTTTGTTTGGAAGCATGTACTTTACAAGCATTTTTCTCCACATTGATATTAAATTCACTAATCATCTTGAGTCCTTCACTATCACCAACATTTAACATGAACTTTTGCAATTGTGTGGTGTATTTTAAAGTATCGCTGTAGTTTTTTTATGCCAGACGTTTCTTCCGCCACCTCTTCGTCTTCCTCACTACTTTCAGGATCCTCGGAGCATTTTCCTCCTATGTCTGCATCAGCAACTACAGTAGAGATGATACAGATGATATCCTCATGGACGTCATCAGTGCACAAGTTTTTATCAATTGTCAAATATTCTTGTATTGGAACATTACTGCCACTGATTTCGGCAAGTTCAAACAATTCATTTTCTTCAACTTTTTCACTGAGCACCCTTGCACCTGGAATTTCGAATCCTGCAAGTAGTAGAGGAACGAGAGTTCAAGCCCCGCAGGCGCAGCAGTAACGTCACGGAGGATGACGTCATGATGACGTCACGTTATCTTATCTGATCTTATCGGATGACGTCATCGGCTTATCTTATCGGATGACGTCATCGGCTTATCTTATCGGATGACTCACCCGATACGATTATCGGATGACGTCATGTACTGACACAGACAGTGGGGTTGAAGAAGAACTTGGCGGCCATCTTGGAAATTTTGGTGGCGCCCTCTATGGACAGGTTGGAGAACTGTGTTGGCTAAAAGGAAAGAATTGGTTCTGGACTGAGCTGGATTCGAACTGGGGACCTCTTGCACCGTAGGACAGTGCTTTAACCAGTATACACTTTGAGACTTGTTAACAGATGGTGAATGAATGATATCTTCCCTGCGAAAGGAGTTGGGGACTTAGAATATTTTCTGAATTTCTACGAAGGGATGGTGCGAATGAATTAAGATTTTAATTAATTTTATAGGTTTAAGCCAGGGGCGGCATTTCAGCATTTCATTTGGGGGTGCGAGATTTGTATGAAAATCCACAATATGAAATAAATAAAATGTTTGTTAACAGGGGTGGGGGGAGAGGGATCACAAAATTGAATTGATGTTGAGAAAAATATTTGTTGTTAACATAATTTTTGTACATAATTGTGTTAACATAACTGTTGTTAACATAATTTTTCTAAATACAAGCATCTATATTTATTTACCTGTTATTGAAATTTTAAACGCCGGTTCTTAGAGTCTGGATGAAGAGAAAATTTTGTTACAATATCATCATAATCCAGTGGTATATCTTGTTCTATAGCTAAAACAGCTAAAGATGAAAGTCTTTCTTGTACCATTGTACTGCGAAAATAATTTTTCAACCTCCTGAGACGCGAAAAAGACCTTTCACAACTGGCTGAGCTGATTGGCACAATCAAAAACAATTTAACTAATAATGTTATGACAGGAAACACATTTTTTAAATTCCACTCTTTAAAATAATCCAGGCGACTTTTAAAATTGGGATGGTCTATGTTTACATTTTTCACCATTGAATGAAACAGTCGCAATTCACATAGCAATTCCTCTTTCTGAAAGTTATATACTTTGCATATGGTTGAAACTTTTTCTTTTTCTTTTCCGACATCTGATCCGGATAATACTGAACTAAGGGCAAACAAAGCGGATATATTGTTCTCTTTAAATCTTGTCTCAATTTCATTAGATACTGAATCTATAAATTCATATTGAATATTGATTCTGTGATATGATTTAACATCATCATGTAGATTTTTTCCACCTAATTCGCTTGGAATTTTTTACGTTTTTTCAGTTTTGGTCCAGAATAAGAAAAATTTGGGGGCGCGCCCGCGCCCCCTCGCGCCCCCTATTTGCCGCCCCTGGTTTAAGCCCACCATCCACCCGGTGTCTTCGCACCGCCTCAAACCTTGTACATTTTTTTTTTAATTTTCTTTTCAATTAAATAAATCTAACAGCATATACGACTATTATAATAACGAAATGATTTTTTTTTCTTTTTATAAAAATAATAATGAAACTTAGAACTCACATCCAACGTCTTCACTAGCTGCTGGCTAAACTCCAAATGATTGACACACTCTCATTACGCTATTAAGAATTAGATCTTATCTATAATGACATCAGCATTATGAGGTGTTGCCACCTATTTTTTTTCTAATAATATATTTCTAGTAACTGGATACTTCAAGGGTCTGATTTGGTACACATAATCTGAAATACATCATTTTAATTATATTGTGCATTGAATATGATTTGGCCATTTTTAAAGTGGTGGATGTAATTGAAATATCGAAGTTTAGAATTTAACAAGCTAACGAATCGAATATTTTCACCCACAAAACTTTAGCTTTAAGTTTAAATAAAATAAAAGCCAGTGAATATCATTTGACCATTTTAACAGTGAAGGGTATAATTTTTACTACCATTATAGAACTTAGAAGTGAGTGTACAGTTTCGATTATTTTTACAGGACACCAACACATTTTAAAATCTATTGAATAGGAATAGGCCATTTTGCACATACATGTACCTAGATTTCAACACCCAGTATTAAAACCTGCTAAACATGAAACGTGTAAGTATTGTGTGAAATTTTATCGCACTAACTTTTAAACTTTTTAAATTTTTAAAAATGGCCGAAATAGTTGTATTTCATCGGTAGACATAAATTGTATGAAGTACATTTTTTTTTTTTTTTTGAAAAAATATATGTTTCGACAGCTTTTAAAATAGATTTCTACAGTTGTACACTACGATTTTAGAATTTTCTAAATACGAATCGACTGTTTGAACTACCAATGGTGTTTTTACCGATGCAAATATTTACAACACAAATATTTCGATGAAACCGAACTTAGTTGAAGCTTCTAAGTATGAATATTTAGAATCATTTCATATAATTCTTATATTCACACTGAAAATAGTTAACAAAATTAGAACTCACGGAGCGACATCTTCACAGCTTACCGTCAACACTCCAAATGAGACACACGCACTCATTACATTATTAAAAATTAGATCTTATCTATAATGACGTCATTATGTTGACGTGTTGCCACCAGGCAGTTATTCTTTCTTAATTATAGCGCATTGTATACGATTTAACCATTTTTAAAGTGATGGATGTAATTTTAGCACCGAAGTTTAGAATTTAGCAAGCTAATGAACACGAATCGAGCATTTTTACAGACATGAGTGTATTTTACTATTTTACCGAATTGTATGCTTCTTAGCGAATGTTTGATGAACTAGGATTTTTTTTATTTTTTTTTTAATCTTACTCAAGGCCTAAGACTCCTTTATCGCTTAAAATTATGATGGCATTTAAATTAAATTTAGCAAAAATTACTCGACACATAGTGCATGTTCGAGGAATTAGAAGTATGTTTTTTTTTTTTTTTTTCGATATTCCAAGAGGTCTATGACCCTAAAATTTCATGATTTTAGTAAATTGTTTGGTTCTTAGCATATGTTTGGGGAACTAAGAATGAATTTTTTAATGTTCCATAAGCCGTACGACTTCTTTAGCGCATAAAATTGTGATATTTTAATAAAATTTGCAAAAATTGCACAATACTTAGTGGATAATTACTGAATAAGAGATATGTTTTTAATGTTACAGCAACATCTAAAGCCCCTTAAATCGGTATATTTTTAAAACTGTCATGAATTTTAGGGGAATAGAATATCACTTAACGATTTTTTTAAGGCCTTGCGATTGTCAACATTGAATTTAAATGAAAGACTGACCCTCTAGGCCAAGTGTAGTACATTGTAATAATATTAAAATATGAAAGATATGCATTTAACTCTTTAAAAGAAACATGTAATGAGTTTTGATATCTTAATACGAGACATTATTGACATGCACATGGAAATGTCATGATCTCGCGGATGTAGGCGCGCCATAAAATCATTCAATTCATAATGAATGTCCACATTTGAATGTACATATTTAACAACACCTGGAAAATGATTGAATGTATAGATACATAACCTACGAGCACATAGCATTTTTTAAATAAAACGTCTTAAAAATGAGTTGATGAACGTAAATAAGGAGTTCAGTTTGAAAGATAAAAATCCGTTTAATGAATCTATTCTTCATAAAATACACATTAAGCATTATTTGTTGCACATTTAATCAAACAAGTTAAAATAATTTCCTTATCGCACATTCATAGTCCTCTGATTTAAATGACTTGAAAAAATTTCGATCATACCAGTAAAAGACTTCTTCACCACGCAACAAAACTTTCTTTGCTATGTTATTAATGTCAAGATTTAGAAGTACCTGTTCAGCCACTCTGTTGTACATTTCTAATGGAGTACTGTAAAGACATTCGTGGTAACTTTGTTCTTCAATTTGACTAACACAGCCAACACATTTGAAAAGTTTTCTTACATGATACATCAAGCTCTCATGAATACAAGAGATTAATTGTTCGAATGCAAAATTTTTGTCACAAATAACTGATGGTAGAAAAGTTATCGTGTCCTTTATTTTTAATATTTGAGCAGGAAGCCACTCTAGAAATATACTTTCTCGAAGCTCCATACTAATGTTGTTGACACAATTCATTAAACATGCTATTTGATTTTTATCTAAGGTAATATGACACTGCGTTAGACAAAATTTTGAATCATATAATTGAATTATCTTCTGTAAATGAAGTTTTCCATTGTCATTGAAACAGAACAACTCATTGCGGCTGACGAAAGAGGTATCCGCATATAGACTATTGAACGACCACAATTTTTGTGAAAATTCACTCCAAGTAGCAGGTGACAATGTAACCCATTCACGCGTAGGCACTAGTTCATTTCGTTCGTTAGAGATATATCTCCATATATACACTTTTAGCTTCTCATGGCGAAGTTTCAAATATACATAGACACCAGAACCTAAATGCCAACGACGGAGTGCATCTTGCACGGAATCTGAAGAAGTAAATTCAGTCGAAACAGATTCTGTAGTGGTTGCTAACACTCCGCTGTGTGTTAGAGCACAAGAAAGCAGATCTTGAGATGAGTTTCCGACCTCGGTGAGTACTTGTGAATCGGCAGTGGTGGATGTTTCTGCTGGGGGTATGGAAGACATAAGATAGGTGTCTAACCAATCCACCATAAAGTTTGATGAAGGTGAATTAATCACATTTGAGACGATATCCACAGATTTTGTTTCATCTAGGGTAGGAACCGACAACTCCACACTATTTCCACTAGAAATTAACTGTTCGAGTGATGGCATACTTTGAATTTTAGACATTACTTGCAGATAATAACATCCAAGTACCACATTCACAGTATAAGATTTATTTTTAAAACACTATGATCTTAAAATACTATAAATTTCTCGCAGCTATGAACGAACCGAACCTATCCACGCAACGTCCAAGGTTGAAATGGCTTATCGGACCACGTCATAAGACTAATCACGTGACCTAAATAGAGTGTCATGTGCAAATAGATTACATAAGATAAGACATGAAGGGGTTAGAACTTGTAATTTTCAATGAATCGCACAACATCGGTTTGTGTCAAGCGCAATTGTCATCTACGTGGGAGACTGTCTACATTATTTTATTCATCTTCGAAATCATAAAGTGGAAATATGTACCAAACTTAGTTAAAATTCATAATTTTTAATCACACTATCATTAAATACATAGGAAAATTTTGTATATTTTTATATCTTTAGGGGATATGCTTACCACATCGCACAGAATATACAAGAATAGTTAGCAAAAACATGAAAATAAACTTACAGAATGAGGTCATCACCAGCCGACATCCAAACCCTAACTGCAATACTAAAATGAGAGCTTATCTTATCTAAGATCTAACATATGATGACGTCATCGGTCCAAAGTTCACAAGATGGCGTCATAGTCCAAAGCAGATCTTTCTTAATTACTTATTTTTTAATTAGGGCTTATTGTTTTAATTACTCCCTATTTTTAATTACTGCTTAATTTTCATAATTATAAAAATTAAGCAATAATTACTTATGATCACCTATTCATAATTATAAAAATTAAGCAGTAATTAAAAATAGGGAGTAATTAAAACAATAAGCCCTAATTAAAAAATAAGTAATTAAGAAAGATCTGCTTTGGACTATGACGCCATCTTGTGAACTTTGGACCGATGACGTCATCATATGTTAGATCTTAGATAAGATAAGCTCTCATTTTAGTATTGCAGTTAGGGTTTGGATGTCGGCTGGTGATGACCTCATTCTGTAAGTTTATTTTCATGTTTTTGCTAACTATTCTTGTATATTCTGTGCGATGTGGTAAGCATATCCCCTAAAGATATAAAAATATACAAAATTTTCCTATGTATTTAATGATAGTGTGATTAAAAATTATGAATTTTAACTAAGTTTGGTATATATTTCCACTTTATGATTTCGAAGATGAATAAAATAATGTAGACAGTCTCCCACGTAGATGACAATTGCGCTTGACACAAACCGATGTTGTGCGATTCATTGAAATTTACAAGTTCTAACCCCTT
Source organism: Amaurobius ferox (assembly GCA_951213105.1). Taxonomy (NCBI): domain Eukaryota; kingdom Metazoa; phylum Arthropoda; class Arachnida; order Araneae; family Amaurobiidae; genus Amaurobius; species Amaurobius ferox. The sequence goes on from OX578136.1 coordinate 12,617,431, forward strand.
CATGTCTTATCTTATGTAATCTATTTGCACATGACACTCTATTTAGGTCACGTGATTAGTCTTATGACGTGGTCCGATAAGCCATTTCAACCTTGGACGTTGCGTGGATAGGTTCGGTTCGTTCATAGCTGCGAGAAATTTATAGTATTTTAAGATCATAGTGTTTTAAAAATAAATCTTATACTGTGAATGTGGTACTTGGATGTTATTATCTGCAAGTAATGTCTAAAATTCAAAGTATGCCATCACTCGAACAGTTAATTTCTAGTGGAAATAGTGTGGAGTTGTCGGTTCCTACCCTAGATGAAACAAAATCTGTGGATATCGTCTCAAATGTGATTAATTCACCTTCATCAAACTTTATGGTGGATTGGTTAGACACCTATCTTATGTCTTCCATACCCCCAGCAGAAACATCCACCACTGCCGATTCACAGGTACTCACCGAGGTCGGAAACTCATCTCAAGATCTGCTTTCTTGTGCTCTAACACACAGCGGAGTGTTAGCAACCACTACAGAATCTGTTTCGACTGAATTTACTTCTTCAGATTCCGTGCAAGATGCACTCCGTCGTTGGCATTTAGGTTCTGGTGTCTTTGTATATTTGAAACTTCGCCATGAGAAGCTAAAAGTGTATATATGGAGATATATCTCTAACGAACGAAATGAACTAGTGCCTACGCGTGAATGGGTTACATTGTCACCTGCTACTTGGAGTGAATTTTCACAAAAATTGTGGTCGTTCAATAGTCTATATGCGGATACCTCTTTCGTCAGCCGCAATGAGTTGTTCTGTTTCAATGACAATGGAAAACTTCATTTACAGAAGATAATTCAATTATATGATTCAAAATTTTGTCTAACGCAGTGTCATATTACCTTAGATAAAAATCAAATAGCATGTTTAATGAATTGTGTCAACAACATTAGTATGGAGCTTCGAGAAAGTATATTTCTAGAGTGGCTTCCTGCTCAAATATTAAAAATAAAGGACACGATAACTTTTCTACCATCAGTTATTTGTGACAAAAATTTTGCATTCAAACAATTAATCTCTTGTATTCATGAGAGCTTGATGTATCATGTAAGAAAACTTTTCAAATGTGTTGGCTGTGTTAGTCAAATTGAAGAACAAAGTTACCACGAATGTCTTTACAGTACTCCATTAGAAATGTACAACAGAGTGGCTGAACAGGTACTTCTAAATCTTGACATTAATAACATAGCAAAGAAAGTTTTGTTGCGTGGTGAAGAAGTCTTTTACTGGTATGATCGAAATTTTTTCAAGTCATTTAAATCAGAGGACTATGAATGTGCGATAAGGAAATTATTTTAACTTGTTTGATTAAATGTGCAACAAATAATGCTTAATGTGTATTTTATGAAGAATAGATTCATTAAACGGATTTTTATCTTTCAAACTGAACTCCTTATTTACGTTCATCAACTCATTTTTAAGACGTTTTATTTAAAAAATGCTATGTGCTCGTAGGTTATGTATCTATACATTCAATCATTTTCCAGGTGTTGTTAAATATGTACATTCAAATGTGGACATTCATTATGAATTGAATGATTTTATGGCGCGCCTACATCCGCGAGATCATGACATTTCCATGTGCATGTCAATAATGTCTCGTATTAAGATATCAAAACTCATTACATGTTTCTTTTAAAGAGTTAAATGCATATCTTTCATATTTTAATATTATTACAATGTACTACACTTGGCCTAGAGGGTCAGTCTTTCATTTAAATTCAATGTTGACAATCGCAAGGCCTTAAAAAAATCGTTAAGTGATATTCTATTCCCCTAAAATTCATGACAGTTTTAAAAATATACCGATTTAAGGGGCTTTAGATGTTGCTGTAACATTAAAAACATATCTCTTATTCAGTAATTATCCACTAAGTATTGTGCAATTTTTGCAAATTTTATTAAAATATCACAATTTTATGCGCTAAAGAAGTCGTACGGCTTATGGAACATTAAAAAACTCATTCTTAGTTCCCCAAACATATGCTAAGAACCAAACAATTTACTAAAATCTAGAAATTTTAGGGTCATAGACCTCTTGGAATATCGAAAAAAAAAAAAAAAAAACATACTTCTAATTCCTCGAACATGCACTATGTGTCGAGTAATTTTTGCTAAATTTAATTTAAATGCCATCATAATTTTAAGCGATAAAGGAGTCTTAGGCCTTGAGTAAGATTAAAAAAAAAAATAAAAAAAATCCTAGTTCATCAAACATTCGCTAAGAAGCATACAATTCGGTAAAATAGTAAAATACACTCATGTCTGTAAAAATGCTCGATTCGTGTTCATTAGCTTGCTAAATTCTAAACTTCGGTGCTAAAATTACATCCATCACTTTAAAAATGGTTAAATCGTATACAATGCGCTATAATTAAGAAAGAATAACTGCCTGGTGGCAACACGTCAACATAATGACGTCATTATAGATAAGATCTAATTTTTAATAATGTAATGAGTGCGTGTGTCTCATTTGGAGTGTTGACGGTAAGCTGTGAAGATGTCGCTCCGTGAGTTCTAATTTTGTTAACTATTTTCAGTGTGAATATAAGAATTATATGAAATGATTCTAAATATTCATACTTAGAAGCTTCAACTAAGTTCGGTTTCATCGAAATATTTGTGTTGTAAATATTTGCATCGGTAAAAACACCATTGGTAGTTCAAACATTCGATTCGTATTTAGAAAATTCTAAAATCGTAGTGTACAACTGTAGAAATCTATATTTTAAAAGCTGTCGAAACATATATTTTTTCAAAAAAAAAAAAAAATGTACTTCATACAATTTATGTCTACCGATGAAATACAACTATTTCGGCCATTTTTAAAAATTTAAAAAGTTTAAAAGTTAGTGCGATAAAATTTCACACAATACTTACACGTTTCATGTTTAGCAGGTTTTAATACTGGGTGTTGAAATCTAGGTACATGTATGTGCAAAATGGCCTATTCCTATTCAATAGATTTTAAAATGTGTTGGTGTCCTGTAAAAATAATCGAAACTGTACACTCACTTCTAAGTTCTATAATGGTAGTAAAAATTATACCCTTCACTGTTAAAATGGTCAAATGATATTCACTGGCTTTTATTTTATTTAAACTTAAAGCTAAAGTTTTGTGGGTGAAAATATTCGATTCGTTAGCTTGTTAAATTCTAAACTTCGATATTTCAATTACATCCACCACTTTAAAAATGGCCAAATCATATTCAATGCACAATATAATTAAAATGATGTATTTCAGATTATGTGTACCAAATCAAACCCTTGAAGTATCCAGTTACTAGAAATATATTATTAGAAAAAAATAGGTGGCAACACCTCATAATTCTGATGTCATTATAGATAAGATCTAATTCTTAATAGCGTAATGAGAGTGTGTCAATCATTTGGAGTTTAGCCAGCAGCTAGTGAAGACGTTGGATGTGAGTTCTAAGTTTCATTATTATTTTTATAAAAAGAAAAAAAAATCATTTCGTTATTATAATAGTCGTATATGCTGTTAGATTTATTTAATTGAAAAGAAAATTTAAAAAAAAAATGTACAAGGTTTGAGGCGGTGCGAAGACACCGGGTGGATGGTGGGCTTAAACCTATAAAATTAATTAAAATCTTAATTCATTCGCACCATCCCTTCGTAGAAATTCAGAAAATATTCTAAGTCCCCAACTCCTTTCGCAGGGAAGATATCATTCATTCACCATCTGTTAACAAGTCTCAAAGTGTATACTGGTTAAAGCACTGTCCTACGGTGCAAGAGGTCCCCAGTTCGAATCCAGCTCAGTCCAGAACCAATTCTTTCCTTTTAGCCAACACAGTTCTCCAACCTGTCCATAGAGGGCGCCACCAAAATTTCCAAGATGGCCGCCAAGTTCTTCTTCAACCCCACTGTCTGTGTCAGTACATGACGTCATCCGATAATCGTATCGGGTGAGTCATCCGATAAGATAAGCCGATGACGTCATCCGATAAGATAAGCCGATGACGTCATCCGAAAAGATCAGATAAGATAACGTGACGTCATCATGACGTCATCCTCCGTGACGTCACTGCTGCGCTGCTGCGCCTGCGGGGCTTGAACTCTCGTTCCTCTACTACTCCTGCATTTTCCAAACAGTGCTGAGCACAACTTTGGGATAATAGTCATAGATATCCACTAAATTGCATTCAATGCATTGACACATTTTGGAAGCTTTTCTGGTAGGTCGGACGGTCTGGGTCTCAACAACAACATTTTGCAAGCTGATCGCTGTTTCCGCAAGAAAGAACATGCCGTAAAAACATTTTTCTGTATGAAACCTTGACGCTCAATATACCCTGGTCCAAAGGCTACAATGCTGATGTTGAATTGGGTAATAAGAGCGAAAACTTCACAGATTTCAGTTTTAAATTTTGTGGTTGCAATTGTCAAGAAACTGTATAATCCTCCTATTTTATTTCCACATTCTATCATCGAAAGCAATCAACCATTCTGACATTATACTTTGTGTCATCCATAACTTTCTGTTGAAATACCACTCCACTGGACCGACAAAGCTTTTAGATTGATGTTTTTAAAGCATCTACGTTTTTTGTCCTTCCCAATTACAAGTGGTACCTCAAACTCTCCTTCCAGGTTACAAAAAAGTAACACTGTGAGACGTTCTTTGGAACATTTGCCGCCAGAGCACTTTTTTCCTTTGAAACATAGTTTTGTTGGGTAAAATTCTATAAAGCAATCCAATTTCATCTGCATTGTAGATGTTTTTAGCTTTATATTCTTCACAATTTTTTTTCATTTTTTCTATCCAGTCTTTTACACATTGCAAGTCTATTGATTTTCACCACAAATGGTTTTAAAACTAAGGTTATGCCTTAGCTTAAACTTTTCCAACCAACCATTTGATGCTTTGAAGTTCTGTGATCCCAAACTTACAGCAACTTCTTTTACCTTAACTTGCAATAATACTCCACTTACAAGAATGTTTATTCCCCTCATAACACAAAAACAATTATACACTGAAGTATCGATTTCACATGCCTCGGTTTTTTTTTAACTTTACAGTCTTGTAATTTTTATTTGAATTTGTAATCCATAACTTTTTTTTCCCTACAGTTCCGTTTTTTAACTAATAATACCACTGCTTCTTAGAAGTTAGTCTAGTCGGCATTTCTTATGATGAATGCGTATATACTTATGATGAACACGTGCATATGATGGAATATGGGATGGATAACAAATAATCTTTTTATTTAAATAAAAATAAATTACATACCTTGTAAACATAATTTCTTTTCTTTTGGTCCATTTCTTGAAGTAATTGATGAAACAAATAATCTTTTTGCACGCTACTACGCTACAAGAAAGTAAGACTGTAAGTCTGTTAAGTGTTTCATTCAGGGGCAAATAGGGTTATATTAACAGAACATCTTGACGAAAACGTCACTAACCATTTCTGACCATCGGCAAGCGTGACAACTTTGATATTGGATTTAATTTTGGTCGATGATGGAGGGCGCTGCGGTAGCAATTGAAACGTCTGTATATATTAGTCTGTGCCTTATACTTTCGGGTAGGTCGGACGATCTGGATGGTACGGCTAACAAGTTTCTAGCGTATGGGGCTGTCAATAGAAACGAAAGAGCTGTTGTAATATTGTACTAATAATCTTACAGAAGCTCTTCCTTTTTTATTTTCAGCCCTAAAAGTTAGATTCATGTAGGTCACCTCAGCATTCGTGAAATGCTCCATGTTACATGTACGAAGTCCACGTTACGAATGATGGTGAAAAATAACCAATCGCTGCACAGTCCAATATTGCCCTATAGCGCCAAAGGGTGATGTCTGCGGACAAAATTAACGAAAAAAAGTTTGTTTTAATGTCGTCTATCTCCCGTTAAAGTTTGTAAAGAGAGTTTCCAATCATCCTGTAGAAAAGACATGGACGTATGCAGATTTTTTTTTTAAGGTAGCGCCAATGTTGATTTCATTTTAGATCTAGTATTAAAATTTACCTTTTTACTTTCTTTTATAGTATAGAGAAAGTATTGTTTTCAAGAAAATTTTCGATTTCGAGACTTTGATGCCAATATATGCTTTCAGACCTCCTGAGCACGTTTTGACTATTTTTACAGTGATGTCCGTCTCTCTGTCTGTCTGTCATCTGTATGGGGGTCGATTTCTTGTGTACACAATAGCTGCCACAAATAGAAATGGATTTTTACGAAACTTTGTATCCGGCTTTGTTAAGAAAAAATCCAAATATAATTTTTTGAAAATCGAGCAAAAATTTCGACTGTTTGTGCCTCACTTCTTGCTTAAATTAAATAATAAGGAACAGAAGCCGTCATTCAGTAGACCATCTTTATTTTACACGCACACATATACAACAAGGTTTACACTGTAACTACGCGATATGCATTCGTTCATTCCATACTTTAGTTCGGTCGAAACAGTACAAATATCTTCTCTTCTTTGTTTGTGACGTCATGTGTTGTCATGGCAACTTACAAAGATAAGAAAATTACCATACATGGCGGGCGTAGACTTTAAACTCTTGGTTAGCACCAAATATACACGGGGCCTTGAAATCTTTACCTGAACTAAGCGATTAATTTTAAACTTCAGGTATCGAGAATCCCGCTAGATTTCGAAAAAAAGTTCAAATGAATGATCTACAAATAATACAAATATAAAATTCAAAGTTCTAAACTCTCATCATTGGTTTCGGTTCGAGGCTCTGGATTGTCGATCGGGAGGGACGAAATCTTCGTGAGGGATCTTTTAAGAATACCATCTTTTGTACGTAGCGTGACTACTCTTACTAAATTGTCCTTACCTGCGTGCGTATCAACTACTCTGCCTAGAAGCCATTTAGCAGGGGGCAGTCGATCATCTTTAATGAGAACAAGTTGTCCTTTGGCCACATTTTCGCGTTGTTTTAACCACTTCGGTCTTTGTTGCAGCCTGCTTATGTATTCTAAATTCCATATTTTCCAGAATTGTTGATTCAGTTGCTGTAGCAATTGCCACCTGCTTAATCTATTTTCCTTTATATCCAATATACTTGGTTCAGGTATTGCTTTTAGCGAATTTCCAATTAGGAAGTGTCCCGGTGTAAGTGGGTTGAAATCGTTAGGATCATCATGAATTGGCGTAATCGGTCTTGAGTATAACGATGCTTCGATCTGAGTTAATACTGTAAACTTGTTCTTCGAATGTAAGCAATCTTTTTCCTAACATTCTCTTCAAGTGATATTTTGTGGATTTTACGTCGGCTTCCCATAAGCCTCCAAAGTGTGGGGATGAAGGAGGGATGAAGTGCCACGTTACTTCATCTTCGGTTAAGACATGTACTATTTCCTTGCTAATTTGATGAATCGACTTTCTAAAGCATGGAAGCGGCTCCTTTAAAATTTGTTCTTATTTGTACAGTGATCAAGGGACAAAGTCCTCGACGCGATGTGAATCGTCGGAACGCTGCCATGAAGCTTTCGCTAGTCAGATCGGGAACAGCTTCTAGATGAATCGCTTTTACGGCTAAACATACGAATACTGCACTGTAACCCTTTTGTGATTTCGAATTATGATCCTTTGAAATATTAATTTCGATTGGGCCACAGTAGTCCACTCCAGTATGAGAGAAAGGTCTAGATTCATTTATTCTAGGGGCTGGAAGATTTCCCATAAGCTGCTGAGACATTTTGGCCTTTTTTCGGTGACATATGATACATTTATGTATAATACATTTTATCTTATTTCTAGCGTCCAACATCCAATATCGTTTTCTTAAAAGTCCTAATACTAACTGTGTTCCTCCATACAACGTATCTAGATGAATTTTTTGGATTATAAGGGTTAACTAAATGATTTTTTCTTGGTAAAATCGCAGGATGAATTTCTTCAAACGGTAAATTGGCATGTTTCAAACGCCCTCCTACCCTTAATATACCTTCACCATCTAAGAATGGATTGAGATTTAGAAGTCGACTTTTATGCGATAGTTCTTTTTTGTTCTTTAGTCGTTCTATCTCAGAAGTAAAGGAAGAAGTTTGTGTTAATTTTACAAATTTCTTTAAAGCGTTTTTTTGTTCTTGCCCAGTAAGATAAGTTACGTTCAGATTTTGATATCTTACAGTTAGATGCAAATCTATAGCAATACCCAGTTATTCTTACTAGTTTAGACAAATATGAGTATTCTGAAATCAAGTCAAAATCTGTACATACACTTAATGTTGTTACTGTGACAACCTTTCTTTTTTCCGTGGTTATAGGTGGAATATCAATGGATTTAGGCCAACGGTCTTGAGGCATTGTAAGCCATGTAGGTCCTTTCCACCATAATTTGTGTTTGATCAGTTCATCTGGTGTAAGCCCACGAGTCGAGCAATCGGCAAGATTTTCTTTTGATGGCACATGCATCCAATTGCAGTTTTTAAGTTTATCGTGAATTTCAACGACACGATTCGCTATGAAAGTTTTCCATCGCGTAGAATCTCCTCTTAACCAGGCTAAATTTTTGCATGTATAGCTAATAAGATTTGATAAGCTAATCTTACCCCTAACACTGCTCCACAAAGTTCCAATCTTGGTAAAGATACAGTTTTCACTGCCGCGACTTTAGTCTTTGCTGCAACACTGTGTTGAAGACACTGTGTGTAGAAATTGTTCTTTCAGAAATTATCCGAAGATAGACAACAGAAGCATATGCAGTACTTGAGGAATCACAAAATATGTGTATTTCGATAGAATGGTTTTCGGAATAACTGTAGTTTATCCAGCGTGGAATTTTAATATTTTTCATATCTGGTAACTGACTTATCCAGTCAATCCACTGTTGTCGAATTTCTACTAGCGGTTCTTCGTCCCAATTCAATCCAATCATCCACAATGACTGAAGCATAATTTTAGCTGTAATTAAAACTGGTGCTACCTATCCTAATGGATCAAATAGTTTACTTGTGTTCGATAAAAGGGTTCTTTTCGTAATGGTAGATTGTTCCATTGCCATAGAACTTAATTTGTAACTGAATTCGTCTGTTATTGGATGCCAATATAAACCAAGAGTTTTGATGCTTTGATCTGCTTTTATGGTTTTCAGCTTTGATATTTCTCGAAATTCCTCAGGTAATGATTTAAGCAATTCTTCTTTGTTAGATGCCCATTTTCTTAGAGGGAATACTATTAATTTTAAAAGATTAATTGTTTGTCTTTGTTTTTCCAATGCTTCAGAAATATCATCCGCTCCGGACATAAGATTATCTATGTAAAAATTGGTCATTGTAGATTCTGCTCCTAATGGAAAACTTCGTTTCTCATTGCGAGCTAATTGTTTCGAGGTCTTTAAAACAAGATAAGCAGAGCGATCCAATCCAAACGTTACTGTTAGCAATAGGTAATCTTTTATTGCTTCTGACATAGAATTCCTCCAAACTATTCTTTGATAGTCTGTATGTTTATCTACAACACGGATTTGTCTGTACATTTTTTCTATATCAGCTGTGTGTATACGATCCGATAAAATCTCCATCTATGCAATATAGCTGTCATATCCTCTTGAAGATTCGGTTCTACTAATAATTTATCATTTAATGTCGTTAAGCACCTGTCGAAGTTTTTTGAGATGCGTCAAGTACCACACGAAGTTTCGTAGATGAACTACTTTCTTTGATCACTGCATGATGAGGAAGATAATTCGGTTTATAACCATTTCTGTGAATTTTGAGATCCTTTGGGGTGGTTTGGATTTCTTCCATATGGTTTAGTTTGATGTATTTATTTATACATGTTGAATATTCCGCACTAACTTTAGGATTTCTTGAGAGTTTTCTTTCGTTTTGCTCAAATCGCTATATCTCTTGATTCACGGAGTGTCGTAGAAGTGTCTTTAAATGGCAAATTGACTACATAACGCCCCTTTTCCCTTTTGTGCGTTTTCTCAAAAATGTCTTCATTCATTTGTTCTTCAGTAGTGAGTGTTCGAGTTAATGAAGTTTCTTCAACTTCCCAGAATTTTCGCAGCTGATCGTGTATTTCCGACATGCTGAGAAGATTCATAATTTTAGTTGTTTGTTGTTTGGAATAGCTATCCTGACAATTGTTCAAGATTGATCCCGTCAAAATCCAACCTAATGAAGTATTTTGAGCAATCGGAGTACATTTTGGTCCTTTTATGATACCATACAATAAGATTTGTGAATATACATCAGCGCCAAGTATGATATCGATTTTTCCTGCTTTGTTAAAGTTTGGATCAGCAAGATTTATGTTTCTTAAATGTTTCCAAGAATCCGATATTGAACATCGTGGTGGTGTATAATCTGTGAGATTTTTAAGCACTAAAGCATTAGTAGTCGTCAATAATTCTTGCTTAAATTGGGATTTTATGCTACATCTAACTTGACAGAGATATTCCAACTTTAGATTTTCCCATTCCAAGAATCTGAGCAACGATCGGTTCTAAGTTTTTGTACAGCTGATTCTGTTATGAAGGCCGACTGTGATCCTTGATCTAATAATGCCTTCACTGTTATTTCGGTTCCTGAAGGTGATGTGATTCGAATAAGTGCAGTTGCTAGTAAAATTTCACTGAATTTCGGAATGTCACGAAAAAAAATGAGTGCAAGTCTGAGTAGTAGCTTCATCAGAAGTTTTACTTCTTGACGTTTCCTTTGAACCCGACTCTGGATTTCTCTGATCCCTGAATTTGATCCCATTATCCTGACTATTATTAACAATTTCTGTGTGTCAAATACGGTGATGTCGTCGATTGCAAAATCGGCAATTTATTTTGCTAAGGCAGTGACGTGCAACATGTTTCGGAGATAAGCAATTAAAGCATAAACCTTTATGCCTCACTGTTTCTAACTTTTTCAGATTGTTCATTTTCGTAAACATTTTACATTGTACTAAAGCATGTTTTCCTGAACATATTATACAGGTCACTTTGTTAGTTACAAGATACGTTTTTGTTCGGCTTTCTTTAGCTCCCGAAATTTCTTTTTCCTGAGCGTTTATTTTCTTTGAAGTAGCTTGATTATAATTTGAAATAGCTTCAAGTGTTCTGAAACAGGATTCAAGAAATGATTTCAACTCTTCAAATCTAGGTAAATCTGTTTTTGAGCTTAAATTTTGTTCCCATAACTGAAGCGATTCTATACTAAGTTTCTGTGTCGTTAATATCATCCCACTGTTCTAACGGAACTCCCAATTTTTTTAACGTTGACAGACATTCTTGAGTGGTATACAATAAATTTTTAATACAATGAGCACTTCCCTGTTATCTTTGGTTGGGCAAAAAGTGCTTTCAATTGCGAATTGACTAATACTCTTTTGTTTTCGTACCGTTCAATTAATAATTTCCATGCTATTTCATAGTTATCTTCGGTAATTGCAAAATGCTTAAGTAATTTCTCTGCTTCTCCAACTAAATGGATTTTCAAATAATGGAGTTTTTGCATCTTAGATATCGATTCATTACTATGAATTATGGATACAAACATATCATGGAATGAAGTCCAATCTTTGTATTTACCAGAAACTTTAGGCAATTCTATTCTTGGTAAGCTTACATCATTATTGAAATTTGAACTCGGAGTTCGCATATCCTGCACTGCTTCACTGTTTGAAGCTTAAATTCAGAAACAAGAAATTCTTGGATTTCTGATTTATGGTTGATAAAGAAATCTTCTACCGTTGAGTAAAAATCGTCATTTCCAATTTCTTTGGATAAAATTATTTTACGGTGCGTCGTTTTGAACTCGATCCAGTATTCGGAAAAGTTCTTCAGCCTTAAATTAAGGTACGATTCCGTTTTTCTGTCTTTTGAATCCTTCTTGTAATTTTTAATGAATTTTGCCATAGAGTCGTAGATTTCACGTTGTATTGTTATCAATTCAGACATAGTTATTTCAACTTGGTTAAATTCAAAATGCGTGTATCACAAATGCATTATAAATTTAACGAACATAGTTTTAACTATACTGACCTTAAGCTTTGCGACTTCTGGAGCCTTCTAATTTCCTTTTCGTTACCGAAATCCTTTAGGTAATTCAACTTTTGCATTCTTAATCCGACTACGACGGACCATGTTTGTGCCTCACTTCTTGCTTAAATTAAATAATAAGGAGCAGAAGCCGTCATTCAGTAGACCATCTTTATTTTACACGCACACATATACAAGGTTTACACTGTAACTACGCTCTACGCATTCGTTCATTCCATACTTTAGTTCGGTCGAATCAGTACAAATACCATCTCTTTTTTTTTGTGACATCATGTGTTGTCATGGCAACTTACAAAGATAAGAAAATTGCCATACATGGCGTGTAGACTTTAAACTCATGGTTGGCACCAAACATCGACATTTATTCGAAATGCTATATTTTCTTAACATGGCAGCATAGGACAGAATTTGACATAATCATGCATAAAAGGGGTTATTTATGCCTTAATGATCATTAAACTTAACAGTTTTAGACAGTTTACAGAAATATAGCTGTGATACAATTTTTGTGTTCGTGACGTCATTAGTCCCCCCCCCCCGCCTTGGGGGAGAAAGTTACCCCCTAAAGTGGTATATTGTCAAACTTGGTATCAATTGAATCACGCCGTCCCCACCACTTTCTCAATAGGCCAGTATATGCATATCATAGGTAAAGTAGGCACATGCTGGAAGCCCCGTTATCAATGCTCAAAGTATTTTTTTTACTATAAAAGTTTTATGGAGGTTTATTTTTGTCTAGGGGGCCTTAGCAAGGGTTAAGGCTGCCACGTATATGTATATTGCAATTGATGGAATGATAGAAGCTAAAGGAGCTTTAGCACTCCCAAAGGAGCTTCAGAAGTTCCAAACTAAAAATACTATAGTTCGCTTCTATGTCAAAGCGTCTAAGCAACATATACGATCCCCCAACATATATACGATCCCCCATCATTATAAGCATGGAATTAGAATGAAATAGATCAAACTCCTATGGATGAAACGCTTGAAAATGCCATAATGCTTTGAGAATTATATCTCGGTGCCGCTATGTGTTATAGTAAAGTAGAATACTGATAATTAAAATGTATTATAAACAGGATATTTAAGATTAAACGATTACTGTTATCGTTTAATCTTAAATATCCTGTTTATAATACATTTTAATTATCAATATTCCGTAGTTAATTTATGCACATTTTGTCTGCCGCTTTGGTCTGTATATAAGCTTGTTTGCACGGTAATTTTTTATATAGCCACTGATGAAGGGTATGGTGATACTCGAAAGCGCTTTGGCCTTTTTTAATATTTGTCATAATGGACGGTTTTTATGAAATGACCTTTTAATCTACAATGTGTTGTATTTGATTTAATGCAATATTCTTTATTGTTTCAGTTCTATTTTGCATTGCGCTAATAATTTATTTTTATAAAAGGGACAGTTTAAATCAATATTTAAAGCCTTTCGACCTAGAAATACATACAATGCAGGACTACTTATCTTATCCCACCGTCAGTTGAGTGATTGTCTCAAACGATATGGGCGTTTTCTTAATATGACGTTTTAGCGCTTTACTTTTACCTCCATGATTATAAATAAGTCTGCCTGACACTGCTTTGTTTCTGATATAACCATACTTTATTGGGAGAGCATTAAAAATAAAATAATATAAATTTAAAGGCAGATGCTTATTTATGCTGCGTTCATTCAACAAATTAACAATTAAGTGGGAGAAAAACTAGCCCGCATTCGCAAAATTAATTCCTTCAAAAATGCAATTATTATTCCTTTGGCATTCTGAGGAAAATAGGGAGGGGGAAATAACCGATTGTGAATGACACGTTTGAGTCTGTTCTTATTAAATCTACTTATTATAAATAGAAGGAAGAAATAAATTATAAAAATCTACGCGCAAACGTGAAAGAAAAATAGGTGCACTTTCCTGAAGTCTACGGATCAGACGCGTACCTTCACGGAAACTCCGTGTTTCCCGATTGATGTTCGAAAGCTTTATTTTACTAGAGTGACGTCACTTGACCTTCGTACGAGTTTATGCATATATGATCTTTCCTTCGAGATCGTTATTTAGAATCGTTCGTTACTGGATGCACATATTAACTTGCAGTGGCAGTTGCATTTCCTTCAAATTATACTTTGTAGAATCTGTATAGTTTTAATTACCTTAAAATTTCTTTACTGGAGAACTTTATATCTAAAACTTGCAATAGAGAACGGTGCATGTTAACGTTCTGTAAATAATGCAGGCGCTTTTAAATAGTAAAAAATGAACACAAAATGACTATTTATATATATATATATATATATATATATAATTAACAATTATTTTTACTTTCTCATACTATGTAATATACTACACTCGTCAAAAGTGAAATTGCAACACCATGAAGGAATACACGTAGTCATATGCAAATCACAATACCGGTAGACGGGACAGTCATATGCGAATGATTAAAAGAACAATCAAAGATATGAAAAATAAACCTGTTTATTGAGTAAAGAATGTGGCCCCCAAAGACCGCTAAACGGCGCGGCATACTTTGAGACTATTAATGGTTGCCTGAGGTAATCCTTGCCAAGCAGCGTCCACCTGCGGTACGCATTTCGTCTATGATATGCACCGGTGGTCTCCGGTGCACATAAGGCTCCTATATAGACCTTATTATAGGAGCATAGTATATATAGGAGCCTTAGGTGCACATGACGTCCGATGAGGTCCACACGTTTTCAATGGGAGAGAGATCCGACGAGGCTGCCGGCCAGGAAAGGATGAGAATTCCGTTCAGGCTGTTGAGAGTTCGCATTGTTGTGTGGCATTATCTTGTTGGAATACCGCGACCGGGACAGCCTGCACCAGTGGCGGAACCACAGGCATTACAACTTGTGTGAGGTACCGGTCCGCTGTCGGATTACCTGCAATGTGCTCCAGAGCTGTCCGATGGTCGAACGTAATACCACCCTAAACCATGATGCCCGATGTGGGGCCGGTGTGACGCTCAGTGTTATGAGCTGGCAAGTGGCGTTCCCCGGAAAGCCGCCACACCCATCCACGGCTGCCATTCCTTCACAAGCAGAAGGGAGATTCATCCGTAAACAATACCCGATGCCATTCATTGATCCAATTGCGATGACGACAACACCACGGCTAGAGCTCCTTTAATACACAGGCTGACTTATCAAGCTTATTGAAGCCCAGTCAGGTTTCTGCAAATATATGGGTTATCATATTTGGCGGTTTAACACGTGCTCCAAATATATGTTTTTACACGTATTTGATAACGTTAACCAATTGAGTTATCTTTTTCTAAATATGAATTAGATTGGAGTAACGTTTGTAATTACGCGACACTTATTAACAAGAAGCAAAAATATGATTCTCACTCTATTAGCAAATAAACAAATAGACGGACATTTTTTTCCTATTAATTTTTTTTTTTTTTTTTGCAAAAATCCGGTCTTATTAAAATTCATGAAATACTTTGATACATATTTCTATTTCATATCTATTACAGTCTTATTATGAGCTCAGAAAGACCTTGAATTATTTGATATACCTGTATTAAATAATCAAAAATTGTTTTTGAAATATATATTTATGATGATACGTATTTAATTCTAAAATTACTAAATTTTAAAGAGGGGCAATTGTTTTATAAATCTGTGGATGTATAGATTAGATAAATACAACATTTAAAATCTTATAATAATAGTAAATTATTGGAATCTGTATAGTACACGGTATATTTTTTAGTCCTAGTACAAGAGAATTGAAGTACTTTCAATGATAATATTGAGGTAATAATGAGTATTTAAAACAAACTAGCCGAATACCCGTTGAAAATCAACGGTCTCGCAATAAGCAACCCCTGAATAGTATAAATTTTTGAACAATTCACGTTTCACATTTTTTCTTAAAATCGAAAATTTTGGTGTGCGGAACCCCCTAAAGAAGAAAATATTAGAAAACTGAAATTGTCCACTTTTTTTCTTTCGAACTATCTACCCGCACACCAAATTTGAAGTCCCTATCTCATACTGAAGCTGAAGCATGCAATTTTATTATTTCATCTTTTGAACGTTTTTATGTGGAGCACCCTCTTAAATGAGCATTTATGAAAAACTCTATTCGTCTTGGGTTTTTTTATCAAATGATTAGCATATATACCAAATTTAAAGTCTCTATTAAATTTTAAATTAGGCGTTGCTCATTTATTAAGCAAATCGAACATTTTGGTGTGTGACACCCCCTAAAGTAGCAAATATTGGAAATCTAAAATTGCACACTTTCTTCCTTTCGAACGATATCGCCATACACCAAGTTGGAAGTCTCTATCTCATCTCAAAGCATGTTCTTCTATCATTTCACTTTTCGAACGTTTTGGTGTGCGGAACCCCTCAACATTACAAATATCGGAATTTTCTATTGTACACTTTCTTTCTTTTGAACTATCTACCTGTATATCAAATTTGAAATATCTATTCCATTGCGAGGCATAATTTTACTATCATTGTATTTTTCGAACGTTTTTGTGTGGAGTAGCCACCCCCTAAAATGAACAATTTTGAATTTTTTTTTCTTTTGTTTTTTTATGAGATGATTTCCCCATATACCAAATAACAAGCCTCTATTGCATTTTTAAAGGAGGCGTTTCTCATTTATTTACAAAATCGAACATTTGGGTTTGCGGCATCCCCTAAAGTAGAAAATATCGGAAAACTGAAATTGCATATGCTCTTCCTTTCGAACTATCTACCCGTACATCAAATTTGAAGTCTCTATCGCATTTCGAAGCATGGTTTCTCGTCATTTCACCTTTCGACCGTTTTTCTCTGGAGCACCCCCTTAAACGAACATTTTTGAAAAACTCTTTTGTCTTGGGTGTTTCTATTAAGTAATTAGCCCATATACCAAATTTCAAGTCTCTATCAAATTTTAAAGCAGGCGTTTCTCATTTGTTAGGCAAATCGAACATTTCAGTTCGCGGCACCCCCTAGAGTAGCAAACAGCGCCCCGACAAAACAGGGGGGGAGGGAGCACTTGGGACCACGGTACTCGGACCCGGCGATTGTTAGGGGCCCTTGAACATTGCTGAAGATAGAATATTTATTATAGACCATCTGTGTATGAATTTATAATTTTTTTCCCAAATTACTTGAATATTGTCTGATTTCCGAAATAGTCCAAAAAGGCTGAAAGAAGGTCTCTTTAGTTCAATAAAAGTCATCTGGGTAGAGATAGCTTCACAGTGTCTTTGTGTTTAATGGCAGAATCTGTCCGTCGACAAGGCAATAAAATACCCCGATCCCTACAGGAAAGCAGGGAGCAATATTCTAGAATTGCACTGCTAAAATAGGTAAGTTTATGAGACTGGCGGGTAAGTTTGCTCATTCATTCAAGTTTACAAATCATATCAATCACATCCAGCTGACTACGATCCTTGTCTACAGGTTTCTTTTGGATGGGAAGGGGCGTCGTAAACAATTAACGCGACGGGGTATCCATGGTCCGACTGAATGCAGGGCTGTAGAAAGGAAAAAATTCTAGTTTCTTTCTATAGCTTTGGCATGGCATGAACCAAATAAGATTAAATTGCTCCTTCCTTGAAGGCGTGAACTTGCTTCCCACATTGATTTTCAGTGACGTAATAGTCTAATACTACTTTAAAGAAAGGGCAAAAAGCAAGTTTTGTTATCGGTGCTAATGCATCTAAATTTTATAAAAAAAAAAAAAATTATTCGCTGAAACAACAGATTAAAGAGGCAGTATTAATCCCAATGCTACCATCTAAGATTTAAGGTATGTTCAAAATAATTGTCTTACATTTTTCAAATAGTATTTTTAGATATCTTAATCTTGAAACAAAGTTAATCTTAGAATAAATTAAATTTATTTCATCACATTTCTATGCTTCTTGGTAAATGTATTCCTTTAAAATAACTATAGTATATATATGTACAATAGTATATATATTGAACGTTTTTCTGTTTCTTCTACCTTTCCAACTATTTACCTGTACACCACATCTGAAGTCTCTATCTCATCGAGAAGCATGCTTTTTCTATCATTTCACATTTCGCATGTTTTTATGCGCAGTACGCACCCTATTAAATTTATATTTTTGAAAAGCTCTATTTTGACTGGATTTACTATCAGATGATTCGCCCATATACCAAATATCAAGTCTCTATCACGTTTGAAAAGGGGTGTTTCTCCTTTATTCTGAAAATCGAACAATTTGGTGTGCGGCACCCCTTAAAGTAGAAAATATTGGAAAACTAAAATTGTACACTTTCTTCCTTCCAAACTATCTACCCGTACACCAAATTGGAAATCTCTATCTCATCCCGAAACATGTTTTTTTCATCAATTCACCTTTCGAACGGTTTTCTCTGGAGCACCCCCTTAAACGAACATTTTTGAAAAACTATATTCGTCTTGGGTGTTTTCAGCTCATATACCAAATTTTAAGCCTCTATCAAAATTTAAAGGCGGTGTTTCTTATTCATTCGACAAATCAAACATTTTGGTGTACGTCACCCCCTAGAATAACAATTATTGGAAATCTGAAACTGCAGATTTTATTTCTTTCGAACGATTTACCCGTACACCAAATTTAAAGTTTCTATCTCATCGCAAAGCACGCTTTTCTATCATTTCACGATTCGAACGTTTTGGTGTGGGGCAACCTCTTTATAGAACATTTTCGAAAAATTCGATTTTTCCAAAGGGTTTCATCGAACGATTTACCTGTGTACCAAATTACAAGTCTCTATCTATTCGGGAAGTGCCTAAAAAAGCGTGACAGACAGACGGACAGACATACGACACATGGCAATTAGTATACACTAGCCGAGTACCCGTTTGAAAATCAACGGTCTCGCAATAAGCAACCGCTGAATATTGCCATTTTTTTAATAATTCACGTTTCACATTTATTCGGCAAATCGAATATTTTAGTGTGCGGAACCCCCTAAAGAAGAAAATATTGTAAATTTAAAATTGTGCACGTCTTCCTTTTGAACTATCTACCAGTACATCAAATTAAAGTCTCTGTCTCATCCCGAAGCATACTATTTTATCATCTCCCCTTTTCGTTTTCCTGTGGAGCAAGTACACCTATAAATGAACATTTTTGAAAAACTATGTTCACCTTGGGTTTCTTATCAGATGATTGGTCCATATACCAAATATCAAGCCTCTATCACATTTGAAAGGAAGCGTGTCTCATTTATTCCGAAAATCGAACATATTGGTGTTCGGCACCCCCAAAAGTTGCAAATATTGGAAATCTGAAATTGCACACTTTCCTCCTTTTAAACCATCTACCAGTACACCAAATTTGAAGTCTCTATCCTATCGTGAAGCATGCTTTTCTATCACTTCATATTTTGAACGTTTTTCTGTGTTGCAGCCCCTTAAATGATCATTTTTGAAAAACCGTAATAATCTTAGGTTTTTTTTTATCAAATGATTACCTCATATACTGAATTTTAAGCCTCTATCACATTGTAAAGAAGGCGTTTTTCATTTGTTCGTCAAATCGATCATTTTAGTGTGCGGCACCCCCCTACAATAGCAAATGTTGGAAAACTGAAATTGCACACTTTCTTCCTTTCTAACTATCTACACGTATACCAAATTTGAAGTTTCTATCTCATCGCGAAGCATGCTTTTTCTATCATTTCACCTTTCGTATGTTTTTCTGTGGAGTACCCCCCACCTTCCCCCTTAAATATACATTTTCGAAAAACTCCATTCTTCTTGGGTTTTCTATTAATTGATTCGCCCATATACCAAATATCAAGCCTCTATCACGTTCTAAAAGGGATGTTTCTACTTCATTCCGAAAATCGAACATTTTTGTGTGCGACACCCCCTAAAATAGATTTGCACGCTGCCACAACTGCCGCCGTGTTCATGCGGAGTACGATCACCTTAAACATGTGGGTCCGTAAGTCCTTCCGAGAGGTTGGTGGTAGGGGAAGGAGGGTACGGTCCCTGTGGATGCCTCCCCCACTGTGTTCCGGTCTAAATTGGGTGGCTCTTTCCGGCAGTCCAAACAGTTACCTTACACCTTTCTGGTAGGTCGGACGGTCTGGGTCTCAACAACAACCCCCTAAAGTAGAAAATATTGGAAAACTGAAATTGTACACTTTCTTCCTTTCGAACGATTTACCCATACACCAAATTTTAAGTCTCTATCTTATGGCAAAGTATGCTTTCCTATCATTTCACTTTTCGAACGTTTTGGTGTGGAGCCCCCCCCCCCCCCTCCTCCGCCGAAAAAAGAAGTTTTCGAAAAATTCGATTTTTCCAGGGGTTTTTATCGAACGATCGAGCCGTGCACCAAATTGCAAGTCTATCCGGGAAGTGCCTAAAAAAAGCGTAATAGACAGACAGACTGTTGTAATAGCATTTGAAGACCAAGAAACCCCGCACCCTATTCTTACTTCAGTGTCAGCGGAGAAAACACGAGCCTTGTTGTATGGCGAAAAGAAATTTCAAAGCGTGAATTTTTTCAAAAGAACCGTCCAGCATCTAAATTAGCCGAACTAGAATTAATGCTTCTATATCAACTTACCAGTTCAGCTTCTATTGGAAGAATGTTTTCTAATTTTGGACATGTTCATTTTATTCTTAACTATTGAATCGATTAGGCATTGAGAAAAATGTATTGTTGTTAATACGCTATGTTTCGTTTGGCGCCTCCTCTTTCGTCTGTCTCGAAGGCCCAGGAGAAGAAAATACAGTGCATGACGCGAGCCCAGGGTTTCCCGTATTTCCCATTTATAAGAAGAGGTGCCAGATTTGGATTTGCCGCCTTCCGAAAAGTTCCAGAAACTTCTCGATAGAACGATTATTCTTTGAGATATAGAGATTTTCAGAAGTTTCTATAGAGAGATTATAAAAAATGACTCACCCCTTCGTTGCAGGGGAGTTGACAAATGGACGTCACACGAGCTGCATTGGACTATGATGTTTGTCCATGTTTTGAGAATAGTAGCGGCTATTTTGTGGACGTAAGTTACGTAAAGATAACGTAAGATACGTAAGTTATTCAGAAACTTGGACTCGTTCTGGTATCCTCTGCTTATACACCAATACGATTCTAGGGGCGCGGTAGCCCATTGGTTAGCGCGCTAGAGTTGCACTCGGTAGGCCCGGGTTCGATTCCAGCCACTGCCAAAACTGCCGCCGTGTTCACGCGGAGTACGATCACGTTAAACATGTGGGTCCGTAAGTCCTTCCAAGAGGTTGGTGGTAGGGGAAGGAGGGTACGGTCCCTGTGGATGCCCCCCCCCCCACTGGGTTTCGGTCTAAATTGGGTGGCACTTCCCGGCTGTCCAAACAGTTACCTTACACCTTTCTGGTAGGTCGGACGGTCTGGGTCTCAACAACAACCCATACGATTCTAGAGGATACGTTTCGTAACAGTATAATGTATGTGCTACTGAACGGTGTGAGATTGCACTAAGACAGAATATTAACAAGAAAGATCAATCATGCATTAAGCATTGATTATGAAACACTTTCCAACCTCAATACAATTTCATTTAAACATCTCTAAAATGCGATACATTCTTCGGTAATATTTAAAAAATTATCACAATACTACATTCATTTATTATATTTGAAAACTTAAACCTTCATCGAAAAAAATGAACTTCATTCAAATGACGTCAATTAAATATAAATCGCCTGGCACCTCGGTAATGTTTTTAACATTATCATAAAACTACAATAATTTATTATATTTGAAAACGTCATCAAAAACAACTGAAATTTATTCAAATGACGCCATCGAAATATAACACGCCTGGCTCTCTCTATAAAAGCAGCATTTCATTCATGAACATTTTCCCATTCATTTCATTCATCACAATACTATAATAATTTATTTTATTTAAAAACTTAAGACCATGGAGGAACAAGTAATTAAACTTTATGCTTAAAACTTCATCGAAAAAAATCGTCCTTCTCTCTGTAAAATCAATGAATATTTTATTCATATCAGCTATGCAGACTCCATGAGCTAAATAATTTTGCGTTAAAGAAATGCAACAATTCTTATACAACTCATTCTACATATTTTGCTGTTTACATTTTACATAAGTGAAAAATAGGCTTCGTTGTAGAAATAATCAAATTTGAATGATCATTTAAACTCAAATATATTGTAATTGCGTTGTTTCAGTATGTAGATGCACAGAATTTAAGCAAAAATAAAGCGGTTTTAGGACACACTCAATGTGAATAAAAATATACAACACTCAATGTGAATTAAAAAGAACTTTAAAAATCACGATTTTGAGACAAGATGGTCATATTTCATTTTGAAGTGGGTCACGTGATCTCTTCATATAATGGTCACGTGATCGCTTCATATAAGCTGAGTAATTTTATTATTTTAATTTTTATTTAAAATAGTACTAAATATATTTTGCTGAAATTTTTTTATATATTTTATGGGATAATTTGAATATTATCTAAAAATTTCGAAGCAATTTGTGAATTTTAAATCCGCTTAAAAAATTTTTGAAAAATGAGGTCCCATAGGGTTCAATGTATTTCATTTCTTCAACCCGGGTTCAATCCAAAATTAATTAGGTGATATTATTCATTTATATTCACATAGGTCCCACAGACCGTCTGAACAACATACTAAAATTTCATTTTGATTAAGTCATTTTTACGTTAAAGTTCATTTGTTTTCGAATATAATAAATTATTGCAGTATTATGATAATTTTAAAAATATTACAGAGGAATGTATCGCATTTTAGAGATGTTTAAA
The DNA here is from genome assembly GCA_951213105.1 of Amaurobius ferox. Classification (NCBI taxonomy): domain Eukaryota; kingdom Metazoa; phylum Arthropoda; class Arachnida; order Araneae; family Amaurobiidae; genus Amaurobius; species Amaurobius ferox. The sequence continues at coordinate 12,640,243 of OX578136.1, forward strand.
CCAGGCAGTTCATTTTTTTCGATGAAGTTTTAAGTTTTCAAATATAAAAATCTGATGTGGGCAACACATAACTTTCCTTATATAATGAAATGAATTTACTACTTTTACAGTTAACAAAAATGTTATTCTTATAGGAGATACTTATATTCTTTCCAAGATATTGAATTTTCTTCAATTAGTCGGCATTTTCATTGCTTTAGCGTCATTTTTATCAACAATTAAAAATGACAACAATTAAAAATGTCGGCAAGTTGGCGACATTTCGCCAAATTCGTCGCCAAAATCTCGCCAAGCGCTATGGACGGAGAAATAAATTATTCTTACAGCAGATAAATGAATATTGGCGTTCAGATACAAAAGTATTAATCAAAGTATCTTTTTTCATGAATGGAACGAGCTAGATCCACGAGAATGATGTCACCCAATTTATCGCATGATATTACATATGAAATATGAACATGTTTCTCAATAGGAATTTTCTTTTTTTATTTTATAACTTTTTGATAATTTTTTTTAAAAAAAAAGTGCAATATCTCGAGAACGTTTCATGTTAGCGTTATAAAATTTATGTCAATCGTTTTCTAATGAAAAATTACATAAGAAATGTCTATTTGCGTAACTTTATTAGCGGTATTGATTTTTTGACGATTTTTTCAAAATTTCACTCGAAAATTTAGGGGGGTTCTGAGCATTCGATTGCGTATAAAAACAATAGGTTTTCAGTGTTTACGGATTGTGATTTTTGTACCAAATTTCGTTCGAATCAGTCCATTCGTTCGTCAATTATCGTCTCCACAGACTCACTGACACACACACACACATACATCACTTCAAAAATATTTGATTCGTGATCAGGGATGCTTGAAACGTGCTCTCCCGTCGAAAACTCGAATTCGAATTTTCGACCCCGTCACAATACTTTCCTTATACATTATGTATACAAGGAAAGTAATAAATTAATGTAATATTCTGATAATTTTAAAAATATTACCGAGGAATATATCTCATTTTAGAGATATTTAAATAAAATTGCATTGAAGTTGGAAAGTGCTTCATAATCAATGCTTTATGCACGATTGATCTTTTTTTTTCTGCTTTTCATTAAATTCAGATTTTATTATTATTTATATTTTGATTTAAATGGTAATTGGGGTTATTTATTTGTACGGTCTTGTGTAGGAAACATCTTAATATTGTAAAGGTTGGAGGAAAAGAGAATTACAAGGTCCACTTTCAAAAATTGGCAGGTAGATAGCCTAAGCACAAATATAAATGTAATGGTTAAGACAATACAATGTAATGGCTCGGTAATTGCATTTTTTATACCAAGCAAATTTTTCTTTCCTTTACAACAAGGAAAGGGAATAACCGAAAATCTATTTATCGATTGATCGGGAAAAATGGATCTTTTCATGAAAACCTATCTGTGTCCTATTATTCCTGGAATAATGGACCAGCTCTTAGTGGGTGCGACCAGTGCTCGGAACTAGCGCGCTACAAGGGACGAAACTACAGTAGTCACTATTTTTTCTCGGAGTTTGTAGTGTAGCACGCTACTTTTAAAAATAAGTAGTGTAGCGAGTAGCGCGATACAATAAATCAGTTGTTTGTATCGAGTTTTGACGCTACTTAAGTCACTTCAGTAAACAAACAAGGTGCCATTCTACATATCACGTGATCACCCTTTCTTTATTTGTATGAAATTTAGTGTTTTGCGCAACGATGTACGATGGATGGCTGCAGGGGTAGGAAGGCCATTGCCTCATGAAGTCGATTTTTTATATGGATATATTCAGATGTGTTATTTCCCAAAAGATCCTGCTTCTCTGATTACAATTTTGAGATGCAGATTCTACTAAAAATGAACAAACATGTTTTTAAATAAATAGTTTTTACTTTTGTTTTATTTTATACTTTTAATAAATACAATGGATACACGTCAACTTTAATTAAATTTTAAAATCAAAGACAACCCCAAAATAGGTTTAAAAGTCCTCTAATAAAATCTCCTTTCCTCGACGTACGAAAATGACAAGGCCAAAGCGCTTTCGGGCGTCACTATGTCCATTGTGCCATGGATCTTACACATTATTTTTTCGCTGTGAAAGAAGTTATTGCATTATATAGGGAAAGACATGTGCTGCCCACACCAGGTTTATTTTTCTTAATACTATATGCTACCGCCACTGAGAAAAATGACTGCAGGTAACTCTGCTATAGTCCTTAAAAATTATTTTGGAGGGTAGACCCGAAGCTTGAAAAGTAAAAAAATCACGACCAGCCACTTAAAGAATAAAACCAACCCGACTCGAAAATCGGGTTACCGCGGGTACCCGACCTAATGCAGGGCTCTCCACACCGCACAGACGGATATATTTTCCATTAAAGAATTCGAAATGCATTAAGTTCTCCTAAAACGTCACAATCTCGAATTTAAATTTTTTCGGGGGAGGGGGGGATGAAATAGTTCTTTCTCTACATTGAAATAATATAGGGGAGGGGGAAAAAGTCGAGTGACATTTTTTTCGTCCGTAAAATCGAAAAAAAAAGGGACAGAGAAAGGGAGTTAAAAATCTGTTTAAATAAAATTATCTCAATAACTGACCTGAAATCATCTGGGTGTTTCGTTTCAATAAATGAAGCATAATTAAATGTGTCAATAAGAGAAGCTTAAAATGTTTTCGGTTCAGTAAGCCGTTTCGGTTCATTGCCGTTGCTCTTAATTGGATAACCACGTACACAGGGCCTAATTAATGCACGGGCCACGACCCTAGATTCTAAGGGGCCCCCTCAATTTTGTATGTGATAAAAAATTGAAGCATAAATATTTTTTTAATTAATTTAAAACTGGTATATTAGTTATTTTTTAAATTATAAAATACATTAATGTTTTAAATATTATACATATATTACTTTGAAGTGAAACTTTGGGAAATTTTTTCTACAGAAAGGTCTTTTGTGACCCTGAGCCCCCAAAATTTGTTATGTGCTGATGTTTGATATGCCGCGACGGTATGGGGCCCCGAATTAGCACCAGGCCCTACATTGGCTTGATCAGGTCCTGCACGTACAAACGGATAGTACAGAAAATTAAAACGTTATTGTAAAGGTCAGCTGACTTCCTTTCGATCTCACGAACTTCTCAATCGATGCATTGTTTTCCAGTAAAATAAAAACATAACACGATATTACTTCATACAGGCCGCTAGAATTTTTAAAATGGACAAAATATCTTGCTTCCATTTCTCCAAATATAATTTCTACGAATTTCAGTGGTTTCTGATTGGTCCCTGAGGATTATGACCAAAGAATTACTATCAGCTTATTCAAATGGCTCCTGGAAGGTTATGACTCCCAGATCCCCTCTTTGGCGACGCCACGGACTTAATACTAGTCAACATAACATGACTGTCGTTTGCATTGAAAATAAAATATTTTTGAGGAAAGAGAACCCTGTGTGATTATGCTGTCAATGTATATATATGTCTTCTGATTTTTACAGGAACGGAAACCAGATGCCGTATTCGAGCGGTATGCACAGAAAATCATGAAAATCGAGCGCACGTAATTTGCAGCTTCAGACGGAAGGCTGGAAATCGGAACGGAAGGTTTGATCCTCGGAATTCAGCGATCAGCGTTAGAGATCTGCAGAGGCCCAAATTTCAGACTTTCGACCGGCGCGTTCCAACAGTACTCGTGCATAAACCCGGCTCGAAAAAAATTGCAAATATAGTATTCTGACCCAGCTCGGCCCGAAGACCACTGAATCTCGGCTCAGTCCGGCCTGAAATCATTTCTCATTTCTAATGTCAAAAACATGAGTTTGGGAAATTTTTATACGAAGAATTAAGATAAAAGTTGGTTTTTCAACTATTTTCGCATCCTCTTTCCCTTGCCACCCATCTCCTGAAAGGTCTTTCGGACCCACAGATTTAACGTGCCCGTACTTTGCGTAGTTGGTTTTAAGCAGTGCCTGAAATTGAACTCGGATTTTGCCAATTTAGCATTATGAAAATTTTACTCATATTTGTGAAACATAGACTACTTAAATCCACTGAAAATTAAAAAAGTATAATGGCTATATATACCATGTTATGTATCTCAAAAGTAAAATTGCAGACAGCTAGACTCTTTTCTCTTACATATCTTGTATGTACAGTAGGATCTTATTCATTTAACCACCATGAAGTATAAAATTACGAACATGATCCAAGTATACATAATTTGAATGAGTTAGTGAATAAATCCTTTTGCATGAACTGAGGGGGGGACATAACCTGCCCCCATCCTATTGGCTTAACAATTACAATAGTTCTATATAGGGTTTATATTGTAAATGAAATACATCACTTTAACCCCACCCCCTATTCAGTCATTGCTCTCCTCCCCTCCTTTTCTGATATCCTATCACTACTGCATTGTTACCAGTGACTGATTAATGCATGAGCCTTCAGGGTCGTGGCCCCCAAATTTTAGAGGCCTCTAAATTTTGTATAAACATTTTGTATAAACATGTTAAAACATTTTAATCAGAAATAGTTATATATTTAATTATATGAATAATATAAGCTGATGTTAGTTTTTATTTTAAATTTTGAAAATATGTGTTAATAGTTTTAAATATTATACATCTTTTAAAGTTTTACTTTTAAATAAAAAAATTCTACATGTACAAAAGTGCCTGGGGGCAGTGGTCCTAAACTTCCAAATTTGCTTAGTGCTGTTTTTTTGCATGTATTTGGTATGACGTGAGTGTATGGGGGTCCCCAATTAACCTCATTAAACCAATGTAGGGCACATTGGCTTAATCAGGCCCTGACTGTTACACACATTGTTCACAACATTTTTCGAGGTTTCCCGATAGTTTCAATATCATTGAATAGAGATCTGAAAAAAAAAAGAAATAGCTAAGCTGTCAAAAGAGGTTGCCTTCCAAAGTTCATGGAGGACTTTCCAGGCGAAACTGTATATTTTCATTTAATACTAGTTCTAATTAAAAAGTCTAATGTTGAGATTCAACCAAGTTGTTTATCTTAGGTGCTCTGTAATATGTTAATGAATGAAAATCAGTTATTGTATTAACATTAGAATGACGGAAGCCATCATTTTGACAGCATAATTGCTTTGAGAAACGATTTCTCCAAAACGACTCCGTCGTTCTAGTGTAAAACGTGCTGGGTTCTTTATCATCTTTGGGTACTTTATTTTAGTACATTTGTAAATTACAATATAAAAATAGTTTTATTGTAATTATGTTAAGGCAGCATGGTTAGAATTTTAAATACAAAACAACTCTAAAAATAAGTGTTTATTTTCACTCAAAGACATAAAAACATATACACAAGATTGAGTGCTTTCGAGCACGAAATGCCCATTATCAGAGGCATATGATAGAAAGAAAAAATCTTATGTGAGCAGCACATGACTTTCCCTGCAGGCTCATACTCGCATTCTCTTTATTTCTTCAATAATTCATTACATTGAGTTTAATTGCACAAAATAACAACCATAATTATTTAAAATGATACTGAATTTGCACTTTTAATTCAATCTTTGTTCTCATTTAGTAGCTGGGCTTATTTTCTAAAGTGGTGTAGTGAAAATGCGAAAAAACTAAAATATCTGAAGAACGGGTAGTCCTAGTGTAATGAGGTTGATCTTATTCTTTTGATCATTAAAAATTACGTATGAAACAAGCACTTATTTAATCAATATATTTGAGCATATGTAGTTTTTTTATTTTAGATTTTGATGATTTTTGCATCATACCCAAAACTAATCTGCACCAGGGTCACCCACAAGTAACTTGCTTACAAAATTTTATGAAATTTGGTCCATTAGTTTTCGAGTTAGAGTGGATACATACATTGCACAGACAGACACACACAGATGTCACACTAAAAATAGTTTTTTCGTATTCTAGAGATCCCAAAACATGTAGATCCGTCGAAAACTCGAGTTGCGATTTTCGGCATGATTCCAATACTTTCCCTATACATTACCATGTATTGCAGGGAAAGTAAAAGAGAAACATTGGGCTGATTATACCTTTCAGCCATTAATACAAATTTTGATTGCAGTTTAGCTGGGTATAAATAGCCCAATGTTCCTTTTTTCCTCCCTGCCGTATGCCACTGATGATGGGCGTTTCATGCTCGAAAGCACTCAGTCTTGTATATGCTTTATGTCTTTGAGTGAAGATAAAGATTTACATAGTTTTATTAACTGCTAAAAATGAAGTTGCTAGCAAAGATATAGAAAATTGTTGATCTTAACTTTCATAGCAAGGTTGATTTCAAGGTCATATTTCAATGAAAATATGACTCAGTACATGCTGCTGAATGCAGTTTACTACTGGTGTTACACTTACGTTATAGAGAGTAAGACAGAAAATTAAACAACAGCAAAAATTCTCATCTAAATTTATTTATTTTGGCAGCATCTTTTCATTTTTTAAAAAATCTATAAAACTTTCAAGAATACGTTCCATATGTAATAAAAGATATATATTTCAAAATAAATGGTTAAAATATTACAAAAATATAGCTGAAAATTTGTAGATTGCTCAGTACTGAAAATAATATATAAAGCAAAAGGTAATTTAAGATAAAAATCTGCAGCATCTATAGTTTAAAATACCATAGCGTAGGGATGGAAAACCAAGAACACGTGCTTAAAGTAGAATACAAAAAACAAATTCTTAGCATGCAACTGATTGATTTTTAAATTCAACTCTTTATTTTAAATTAGCCTTTGATTCTTAAATTAAAAAAAACTATAATCATACTCCACAGTTTATAAATAAACATAAAACATTAAAATTTGCTAATTTTTTTTCCTGCTACTTCTTGTTTTATAATGTAAAAAGTTTACTTCATACTCATGTTTTCTTAGGATTTTATATTTTACAAATAATATTACTTGTAAATTATATTGTTGTTTTCTGTCCTATTTAAAACAGCCTTCAGCATTTAGAGAACCTCAAAAGATCATAATATTCCATGTTCTTCGAATCCATTTAATACATATTTGTGTTAATATAGCATGCAATTTAATCATTAGTTACAGTTTGTTAAAGCCAAAAATTTATAATAAACTATTTTATGTAACCCTACATGTCCGGACAGTACTTTTAAATCTCACTTTTTATAAGCTTATTTTTTTTTAAATGTCTGTTTCGCCCATTTTCTCAGTTACATTCTGATAATAATCCTGTATATATCGGATCATGTCCTTTCATGTTGAATTGAAAATATCTATGAGAATATGTGTATTCTAAAGCCATGGATGAATTTTAAAATCAAGCAGAGCGGTATAAATTGGGATTTTTCCAGACATGAAAGCTGTTTTACATATTTTAAAAACCTTTGAAGGTAATCAAATACAGCATAAAATTTTATTTAGTCTGATATTTTCGTATAGAAATATTTATACAGGCTTCCATTTTTATTTTGAGATGAACAAGCATTCTTGTAAGTGCTTTTTCACAATATAAGATTACATTTAATAATAAAAAGGGTAATACATGAGAAGTATATTAATTTATTCTTAAAATTTTAATTCACGGTTTATAGTCAAAGTGCCTACCAGGTTTGTCAAATGCTATTTTCTAACTTTTCTTGACCGTTCCATAAAATGTCTTGACCTCATCAACAAAATTTCTCAACCTTTCTCATAAAATTTTACAACCATTTAAATAATTAATTCATAAAAAAATTGATGAAAGGTAAACCGTAAGTTTAGTGCTACTTGGCTGACAGAAAACACCAGTAATGTCATAATTTTCAAGTGGGCATAAGTAGAAAGCCTAATCCCTTCTGTGCAGAATCAAAAGAAGAGATTATTATAAATATTAAAAAAAAATTGACTTCTTTGCTGATTTCTTGGAATTTTTCTTGATGGGCAGATACTAGAAATGAGACCAGTTCAGCATAAACCCGAATAGGGCTCGGGCACTATTATACTAAATGCAATTCAAGCTCAGGCTCCAAACTATTATTTTTATTTCTCTTTTATTTAATAGACATATTTTTCTAAATGGTTACTGATTAGGAAATGTTAATAAAATTTTGAAATCAAAGATAATCACATTTTATTTTTTTATTGCAAAGTTACCGCTAAAAGGTTTATGAAGTTTTATTTGACAAGATCATAAATTACTTGCCAATCCAGTTCTGAGTAAAAGTTGTGTTTCTTCCCTGATGAAGAAGGCTGTTTATTGCCTTTAAAACTTTTTGACACTATTAATTTTGTGTTTATGTTGTTTTTAACAAAGTTTTTATAGTTTTATATCTTCTATATTGCTTATACTCGGGTTATAAACAGTCTCTGAAGCTGCAAAAATTTCAGTATTTATTTATACAATTTTTGTTTGATATTTAAACTTAATCGTCCATTCTCGAAAATACAAATTTTTGAAAATTTGTAACAATTAAACGGGAAAGACATCTTGGGCTCAGGCAGATTTGGGCACTATTTTATGTAAAACAAACAGTTCGGGCCCAGACTCTCAAAATTAAGCCTGAACTGATAGACGTATCTAGACTGTGAAATTTATTTTGTTTTCTGGAATTAAATATAATTAATTACTGTATTCTTTTAAGACACATTTGTACACAAAAAAAAAATATATATATTTAAAATCTGAAAGAAAAAAAAAATAATAATAAAAAAAAAATGACAGATTAAACAGCATTTAAGTGTCACTGCATTATATTAACAATAATAATCTAACCACAGACAAGTAAATATTTTATAGCATTATATGTTTCTTAATAAAAAATTAACAAAATAATTACAGAAAAATTTTAATTTTGAACATAAAGGTGTAAAATATTAATTACTCTATTTGCAAAATGCTTTCAAGCACTCTTTTCTCCCTATGTTAAAAAATACTAGCTGACGTCAATGCTGCTTAACAATTTTTGCATCCCTCACATCTGTCTGTCTTGTACCGCAAAAACTAGCATACGAAAATATGAAATTTGGTACGTATGTAGAGAAATGTTAGGGAAATATGCTGAAATGAATTATTTTTCGATTGAGATCTTAATTTAAGAGATATTTAATATAATAAAAAATAATATTTGAGCTGGAAGTTTGTATTCTAGACACACTAATTAGCAAGACTGAATTTTTGTGTAATGGAGTCCTTTTCTTAAAATTTGATTTAATTTAGGAGTTATTTTATTTTTTATGCAATTCTGAAGTGAAAATTTTATTTTATTCAAAATCTAGCTTTCCATTGTTGAAAATACTTAATATAATTGCCATTTAAAAAAAAAAGTAATATTTTAATGATTTAAATAATCAAAAATAAATTTATTATTTAGAACTCTAATACTGGAGCTATCATTGAAGCTTTCATTATAATTGATTAATCACATTTTAAATATATGTATATATATATATATATATATATATATATATATATATATATATATATATATATGTGTGTGTGTGTGTGTGTGTGTCAATATGTTGTAATACATGCATTTTGAAATATTGATGTATAAATACCGAAATCAGGGGTGAACATAGCAAATATGGTGCAAAGTCTCCTAGTTCCATAAAAAATGATAAAATAAAAGCACACTGGCACATATTTACCATGAGCATGAAGGAATTTTTCCGAAATACACAATTTTGGGCACACATTTTCAAAACAGTTGACCATCCCAGCCATAGCTAATAAAAATATAGCATGTTAAAATTGCTCAAATATTATCTCAGCTTGCATTCTAAAACCATGTATCAAAGATTGTGCAATTTCTAAAATCTAGATTCAACATGTATTATGATATTGAATGAAAAGCTAAATAGCAGTATAATGAAAAAGCTTCTGAACATTAGCAGACAGCACACTGATAATGCAAAAACACCTTTAGTATAAAAGTGAAAAAATAACTTTTGTCTCAAAAGAGACTAAGTGCACAGTCTTTAAGGCAACATAATAAGACAAGTCTTTGTACTAAAAAGCATGACAACAGTATGCTAAAAAACTTGTGGCTTCCAGTATTGAAAATAGCAAATTTAACAATTATCGATGCAACAAGTGGTGAAATAATAAAATCAATTTTTATAACAATCATCAGTAACATAAAATAATATAGAAATTTAAAATAGCATTATATAAAATAAGGAATGATTTAAACATTTAATATTACATAACAATCATAATCATATAAAAATAGCTGCTAATTTCAACAATACAAAATTCACAAGCACTGACCACAAAAATATTATTCAAAATGTGATTACCATAAAAATAATGGCAGCTAATATTGAATGTATAAAAAACCATTGTCATTTTTGCCAAAACATTTACAAAATTTAACATACTGGCTGAATATTTGTGCACAATACAAAAGTACCAAAAATAGCAAAATAGATTTGATGAATAAATTATTTGCTTATGTTTCAGTTATAGTTTAAACTATATTTAATGGGACAAAAGTCTATATACTCTACAGTTATATATTAAATTATTATCACGTGATAAAAGATCAGATTTCATTTAGAAAAGGAAAAAAAAAAAACTAAAACTAAAAATGATGAAACACAAATAAAAAATTAAATATCTCATAATTTTCATTTCTACACCAATCTTTCCTATGTTATTCTTACTCATTTTTAATTTTAAGTAAAAAAAAATAGTAGTCGCTTATGAGTGTCAATAATTAAATCACAATCAAAAGTTTATATAATGTTGGAATTAATATAAAGATATCTTAAAATTTAATATAATTGAATTGTTATTTATCAATAACAATGAACTTCTGTAAAGGATACACAACAGGTGAAAAATTTCTTTTGTATACAATCATCAGTGCTATTCAGAAGATAATCACTAGACTGATGTCCTTTAACAAATAACAATTCAAATATCCACTCACTGGAGCAATTATCTTAAAGTATATTATCATATTGCATATTAAAAATATATTTGCTTTCAATGAAGATCAAACATGTATAAACCATTACTTTATATTTAGAAAAATTACAAATAAATATGATTATTTTTTAAGTGTTTTCAGTGACTTATTTTTAAATGATTTAATTTTGTATGGCTAACCATGTAGAAAAATTGTTATTCATAATTAAACATTTACACATTAATATAATAAACAATATCACAAGTACAAAAAACTTGTGTAAATCATAGTACATAGCATTAAATTAGTTGATGTAGAAATGGCAATAATGAATAAGCAGTAATAAAAGACACTACAGAAAATTAAATGCCTTGCAAACTACAGTTTCTAATTATCATGGACACTTAATTAAAAGTTAACTTTTAATAATTTGCATTCTGATTATATTTGTAACCTTTAAGCCATTAAAGGTTAAGAGTGGCTAACTCTATTATTTTTTTACATGTCTGCATTATTTTGATTATATATATATATATATATATATATATATATATATATATATATATATATATATAATTATGCATATTTTTAAAAAATAAAGCTACTAAGACTTTAAAATATACTTGTGTTATGTTATAAAGTGCATAAAATAAAAATTAAAAATTGCTGTATAAAATAAAAATTGTGTTAATATAATGAATTCTTTCATAACAGCTGGCTTCTCAACTTTGATGTATGCTAATAAAATAAGTTAATAAATACACACTACAGAAAATTAAATGCCTTGCAAACTACAGTTTCTAATTATCATGGACATTTAATTAAAAGTTAACTTTTAATAATTTGCATTCTGATCATGTAACTTTTATGCCATTACAGGGTAAGAGTGGCTAACTCTATTATTTTTTTATCATTATTTTGATAAAAAAAAATAATAAACATAAAATTATATGTATTTTTAAAAGATAAAGCTACTAATAAAATAGTTTGGAAACATGTGACACATTAATTAATACATTAAAATCCAAAGACAACCCAAAACCAAGTTTAAAAGTCTTTTAAACTTGTTTTTTGGCAGCCTTTGATTTTAATGTATTAAAGCTACTAAGTCTTCAAAATATATTTGTTATAAAATGCATAAAATAAAAATTAAAAATTGCTATATAACATAAAAATTGTGTTAATATAATGAATTCTCTCATAACAGCTGACATCTGAACTTTGATGTATGTCAAGAGTTTCCAACCCTTTTTAACAGAATATATTATTTGAGAACCCATTTCATGACAAAATATTTTATCTTCGCAGTACTATATTTCTTGTGGAACCCCTTTCATCAGACTATTTACACCATGAGAACCATTTTAATAGAACATTTTCATCATGAATCTTCCTAACAAAATATTTCCAAAGATCTGCATTTCACAAATATAAGTATTTTATGCAATAATTTCCAATTTTGTTCTGCAAATGTAACAAGTGATTCTATTTTATGCTATTTTGCTTACCATAAAATTCTGGCGGTTCGACCAAGAGAATTATTCGGGTAGACACTGTGTACCTTGTTTCCCCTCGCGATTTGTTACTGGTGTGTGTATATATATTGCAAATATTTGAAAACATTTTTAAAATATGACAATCTGTTATATAATAAAGCATTAAAAATCCCTTCTGCTCTGAAAACATTAATGTGCATATGCAAAAACTTTTACTATACACTTGTAATAAATGCAGATGCATAAAAAAGTTAATATTGTTGTCTGTCATACTTAGTGATTAATTTAATATATCACCACCAACATGTCAACATCTGAGAAGTGACGTCAAGTAGGAAATAATTGAATATCTCTGAAAATTACATTTAATTTCTATGATAATTCCTGTCATTTTGTGAGAAGCTAGGAGGGGTCATAAAGTAATTTCATTTTGTTAAGGTGTCGTATTGTTAGGAGTGCCTATGGGAGGGGAAGATACCACTTGGGGGGGGGGGGAGGCGCAGTGCCCCAATTTTTTTCCGAGGGAGGGGAAGACAAAGATTTATTAGGGAAAATTAAATATGGAGGGGTGTGTGGTGATAATTGTTTGTAGGGGCACCACAGTTTTTATGGGTGGCTTTATTAGTTTTATAAGAGGGCTGTATAGAAATTAATAATATTAATCAGGAGAAGTGGGTGGTCTACGTGCCTATGGAATTTGGGGACAGATGGGACGGAATCTTTTATATAACTTCATGCCCCCATCATGTGACGGGATTAACCTCTAAATAAATAATATTGACACCGATTAGAGACAGTCACTGTTACCCTTTTGACACGAAGAATGTTCCAGATTTTTCAAAGTTATGCACACAAACAAACTTGCATTAACACAAAAATATCCAGGATTCCATTAAGCTAAAATATTTGAAGAAAAAGAGATAAATGTTAAAACCCATGATTGAAAATTAAATTACTAAACTGAAATAAAATAAAAATTTCACATTACATTTATGATCCTATGAAGTATGATCTTACATTTGCATACTTATTTTGATTTAGCATGTTTTAACAAGTAATATCAATCCAGAATAAAACTTTAACCAAAATTTGACATCATTTACTTCAAGTAAAATAATCTATACATTATAACATCCAAACTGTCAAAAGTGTGTTGAATCTTTTGCAGGCTTAAAAAAATCTTTTGTACAAGCTTAAAGTAAAACATAGCTGCCCATTATGTTACACAAAATAGGCTTGAGTGCTCTATATACAAATAAAAGCCTATTCACAAAACACTGAAGACACCATAGTAGAATATCATATATTAGACAAGTTTGTATTACACAAAAGGAACTCATCTCACATTTTCTGAACAAGTTTTGAATTCATCACAGACTTGGTTATCATGGTTCAGTAATTCAGTCTAATATACACTTATAACAAGTTACATATTGCGACAATTCTTATTTCTGTTTATAAAAACCAAATTATACATCACATCTAGATTGTTATTTTACAAAAAACAGTCAAACCCAGAATATAACAAGCCCTCGATTAAAGTCACATGTTAAAAGAATACCGAAATTAATATCAGTAACCCAATCTGGATAATCTATTCGGCAAAGAAGGGCCTGGGGATACAAAGCATTTTGGGGCTGTTAGAAATTTTTATGAATGAAAAATGGTGTTAGGTAACAAGTATAAGCATGTTTTGCAATAGGTGAAAAAATATCTTCAGAACTTAAAAGTAATATAAAAAAAGAGAGAGAGAGAGAGAGAAAATCTCTTAAATAGTTTTAGTAATGTTTATTAAAAGATAATAAATGGAAAAATAATTTTGATGCGTTAATAGATTATTACAAAGTACAGAATTTTTTTCTATTTTAATAATTGAGTTTATATCTTTGATTATCATTTTTGTTCTTTCATCAGTGTTACTTTTAAGTCATTCTTATTATTTTCAAAGAAACACTTAAATATAAATTTAAAAACAAAATATATTGGCTTGATTTTAAAATAATGAGTCTTATTATTATTATTTTAATCAATGATTAATATTTTAAGGGTTATTATTTATTTTTAGGCCTGTAAATATGTTAATTTAAATTGATGAATCATTTTTCTATAAACAACAGGGGCTCTAAAGCATTGTTGTCCCAAGGGTCTCAAACTTTCCAATCTGGCACTGCCAGAAACATTGAACAAAATAATTTCAGAATAATGTAAATTAAAAGCAAAATTTAGAACACTACAAACTATCTTAAATTATTATTTGATTTCAGAAAATAATATATGATTTCAATGCAATCTTTGAACAAGTAACTTAAACACCGGGTATTTGATATTAAAAAAAAAAAAAAGAAAGAAAAGAAAACCTAACTGGCATTCAGAATGGCAGTGCAATCGAATTTAAGTAATCTGTTACAAAATATTCTGACATACTACAAAATAAATTCTAAACATGATTTTAATAATAATAAGTGATTACTAAAAAAAACACTGGGAAAAAAGTTAACCAATATAAAAAATCATGTTAATGTCTAAACTATCCAATAATGAACATAAATATAAAAATGCATTGACTTCATCCTTATGCAATCAAGGTTGATAGCAATAGCTGTGAGTGACTTCTCGCTTAAAAACATAAGATTCATCTTATGTTGAAATTATATTACATTTCTCAAATAGAGAAACAAAGAAATTGCGTTTATCAATGTGAAGAAAATTGTAATTTATCAAAATTTCAAAGTCATACACCAGGGATTCCTAAATGTCATTCCACAAAATTTTCAGTGTTGTAATTTTGGCATTTTACATCCTATTCAAATCTGCTTTGATTACAACTGAACGAATCATGGGCATCTGGTCATGGATTGCAGCATCCTTGACTGAGCTATAAACCTTCACAAAATTTTAGTTACTAAAAATTTGATGTTTGCAAAGTTAACTGAGTACAAGTTCTCATTGAGTCAAATCTTCCACTTTCAGTCATGATTAGAATAATAGTAATATTACTGTGAGTAATAACCAACACATTAGATCTGTAGCTCCAAAAGAAATTTGAAGTGTTGGTCATGTATGGGGTTGCAAAACACCATACAATAAATAACTTTTATTAGTGTAAATTTACATTTTTATTACTTTTATTCTTGCTTTTATTTACCTGATAAAATATACACACAATAACAAACACAATTTTGCTTTTTCCATCTTTGTTATCTAGAAATTAATATTAAGAGTTAGAAAAAATCCCATTGTCAAGATGTAATATGACTACATATAATTGGTGATTAAATCTTTGGGCCCATATAAATATAATTTGGGCAGAGGTCTGTTAAATTTCAAGTTCAAACATTGGTTCAATGCTGGACACTATTTTACCAGTAACCATTACGCACACTGGGTTATTTTAAAATGTTTGATAATACTTATGGCTCTTAGATTAAAAAAGAAAATCAGCTATTTATACTAATTTATAAGTATTTAAAAAGATATATAAACAACAAGGTAACACATTTTTCTGTGACATGAAAAGTAAAGAGGGGTGACTTTGGTAAAGATGGAATAGAAAACATTAAAGGAATGTAAAAGTGAAAATCTGATAAATGCAAAAATATACAATTTATTAACATCTACAATGCATCATTGCCCAATATACATATTTAAAAAAATTGCATTTACTAAAAATATTTATATGTAACAACCTATCCTAATATCACTATAAAATAAGCATATTATGCAACTTAATGCATATCTTATCTGAAATGTGTGACACTTCTTTGCTTTATTTTAAATACTTGTAGCAAGTAACAAAACTAAAATAGTGGTTTTAAATAAAATATCAGCTGCCTCAACTAGATCAATCAAAATTTAACAGAGAAAAAAATATAATCTATATGTGTAACATAGTTAAAACAATTATTTACTAAGTCTAAAATTGGAATTACATAAAAATAATTTTAGTTTTGAAAATAAATACACATGCAACAAAGAAATTGTGAAAAAAACTCAACATGGAAAAGAATTCTGAAAATATCACCCCGAAATAACCAAAAACATATTAAAACTTTTCCAAAAAATATAAACCTATTAACCCGCTTTATAAAATGCAAAATTTGGGCAACAACTTAAAATAAACGATGCTGAATACTGGAATGGAAAGGGAGAAAATGATTCTTCATAGAAACACAAACTTAAATGATACGATAAGCTATTTCATGAAGCTTGTCAATTGTATGCACATATGTGGACCACATGATTGTATATGTACACACAGATAAAAATGATTGCAAAAATACTAAAAACATCTCAGTCCAACATTTCTTTATAATACAAGTTCTTTGAGAAAAAGGTTAAACAATGTTTTGTGGAAAATTGAGTTGTAATGAAATATATCCACTAGTCATAACTAACGATAGACAAGATATATAACAAATCTTGCAATATATATTTCTGCTAGATTACACAAATGTTGCTAAAGCTGAAGAAGTGGGTTCTTTCTGTCCCTTTATATACTGTCCAATAAAAGAACCATCTTCACCGAATTTCCCCATTTCACCTTCACCGTAATCAGCCATGCTGTCAGTGTCACTTTCTTGACCTTTGTAGCTACTTGTCAGGGATGTGTGGCTTCCTCTTGGTGCAGCATGAGTTTCAGCCCTACAAGATCAATAGATAATTAACAACTTGATTAGATATTAGCTTGACTCAGAGATCGAGATAATGCCTCTATAAGCGTATTTCAAGCTATAAACTGGGTAAATACACTTTGAAAGTGTATTTACCCAGTAAGTACAATGTATTTTTAAGCATTAATTTTGAAGAAAAGAAAAAATTGCCAATCTCGGTGCTCACAGAAGTTCCAAAAAAGTCATAAAAACGAAAATCAGTCACGAATTTCTTGAAAATGTTACGAATTTGAAAACAGACACTAATTTTGAGATCAGAGTTTTCTCATTCTTCTGGTAAGCCTTTTCTACGCAATTGTGAAAATCATTATTTGCTCCATTCTTTAGTTTAGATAAAGATAGCAATCTTATTAGCTTTAATTTAAATGAGTTCCAAAAGTAATAAATATTCAAGAAAATCTAGTTGGTTTTAACAATAAAATATACAAAATTTTATTGAGTCTGTCAAGTACATAACATTGTACAATACATTGTTTTTTTCCCAGACAAATACACATAAAGAGAGCATTTCTTAAATCTTTTTTTTAAACAAATGAAAGTCAAAATTTTCTTCTGTTGGGTAACCCCGAAATTGCTTTTAAAATATCTGGAAATTTGAGGGTAATTGCTTATTTGTTGAAAATGACTCCTCTGGAAAGCAAAATAATCCTTCAAAATAAGTCAGGGGGTATTTTCACTCTTCTGGGAAATTCTAAGGTGATCTTTGGCTTGAATCATTATGAGAGGAAAATTCCCTTATACAATGTGTGAACCAGAATTACAATCACAATTTGCAATTCAACAAAGTCACAAACTTCATGCAATTCAGAACCATTTAAACTGCTATTGGACTTAATTTGAGGCAATGGGTATGACATGTTCACAATATTATCTCTCGTCAAATCCCCAATGTTAAGCATTGTATCTTGGATGATGCAGCATTTTTTACATTGCCCATATCTAAAAGCAAGTAAAATACACAATATATTTAACAGTGCAATGTATTCATGAAACTAATAAAAAAAAAGTTTTAAAATGTTAGTTAAAATTTAAAAATTACCTGGCTTTCTAGGTTATGGATATTTTGAAAGATTTTCTTAACAAACACCTGACTTTTTAGCCAATTTTAATAATTCTTTGATAATTTCAGGTTTTTCCAGATTTTTGATAATAGCAACCTTGAATTTCTATAGATAAAATTTCTATTCTGTTCCACATGGTTAACATCAGATTTTTATTAGAACTGAGTACACATGTAGGGTATGTATACAGTATGAATGCTGTATAATTATAGATGGCATCAGGCCCAGTCTAAGAAGAATGGAAAATCAGATGCAGGTTACGTTTAGACACAAGGTCTAAGTGCAAAATTACATTTTATAGTCATTGATAAACTTTGTCGTATATCGACCATATTTTGTAGTGAAAATTCTGAAAATATGTTGTATTCTAAGATATTCTAAGGTGTGTGTCACCTGACACGATTTTAACATTTTGATTTTGTTACTTCAACTGTGCTATCCTGTGACTTCATAAATAGTCCATTTGAAATGATAAAAAGAAAAATAATGCACTGAATTATCACAGCAATTTCCAAGTTGACTAAGACTGTATTTCTCAAAGTGTTATTTAAAACAGCATTTTTCAAAGTGTGTTCCACGGAGCCCTTGGGGTTCTGATGCTGTTGTTTTCTATAAATGTCCTTATAAAAAAAACCTTAAATTTGAATGCATAATTTGGACCACAATGGCCTTTTTGTTGAAAAACACTGGCCTGTTTGAAAAAAGTTCGAAAAACACTGGTCTAGAGGAATCCTCTAAATGAGACATAGAGGTATATTAAAGGTCATGCCAAATATGTGTTTTTATGCCCTTAATGGAATAACCAATACTTTCGAAGGCAGCAAGAAAACTTAATATGTGCCCCAATTATTCAAACATCAATTGAGTCTGATAAATAGACATGCATTCTGAGCTCAATTTTTATGAAATTTGAAGCTGGCTGCATAGTAGGGCTGAATGTGTCGGTCTTCACAGAGGTTTGTTAAAGACCCAGACCACTCGACTGGCCCAGAGGCGTACAGCAGCTATATAATCACAGAGGTTTGTAAAATTGTGGAAAGTACAGGGTGACCGAAAAGTCATGCACATCCAATTTTGAAATCATATAGTGTACCGAGAAATTGAAATAGTAAAATTTTTTTCAGCTCTAAAATACTTTCAAAAATGTATCAGAAATATCATCTCATCTCATGTTTTTAATACGTCAAATGACCATTGCAGACCTTTTTTACTATCAATCAAAAAACATGGTGTTTCCTTAAATTGAAATCATTTTTATTTTAAAGCAATATTTCTCTAGGCATTCTCATGAGAGCATTTATTATTGAAGAGTTTTAGAAGAAATACTCATGCTCCAAAACCCCTCATAATTCAATGATGAGATTATTAAATTTTTTTTTGGAGAAACTGGATCAGAGACAAAACGAGAACAGGCAGGCCTTCCATTAACAGATCATATTTCTCGAAAACGCTTTACCAACTTCGCAGTTGTTGATTTTGTAGGGGTTTTAGAGCATTGGTATTTCTTCTGAAACTCTAAAATATTGCTCGAAAATAAAAATTATTTCACTTTGGGAAAATGTCATGCTCTCTGATTGGTAAAAAAGAGGGCAGTAATGATCGTCTGACATATTAAAAACAGCAGATGGTATCCCATTTCTGACAAAGCAAGTAAAAATTATTTTGGTATTTATCTATTTGCTTCAGAGATAATAGCACTCAAAGTGTTTATATTTTTTGCAATGCTCTGACTTCAGCTGAATACCTTGATCACAGATGTTATTCACATTAAAAAAGTTTGTGACTAAATTACAGAAAGAGAGAAAAAAAAAATGCTGTCAGAGAGTGATGAAGAAAATGTTAAGAGCATGAAAGAGCAAATTTAATACTAACGGTTTATTATATTCATTAAATCCTCCATCATCAGTATAATCCATATCTCTGCCCTGGGCTGCTTCTTTCTCGTGTACAGAATATTTCCCACCTCTGTTCCTTTTCACTAAACACACTAGTATCAAGAGCAGCAGCAGCAGGGCAATGGCACAGAGCATCCCAATGAACCATGCAGCAGTTCCAATATTTTCAGGCCCTTCAGGAGCAGCAAGCACTAGATGTATAAAGACATACAAATATTAGTAATAAACAACACAGGAAATTTAAGCTAAAACAATATTTAAATACTAAAAAATGTATCTGGTGTTATCTGGGATTTAAAGCAGGGATTCAATGAATTTATTCATTAAATTTTTCAAAAGGTGACAGGACTGATATTGAACAATTCAATCCCAGCTGTAAATAGCAGACAACGCCGATTACAAAGTAAATTTTAAATAATCGGACTTTAGTAGGTTTCTATAGAAACCTCACATCTATCGGTCTCTTTCTTGATTGATAATGAAGAAGGCTATTTCTTACCCCCAAAACCGGTTAAAGTTATTATTTTTTTGTTGCATGTTGCACTTAATGAAGTGATTTTAGTTTTATTATATTAGCAGCAGTAGGAACTAGATACTTGTGAGGGTTGGGTTTGATTCGACTTGCAACCACAACAAAACCCAAACTCGTGAAGGAAAAAATTGTCAATCTGTAACTTGATCCGAACCCACAGTGAAAACCCAACGTGCAACTGAATTGTAATTTTAAAATTCTATTCAGTACGTTTTAAATTTTGAATGTATCTGTACAATTTTCTGCTATTCACAGTTTGTAACCCCCATTTACACATTTATACAGTAACTCTCATAAAAAGATGTGATACGGTATAGCTTTTAAAAAAATTTTGCTGATAGACCCGCAACTTGAATAATAAAGGAAGTCCGACCCGAAACAGACCTGCAATGCGGGTAACCAAAGAGTACCCAATTCAATGCAGGATTCTAGTTTGAGTTATGCATATAACAGTTTCAGTTTTAGCAAATGTGCAATAGATGGTGCTACCAATCAAAATTGGCTGCTTTATTGGGACAGAGCAAATTCTGACTATTAAATGCATAACTTTTAAACTAATTTGAATGAAAACAAAAATCTCAATGAGGTGTTTCCTTTCAAGACTCAAGCTGCTTCTGTACCGAATTTCATTTCATGGTTACAGATTTGGGGTTGTTGTTGTTGAAACCCAGACCGTCCGACCTACCAGAAAGGTGTAAGGTAACTGTTTGGACGGTCGGGAAGTGCCACCCAATTTAGACCGGAACCCAGTGGGGGAGGCATCCACAGGGACCGTACCCTCCTTCCCCTGCCACCAACCTCTCGGAAGGAATTTCGGACCCACATGTTTAACGTGATCGTACTCCGCATGAACACGGCGGCAGTTTTGGCAGTGGCTGGAATCGAACCCGGGCCTACCGAGTGCAACTCCAGCGCACTAACCAATGGGCTACCGCGCCCTACAGATTTGGGGTGTAAAGCTACAATCAATGTACAACCTTTTCATATTGTTTAAATCTACATATTGTAAAATGTATCAAAATGAAAAAATAATTGTACGTTGGAATACACACATATGCCATATTTGTCACACTTAAGTGTGTGTCCCTGAATCTGTGAGTGCAATACCTCATGAACAAATGGATTATTTCAAATGAAATTTTGTAAAATTATCATAATTAGTGAATACTGGAACCTTATTGATTATAAACATGTTCAAGGATTCAAAGACCCAAGTAATTGAAAGATTGTTTTAAAAAATCAAGACAGTCAATCATGTTAAATAAATAATAATTTTGAGGAAAACTTGAGCAACATATTCAATCACAAATAAATAAAAATGCAGAATACAGCAGTTTCCAGCATACGCTTGATCCCCTTGCTCAGTGCTAAAGAACCAACAAACCCGGGGAAAAAAAATAGAAGAAACATAGGGGTATATGTACAAAGTTGTGGATTAAAAGTCCACCAGAGCCAATCACAAGATAGAATGAAGAGAAGTCCAGTCTTTCAGCCATGGACATTTACTTCCGCAACTTGGTATATATACCCCATTGTTTCTTCCATTTATGCCCATTTTGTTTATCTAACTTTGGGTTTGTTGGTTCTCTAACAGTGTCTCTCCCCCCTCACCCACTAGTTTTATGCTTCAGCTCTAACTAATTCATCAAATTTTACTTATTAGACTGAATATTAATTAAATACTAATGTTATTTTTATTTGCATTTTGCATGTGTATAAAAAAATATTTAGCCAACAAGGATCTAAATTTTTATTTTGTGTTACAAGCTCTTTATCTTGGACACAAATGAAAGTGAAAATAAATATTTTCTAAATACACCAAAGAATTCATCACAATATGTAGGCAAAGTCATGGGCTGCTTATATCAGATTTTTTTTTATTATTAAGGGTAATTTTTCTTTTATTGTCCTTTCAAAAATTCATTTTTTTAAACCCCTTTACCAAACAAATGCATGTAAAATTGAGATTGTGTTGTCTTTAAATGTAATTTTGGAAAGGGGAGGGGGGGGGGGGGGGAGATAATAAAAACTGAAGGCACTACTAGATTTTTCTAGAAATTTGTTAATTTCAAGTTTAAAGCTGTTTCAAATCATACCCAATCCTCCAGTTTCAATTTCTTCAATTCTACTGGGTGTTTCAAAGCGTCCGTCAACAGCAACAACTCTCATTTCATAGAGTGTTCCAAATTCCAGTCCTCTCACTATGACTGAGTCATAGTTCTTTTCTGTTCCAGTCTCATCCCAGTGGCCTTCTCCTAAAATATACATAGTTTATAAAGAGATATCAAAGACATTAGAAATTAAAAACTAGTCTACATTGAATGGTTCTTGGCATCAAGACATAGAACTGCCCCATACATACACAAATGGGTCATTATACAAAATAACTTTACTTTTTCGAAGATGAAATTTTTAATTAAAATGTTTCAACCAAAAAATTTGAAATCAATTTACAAGGCTCCTCTTTTACATCTTTATAAATTAATATAGTCGGTCACATTATTTATTATCTATACAAATGGCTTAAAACATTTGTACCCTCTATTACACACTGTAAATTACATTAGTATCCTCTATTACATTCATATTATTTTGTTGTTTACAAATGCCACTAGGCCATTAGACAGCGAATCCTCTACTATTTCTCAATGATTGAATTAAAAGTCATGAACGCATGGCACTCGTCCAAATGTTTTCCAGCATAGGCTGTCTTCGGTCACAAAAAATACAATCCAAGGAAGCAGCAAATTGAATACGATGGAAATGAGCTTCTGACAATCATGACCAGTCAGAAGTCTATGACAATAGACTTGTGACTGGTCATGACTGTCTCAGGGCTCATACATATTATAAAAAAGTGTACATCACAGAGGATATAGATTGCTATGTTTTGTTTATGCACATTGATTTGTTAGATTATGAAATTTGTAGTAAATGTGTAAAAAAGACTATTTAAAAAAAATCAATTGTTATTTATCAATGATGACTTACTTCTCTGCGATGACGATGGAGGATAACTAAAGTAAAGGAAGTTATCAAGCACAATGAAAAAAACTGGAAAAAATTGTCCAACCATAATGTATATCTTTAGAACAAATGATAGAAATTCAAAATGGCTATCTCTGCTTCTGATTCCTTATTTTATGTAAATGAAGCACCCATCTCTTGGGAATTTCTATGTAGAATTGTATTCTGAACAGAGGATACAGGAAAGTTTTGTGACACAAATTTAAAGAGCAATTTTTGTTTAAATTGACTTATTTTCCTAATCATTTTAATGTTAAACTGTACTGTAAGTTTCATTAAATGATAATACTTTATTGTATTAAAAATATGTTTTAATATTTAAGCAATGATTGAGAATGCAGCTGGGTAAAATAAGTTGTGACATGTAACGAAGGTATATAAGTATCCCTCCATTCATTAAAGAAAACATATAAATAAAAAAAAAAGTGCACACCTCATATAAGTGTCTCCTTTAGATAATATTATCAAGTAAAATCTTTAAACTCAAATATATTGTCATTGCGTTGTTTCAGTATGTAGATGCACAGAATTTAGGCAAAAATAAAGTGGTTTTAGGACAGATACAACACTCAATAACTTTAAAAATCACGAGTTTGAGACAAGATGGATGCCATATATCATTTTGAAGTGGGTCACGTGATCTTTTCATATCATGGTCACGTGATCACTTCATATAAGAGGTGTTATTATTATTTTAATTTTTATTTAAAAAACTACTGAATATATTTCGCTGAATTTTTTTTTATATATTTTATGGAACAATTTGAATATTACCTAAAATTTTCAAAGCAATTTGTGGATTTTAAATCCGCTTAAAAAATGTTTGAAAAATTAGGTCCCATAGGGCTCAATGTATTTCATTTTTTCAACCCGGGTTCAATCCAAAACTAATTGGGTGATATTATTCATTTATATTCCCATAGGTCCTACAGACCGTCTGAACAACATACTAAAATTTCATTTTGATTAAGTCATTTTTACGGCAGTTATCGTGCTAACGGACAGACAGACAGAACAACGTCATAAACACTTTTCAACTTAGTTGTAAAGTTTAACACTTTACAACTAAGTTGGTCAACTAAACTGGTCTATTAATTATTTTAATTGCTGTCTTGATTTGAGTAAAGGCCTGATTACACATAGCAATTCCTTCCTGCAATTTTTCAGCAACACCATACATTTATTTCAATGTAAAGAAAACTTGACCCCGAATTGCCACAACTTTTTCGTGCACAAGAAAAATTGATAAATTCCCGAGCACGATACAATCACAGGACGACAAAATTTGACGTCACACAGCTCCACCTTCAAAGATGATTCCCCTATGATTGTAACTTTATCGTGAACAGTGGATATGGAATGACAATTCCATTAACTTTTATCTAATCACATGAATATACAGTACATTAAGTATCACAATTATACTATAAAAACACTTCAGAAATGCTCTGTAGAGGGAAATTAGTAAGATTCTAGCATTTATATGGCCTGATGCTAAATGCGCTAGATAAGTGGCAAAGTATTGGTAACCCTACAATTAGCTGTTGGAGACAAGGGTCCTAAAACAGAATTGACATATAAAATTGCTGAAGTTCCAACAATAAAGATTGCTTTGGGTAATAAGAGCTTAAGTGAGGTAGGTCACGCTTCTTATCAGTCCCAAAGAAGAAGGCTGTTTGCCTTTGAAACTAGTATCCCAATTTATTTTTGTATTTATGCTGTATTTACAAAGTTTTTATTTATAGTGACTACCATATTCAACAAAATTCTTTATAATAAACTATTATTTGTAATGAGCTGCTGGAAATTATTGCTTGGCCTAATTAAGTGTTGAATAATTATTTGTTAAAAGGATATAAAGAACATAACATAAAAAAGTAAGTCTAGACAGGATTGTGGAAAGATGGTGTGTGTGTGTGTGTGGGTGGGGGTGGGGGTGGGGGGTATGAGACATTTTGACCATAACACTGGTGACAGCACCAGCAGAATGAATGTTGGATGATATTGTGGTCATAATCCCTTCAGAAACTCATGTATTGCAAAAATGCTTTAAACACTGAGTCTTTCTTTTCCCATTCCTATAGCTAAATTTTAGAAAAAGAAGGATGTCGGACTTTGGTGAATGTATAATGGACAATGGAAGCCCAATAAGGCATTATAACCTCTACACTCTGGCTATGCTATCAGTAGTAGCACATTGGAGGGATATGGAGATCATAGTTGCCAGTAGCCAAAATTTTTACATATTGCATGTTTTCAAGAAAAATGCCATGTCAATGTTGCTTACTAATGCCCAGGCATCATTAATCTGGGATTCTAGTTACACCTTTTACAGTCAACTTATTGAAGAAGTTCACTTTAAATTTTAAAGATATTTATTTAAGGTCAATGGCTATTGTTCAAATGTCCTATCTAGTACAGTGCTGAGAAAAACATTTGGTATTCTGAACATGACAAAAAGAATAAATAAATAACAGTTTCCTTTTATAAACTATTTACAATCTTATTGATTGCTTGCGGATCTTGAATATTATTTCATTTAATGTTTCAAAAATGGGTATGAGACATTGATTGATAGTCTTTAGAAAGAATTTTTGTCAGTTGAATGTGGCGAGTAATTTTGCAGTTCATAAATTTTGTAGATGGTTTAATATTTGCAAGGATTTGGAAATTTTTTTCATGTCAATCCGTGAATTTAAGTGTATGTGTGTACCTTGATTGATTTCTTTGATATAAGTTTATATTTCAGTTTGTTCCTGTTTAATGGTTGTGAAGCTTTTATAATTTTGTGTTTGTGTACATTTTGTGTTTTTCTTAGTTATATTACATAATTGTGTGTCTATCTGTATTTTATTGAAAGTATAATTGGGTTGTTATATAATCTGTTCTATACACTTTGATCCAAATAAATAAATAAGTGGACTACATATTCATTGCGTTCAACCATTGTGAATTCATAAGTGTCTTTGAGTTCCATTTAGGAAATTCTATGCTTATTATTTTTATAGTTGATTCAAAATATTTTTCAAAATTATACAGTGGGTACACACACATTGAACTCCAGCCGTCCAAACAGCTGCTCATGTCCTCGGACGAGTCGAACGGTCTAGGTCTTCAACACACATTGAACTACAGTACATATGTGGGATTTCAACAAAGCACATTGCCAGATTTAAAAAAAAAATTAAATTATTTTGGCCAATAGTAAAGATATTTCCACAAAACTTGTAGTTTATAAAATTTCCTACAGCGCTAAAATGTCTGGAAAGAGAAATGCAATATAGTGAAATGCAATAAATGCATTTTTTTAAATACAGGAAGTTTTGAATATTTGGCTAAATATCATGCTATAAATTAAAGATGACCAATTTAATGCAAAATTTTTTATTGAGCATAGATTTTATCTTGTTTTTGCATAACGTACATTATCTTTGGATATTTTTATCCCCTTTTAAATTACTTGCATTTTCTAGGCTTCTTGCATAGAACTGAAATTATGATGTAATGTTTCCGAAACCACGTAATTATTTTTCATGTATTAAAGACTATTACTAGTATTTTATTGCAGAAATGTTAATATTCAAACAGCACAAAATGGCCCAGAACACAGCAGATTTTAATTAAACACCTGTTCATTTATGTAATTCATTAATCAATTGAATAAATGATAAAAGAAATACACCACCTTTTCGACGAAATTGAACATAGAAATAGCTACCCGGATGGCCTTCAACAGCAGGTATCCATGTTACAAGAATACCAGCTTTGCCTTGTTCCCCAGGCAAATGTGACCACACAAAATTAGGTATGTCAGGTACTAAAAAGAAAAAGAAAACAGTGAAATGAGAAACACATGGAGGGATTGCATACAATGAGATAAAGAAAAAAAACAGATGAGCATCATTTATCCAAAGTAATTATGGTTTGAATATTTAATTTAAAAACTATATTTCAGTAACAAATAAACAACATTTAGAATTATTTTCTAATTTTTACAGGCATACATGCCAACATTTGAGAATAAAAATTCTGTAGATAGCACAGTAAGCATTTTTTAAAGTGCTCTACAAATCAGCGTACAACCTGTTCAATATCACTTATGGGAAAATGAGGATTTTTTTTTTTTACATCACACAAAAAATGTATGCTTTTTTTTTTTAAATATAATAACACACTATAATACTGAAAATGCCTACTGCATAAGAAATTTTTTTTTACATTGTTAGTGTATAAAAAAAACATAGTAGCATAAACAGAGAGAAATTTTAGAGGGGGGATAATTAGATGAATGTGGATAGAAAAGTGCTTTAGAGACTCTATTGCCTAGAAAATACGGGAAAAAGAGCATATTTTAAAGAAAATAATCCATCATTTTTATGTAAACTGCAAAAATGTGAAAGTACTGTTTAATTAATTTGAGATTTAAAAAAAATAAGATGAATGAAAAAGAATGTTTTAACATTACATGGAAGTTTAATCTATACATGTGAAATCACACTTAAAAAATAATAAATATTTTACAAAAATATTAATTAATAATGAAATATACTGCAAAGAAATGAATGTTGTGCAACATTGTGCAAAAGTGAATGTTGTGCAATACACCCATCGTTTAATTAACTATCATTAATTAAACTATCATTAATTAACTATCGTTAATTAAACTACCATTAATTAACTATCGTTAATTAAACAGGCATTTATTCTAAAAGAAACAAACAAGCAACATAAATGAACAATTTCTAATTCAAAAACAGGAATTCGAACACGTGCCATGCAAATACAGCTCTAGATGGAACTGCATCGGCTGCAGCATAGCGTGATCATTACGCTGAACAACCCCTGCCCCCTACACATCACTCTGAGCATGCACACTAACCCTTTTAGTGGAGACAAGGAGCTGCGAGTTTTGCAGCTAGAAAGACACCTTCCCCGCATGCTTTGACGACATTCATTAGGAAATTCATCTTCCCACCTACAAAAATTTGTTTACGAACTTTGATCTGCATTCAATGTTAACTTTATGCGGTAAAATTATACAAACACAATGAATAAATAAAAATATATATATTTTGAAATAAATTACAGGGGGGGGGGAGGGGGGTGCTGCATCTCTGCAGCACTTATTGATGAGCTACTACTGCTCTTTACATAATAAGGTTAAGTTTTTTTTTCAATTTTCTAATAAACTCATTTCAGAAAAAAAAAGTTCAATAGTTTTCTGCAATATCTTAAACTTTAGAGAAACACACAATTCCAGGAGCTCTCTGATATTACCGATAAAATTGAAGAAATCTAGCAAGTAATAGAAAATACAAATAGGAACATACCATTTTCAGACTGCTCGTTAGTTTTTACTTCAATATAATACGGGTCACCTTGACCAACTTTGGTAGTGGCATGGATAATAACTCTGTACTTTGTATCAGGACTCAAGCCAGCAAGTTTTGCTCGGGTCTCTCTTGCGTCTGCAATGGGTGGTTGCCTTTCTAACATAGCTCCAAGAGAAGTGCCATCAACTTCTCTGAAGTAAATTCTATAACCAGTGATATTGCCATTGGGCTCCAGGGGGCGCTTCCATACCAAGTAAAGAGCACTTGCTCCCATAGGAATTGCTTCAAAATATGATACAGGACCAGGAGCTATAATAAAGATAAGTGTTTAATGTTTTGAAACTAGACAGCATACATTAAGAGTAAGCAAGAGGTCCAAATGTGTGGGCGATTTTCTCAAATGCTAAAATTCTATAATACTCAGATCTATAATCATTACTGGTTGTTTATCAAGTAATCAATCGTGCAGCAATGTTTGATATTTTATGTATTTAATAAACCACTTTTGAGAACAAATCCTAAAATTGTCAAAACTTGCATTTGATGAAAATTCAGAAGATTATACAAAAATTAGAAAGATTATTTTCTGTATCTGTTATAAAATATTATTATGGACTACCATTCAAAATATAAAATATTTACCTTTATATCTATACACATCAAAACATTAAATATAACACATAATCGAAAGATATCAAATCTGACTTCATTTATCCGATCTTGTTTGTCATTTCTGATCTTATTGTCCCCATCATTCTCATTAGTGATAACAAATGAGACAATTTTTTTAATTTCCTCAATCTTGGTCACTTTCCGAGAATGTTTTTGCTATTTCAAATGCAATGTTATGTCATCTCTTCCACCATGACATATACAAATGTCATAGGGGCAAACACTGTAAAAAGCATATTTAAGTCAATGTCTAGATTTTATTATGCATGGAAATTCTATGCTATATGTTTCACGATAAGTTTGGTGATATTTTGTTTTGTGTTCATGTTTTAAAACAATGCCCAAATACTTTAAATATAACAAAAGAAATAAATTTATGCTAATGATAGAAAAAAGTTCTAATATAAGCTATACATGAGAAGACTGCCAAACAAGAATGTATAACCAATGAAAGCACTAGCCACAAAAAGTAATGTCGATGGAATTGGCTACATTGTCAGTTTCAACAGAGATATGTGCCTAATCCTCAAACTTGGGAGTAGAATCTTCAGCTGTATCAATAGGAAAAATAAAACTTGCCAAACAATAGTAAGCTGAATTTCCGAGGATTCTCATGATGAAAAGCGGAATAAAATGTTTCGCAATCTTTGAATTAAATATAAAAAATCAAACACAATTTTCATATGGAACCAGCACTTTCCGTCCTTCCCTTCGAAACAGCTGCCTTAAAATGGAAAAATGAAAAGAACAGGCGCTTGTTTGAAAATAACATAAAATAAAATTTATAACTGAAAAAGTCTGTCTTGCATAATTTATCTGATTAGATGGATGACATTAAACTTTATGCAGAAACAAACCAGCCCTCGGGTGAGTCGGGAGGCCTGGGTTTTCCACACATATAAATGTAGAAGAGTTCGAATCTTGGTGGTTACTAATTATCTTTTATTAAAATTTCACATATACTGTTTTCAACATTTGAGAGATTAAAAATGTGAATAAATTAGAATGTGTTTTGTGCTGTACTAAAGGAATAGATACCTGTAGTAAGAATGTGTAGTAAAAGTATAGATACGGCGGATATATGGTAATTTTAACTGTTGCTTACCATGTTAACATTTTGGACCACTAAATGCTTACATAGGTGGTCTTTTTGGACCACAAAATTTCCTTTGGTGTGAACCCTAATAGTATAAACACCATTTTAGTTCATGAAATGCATTCCAATTCAGAAAACAATGAAAAACTAAATAGCAAAAATTTGCCAATTTTTTAAAACAATCATGAAATCAAATTTTAAAATTCAAAATTTTGGTTTCAAGTACTAAAGGAAAAAGAGTATTTAAAAAAGAAAAACTTTAAAAGTTCAAAGACAACAAAACAAAGGATTCTTTCAGGTTCTCAATGAAATATTATAGTATGAAAATTTTTGTTCCCTCTGCTGTCATAATGAAATTGGAAAATAAAAATGTGATTAGTCATAGAATATAAAGGATGGATAAAGGTAACAACCAGTTTTTTAAAGGCAAAAAGGAGCCTTCTTCTTCAAGAAAAATGAGACAGAACAACCATACCAACAAAGGCAAGAATGCACTCTTGCCATTTTGACAAAGGTGCTCTGTCACACATATCCTGAAGAAGGCTCCGTTTTGCCTTTGAAACTGTTTGATACTTTTTTTCAACCCTTATATACTGTATCTAGCAAAGTTTATATCTTATAGAGTTTTGGTGAAAAATGAAACTTTCTTTGAATTATTTGAGATTTTATCAGCTGAACTTAAATTCCATAAGAATTCCAAGTATTCTCAGAGGCACATAGAGGGAATCCTTTATTACTATATTAAAAATCACAAATATTTCTATGTAAATGAACATATTACTACTTAAATGTTAAAAAATTCTAAAATCTTACTTCCTTCAGGTGTAAAAAAGTCAATGGAATCAGAAAATGGGCCATTGTAGACATCATTAAAAGCACATACTCTGACAATGTTTCTTGAGTATGGTCTAAATATATTAACCAATGTTTCTGTCACATTCCGTGGAACTACTACTTCTCTCATGTGCTCTTCAGATTCCTCAGCTGTCCATGTTTGAATCTAAACAGAATATGAATTTTTATACACTCAAACAGAAGACAGTCAATAAAATGTAATCACCAGGGTAAGCACACTTTCCGTTAAAAAAATTTCAAACACTTTTCAAGGACTTTCAAGTACCATGTAATTATTTTTTAAGAACGTCAATCAATCCCACATTATGAAGTTCTATGTATTTCTGGGAGGAAAAATAAATATCAAACAAATATTATACAAGGTGCGGTTTTTTCTATAAGTTTTAACATTTTTAAAATGGGTTTCAAGTTCTACATGAATACTTTCATCATAAAAATAATTTGTCAAATTTCTTATATCATTATAATAAAATTATCATTTATAATTTTTTTGAAAATTGATTAAAAAAAAAAAAAACCTACTAATTAAATGGTAAATTATGATGATGAAGAAAACTGTTAATATGATACTATCAAAAGCTGTTATATCAATTCCAGTTGTATCGATACATCCATTACTGCTGCTAAGTGTTCATTTTTAGCTTTAGTTATATTTTCATATTAACATACCTTGTATCCTCTGAAGTGGCCATACAAAGAATCTGGAGAAACAGGGTCCCATATAAAAACAGCAGACTTGGCATCTCTGATGTGTAGAAGCTTGAAATTTAATGGGGCTTCTCTGGGAACTTGAAAAGAAATTATTACAATAAATTAAGAAATTGTTATTTTTTTAACATTTATAAGTAATTTATAAGTAGTTTTCTCTATATTCAACATTAGATGCTAAACGTGTCATGTGACAGGGTGCATAAAGTAAAATATTGCTTCCCTCTCGCCCACCTACAGCTCTTGCACATCTAAAAGATGTAATATTACTAAGTAATATTATGAATCACCATATAACCCCTAATAAAATGCAATTAATTTATAACATACACCAACCTAACAAAATATATCACATTTACAACTTTCACATGAAGTGTAAAACTCCCTATATTATGAATCAAGAATATTAAATCAATAATTCCTACAAAGCGACAGGAATTTTTAAAGAAATTAAATTTAACTTTCAGAGATTTTCACCAACAGCGATATTTTCATTTATGATTGAGAGCAAGCAGGTGCATCAGATTGGAGAACAAACAGCCTATTGGATAAAATTTTTACATTACATTCTGTTTTATACCGAATTAGATGTGTCATCGATATGAAGTACTATACAAATTAAAAAGCAAAAAATATGTACTGAACAAAAGCTTTATACAAAATACAAACTCCATATGTAATTCCTAATTTGTTTAAATACTCTAAAACTAGAAATAGTTACACTAAGCTAGTAAACTAAAATGAACAACAAAATAAAAATTTTAAACAAATCTTAAACCATCAAAAATTAAAATGTTGAATACAAATTTGGAAATGATATTGATCACTAAATAAACAAAAATTCTGGGAAATGATGGGATTGATTCCTAAACTAATTTTTGCAGTAGGAAGCAAAAAGTCAGTAAAAATCCCCATTTGGAAACAAAGTTAATAACACAGCAAAAACAGCCCATTCCCTGCCTGCTCAAACTAGTGTAGACAGGCAATTTCCACAGTTCCGATTCAGTGTTCCCTTAAGAGTTTTTTAATTGGGCAGGCCAACCAGTTGTTTTAGTCCCCTGCAAATTTTTTTTCATCATATAACATTTAATATTTGCATTGCATAACTATTCAATTCAATAGGCAAAACTTGCGTTTAAACAGTTCTGTAGCTTCAAAAATATTGCAAAATGTATGGACAATGAAAAAAGTTTGACAATGTTTTTATATTCATATAGGACCTTTTATTACCAAATATGATTTTGGAGAAAAGTTGGTTACATAAATTCAAGGATGAAGACAGGAAAAAGGCTGTCCCAAATGTATTTTCTATAAAAAAACACAAGGCTGTTCCTCATTTTCTATCAAGAAATTTAAGAACTTTTTAACACTTTATAGATTACAGAAAAAATATCAAATATACTGCAAAAAAGTGAATTGCATTTAGACATTACAAGGATTACTTAGGAATTTTATTATATTTTGCCAAATAAAACATTTATTCATTAAAGGTAATATTCAATCACCAAATTTTA
The DNA here is from genome assembly GCA_951213105.1 of Amaurobius ferox. Taxonomy (NCBI): domain Eukaryota; kingdom Metazoa; phylum Arthropoda; class Arachnida; order Araneae; family Amaurobiidae; genus Amaurobius; species Amaurobius ferox. The sequence goes on from OX578136.1 coordinate 12,673,976, forward strand.
TTTCTACTCTAAATCAAAAAATTATATTTTTACTTTCTCTATATACATAGTATAATGCATAAAAAAAGTATTGTGATGGGATCGAAAATTTGAATTTGAGTTTTCGATGGAAGAGCACAATTTAAGTATCCCGGAACTGAATAGAACATTTTTGAAGTGATATTTGTGTGTGTCTCCATGTATGTTGTGTGTGTGCATGTATGTTAGTGTGTGTGTCCATGAATTCAATATCTCAAGAATGAAGCAATTCCAAAATAATTAAGTACGATTATTACAATCATTGAATACTGGAACCCTATTGAGATTTTAAATGCATAAATGCAATTGAATGTTCTGACCCCCCCCCCCCCCCCCCCTCAAAAATGCTCAAATTCATTTTTGAAAAAATCATAAAAAAAAAGTCAGGTCATAATTTTTCATTAAAAAATGAATGACACCAATTTAAAAAAATAGCATGAACTGTTCTCAAGATATTGCACATTTTTTAATAAATTACATAAAATTAAAAAATAGTATGTATCATCGAATTTGTTCACTTCCACATGCAATATTATGCAACAAATCTGTTTACATCACGCTTATGGATTTACTTTATTCCATTTATATAGGAATATTCTTTATGTACTAGTTTTTTATTTTGATGCCAAAGAATTTGCCAATCTACTATCCTATTTATACATACTCTGTGAGTGTGAAGCGTTTTCTGCCCATAGGTTCGAGCATTTGGGTCGATATGTGATCGAGCCCTGAGAGTTTCAGGATATTTCTGTCAAGTGCCTGCAGATCTTTGCATCGACTACTGGTCTCTTCTCTTAGGGACCATTTCATCTTTTGGGAATAGTACAATAAACCTCTGGTCGCTGCGAGAGGCTCTCTTTCAGCCACCCACCTCCAAGTCATAAGTCATCCTATTTATAGTAATTTATTTCATTGGATATTCATTAACAGATAATTAAATTTTGATCAGGATTTTGAACGAGAGTATGAAAAACTGTTTGGACTCATAAGTTGCCGAAAGAGCTAAATTTCAACTTTCATAGTGTTAATTTAATGCTAAATTAATGAAAGTTAATTCAATGAGAGAAGTAAAGTCATTCATATGTAATGAATGACTTTACTTCTCAATTTATTAAAAAGGATCTGATGTGGACAACACATGACTTTTCCTACATAATGTATATGTAGGAAAAAGTCATATGTTGCCCACATCAGATCCTTTTTAATAAGTTTTCAAATTTCAAAAAATTGTTCCTACAGTTAACAATCTAATTGTCCCTCATGGATGAAACTCATTCAATGAAAGTTAATTCAATGAGAGAAGTAAAGTCATTCATATGTAATGAATGACTTTACTTCTCAATTTATTAAAAAGGATCTGATGTGGACAACACATGACTTTTCCTACATAATGTATATGTAGGAAAAAGTCATATGTTGCCCACATCAGATCCTTTTTAATAAGTTTTCAAATTTCAAAAAATTGTTCCTACAGTTAACAATCTAATTGTCCCTCATGGATGAAACTCAATTATTCCAATTTTTATTATAATTGGTGAGCTATGTTTATATAACTTAGAAAATGAGACACTTTTAAGTGCTTTGGTGCAAATTTAAGCAGTTATATAAAGTCCTTAAAAAACAAATCAATAAATTAAGCATTTTTGAGTGCTTTAGTACACATTAAAGTAGTAATCAAATCCTTAAAAAACATATATATAAATTAAGCAATTTTAAGTGCTTTAGTACAGATTTAAGCAGTAATCAAGTCCTTAAAAAACAAATCTACACAGTTTTTAAGGACTTTTACAGACTACAAGTACTCTGAAACATTGTCCCTTTAGTACAAAAAGTTAGAAGGTAAATGAACACTAATTCACAAAATAGAGGAAAAATTATTGTGAAGCACCACATACCATCTTCTCCTGAATAACCAAACACTTCTGCTGCAGGTTCAGAAGATTGGCCAATTCGATTATGAGCTTCCACCTTAATGCGGTATCGCCTAAATATCGGCTGGTTATTAATAACAAGGTCACTTTTTTTCCAATCTGTTAATTTTTCTTGCTGCCAGGAAGATCGTAGGTCGTCATCACGTTTCCAATAGACTTTATAGAAGAATTCAGGGGCATTATGTTCTATGAGAGGCATGGACTGTAAGGAAAAATAGTAAAGCCTTTTCTCACACTTAATATATATATATATATATATATATTAGAAAAATATCTAAAAATAAGATATACAAAAAACACAATCATAACACTTCATAACATTAAGGCGCATTGCCGCTCTTTCATGTTTAGCAGGTATATAAAAGTAAATACATCATCAAATTGAAAAAGGGGGGAGGTACAAAGGAAAGGGGGAAAAGAAAGGAGAGTGTTTACAGGAACGACAGAAAAAAGGCCGGGGGGGATAGTGACCCCCCGTTCCCGGTGCCTCTGTCTTCCCGAAGCACTCCTCCGTCCGATGAAATCTATGAAACATCCCGAAGTATATAGACCATGAAGCAAAAAAGGGGGGCTTAAGATTGGAATAAACCTAACCTAATTACTCAACAGAATACTTGAAGTCCACAAGCCATGCCGCACAACCTTATCTCACCGACCTGCTTTCATCAAATGAAATTGTTTGTCTTTCTGTCAAATATCAAGTCTACATAGTGCCTTAGATAACGATGTGGGTAATTGCTTTTCGCTGCTTCCCTGAGTAATTTATTGACGCTGTGTTGCTGTTCTTCTTTTTCAGTGTTGAGACGTCTATATCGATTTAGATGATTTATTATAACATTCCTGAAAATACCACTGCTCAAATTAGATTTCCAATCTATAATGTAATTAATGCTGAAATCAAAATTATCCCTCTTGTCATAAACTTTAAAACATATCTTGTTTTTCTCATTGTAGTAAATGCTGATATCCAGAAAATCAACAGAAGCAACACAGCGTCAATAAATTACTCAGGGAAGCAGCGAAAAGCAATTACCCACATCGTTATCTAAGGCACTATGTAGACTTGATATTTGACAGAAAGACAAACAATTTCATTTGATGAAAGCAGGTCGGTGAGATAAGGTTGTGCGGCATGGCTTGTGGACTTCAAGTATTCTGTTGAGTAATTAGGTTAGGTTTATTCCAATCTTAAGCCCCCCTTTTTTGCTTCATGGTCTATATACTTCGGGATGTTTCATAGATTTCATCGGACGGAGGAGTGCTTCGGGAAGACAGAGGCACCGGGAGTGTTTCTAGAATAAAAGTGCTTTAACCGGGAACGGGGGGTCACTATCCCCCCCGGCCTTTTTTCTGTCGTTCCTGTAAACACTCTCCTTTCTTTTCCCCCTTTCCTTTGTACCTCCCCCCTTTTTCAATTTGATGATGTATTTACTTTTATATATATATATATATATATATATATACATATATATATATATATATACATATATATATATATTTTTTTTTTTTCAAAAATGTCACAAATCAAAATTACAGAAAAAAGATAGTCAAAAAGTTTTCAAAGTGAAAATCATCTTTGCAAGCAATCTATATATTATTTCTCAAGATCTCAAAGGATACAATTTGGAGTGACTAGCAAACCTGAAGGGTTTGCTTTAATCTCCGATCAGAATAAAAGGTTTGGGAAATCATAGTAAAGTTAACATGATAGGGATCCAATGGGATCGTAGCTGAGCACGTTGAACGGAATTAGGACAAGTTCCAATTCAGTTATAACGTGTCGCAGAATTTGGAATAGGGAGAAAAATTTCTCCAAAGAAATAAAAGAAAAATTTGCAATAGGGAAGTGTTCCGTGGAACACGAGCAAAAGTTTGGCAAGGAAAGGGGTGGAGCTATGGGGGCGTGCCATCATTAAGCTAGAGATTCAGAGCCCTACAATAGGAAAAGCTCTGAAGATAACAGAATGGCTATTAAGGAAAATTTATTAATTTTGTTTTGCAAGATTTCAAATACTGTTGTACATAATATGTACACGATCTATAATGGTTTTAGATTTGCTAAGGTCAGGGAGGGCATTTTACATATTATTTCTATACTCTGTTTTTACTGTGCGTTAGAAATTAGGGTTGATTCACGCTACTAAAATATAAACCACATATCAAATTAAAGAATGAACCCTGCAATTTACAGTGTAATTTAAAAAGTTTTTTTTTATAATATTTTATTCTATATTAAAAAATAAAATGAAGAATATTATGAAACATGAAGAGTTGAACATTTTTTTGCTAACAACAATAAAAATATCGTGAAATGAAATATTTGATGTTTTCATTTTAAAATAAGTTTATAATGATTTTAATTGTTGAAATTACACTGGTTTTATGAAATAAATGGGTGAAATATCTGTGGAAAGGAACTGCACCCGAGTTATTCAATCATATTCTGATACATACATCAACATTTTGTGAGAATTTCATCTCTCTATGTTAAGTTTGGAGTTATTCTACGGACGGACAAAGAGATATCAATAGGGGGGTTTTAGGGAAAACAATTCCTAAAAAGGTAAAGAAAATCTCATACAAATACAATCATTTAATATTTACTATGCCTGTATTTCATTTTAATGTTAAAACTTAACAGTGAGTATATTAAAAAAAATTAAAAATTAGATTATTAAAAATGACCAAAATAGTTTCGACGGCTGTTATTCCTGAAAATAAATATTTCAGCAAATATAAGATATAGTTTATCATTGGCTTCTTTGTGAACATGGGGTATAAGCAAAAAGTTCAATCTGATTTTCGTTATATTTACCATTAAATAGGTTTCCAGCATTTTAAGCGCAGAAAAGGATCACCTTGCTGTTGCAAAAGTCACAGGCATAAACAGATATATTTGAAAGAGTTTCTATATCTCATTAAACATGTTTGTCGATAGTTCCTGTTCCCTTTTCAAAATTTCGCATATTGTAGAAATGTTAATTTTTTTTCATGCTCATACTTATCACTCAAAAATTTTATGAAATCCGATAACATACTAATTTGTATTGCTAGTCGATCTTTCTTTATGTTTGTATAAGTTTCAAAGATATCATCAAACTCTTCTGGTTCTATGTTTTATGTCCATTTTATCATAATTTTAATGCACTTGTTTGAAAACCGGTTATGTTAGGAAGATATTAGGACAGTGATCAGTGTTTCTTTCAGGCATAGATCCGGGGACTCAGGAAATGATTATTCGCCCCTCTGGAGGCATTTTACGTTAACCTAGTATCTATTTATGTGACTACATTTAGATATATTTATATAGGGCAAATAGAAAAATCCCCCTCTCTCCTCCCTAAAATTTCATGTGTCTCCGGCCAAAAAGTCCTGAAATAAACACTGCCAGCGAATGGAAACATTCTTTTCTGAAGTAACCCTGGGGTGTATTTTTACAGAAGACGGTGACAATCCTTTATTGTATCTTTTGGGCATTTTCTAGATTCATGGCAATATTGGTGGGTTTGTCAAATTCTTAGATGAATTCAGAGTAAAATTCCAAAGTTTGTTGAAATTATCATCGGTTCTTAAGTCCACAAAATATGAGTATTGATAGCAATAGTGTGTTGATAGCAGTGGTTCTTTCCTGAGAATTAGTCGATTTTGATTGTAACTGTTCGCTGATCTCTTCTACTGATGAAAACAGTTTCACACAAACATTTAACCCAAAGTAGACAGAAAACAGCTCAACTAATTACTTTAGTCCTGTGGCTTGCCCGCCGGAATTCTCAAGGAAAGTTCCTCTAATTCTATGAGAAGAACTTCATAATTAAAAAGGATACTTTGAATAGAATCTTTTTAGACAGTTCATCTAGTGGGACACAATGGTTTTAAAGAGGTAAATGCAGTCACTAGACTCATGAGAATCAGCTTAAATTATTTTGAAGGTTTTTAAAACGTGCAACACATTTTGGAAAGCGACAAAGTGTCGGAGCAGGATTTCCGCTTGACAAGGCCGACCAGAGAAATCTAACTTTCTCCAATTTTTAAATACCCAGAGTCGAAACTCCGCATGTCGGTGAGTAAAACTCACCGATGACCTGCATCCCACTAAATCCAAAACGAACAATTAAACCATTACCTTGAAGACGACATCATCTTCCGCTGAAAACATTTTATACACAATTTCAAGAAACTAAGAGTACACTGAATAAACACACTTAATTTACTTAATTCTCTTCTTTATTTAAAAGCCAAATTAATATGGAGTAATCAGATTTACAAATAGATGAATCTATATCAGCTCCCAACTTCCACTGGACCATTCATTGACTAACTTCAGACGGCTCTTAGCCAGAACAATTATACAAATGAATATAAATAATTATGTCAAATTAATATTATAAATTATCTATTACATCAAACTATTGGTATGGTCAACAAGGAGACACAGCACTCGAGGAATTAATGAATAATTAAATTATAATAGATTAATTTTAGAATTTATGCAGGTAATTAGAATCAAAATCAGAGTCGCGTCAGAGATTTCACACAGTCTGCGACAACATGGCATTCTTTCACAAGTCCTGACCAAGGGATCCAACAAAGTCTTACCTCAATTACGTCACTGAAGAGGCGAAACAAACATCAGCCGCACACACACACCCACGGGGAGAAGTCATTCCCCTTATTGCAAGGCAACTCCAGGTCTCGAAAGCAAGGGGTTCGCAGGATCACAGTTGGTCAATCTTTTCATCCAGCGGTGCGGCAGTCGTTGTCCAGGCTACACTCTCCAACTCACAGTTACAACAGTTCAACCTGGGGGTTGAACTCCGAGCTCAGCGTGAGTTCGTTCCAGGTGTCAGTTGGGAGAGTGTGCACCGAAGGTTCCTTTCATCCTCCTTTTATGTGCCAAGGGCCGATTCAGGGCCCAGCTTCTCACGGACCTCCGAGAAGCCTAATTCTAACGCTCCTCCAATCCCAAACTTCGCACATTCAAAAATTATTCCCAGGGTCGTTCATCAACCAACGTTATTTCTGCAGGGCACGTGCATTTAAAAATGAAACTTTGCACAATATTGCTTCAGACAGGCGGCGAGAACATAAGTTTCCGTCTCTGCAGGAAAAAAATCATGACCTCGAAAAAACGGTCGCCAACTCCTCGAGTGAGTGCGATATTATTTTAAAGAAAATAGCTACCATTACTGAACAGAATTGAATGCATTTAAATTGATAATTATATATACATAAGACAAGAGGGTTCAGGGTCACAATCAAAATAAATATAAATATATAAAAATTACAGAAGTTTAAAAATGATGTAGATTTTCACAAGTGATGCGAGGTTAAGAATCTCGTCACGACAGAAGCAAAGTGGCCATTTCCTTGGTTATATCCAAAGCTTCTTTGATTACCTTAGATATTTTTGCAGCATCATGTAAAGTTAATTGAAGTTTGAGGGCTGCACAATGTACATATATAGCTTTAAGCTCTTGCACTAAAATGCGGGCTGCAACCCTTGAATATGTAGCACACATTGTTGATCATTGTAACATTGCTTATAGTATTGGTCTAATGACATAAAGTCTCAAAAGAACATCAAGTATTACATTTTCACATTATTGCATTTTCGGGTGGCATCCACCGTACCATTCTTCCCCTAGCTTATCGCCTTTCAAAAGGACTTTTGGACCTGAAAATTTAACATGCCCATACTTTATGTAGACAGTTTTGGGCAGTGGGGTGGGGATTCAACTGGAATCCACTATGTATGGATTCAACCAGATCTACTCGTCACCTCCGAGAGTAGAAGCCAGAGCACTAACCCCCGAAAATGGACCATGTCATCCTCTGCAGGCACAAATCTGGCCTTCGAATTTTGCCTGACCTTTTCCAGAAAATTCTTCCCCAACAGTCCACACAAAAAAGTACGTGGGCTCGTGGATGTAACGCTAACGGCCAACGGATTTTTTTCTGGACAATATTCTTTTATCGTATTTTGTGAGTGTCTAATTTGTTATTTCCATGATTTAACAAGAATTTTGATCTGCATACCTTTGATTACATACCTTATTACATTGGATACATTACTACATTGGATACATTACTACATATTGCAAATGCTCTTTAGAAGTAAGTGCTTACCATTTTTTGCTTATTATCATGTCATTTAAAATTACATATAATTTTAAATATATGGCATTCAAATTATTTAAATTATATTATTCCTACTTGTCTAAATTTCTTTTCAATTAAAGCTAACTGGATTCTAAATTGTTTTGTTGCTAATTATAACGTCAACAAACCTTTTAAGAGTTTTAGCTTGTTTTAAAATTTTATTGTTGTCACATTAAGAAAACTGCCTAGGCACTTGTAAAAGTAAGCTTTGTTAAATAATTGTGAAGTATTTAAAATCATTCAATGTTTAAAATGTATATTTTATCAGGTTAGCTTGTATCATTCATTGCATTTGCCCAGTGTACTTAATTTGTGGTCATAAATTATTCAGTTTCCTGCAAATATTTTAAAATTATTTTAATAATGTTGTTAGGTTTGTGATATTTTATAATAGACTAGCAGTATGCCGGTTCTTCGTACTGATTATATAATACAAGAAACTTAAAATTCAGAATTTGCAGTGAAGTTTTAATATTTGGAGTCTTTATTTTTGAAATTTTATAATAATTCTAACAAAAAGAAAATAGCAAAAATCTCAGCGAGTTCTACCATGCTGAGATAATAAACAGACAGATAGATGCACAACTTACAATTTTATGTATACTGTTAATAGCTGATATACCCGACATTGCTCATGATTTAAAATATGTGCAAATTCCTGCAGTATTCTAAATGGCATTGTTACTCAAAACATTCTATTAAAATATTTCATTTAATTCTCCTTTCTGTGTTTTCTATACAAAATTATCTTCACAAGCAGATTTGAAGAATAAAACATCCTGATTCCGTTTGCAAACAAATTATAAAGAATATATGAAATTGGATCAATATATACTAAAATGAAAGAGCTAAAATGGTATTATCACTTTTATTCTGTTTCAACATTTGGCTAAGCACAATATATGGGTTAACTGACTAAACGCAATATATGAATTAATTAACTAACCACAATATATGAATTAATTGATTAAACACATCTTGAGTTTTCACCAAAATAAAATGTATGAGGTATTAAATTGAAAATGTTATTAATTCCGGTAATATTTAAACCCGAAAGCTGTAACTGATGTAATCTAGCTAAAGATGAAATTCCGATCATTTATAAAATTTTCTTTTATATCAATTTTTTTATTATTTATATCGGAGAAAATGTAACACATTGTAATAAACACATTTGATTTAATTGTGTTGCTAAGCACCATGATATAATTTTCTTAATAAATTTGAGGAAAATATATCATCTGCATAATGCTATTTCTATGGAAGGTTTAATTGTGGGATTTTTATTCATATCTCGACAATCCCTGGCCCTAGAAACTCGAAACATGGACTAAATTTTAAGTGAGGCTATTTCAAGGCTACCCACAAAATTTTCATGAAATTCGATGCCGCTGTTCTACCGTGATGATGAGATAGATAAACACACAGACAGATAGATGTATTTTTAATTTTATTTATATAGATAAAAAAATTTCATTCTCTTTTTAAGATATTGTCAATAGTAAGAAATCATAGCAATAAAAATGCAACACTAAAGTAAAATAATAATGTAAAATGTAATATTTCATACATCAAATAACATATTTTTAACTGTCTGACAAGTAAGTAATTGCATGTATAAGATTTAGTATCTTAATATATTGCATGTATATTTTTTATTATTTGTTATGGCATGCTGAAATTTTAAAAGAATGGGTTAAGAAGTCATTTGTGTTTAGGTTGTGCACATTTGGAAAAAAGTAAAGTAACCAACTTACAACTTACAATTTCAAGTTATCATTGCATATTTCATTATATTAGTTAATGTTATTTTAATAATACAAAGCTAATTTAATCTTTCTTACATTTTCAATTCAATGGAATTGTAAATGAAATATCAATGGCAAAAAGTTCTATTATACAGCTTTGTTAAATTTACAAAGCCTCTGAGGTATTTCAAACTCTATAATTAAGCAAAATTGTTTACAAATTGTTAATATGTAGTAGTAAAAAAAGGAATATAAGATGTGCTATATTAGAAAACCTGAACCTCTACAAATTATAGGGTATAGGTTAATGAATGACATTCAAATAGTATTTTATCTTAATTCTAAATCATTTTACAATTTACAACAACAACAAAAATAAATAAATAAAATAAAAATAAATAAACAAATAAGCATATTGAAAGTTAAATTCTGAGTATATTTTTTATGATTAGTATCTTATATTCAAAGAATCACCCATTTTAATGTAAATATCGAATTATTTGTGAACATGCATAAATACAGCATTTCCTTACGTTTCACTTTGTTCTACGATTTGTAGAAAATTTTAAACTTCCAAATTTAATGAATTTAATGAATACATCGAACTGGGAAACAAAAGGGAAGCAAATAGCAAAAACTCTGATCATGATCTGGAAGACCTACTTGCAGTGGGCCTACAAGCCGAGATGTCAAAAGTTAGTGCTCCAGTCTCTGCTCTCAATCTACTGTGCGTGAATTTAACACCTTAACCACTGGAATATATCCCCCCCCCCCATATCCTTTAGGCTGTATTACAAAACAATTCTGGTAGAAAAGTGTAAAAAAAAAATAAGTTTTATATCTGCGACATCTGTGCATCGACATCTGCGATATACACTAGTATGTACTAATTGTTTGTGCTGACCGCCCAGTAAACTATAAGGATATTCTTTTGGTTTGCAGGGGCGGTCCGTGGGCCAAGTGACCAATTGGGCCTCGTTTGACGTTTCACTGCATTTATTATTCAGATGGGGCCCCTCCAGAAAACTTGCTTGGTGCCTCAAAAAACCCCAGGGACACCTCTGGATGGACTCTTAAAATATATGCCTATCATACTTTTATATCAAGTAAATATATAAATCTAGAAAATTCAGTTAAACACTGACGATTACGATTCCTACTTTCTTGTCAGTATAAAAAATATAACAAATGTCAATTAATCCGCTTAAAAATTAGTAAATCGTTTCACATATTTTGCAGTACCTGATCAAGGTATAAATAAAATTGAATTAAATAATAACAAATAGAAATGCATTTCTACAGGGGCTGGATTACCCAATAGGCACACTAGCACACTAAGCATGTGCTTAGGGCGTGAACAAATTAGGGGGCACCAATCAAAAGCAAAAATGTTTTTTTTTTTAGTTTTTACTTCACAGAAAATAAAAAGAACCCCCCTGCTCCCACTAAAATTAAGGTAAACAGCATTTTTCATTATTATGCAGCATGCTTTTGTCTTCAGTAGCAATATTATTCTTAAAGCCTTTGTACTACATTGCTACATAGTACTTTCTAAGTACAATTTCCAGCTCCTAAACAGAACATGGTCCTTTGCACAGATCCATGTTGGCAGGACTTTACTTACAGTAGATAGGGACCAGGGCCTGATTGCAGTTGGGGGCCTCCTGTTAAACATTTGAATATTTACTTATACTGTTAAAAATAAATATTTAAGAGAAGTGGTAATATGAATCTGGATTAGATAACATTAACTTTTCTGTAATTTTGTTTTTCGACCCAGACCGTCTGACCTACCAGAAGGTGTAAGGTATCTATCTGTTTGGACGGCCGGTCTCTGAGATATTGAATAATTTGTTGAGATTTTTTTAAATGTCACAGACATTCTCATTCATTTTAAAAACTCTTAGGCCATTATAGCAAATTTGGAGGCCATAGGACTGCAGCCCCTGTGACGCATGCACAAAGCAGGCCCTGCATTTTGATTTATATGCACAGATTTATATTCTTCATTCCTAGAATTCTTTATGCTTGTTATCACGTTTACGACACTATATTCTTCTATTACCTCATAAAGCAATAAAAGAAACAGAAAATTGAGGAATTAGGTGTGGATAGAGAGGTATTCTTCTCTTCTGTTGTGATGAGTTTTCTATGTTGGGCTGGAGGGGCTCGATAGGAATCTCTATCCAGGCTCTCTAGATGGGGCTAGATTCCTGGTAAAGGTGATTAGAATGGAAACATTGAAAGTTCCAAAATCTAGGATGAGACGTTTAAAATAGAATTGAGAGCAGTGAATTTTCCAACATCGGCTGTATTGCATTTTGGGGGCCCAGAGTGGATTTAAAAAAATTATGGAACCTGTGCTAAATTTCGGGAGCTTGGTTATAAGGCCCCGAGCATAGGAAGTCCTTTGACAAGCTGCATTACCCATTGGAGCTAGGTGATCTTTGGCCTAGAGACTCTAAAATGACTATGGCCACAAGAAATTTAAAGAAAGAGTGTTAGTTGTAAGAGATGAAATAATATTATCCAAATTTAATTTTTTTTTTTTTAAATGAGCTAAGAACATGTAAATTACAAAACTGCTTAATGTAAATTACAAAACTCTTAGTCGAGTCTATTGGAAATGAACTAATGAAAAGAAAATTATTTTGATCAAATGAATTTATTGCAGATTGATAACAGAAAAATATATTTTTTAATTATTATTTCTTTAAATTTAATTATATTATTATTTTTACAAATTTAAAGTTTTGTTTTGTTGATTTATCAAATTCTGTTTCTTTAGAAATTTTTTATTCAGATATAACCTGTACCTAAATTTGTTAATTAAATTGCTGAATTAGTGATACCATTAACAAAAGAGGTACCACAACATTGATGGCCCGAGGGCACCCAAATTTTTATCTGATACTGGACTATCTTAGATCACTTTTCTATTTTTGTACTGTAAAAAATGACAGAGATTGAAACAATAAATTACTTTGCTGCTGATTAGATTTTGGTTTATATCCAAACAGTATTAGAAATTGTTATTTCAGCAGTGAAATTATTAACTTGATAGGCTCTACACGGTAATGAGTTTTCAGGATTCCATATTACTTAATTTCATGAAATAAATAATTTTGGTGGCTACATTATGTATTTTTATAGAATAAATTATTTTGGGCCCTATTCAGCGGGCATTTCTCAGCGACCCTTTAGTCAGCCCCTTATTTTTCTTTGGCTTAAATTCCTAACTAAAACTCAAAAAGACCAAATAACATAAATAATAAAAATTTGATCTAGGCAATGCACAAATTTCTCTAAAATATGCAATGACTTTACATTTTTTACAGAAAAATAATGATGTACAAGATAACACAGACGGTACAATATATCTAGCTTTGAACTAACTGTACATTAACATTTGTCAGTTTTCTCAATAACGATATGCAAATTCATTTCAAAGTATCAAATTAACTTTTATTTCATGCAAATCTGATGATAATTAGATAAATGGTTATTGTCTACTATAGACAACTGTCTAATTATCCTATATAAAGCCACCAAATGCACATAGAGACATATCGGGATTGAATTGACACCACATAAACTAAAATTTGAAACTTTTGTTAAATTCATTAGCCAAAAAAGAATTATTTGCCCATACTCACGTAATTCACATCAAGATGCAATGGACATTTAATTAATATTCAGTGAAATAAGTGACCATTGGTGAATCGTTCGGTGTCAAAATTCAAAACTATTGCAGAAAGTATCTTCTCTCGTGAATAGAAGGAACTACATCCATGAGAATTATGTTATGTATAATATTGCATATGGAAAGTGAGTATAATGGACAATACTTACTATTTTTTAATTTTATGTAATTTTTTGATACATTTATTTGAAAAACATACAATATCTTAAGAACTGATAAGACTGAGTTCTCAAGTGTGTGTCATTCGTTTTCTCATGAAAAATATTATGTATGAAATGATTATTTATTAATTATTATTAAATGTCTTAATTTTTTTAAGATTGTTTTAAATTCATTAAAAATTTGAGTCTTTTGAACAATTGCTTACATTGAAAATCAATAGGTTTCCAGTATTTTTTATTGTAATAATCATACTAAACTTTTCAAAGCACTCTATTCATCAATAAGATACCGCATCCGCAGGCTTATAGACTTTAAAAGCGGTCGAATCGAGGTTAGGGATGCTTAAAACGTGTCTTTTTATATTGATTTGAGTAAATACATTCTTTTTAAATACTAAAACAATCGCCTAACTTGGCAACAATAAGTCATTTGCATTATGTAGCCATTTCTTAAAATTTTGGCAAATTAGTGTCATACAGAAGAAAGTACTGAATATCATGGCATACACTTTTCATCTGTGGCCACTCAAGGGAGTCCCCACAGCCGTCTTCACGATTTGGAAAACATCGGTCCAAATATTTTTGTCATCTTCAAAATTTAACATAATTACGATTTAAATATCAAGTTTAGGCACTGTTCTCACGCCCTTGGCATAGAAATATTTTGATAAAGATGTATACCTAGGAGCATTGGTAAGATCTTTGAAAGAAAGTTCGCCGATTGAATGAGGATTCATTACAGATTTCTTTTTTTCAATATAGGCCTTATGGAGAATTTATGGAATTTTTTTTTTGGCGAATTCAAGGATAATTACCCCCACCTCCCTCCTATTAAGAGCCAGCAAAATTTTCTGTGCTTAGGGTCCCAGAGAGTCTTAATCCGGCCCTGATTTCTACACTTACCATTTGTATAACTACCTCTAAATCTTTACCCGCTTCGTTTTGAAAACTATACGAAATCTAAGCATGCATCTACCTATTTTTTATTTTGTTCTGATGTTTTAGGTTTGGAATTTTGGTTTGTATTGTGCACTTGGTATGGTGTGGTACCTGGTCTAGCGATGCAAGTAATATTATTATTGTTTACATGTTTAGTCTCGGATGATTAACGATGATTCTCGTCTGATGTTTTACTACATGAATAACGTGTGCTTAAAAAGTGATACTGGAGAACAGCAAGAAAAAGAAATATTCATTTTTCTTAATCATCCTATTGTTTTCTCTAGAAAAAGTTGTGTGCCAATATTTAATCACAATTTTCCTTATGCACTTTTATTATTATTTGTAGGGAACGGCAACTATACATTTTAGCAGTATATAAATTTAATTTTTAGGGGGGCATTGCCCCAGTTCAGAATCTAAAGGGGCAACTGCCTCCCCTTGCTTTATGGCTCAGCCGCCACTGATCCCGGGAATGGTAGAAATCCGTGCTAAAAAGTGGAAATCGGTGTTTCTGAGAAATTATACCATGTCTGGATAATTGATAAATTTCAAACAAAAAAGCTGGAGAATTTTGTTAGTAATCTGGAGGCCGGAGAATTAATGTTGGCCCAAATTAATCTTTGGCCCAAATCTGGAGTTCGCACGTCTGGTTCATTTACTTAGAATTCAACTATTATAATAATAATAAAACAAATATTTTTTGTCCTATCTTTTATAGCTGTTGTGAATAAAAAGTACAGTGAAAACAAAAAACAGAATGCTGTTAAGTTATATTCGGTTTCATTGCCAGTTAGAGTTTGAGATAAATTAAACATATATTGAACTGGTATTTTCCTGAATATTTTCCCTCTTCAATTTCAAATTTATGCAAAAAAGCAAGAATGCAGTGCCAGGTCCGGATTTAGCCCCACCCCCAAATCTTACACTATAAACCGAACAATGCTTGTGTGCAGGTGTGGGTTAAAATTCGGCGAGGACGGCCAATTTTCGGAACTTGCCATCCTCTCGGACGACCTTGAGATTAGAGATTCCGTAAATAAAAAAATAAAAAATTGTCATCGTAAAATTATGGTGAAAACCACCCTTTCCTTTACCATATGAATGAAAATTTAAGTGTCGTCACCTGCAAATCTCCCCCCCCCCTCCCCCATAAATTTAGCTAGTGTGCATTATCAAAGCCTTCTTTCTAGGAGAGCTGTCAGGTCCGAACTGTAACTACAGGCTCTAATTATTTTTTCTCCCCTCATTCTATAAATGTAGAATGAACTCGGCCAGCTCGAAATGATTTGTATTCAAATGTGTTAAAAACATGAATTTGTGAAAATTTTGTACGGAAGAATTGAGTTTGTTTTCTTAAACATTTATCTTTACATAGCTGAGATAAACCCAATAAGTTCATGTATTCAATTTGAATTCATTGAAATTTTTTTCAAAATAAATATGTTCTGCCCGGTCGTAACGGACCTTTTAAAAATGACTCAACCCGGTCCGAAACAGTGTTAGAACCTTAAAATTTCCATTTGCTGTAATAGACTTTCTTTTTTTTGCATCATAAGCATACTCTATTGTGACAAAATAAAAATTATCAACAACTTGCTTTTCATGTTTTATATTTTCTTTTCCCTTGTTCTGGTTCGGAAAGTAAAATCCCAAAAATCGTAATACCGATGGTACCAATGTTTCTGTATTATCAGCCTGGTACTGTCATAAAGTAGATGCAAAGAGATTGAAAAAGATTCAAAATTAAATAAAACAAAATTTCACACGTAAAACAATACTTAACAGCATTATTTACAATATAAATTGAATCATAGAAAAAAAAAGACGAACTTACTTATTTGTTCAGCTTTTTAGATTCATATCCGGTTAATAAATTTATGATGCAAATCGGCCGAAAATTTAAGTGAATAAGATTGAAATCACGTTGAAACAGTGAATGCGCAGTAACGAGTGAAGAAATTCCTGAAGGCGGGGAATCTCCTCTTGATATGACTGGACGCTAGTGACGCTCAAAATCGCTGTTGCATCTTTGTTACTAATGTTATTTGAAAATGGATTTATTGCAAAATATTTTTAAATAGTCTCCTAAAAATTAAAAAAGTCGTCACTTTTTTTAAAATAGTCGCTTTTGCACTTGCTTTAGACAAAATAAGTCACCATAGTCGCCTAAGGTCAAAAATAGTTGCAAATAGTCACTTTTTTGTTGCCAATGGCAACTCTGTAGTTAAGAATTTCCTGTGGAATGTGTTTTTCCATTTCCACATATAAAATTTTTGAATCTGTTCCACAGAGAAATTCATAACCTTTTCAATTTATTTTCATTGCAATTCAGTTATATTTTATTTCATTCCTAACCTTGTTAAAATATATAGCATGAAACTTTTTATGTACTTATACTGGCTCCTGGTTTTTTGTCCCCCCAAATCATTTTGTCATGCTTCACCACTGATGCATTTATACATTTATCAAATAGCCTGCATGATACATTTATCAATTTGATCATTTATGCTATCTGATAAATGCAACATGCCTGCATGATACATTTATCAAACAGCCATCATATTAAACCTAAAGGCTGGAACTAAAGGCTGAAACTGCTACATATAAGTATTCCATAAAAAAAAATCACAGATTTTTTAATAATTTGGTATAAACTGCAAAGTTTTGCACAGTATTAAATTTCTAGGATTTCCTATTCTGTAGTTACCTTGAATCAGTCGTACTTTTGTTGTTTACCAATCAACTATATACCAACTAAAGTGACCAGTATCAATTGTTAATAAAACATCATTCTTTAATGAAATATATGACAAATTTAGTAGAAACAGAGAAATGTACATTACAACTTAAAGAATCATTTCTAAATATATTGATAAAAAATTATATTGTAAACTACTTCATTTCAAATAAAGCAATTAAAAATGTATAACAAAATTAACACTATTGTTTTCTGCTCAGGATAAATAGATACTTACTGTCCAAGATATAACAAGATTGTTAGGCTGTGTTCCTCTGCCCATGACTTTATCAGGATTTTTGTATGGAACAGCCTCAGGAGTGGCACAAAAGTTTGAGGGGCCACTAGGTTCACTTATGCCTATCTTGTTTCGTGCTCTGACTCTGAAAGTGTAGTTAGCCCATGGACTCATTTCAATCTGTAAAACATATCAGCTATAATAAATATTAACATGTTAAATAAACAAGACTATACAAAATGAGTTTTTGCAGAATTTGTAAATCTCTCTCACACACACACAATAATGATTAATTAAATTCTTTAGTATCATATATTCATTCATTAACTTTATTGTAATCCATCCTATGGCACATCCAATCGTAAGGATGTGCCGTAGGTTAATTCTGCACTAGAAGCTTTTAGATCTTCTTTGATTAAGGATCAAGCACCTAAAAGTATGCAGTGAATACAAAGTGTCGCAGGTTCGATTTCTGATCCCTCACATTTTGCACTCCTTTGAGATGATTGCTTGGAAGTATTAACTACTTACATGTGGCATCACAACCAGTAAATCTACTTCTTGTCAGTTACGTTGGATGGAAAGATTATTTTGCTGTTCCATGTTAAAACATGTTTTTCTTGCTGTTCAAAGTTTCTGCTAAAACAATGGTGTATTTTTTCAAAGGAGACAAAGGTTATCAGTCATTGCATGGTACAATGTCCATAATATGCGGTGCAATTTTTCAATATACTTTTCTCAAAAATATACATTCATATCTTTCATCATATCTGATAGCAATATCATGACTAGATCCACATCAGCATTTATTCTGTCCAACATCGTGACATCATATTGCGACATACAGTCAACAAGATGTTTTCTCAAAAGTTAGTCACCTCTTGGCATATCATAACTGAAAATTCGCCCTTTTCTTGTGATATACGTTGTCTTTTGCATAAAACCAATTCTTTTCACAAACCCTTTCCCGTAAGAATTGATAATATGCATAACCAAAGTAATCTCATTGCTTCTTCTTTTCCAGAAAAAGTAAAGTACTGTAAGCTGAAAATCATTCAACATTTCATCGCCATAGATTTACTTATAATAGGGGGTATTCTAAATATTCTTGTAGAACAAAAAAATTGTTCTAGGGAATTTTAAACCACACCGATGGCTTCCTTGTGTCAAGTTACTCCTAGAACACACCTTATTTGCCCTCTAAACCAGTGGTCTCCAAAGTGGGATATGTGTACCCGTAGGTGATATGTGAGTCGATAAGAGGGTTCTCCAAGAATTGTTAATTGTTAGTTACTTTCTGATTTTTTTGTCAAAAGACAAAGTTTATATTGACAGAAAAAAATAAGAAAATTAATTAAGAAATAAAAAATATTAATTTGCATTTTTAAATTACACAATCATGAACACAATAATACTATGATTATATGAATATTTGCTAATACATTACTAAAACATTTGTTTAAAACATAAAACATTCATGTGCTATTCAAATACGGAGCCTTCTTATTAAAACCAACACCTATTTAGAAACAAAATAAAAATTCTCATCTATATTTATCCTAGGGGTACACAAGTCTAGTATGTGATCAGGGTTCCATTCAGAGAAAGAAAATTGCGTAGTAACTATTGCAGGGGTAGTATTATCAGCAGATCAAAATTCAGGACACCAATTTTACAAAATTTCAGGACATACTGGAATATTTTAATGTATGCCACATACAATAATATATTTTAATAATATACCAGCAGCAAAAATATTTCATTAAATTCAAAAAACATAAATAAAAAATTACTAAAGCAGAACACTTGTTTAATAAAATATAGAAGTTACAGTAAAACTATTAAATAAAAAAGTGTTTTAAATTCAAAATATAAATTAATGACTTACTAGTGCAACTCATTATTTAATATATGGAATTTTACCTTAACTTCAGATATACATTTTTTGTCTTAAAGCAATTACTTTTAGCAACTTGTATTATGTTTTAATTGGCTTTCATCAACATCAATTGTACACTTTTACAGAATGAGCTAAAATTTGTAATGTTATTTAGAAGCATATTTATATTCATGATTTATATTCATGATTTATATTCATGAGTTATTTATATTCATGATTTTATTTAAATATGCTAAAGCCTAGGATTTGATTTAAAAGTGTTAAGCTGAATATAAAGTTTCATGAAAATCCATTAATATTTGTAGCAGCTATCGTGTACACAAGAAATTGAACACAGATAGGCGAACATCACTCCAAAAATAGTCAAAACATATATTGGCATCAAAACTTCGAAATCAAAAATTTTGATGAAAAAAAAAACAATACTTTCTCAATACTACGTATGAGAAAGTAAAATTTATGAAGATTTGTAAAAACTGAAAACAAAGACAATTTAGGGTGAAATAAACTAGAAATGCAAATGAGAAATTGAAGAAATCTTGGATAATTTATTTAATTCTATGAATACAAATTTTAAAATAAGTTTAAAATAAATAAGGACAAATAATTTTTGTGCTTGTGGAACTTTACTGCAGATTTTCTGATGTCTGAGCTACAGATAGCAATGCTATATATAGATAAACAAATTGATTATGATTATAAGTATACTGTTGAAATTTCAATGAGAAAATGAATAGCATATATTACTATTCATTTGTTCAGTGTATATCAATGAATACAAAGTAAATTAAGCCTTACCTACTGAACTAAATCCGAATACCTGCAGTTGCTTTAGGTATGACTAGAAAATGTACCCAGCGTTGCCCGGGAATAAAAGTAGGGTAGTTATATAAAATAATAAAATAAAAATCCATGTACATCGGTACAATGGACATGAAGAGACCCCCTCCCCCAATTGCAAAACTGAAACACGTGACTTGTGGAAATATTACATTTCAATAACTGAAACATAGAAATCAAAGATCAACTTTCAAAATAAAAGGACAAATTATTTTACGCATACTTTGTATCTTGTATCTGCAGATGCAATATTCTTATATGCATCTTCCCAGGTATCTGGAGTGAATGAAGTATTATATTGAATAGAATAACTCAGAATTGGGGCTCTTCTGTCTCCCATAGGTTGCCAAACAACATTGGCAAGAGATCCACTGCATTCAACTTTAATGATTTTGGGGGGATTAGGAGTATCTAAAATAAACATAGAATAGATAGGTGATAAACACTATTCATAAAACATCCTTTTGGTAAAAAATATTGAAATTTGCATTGAAATTTGCATACTTTCGATAGAATGAAATTAAAATTAACTGAAGTGTGGCTCAACTCGACTTTCTCATATCAGAATCAAGTAGTTTGCGATTTTTTTTTTTCTCAAATTTTATAATAAAAATTTAAAAAAATCTGTATCATTGTTCCAAATGATCCCAATTAAAGTATGTTATCCATCACTTTAAAGGGCTTGAAAACATCTTTTGATTGATACCAAGTGTGATAATATACCCCCCCCCCCCCCCGGGGCGCGGTAGCCCATTGGTTAGCGCGCTGGAGTTGCACTCGGTAGGCCCGGGTTCGATTCCAGCCACTGCCAAAACTGCCGCCGTGTTCATGCGGAGTACGATCACGTTAAACATGTGGGTCCGAAAGTCCTTCCGAGAGGTTGGTGGTAGGGGAAGGAGGGTACGGTCCCTGTGGATGCCTCCCCCACTGGGTTCCGGTCTAAATTGGGTGGCACTTCCCGATCGTCCAAACCGTTACCTTACACCTTTCTGGTAGGTCGGACGGTCTGGGTTTCAACAACAACCCCCCCCCCCCCCCCCCGGGAGGAGGGCATATTAACAAACTTGGTATCAATTACCCTAGGGTCAGTGGATGCTGTCACGCTGGGCATCGAACTAGAGAAGGGATACGATTGAGACATAGCTTTCTTTTATAAAAAATATAAAATTAATTTAAATATGTAATTAAAAAATGTATCAAACCGAAACAAAAATATATAAAATTGTTATCAGATAATATGTTTTTTTTTAATTTTAATAAAAATATATTATGTGTAATATTTTATATAAAAAATTCAATATTTTGTTACTATATAATACATTAAGCAAAATAAATACTGGATAATAATTGCAGATAACAATATTTTTATTATACAGGTATTGTATTATATCAGCAACAGGTATAATAATAAAATCCAATACCTGCTTGAATGAAGGGAGGAAAGCACAAATTTTATTGTTTGTCCGGAGCGTCAATACCTGTAGTTATAACTCTGGCCCCTATCACCAACTGACCATTTGCATGTAATGTCACTACCGGCAAGTCAACTTCCTGTTGAACAGAAAGATCACTTTCCTGTTCCATGTTAAAGTATGCTTTTCTTGCCATTCTAGGCTTTCTTGCAGATCTTTTTACCTTCTCTGCAATACATGATAATGTATAGGGAAAGTATTGGAACCATGCTGAAAATCGCCACTCAAGTTTTCGACGGATTTACACATTTTGAGACCTCTAGAACACAGAAAAACTGTTTTTAGCATGACGTCTGTGTTTGTATATGTCTGCAATGTATGTATCCACTCTAACTGAAAAACTAATTCAACGAATTTCATAAAATTTGGTAAGTTCTTTGAAGGTGACCCTGGTGTTGATTAAATATTGGCCCGATTCGGGATGAACCTGCTTTTTTTTTTTTTTTTTTTTTGCAAAATGGTCTGCAAAAATTGCTGTATCTACTCTAGCTGAAAAACTAAAAGACCAAATTTCACAAATTTTGAAAGTAACTTGTAGGTTAACCTGGTACTGATTAGATTTTGTTACGAATAGAAAAAGGATAGCCTGCTTTTTCTTGCAAAATGGCACACAAAAATCATCAAATTCTAAAATAAAAGACTAAATATATGCTCAAATATATCAATTAAATGCTTGTTTTATACGTAACTATTGACAATGAAAAGAATAACACCAACCCCAATACTCTAAGACCAGCCGTTCTCGTGATATTTTAGTTTTTTGCATTTTCGCTATGCTACCTTTGAAAATAAGTCCAGTTACCAAATGAAAACAAAAATTAAATTAAAAGTGCAAATTCAGTATAATTTAAAATAATTAAGGGTGTTATTTTGTACAATTAAACTTAATTTAACGAATTATTGAAGAAATACAGAAAATGTGAATATGAGTCTGCAGGGAAAGTCATGTGCTGCCCACATTAGATTTTTTGCTTCTAGGAAGCAAATATGGATCTATATATATATCCAAACCTTCTACATGGAATTTCTCTATACACCTTTCTCAAAGACATATATTCACATTTTTATTGTATTTACTAACAATATGATGATAGGATCCATTACCACAGTGGTGTTTATACTTTCCAAGATGGTGAGGCAAACAACTGTAACGTCACATTGTGATGTACATGCAAATGGTCAATATCATACAAATTTCTAGATTGTGATGGGCTGCTCAAGTTATTAGAATAGACAAGCAACATCCTGTTTTCAATGCTTAAAGTACAGTCCAACTCAGCTGTATCAAACATGGACATAGCGAATACATGGCTATATCAAACATATGACTTCTTTTAGTTTGATTTAATGTATTAATATATATGGAATATCATGAGAATAATGAATCATTTTACAAAAATAAAAGAATTTTTTTCCTCTCAAATTGCATTTATAACCTTTCATTTAAAGAATTTAGGATTTTTATTTACCTGTAAAAAGTCTACCCTTAGACTTTTTACTGTGATATTATGACTTTTTACTATTTACTTTGATATTACTTTTACTGTTATCTGAATTTAATGCTCGAGATGCCATGGACACATTAAAAGCTTTCTTTAAGAGCAATCATACAAATGACAGTGTTTTCAATGTTTGAAGCATTAATATTACAGATATGAAACTGAAGTCTCATGTTTGAAACATTAATATTACAGATATGAAACTGAAATCTCTTAAGCAAACATACATCACTAACTATATACATAGATAAATGTGAAATAAAACATTTAAAGTACTTTTAGAAACAAATGAAAAGAAATATTATAATTGAGTATTATGTTTACAAATTACAAGTAGATATGCTAACTGGAAATTTAATATATATTCATTTATTATGCTAAATGCAGCTAATAAAAAGATTAGTTAATTATAATGCATCATTAAGACATACAACCAATGAACAAGAAGATATTAAAAATCACCATTAAATATAAAAGACAATGGAAGGAAAACCCCTAACAGACAATCTCTTCAGTGGACATATGTATGTAATGACCTTATGCTGTTTTTTCCAATTTATTACCTTGCAGTCACATACAGAATGGTAATCATATGCACTGAAGTACAAAGAAATTAAGTACATAATAGTCACATGGATTTATGCAGTGTAATTCATTTGTCATTCATTGTAATTTATTCATCATCTCTAATATTTAAGGTAGTTATAACTGATGTCTTATTACAACCATATAAATGGCTTGCTTCAATAAATGCATAACAATTTAAACATAATTTGAATTGTCATTTCACACAGCATAAATTTTCAGCTTTTTTCATTATGTAGCCAGAGAATCTTCGAATCGAAAACATCCAACATGTCAAAAGTAATTGGAAAATAACAGTAATGCTAGAAAAATCTCTGGGTTCAAAATGGATGCCAGAAAAATCCTTAGAAATCAAATGGAGTCAAAAAAGTTTTAAGTACCTATATACAAAAAAAAAAAAATAATAATAATAATAATGTGCTTCTGCATTTGTATGAGCACACAGGGTGTCCCAAAAAATCCTGGAATGATCTTTATTTTCTTTGTTAATAGTAGATATATACTTACAATTACAAAAATGTTTCAAAGAAAGTTAGAATTTACCTTATAACAGTTTTAAATTGAGAAATTATTTATCTGAAAATATAAAATATAAATAAAATTAAGGACATAACATCGTTAGATGAAAAGTAATTTATTAAAACATCTTATAAGACGTACAAAGTATTTATAATTGCCAGAGCGCTTTTGAGTGCTAATACGCTCTTCATCAGTGGCTACATGACAAGTAAGTTTACTTTTCATGTAGCCACTGATGAAGAGCATATTAACGCTCGAAAGCGCTCTGGCAATTTTAAATACTTGTACGCTTTATAAGATGTTTTAATAAATGACTTTTCATCTAACAACGTTATGTCCTTAATTTTATTTAGTTGAATTCAGGCGTGATACCAATTTTTGATTATTAGTTTACTTTTCATGTAGCCACTGATGAAGAGAGTATTAACGCTCGAAAGCGCTCTGGCAATTTTAAATACTTTGTACGTCTTATAAGATGTTTTAATAAATGACTTTTCGTCTAACGAAGTTATGTCCTTAATTTTATTTAGTTGAATTCAGACGTGATACCAATTTTTGATTATATAAAAAAATTTAACTTTTTGTAGGATCCCTCAATCCAAATTTTTCCAATTACTAAACATTTCTTCAGCATTAACATGTAAAACTAAAAAAAATTTCAATTCTTTTATAAACAAAATTTTCAGAGATACATTGAGTTAAAACATTGAATTTTATGATTTGTTGTTGTTGTTTCCAATCCCTTTGGTGTAGGAAAGCCTACACCAAGTCCAAAAGATCCTGCTGCAAAAGAGAATCACAGACAATTTCCTGCTCAACCGACAGCTGTCTCAAGGAGATGCCCATACAATCTAGGAGGTGAGCAGGAGAAGCAGGAAGGGAACAAAGACAAGCAGAAAAAGACTTCTCCCCTCTACGAATTTCATACTACGAAGGTGTTCGCTTCTAAGTCGTGCCATGGCCGTTTGGAGGGATCTTGAACTCTTGCACTTCAGAGAGAGGCCAGAGCTCTTTGATGCGTACAGGTGGTGAACAGGAGGAGTACGCCAAGATGAATTCATTTTAATTTTGTGGAGGAAATGAATTTCCGAAGGGCACAAGACAGAAGAACTGGGGTCAGGGTAGTCACACCCCTTTCTAGCCAGCTCATCAGCGATCTCGTTTCCAGACACACCAACATGTGACGGCATCCACTGGATACACACAAATTTCCTCTGACCAAGCCATGCCAACTTGGAAATAATACTCTGACCCGTCCTTTCCACAATCTTTGGCCAATTTTTTTAATATTGAATGGAGCTTCTGCTGTCCGTCAGGATTCAAATACTATCCCTCTCAGAACAGAGTGCATGATCAAGAGCGCTACTGATAGCGATAAGTTCCGATCTAAAGACGGAACAAATTTTATGATTGGTTTTATGATTTTAGTTAAGTTTTATGATTTAAATCACTTTATCACATATGTGAATCCATCATTTTTGGCTAGTGTTGAGAGGCTGAATAAAATAAAAATAAAGCATTTTAGAATATTTGTTTTACATTTAATTTAATGGCATATTCTTGGGATTTACCAAGCTGTCCCAGAAAGTCCTTTAACACCTAATAATTTGTTTAGAAGGGGGACTATAGGTATGCATAATATGGGGTATTTGCTGGCAAATTGACATGACTCCATAATTCCATTTGTGTACAACTCCCAATTTCTCAGCAAAAAACTACTGTAAATTTGAGCTGCATTATTACGGAATATACTACGAAAAATAATATAGGTCTTACCTTGGACAGTGAGTGTAGCTTGAGCTTCATCTTGATCCAGTTCGGTTGCTGCAACACAAGTAAATGCACCAGAATCCAGTTCTAAGGTTTTGGTAATCAACAATGAATTATCTGATGCTTGCACCATGCGTGGATCTTGATCAAAATCAATTAACTGGCCATTAAAGAGCCATTGAATGGTTAAAGTTAAACTGGAATCTGCTTCAGCATTACATCGAAAAGTTGCAGAATTACCAGCTGCGACTTCAAAGTTTTCTGGTGGTTGAGTGATTATAGTTTTACCTGTAAAGTAACGAGTTTGAGAAACTGGGAAAATTTAACATAAAAGAACTATTACATTAACTGTAATAATTTTTCAAACTTAATCACTGATGACTAAAAAAGCATACTTAACCCAAATCATCTTAGCAAAAATGATTAATGTAAAGATGGTTGACATATGCAGGAGAGAATCAAATTATACTATAACTTTACACATGTGGATTATTTTTTTTTTAATTTTCGATTTGAATATTTAATCTTGGAAATTCACAATATACATTAGTGGCCCTGTACCTGAGGGTAATATGTTCCAAAACTTACCGTAGTTTCGTGAAACCATGGATAATACTGAATGCTATATATAATGTGATATTCGTTCAATATATGGATACATTTACATTCAATATACAAGTTTAATAGATTAATTATGCACCATAAGACATTACCAACGTTAAATAAAGAAATATAAAGTGTACATTCTGTGCACTACATTGTACATACACAGTGTACTTTCTTGTACATATGAAAGAGATATTTTGACATTTTAACCAAATCCATAAGCAATGATAGTACAATGAAAACATGCAGTACACTTGTACTGTACAGTATAGAATGGTATGCACTTTCAAGGGATAACAGACCAATAAAATTCATTATTTTATATCAAAGCATTGCATGAGCAATGAAAGAATGTGTTATTGTTACATATTTTTCAATAGATATCCTTTGTACGTACCTGTAAATAACCTGTAATTAAACATGTTATTTTAAAAAATATATGCCCACCTTAAGAGACAATAGAGCAATGAAAAAGTACTACTGCTCAAAGAATGCAGACCCAGTTTTGGTTTGAAACTAATAAGTCATTTATTTCTTTAATTTCCCAATTCTTTTTCTTGAGCTTTGATAAACTATGGATGACTGAAACCATGAATACTGAATTAGAGGATAAGGGGACACGACTGTAAAGAAATAACAGTGAAACCTTCTTTATGGATTACACTTCTAAACAACTACTTTTTTCTAAAATGGGTTTCAAACTCTTTAGACCAGGGTATAAAATAAGGGAATATCATTTAGTAGCAAACTGCTAATCAGAATTTCATTTGTATAGCAGTTTCGACATTTTGACTAGTAGTTAGTTCACAACTATTATTTCATAATTTCTTTAAAAATGTACCTATAAGTATATTGAGATGTCAGGTTTGAAAAAAACAAAAATAACACATGACTTTTATTTATTTATTTATATTTATTCATGTGCAATAAGATTACCATCAGAGAAGTCATGTTCTTATTCACAATCTGACAAAGAAACATATTTTGTTTACTTTCTGTGTTTTTAATTGGTTTTGAAAAAAAGAGAAATATGCGAGCACGGGGGGGAAATTTGCAGTAAGGAGTGATAAGCAATATGAAAATATTTCTTTTTCACTTGTAGATTATTTGTCATGATTTTTAAAATTACGTTGCAAAATGCAATGCAAATTAATTTTTAGATCGGAAAGCACAAATTTTCCATCACAATTTGCGATGCGATACCACTTATTTTGCATCCTGCTTTGGACATAATGTTATCCCTATTAAGCTACTATATGTACCCCTTCCAAATGACCATGAAGTTGTCCTGATAATAATTCAAAAAATTTTCCTACTTTGCATTTCATATTCCCAAGTAAAATGGAGTTCCAAGAATTCACTCTTTTTCTTCTTACTTCTTACTCTGTCTGCATATTCTCTACTCACCAGGTTCAATGCAATTCATGGTTACATTTAAGAAGGCAATAGTGTTTCTCCCTACCATAAGAGTATCAAATTTTTTACCACAAATATGACACATTACAAACACGACCCATTGAAAATCAAAGTTACAGCTTCCTTCTTGAGAAGCACTCTTAATTTTCCTTATTGACAAGCATTCAGACATTTACTTCTGTGTGTTTTATTCATGTTCTCCCAAAAATTTTAAAGAAAACGACTAAATCACATCAAATAAAAATGAATGTATTTTTTAAGGGGAAAAATATGCCTTTGAGGCATGGTTGTGGTATCGGTAAGATGAAAATGGACACTTTTAGAATCTCAGCAATGTACTATAATATGGTAGTAAATATCAAGATTTGATAGCAATTTGATATCTACAAACTGCAAATTCGTAAAGGGTGTTTAGCAGTGAAATAATTCCTGAGATCACAAGATAACAATCAAAAGTGCATGGTTTATGCAGAAAAATTATTTTACATAATTTTTTAAGTTTCTTACGTAGTCTGTAATTTTAAACAGAAATCTATAAGAATTATGGAAAATCTGTAATGGTCGGCCTCTCTGTATGGTATATAATGAAGTCAATATTACAAAAACATGGAAAAAAATAATATTCATAGTATTGAGGGGAGCCTCCATAGTCGCATAGTTTGATAAGAACCTTTATAGAAACTATGGACAATTCATAGCATTTGGTGGGTAAACTAATGTCACCACTCCCCCCCCCCCCCCCCCCAAAAAAAAAAAAAAAAAATCCTGGCAGTGATTTTAGTTTGATTTAGCCAAAAGGGTTTTACATGAATAATGTCTTGTAAAATAAAACTTGAATAAAGTTCACTAAGTTTATTCCTTGTTTTCAGTTTTATTTCACTTACAACAAATAATCATTTACAACTAGTGTAACTATAATAAGATACATAATTGAAACAACTGAATTTTTTAAGTTATGAACAAATATCAAGTATATGGAATTTCGATATAGCAAGTAGATTTTACAGGATCTAATGCAAATTATAACCACTCTACTCCAAAAACTAAGAACTCGATCCAAAATCTAATTAAATATCCTTGTAGGGCTTTCAAAATGCTACAACTTACTTCTTATAATTCATAGCTAACACTTTTAGTTTTTGCATTAGAAACTTTAAAAATGCAAATTTTTTAATTATCTTTAACTTGACAAGACGATTGCTTGAAAACTATAAGAACTTTATAAAAACAAATTACTGATCCAGAAACTATATTTTGGACTATATAGTTTTGTCTCTTACTATTTGTCTATATCTTTTATAGTTTAGAAGATATTTTGAGGGACAGTAATGTGAAACAAAAACTTGCTTAAAACTTTTAAATTAAAAAAAAAAAAATATCACAATTATTTTGTATATTCATAACTGAAAATATTTTTAACAAAACAATTATAAATTGATTATTTTTTTTTATCAATTAGGTTTGGATATGTCAGCATCCAAAATGTTTACATTTTTTGTAACACTCCGATTTCAAAAGGATATCCTGACCATAGGCACTATTCATATCATAAATCTTCAATTCATGATTTACGAATTTAATCCTACAATGCACAAAGTGAAAAAGCTATACTTTTATAAGGAAAATATGTTCGATATTTAGTGAACATTATTAAGAACACTTAACCTAACAAAATATGTCATTATACTTTCAATGTAAAAGAATTAAGCACAATATGCCATCTATACTTACTTTTTACTTCTAATTTCCCACTAGCTTGAGCATCACCAAGTTTGTTACTTGCTGAGCATGTATACATTCCTTGATCAGTAACCAGAGCATTTGAAATCTGAAGATCGCCATTGTCTAAAACCTGTAATAATATGTATTTATTAGCAAAACATATAAAAAATTAAAACAACAATGTAATAGATATTTGCAAAAGCTAATTAAATATTTATAACATAAAATCCTAATTATCCCGTCAACTTTAGGGGGAAAAAACCTGTAGATTTTAATGAAATTATTTTTCAACGTAGTAAAAGTATGTAAAATATTTAAAGTAGTAGCGTTGATTTGAAAAAAAAAATAGGAAATCTTTTCCTAACTGCGGCTGTCAAAACATAATTTACTTTTTGTACCAGAATAAATAAAATGATTAAAATATACTATATTTTATTAATTTATTACTATTTCATTTAATTGTCTGATACATTATCAATTCAAACTATAAATTTTAATATAAACTTTAACATAATAAATACAAATTTCCAATTTGAAAACCCCATTTTTTTTTACACTAAGAAAAATGTGTTTAAATTCACAACACAGCACAGGAAAGTTAACTATATAAAAATATGATTTCCATAACAGTTAACTTTCCTATTTAGTTATTTATTAATAATTAATCATAATATGAAAATAAACCAACTAAGTCTGTTTAATATACAATAATTAGGTGATAGAGGAGGAAGACTAATCGACTATCATTCATTTAAGACTATCGTCAAAATGCGAGTACAATTACAGTAATTGGAAAAAACAATTTAGTTTAATAAAAATTTTACTCACACTGTAAAAATATGATTTCATTATTCTGATATGGATTTACTAGAAAATAAAAATTAATGCAAATGGATACTTTTGAATCCTCAGCAATGCAGGGAGCTTATATTACTCGCAATATAGCATTGCAAGAAATTCAATTAAATACTCATGTCCACTATGAAATTCAGTAGTTCTCATTACATTTCATGAAAAAATCATAAATGTTTGTACTACAGTGCGCAAAAGTATAAGGACAAGCGAAAACTCTCTAAATCTAGAAATATTTTAGACTGAAATGTATGCAAATTTCTTAAGTAAAAATATTGATAAAATTAAGTTCTTTTTTATGTAAATTAGTTAAATTTTCCAAAAATAAATATGTATAAATTTATTTTATAAATTTTAAACCCATATGATCTTGGGGAAAAGTATAAGGACAACTGTTTTTTCATCTAAAATTAAAGTAAAATTTGCATATTTGAAAGCAGAAAATGACCATTTCAAATATGACTGGGTTTCTAAACAAAATTCATACTTGCCTCATTTCTTCATGATTTTTGTACGATGCCAAAAGGAACTATCTGTCTGACCTTGAAAAGGGAAAATTCTTGCTTTTAAAGAATGTGGATCGAGTGGGCATGAAATTTCGAAAAAAATTAAAAGATCTAAAACTGTAGTTTATAACTATGAACCTGGAATGTATGGAATGAAAAAATGAACTGGAAGACCAGAAATTCTAATGCATCAACAGAAAAGAATGGTTGTAAGAAGAGCTTAGGAGAAAAAAAAAACTGCAAATGAAGTTAGAAGAAATTTGGACTTACCATGTTCCACATGAACAGTTCAAAATGTTTTGAATAAACATCTGAATATTTGGTATGGAAAGTTAATGTCACGTCCGCCTCTTAAAAAGGAGCATAAGGAACAAAGACAGGAATTTAAAAAAAAATACATTTTTCTCGGTCCAAAATGGATTGATGTAATCTTTTTGGATGAAAAGAAATTCAATCTTGATGGGCCAGATGATTTTCATTATTTTTGGTATAATCTGCGTAAAACCAGAAGTTTTTTTCAAATGTCAATACTGTGGGGGCACAGTAATGATTTGGGGTGCTTTTTCAGCAAACGGAACCACACCTATAGTCTTTATCAACTACAAAATGAACTCTGACAAATATGTTGATATGTTAGGCGAACATTTGTTACTTGAGGCCCCACTAATTACTTCAGGAGACTATATTTTCCAACAGGATAACGCTTTTATACATGTTTCTAAGAGTGCAAAACTTTAGTTTAAAGCTAATTCAGTAAATTTACTTGATTTGCCGGCGAGAAGTTCCGATCTCAATCCAATAGAAAATTTATGGGGCCTTCTAATCCGAGAAGTTTATAAAAATGGCACACAATATCAGTGTAAACAGGATCTTGTGTTAGCCATCAAATATGCTTGGAATTACATTTCCATAGACACTTTAAAAGAACTTTCAGCATCGATGACCTCCCGACTTATTCAAGTAATTGAAAAAAAAAAGGTTGTTTTCTTGATTACTAAGAGAAATGTTAAGTAATTTAAAACATGTCTTATTACTTTTTCTATATCTTCTTTAATGATAATCTTTATAAGGTCAACTTTTGTAAGGTTCATATTTGTTGTTTTATGTGTTGTAAATGTTATTATATAATTTCATATTAGAGGTTATAAATATCAAAAATTCATTTTGATAAAGTGAAAATAAAGTATATTTTCATTCAATTATATGTTGTCCTTATATTTTTTCGTGCACTGTATTATGAATACATGGAATGGGATGGCATTGAATAACCCCAAATACACCCATTATGTACAGCCCTTAAATTCTTATCATAACAGAATTCACTCAGGTGAATAAGCTGTTTGGGGTAATGAGAAAAAATCTCCTTTATAGTTTCCTCTTTATAAATCCTTAAATTTAGTGACTTCATTGTTTGAATTTAGTTGATCGGCAGTGGCTCTAGTCTGATGGAGCAGAAATGGTTTTGTGAAAATAACATCTTTCTTTGTAGATGGTTTCTTTTCTTTAGACATTTTCAAAACAATTCAAAATATTAAGATTACAACTGAGAGCCTTATCCAAAATCCAATTATATGTCCTTGTAAGGCTTTCAGAGGACTACAAATTACTCGCAAACTGTTCATAGCTAGCACTTTTAGTTTCTACTACGATTTCAGCTGGATACTCTGACTATAGTTTGCACGTCAAAATATCAAATAATTTTACTAACTTGCTTGGTGGCATATAAACTAAACTTATACAGCATTTCTGATGAGATTTAAGATTCAGATGAATCTATAAACTTGCCTAGTGACACATAAATATATATTTGAATTTTATACTTTCATTTCTTCTGAACCATTAAGCATATTTAGAATTCTCAGTCTCAATAAGTAAACACATTTAGAATTCAGAAGTTCACTTCATTTCCTAATTTCTTAAAAACAAAACATCATGCGCTTGTGTAAGACGTTTTATTTTTTATTTTTCATTGTTCCGGAATTAAAAACTCTGTAACAAAGAAACTATTGATTTTTTTTAAATTTTCGACATTTGATCAACAAACCTGAAACTTTTAGCTTCAGCTTAAAAAAAAAAAAAAAATGAAGATTGCAGTTTTAAAATTGAGGTGTCAGTTACACTTTTAACATGGGTGACCCTGTCACCATTTTTCAGAGATTTTTGGAATCTATCTACCATTTAGAAATCTGTGGGGGAAAAAAAACTATCAACTTTTTCAAAATTCTGTCTCCTCAGCCCTCTTTGAAAGACTTTTAACTCCTGTTTAAAGAAATTCGAGATCGTAGATCAGAAATTAAGGAAGGAGATACTTTTTTTAAAATGGGGTCAATTTTTTATGAGTTTTTATAATTTTTTTTTAACATATTTAAATATCTATTAAATTTTTTGAAAGTTTCCTGCAACTCAGCAGATTGAATGCTACATTTGAGAAAAAACCCTGAGGTGCTAGATAAGCCAATTATTACCTTCGGAATAAGCTGGACATATATACATACATACATACATACATACTTACAAACATGGGTTTCCACATGTTAATAATAAGATATTTACATTTTTTTTCCTGTGAAAAGTACCTTATATTGAAAATAAACATTATGTTGGAGAATCCATAGTAATCAACATCTCTGCTCACATGATATTTTAAATATTACAGCAGTCCCTCCCATTAGAAAACTTTTAACAGGTCAAAATATTAAACATCAAAATTATAACCACTATAGGTTTCGAAAACTAAGAACTTAAGCCAAAAGTAAATTATACATCCTCATACGGTTTTCAAAGATCTACAAACTATTTCTTATAGTTCATACCTAGCACTTTTAGTTTTTGAGATACAAGCATTACAAACTTGTTAAACAAAAAACTTTTAATGTTATTAAACTCGGCAAGGAGTCGTTGAAAACTATAAAAGCTTTGTAAAAACAAATTATTATGCTAGAAATTAGATTTTCTATTGAACATTTTTGTTGCTAGCTGTTTATAATTATCTTCTATAGTTTACAAGATATTTTAAGTCAATGTAAGCAAAGTGAAGCAAAAAACTTGCTAAAAATATTAAAATAACGAAGTTATTTTTATATACACATAAATGGCACCCTATTTTAAACAAAACAGGTTAGATTTGTTTACATTTTTATCTATTAGGTTCAGAAATATAAACATCCAAAGTGTTTACATTTTCTGCAATGCTCCGATTTCTGCCAGAGATATCCCCAATCTTTGATGTTATTCACATTAAAAAAAAATAATAATAATAAAAAAAAGCAATAACTAACAGCAACTACTAAAAACTGTAGACTTGGCAAATATGTAAATATATATTCATAAATGAATTTTCTGAACAATTAAAACAACTTTAGCATTTGAATCAGAAAAAGTTGGATACACTTCCGAATACTATAAACTAACAGATTGCTGACCACATGAAATCTACCAGTACTTGTTTCATGCGGATTGAAAATCACGGATGTACTTACAGAAAAGAGAAACAACTAAAGTTAAAAGAAACACACTTTTAACTATACCTGATAACGTCCTCCACTCAATTCTTGACCTTCCCTGGACCAACGAACCTCTGGTTTTGGTGCTCCAAATACACGGCAGACTAAGGTCACAACTGAAGTTACAACGGCCTTAGTGAAAGGAGCTGGTTCTTCTGTTATAGTAGGCGGTAAAGCCAACACATTCAAATAGAAATCTTTGAAGGCATATCCATGTACATTTGATGCATTGCACTGGTATACAGCTGTATCAGATTTTTCAAGCTCTTCAATTATTAAAACGTTTCCCTCTAACTTTCGACGGGGATTAGACTGTGCCTCTACAATGAAATAGAAGAAAAAAACTATAACTAGAAACATAAACAATAAGATAAATGTCATTTATGCAAGAAATTTAGCCATTTAGAAATTAATTGTAAGAAGTTTCACGCTAATATTAGTGAAGTAGTAGAAAATAAGTGTTTTTCACTTGAAAATTACAATATTGACTCTATCGACAAATTCAGCTGGGTAATAGACACAGCAGCAACCAAACATTTTTGTTATACCATAAATTTATTTTCAAAAATTAAAAAGTTAGAAGGGACACCAATGTCGTTGGTTGCTGGTGGTTACGAAAGCCCAATTGAAGATGCCAGTACAATAAAAATGTTGAGGATTGGACTGTGCCTCTACAATGAAATAGAAAAAAAAACCATAACTAGAAACAAACAATAAGATAAATACAATTCAAATTAGATGAAAATTTTGTTAAAAAAAAAAAAAGACAAGTATAATCCTAAATTAAATGAAAATAAGACACCAACAAGAAACTGTCATGCTCCCCCCAAACACACACACACTAATTAAATGTGGTAAGCAGAGAGGAATAGGGCAATTATTGCCCATAGAAAGAATTATAATATTAATTAATACACCCAGAACTAATGCAATGATGTACATATAATTTCTATATTATGATAGCGCATGCCAAGTACAACTAATAATATAAATGTGGGCTAAATGTAAATAAGGTCTGGCATTAATGCCACTAATTTTTTTAATAAAGTATTTTTAAAAGGAAATAGGACAAGATTTGGGAAAAATTATCTTACATAATAAAAGAAAATATCTGTGTCATTTGTACTGGGAAATCTAAGCATCCGACAGCAATGAAATTTGGTACAGAAGTACTTTGACCTGGAAAAATACAACTCTGCGAGATGTTTTTAAAAATTGGATTAGTGTTCTAGTGACAAAAAAATTATCACAGAGTTTCCATCTTGGCACCATAAGAAAAGTAGAAAAACATTCTTCCCAACCATATTTGAACTGAATTCACCAGGCAATTTCTTAATTTATAATTTTTATTTCTAAATACATCGAAATTTCATTTTTTAGGTTATCTGATACTTTATCATATCCTAGAAAGTATGATTAGCACAATTCTTATTTTTTCACATTCTAATATGAAAAATAATTTTTTTAATTACTATGTAATTTTATTTTTTATGATTTTTTTAAGTAAATGCATAAAAGCAACAAACGCATTTCCAGTGGGGACTGTGATTGTTTCCCTGTGGACTGCGTATGCCCAAACTCTCTACTAGAAATATAATCATTTCTTTCCTTTTTTTTCACTTTTCACATTTGCAGAATGCATGCGCGAAGAGAGTGAGTGCTTGACAGCAGTTTTGTTTGGGGGTTGGCGAAAATTGCCTGTGGTTGAAGAAGTGAGTCTGTAAATGTATTATTTAAGCATCACTTATTTAGGACCCATGCAATTCGTTCTAGTTCTTAATACATAAAAAAGTGTCTGTATAAGCCTATACACTCTTAAATAATTATATCTATTAAATTATTTTGGTACTTATGCAGTAATCACCATCACCCCCACAAATATTTGTAGTCATATAAAGAGATAGCCAGACAAATATGATGTATACACTTTCAGTATGTGGCATCACGCCTATGTAATGGCCAATTTCATTACTATGTAAACATTCTGGATTTATTACTTTGAAGGCGTGTTTAATTTAAACATGATGAGAATATGAGATCTTCCAAAAACTGAAGAAGACGCTATATCTTTTTTGCAAGACTATTATCAATTTAATTTTTCAAGTATATTATCAACTATTAACATGTGTAGTAATGACCATAATATGAAACTATAATTTGGAAAAAAAAATATTGAAAATGTAATGTTAAGTCCTGCAATGTAAAATTGGGTATTCACCAAGGAAAGTTTTATTGAAGGAGCAATAATACCACTGAAATCTGTCAATTAATTATTCTGCATTGAGATTCATATACTCTTAGTTTATATTTTAAAATCTAAAGGTCTGAAATGTCATCAAAAAATTTTCAAGTTTAAATCATTGAAAGAAAACAAAGTTAGGTTTCTCACATTTAAATAACCAAAAGGGGTTAGTAAATTACATAAGTACCATTATTTCTATATAATAGTAATATTTTTATACCTATTGTGAAATTTCCTTGTATACCCAACCATTGTTTATTGCAGCTATGCTTTAAGATTTAGATGTACTGCCTCATACACTTAATACAGAAAATTTATTTTAACCCCTCGGCTATAGATTTGATAAAAGAAAGAAATAATGGTATTTAGCAAGTTATAAACAGCAATCAATAATAAAATTTCAAAATGAGTTCTAACTTACACAATGAAATGTAACTTCGCTAAAATGTTAATCAATGTTACTGAAAATTATAAGTTTATTTTGCTCATTTTTACATTAAAGGCAACATGTAAAAAATTGGCCAATTTTTTTAAAGCTGCGCAAATATGCTACCAAAGGAGAAAATGAAAAGTGTCTGCACACATAAATATTATAATAAACTTTGCTGCAAATATTTAATGTATAATAATAAAATAATTAACAGACAATTTGCTAAATGAAATAATTTTTTGAGTAGTATAAGATTTAATGTGACAAAATGACACATTATGATTGGATATGTAGCAATAAAAGATTATATTATTATTTTGCTTGAATAGTTTCTGCAAAATTAGCTAAAATTTGAAAAGTATCTACATACATCTATATAATACATAACAGGCTTCGGGAAATCTGTAAAATCTAGCCCATCTTCGAGGACAGCTATTGAAATTTTTTACACGTCCTAAGAATTTTTTTTCACATTATATTCATTAACATATGTGCTTAAATACATCACACAACAATAAATTAGAACCAATTGCCTCACAATGAAGTGCGATAACTGCATATTCATACACCATCCCCACAGCGCTTAACCACTGCAATCAAACTCGCCGAAGCAGAGTCTCTAATGAAGGACCAATCCCGGGGTAATTCCGGTCTATGGGTGGGGGCAGAGGGGTAAGAGATATAATGAATCTCTCCTTTTTCTAATATTTGGTAACTTGAAGGAGTGGTAAATAAATAATCACATAAATCCTCTTGTCTCTAAGCAGTTTAAACCTCATTGACACTCTTAATTTCTAGGGAATGTGACTGAATCAAGATTAAAATCTTCTTGGACTGAATAGATGTTATCTTAACTTCAGTTGTCAGACAACTGGAACAAATGCCATGAATGAATTGTAAATGTATTAGTTTTAAAGTTGAAACAAAAGTGGGGAAGAAAATAAAACACTTCTGGCTGAAACTAGAAGAATCCATTCCAAAAATTCAAACTTGTTACGTACTCCTGTCAATTACAGCAAATGGAAATTTTATAGCTTGGGTTTTAAAGAGTTTAAAGGGAATAGCACTCTGCAAGGGTTTGTGCTTAGGTCTGGACTGAACTTGAGTTTTCTACTGTTTCGGACCGGGTTGAGTCTTTTTTTTTTAAACGTCCTTTACGACCGGGCAGAACATATTTATTTTGAAAAAAATTTCAACGGATTTAAATTGAATATATGAACTTATTCCGTTTATTTCAGCTATGTAAAGATAAATATTTAAATAAACAAACTTAATTCTCCATACAAAATTTTCACAAATTTGTTTTTTCACATATTTCAATACAAATCATTTCGGGCTTGTCGAGATGCTTTTATCTTCAGACCAAGTTCATTTTACATTTATAAATTTCTTCGGGTTTGACCTGGGTTTAAGCATTGGTATTATCGGTCGGTGAAAATCTCTGAAATTTCGACACATGTAGACATCGAAAAGGAGAACAGAACGTGTCACTTTGATCGTAAGCAAGGTATCACATTTTTGTTCGGTCATCGGATTCACTTGGTGGAGGATGAGGGGAGGAAAAATAACTAGCACCTGTGGTTACAATGCAGATCTGACAGCTCTCTTAGAAAGAAGGCATTAATAATGCACACTAGTTAAGTTTATAGGGGGGGGGGCGATTTGGAGGGACAACATTTCAATTTTCATTCATGGCACAGGAAAGAGCGGCTTTGGACATAATTTTACAATGACAACTTGTTATTTATTTATTTATATATATATTTTTTTACAGAATCTCTAATCTCAAGGGCACCCGAGAGGACGGCAACTTGGCCGTTCTCGACAAATTTTAACCCAGCGAGGACGGGAGATTTCTGGAAGTCTGATATATATTAAATTTGAAATGTACCTATATATATTCATAAAATATTTATAATAGAAATGAATTTAAAAACATTCACATGAACAAAATAAAATCAACATTTTAGTTACTTAGCAACTGCACAGATTATAAATAATAATAATAATAAATAACTTTATTGTACCACACAATACATACAATTTCTACTTATAAGTAAATGCATAACAGTGGGGCAAGGAACTCCAGAAAAGGGCACTTTAGATAGGTCTGATGAGTCCACAGCCCCCAACCAAACTAGCATTAACCCTTTCGTGACGAGTGGCACGCCCACGCGCCAGCTGCGAACTTGCATTCAAGGACGAATGGCACGCCCATGGGCCGGAGGAAATTTTACCCTAAAGGACGACTGGCACGTATTGGTGTTTCTACGTGGAACATTTTAATTTGAATGTATTTGTCTCCTAGATGGCGTTAAATGCCCGTGGAAGCAACTTAAATGAATTTTGTAGATGTTTGACCTTGGCACAAGGAGAATCCAATGAATTATTTCTCCATTTGGAGCGGTGAAACACATGGTTCTGTAAAGTAAACAGAGCACTTCTCGTAGCATCAACAATTTTATAATTGAGTTCCGGGTCTCGTTCTGATTTTGTCTTTTATTGATTTCGTTGTTGAATTAGAGGAATATAAGAGAGTTTTTTTTTTTTGAGTGGGTGGGGGAGGGGGGGGGGTAAAGGAATGTGCGGCAATGAAATGATTAGGTTATTTATGTTCTCATGGAAAGGAAGGCTGGGATTTCGTTAATATATCCCATCGAAAAGGTCTAGATATGGAATAAAAATATATAAATCGTCAGAATCGGAATGAGGCCATAAATGGAATTTCCTTGTGTATACTGGAAAGGACACGGGATTATCAAGCTCTGATGGTGGGTATGGAGAACGCATTGTGAAAACATTTCTAAGTGAACTTTTAGGAAAAGGATATACTTTGTATTTGGATAAATTTTTTACCTCTCCTGTACTTGCAAAGTATTTGTTGTCTAAGAATACGCATGTATGTGGTACAGTTTTAAAAAATCGGAAGGACATGCCAAAGAATTATCCATCTGTACCTAAAACATATATACACTAAAATTTTTAATATTTTAATAAAAGAAAATTTGTATAAAAAATATACATCAAATAGAAAATAAGTATTTCCTTTCTTCCTGAAAAAAGTAGAATGCTGTGTTGAACGAGTGATTTTTAGTGAATTTTTTTCGAGAGTTAGGCTTAGCGCAAAAAAATAGCAGTCTTTTGGGCACATTTCGGAAACGAAGCGCTTCGTCCTTTGGGCCACGGTAGTTTCGGAATGCCGCCGTCCCGAAAGGGTTAAAACAATGGTCAGTGGCAGAACAAAAGCCATAACAAAATAAACAAAAAGCAACTAGCAGGAATACAAGTAGCAAAATATAGATCAGCAAATTGGTCAGACCTGTAACAGAAACATCTTTAAGTACTTTTTAAAACCATTTTCATAGTTCAGTGATTTTAAGAAAAGTGAAAAAGAATTCCATAATCTTGGGCCGCCGGTAGAATTGATATTTAGGTATAAGTTGTTTGTACGAGAAAAAGGGGTAACAGTTGATTCTTATTTCGAGTACTATAAGTCTGATCGTGAAAATTAGCGAAAAAGATACTGCAATGCTGATATGATGAACATGCTGAAACATAAACAAAGCTAAACGATACTAAAATATCTTAGTGGTGGGCAAAATTTTGCAGTGAGAACAAATATGGTGATAAATATTCAAATCAAAAGAATCTTTAAGAAGGGATGTATACTTATTTTGTAGAATGCGAAGCCTGTTTATATTTCTGGTAGTAGTGTTTTTCCAAATAGGATTACAATAAAACAGATGGGAAAAATTTAAACTGTAATAGAGCATAATTAAAACAGTTTTAGGTAAAAAAGATAATTTAGTTCTAACTAATCCAATGTTTTTCCTTACTTTATTACAAATATGGTAAACTTGTTTATCCCATTTTAAGTCATTCTGTAAAATCACGCCCAAGAACTTAAATGTCAGAAAAAAATGGAATACGGGAGTCATTTATATAAATATAATTTATATCATAAGCAGATTCTTTCCTATCAAAAAGAACACACTTAGTTTTTTCAGTATTTAAGTTTAAGAAATTTGATCAAATCAGTCTATAAAGTTATGGATTTGAGAATTAACTTAATTGACAAGAGTCTGAATGTTTTCAGCAACAAAAAATAAGCTTGTACCATCAGCAAAAACTATTTTTGAAGCAAAAAAAGGAACATAGAAGATATCATTTATGTAAATTAAAAACAGAATCGGACCCAAGATTAGGCCTTAAAGGACACAAGTGAGGATAGTTTCATAACTAGAGCGTACGTTTTGTAACTGGACGAATTGTTCACGAACAGTTAAGTAATTTTTCAATAAAATATTAATAATACCTCTAATACCAATGCAGTCAAGTTTTGAGGCAACATTGATTAAAATGCAAATTTCATATTAGATACAAAATGTTCAGAAAAGTTGGTGGCAAATGGTTATCTACTTCAACAAAGGAAATTTGATAAGTATATGCAATTATGGAAAAATATACATGAACTAAGAACAATTTCCTTACTTTCTAAGGGTTCTCCATTGAGTAGCCACTGAAGCTTAGGTTCTGGAAATGCCCGTGCATCACATGCAAATCTCACATATTCACCCTCAGCAGCAATTTTGTTGTCAGGAGATGTGATCCAATATGGTATAGCTAGAGTTAAATAAACAAAATAAAAATACCAAGCACATTAAATTATACAAATCTTTAAACTAAAACAACTTTTACTAAAACCAACTCTCAATACTAAATACACTATAGGAGGAGGAATACACTTTTGCATTAAGTTTTAGCTTATCAAATTCTATATTGTTGAGAATGCGTAACATTCTTGAACATTCCAGAAGGTGCTAAATGTTGCAAAATTGGCAATAAATCGCCGAATCTGACAACACTTCTTCGAACTGGAGAAATTATGGAAACCCTTGACTCACGTGATGCTTAAGTCATACTCACGTCATGGACTGTCTGATTTTCGAGGTGTAATGAAAGAAAAAGCACCAGTGAGAGAATATTACGCATTCACAACAAACATTTCTGCAATAAAACCATTATTTAAAAAAAAATATTTTAGTAATAAGATAAAAATTACACCTTTCAAGGACTTGAACAAAATTAGCTTTAAGTACAGTTATTCAATTCCAGATAGTACATAATTTCTGGAAGAGATGCAGCATCTAAAAATTTAATAGTTCATTTTGCACCGAATGAAATATTCATGGCAATGTGCACACAAAATTTTTATTTTTCCGGCAATTTTAAATAATTTCTTGCAAAATCACTATAACACTGATCGTTTATTATGTTTCAAAGTATTGCTGACCAAAAATCAAACTAAATCAACTTTGGTGCCTTAATGGGAGCATAAAGGATAATGGCTAATATTGTTTAACATAGTGTTTAACATAGTGACTGCTATCAATGGTCGATAGCTATTACAATGCTACATGAATTGCATGCATCCGCACACAGTGGGTGTTGTTGTTGTTGAGACCCAGACCGTCCGACCTACCAGAAAGGTGTAAGGTAACTGTATGGACGGCCGGGAAGTGCCACCCAATTTAGACCGGAACCCAGTGGGGGAGGCATCCACAGGGACCGTACCCTCCTTCCCCTACCACCAACCTCTCGGAAGGACTTACGGACCCACATGTTTAACGTGATTGTACTCCGCATGAACACGGCGGCATTTGTGGTAGCGTGCAAATCTAGCGCGCAAACCACAGGGATACCGCACCCGAGATGGCCAACAGCACGCGGTGTTCCGAGGTGGTCACCCACCAAGTACTAACCGCGCCCGATGCTGCTTGACTTCGGTGATCTAACGAGAACCGGTGTTTTCAGCACGGTACGGCCGTTGGCCCTGCACACAGTGGGTGTATCGTAATTGAATAAAGTGGAGTCATTACTATTGCATGTACCATACGTCGATTGCATGCTCCTCTGAAGGGGCGGGTTTGCAGTTGACAGCTATTATAACAATACGCAAATTGCATGCGCATGACATCAGGTATATAGTTATTATATGTATCCTACATATAATAACTATATACCTGATGTCATAGGTAAGATTGCATAGGTGTAGCAGTCAGGAACATGGTCAACAGCTACTGAATGAAATGCAGTAGGTGTATAGTTAGCCGTAACTTACCTATGTAGCTGG
This sequence comes from Amaurobius ferox, assembly GCA_951213105.1. Classification (NCBI taxonomy): domain Eukaryota; kingdom Metazoa; phylum Arthropoda; class Arachnida; order Araneae; family Amaurobiidae; genus Amaurobius; species Amaurobius ferox. The sequence goes on from OX578136.1 coordinate 12,717,608, forward strand.
CAAGTGTTTCAAAAGCTAGTCATGCTAAGATGTTTTATCAAAATTGACTCGGCTGGTCACCAAAGGCTGCTAGTAAATAATAAAAAATAAATACTCCCATATCTCATCATAGCCAGCAAAGATTGAAGCTACTGCAATGTGCTAACATAAACATGACAAACAACTTTTTCTTTCCATTCTTATTACATCTCTATTCTGTGTTTCCAAATGACTCAACATAAATGACTCTTTTTGTAAATGGTTTAAAGAACCCTAGTCCCCTGAAAGCTATATTTTTAAATATTAATTTTAGAGCAAAAATGCTTACACAATTCAAATTTTCGGAACTTTTTACCCCAAATTACACTAAATATGGAATAATTTAACAAAATTAAGTTGAAGAAAAATAAAAATAGTGTTTATGGAATGCATTTATTTAACAATCTTTCCCTTTAATTTATTACTATTAATTTTTTATGGGGAAAGAAGTGGTGCAGAGAATATTTATTTTCTTTTCCTTAACAATAGATTCTTGGCTTAGTGCATGCTGTGGCAGAAAACTTGTGGTAATGAAGGCAAATATTTTTTTTTAAATATATGTGCTCCTGTATTTTTATCTAAGGTCCTATCAAAACGGCTTATGGAAACTCTGTGTAATTAAACATTTTAATCCATCATTCTGGTATTTTATTGTTTTCTGGCACCAAATACAATAACATTCACCAAGTATGTCAGGCTATTTACAACATAATTCGATTTTATGATGACTTTTATCCAATTTCATGAGTCAGTTTAAATGAATTTTATAGATAATATCTTTTCCTGAGATATGTAATCCACTAACATCATCTTTACGAATAGACTTCATCATTAATGCACTTTCAAATAAATCACCAGAGCCTGTTCATCAATGAAGCGCATTAGTTACAATAACTCCGAAATACATGCTCAACACATTGCCATAATCACAAAAATTCTTTTACTTTGTCTTAAGCAAAACCCAAAATTTGATTTTTGCTAGCTTTTAAAGATATTTCTGCCTTTATGTGATTTTTTTTTTTTTTTTAAATTAGCAGCAGAAATGAAACAATTTTTTTGCACTTTTATTTCTGAACTACAGAAGTTCAAAGTTTCAGATATTTTGGACCACAATCACCTTTGATTCGATTGCTGGACAGAATGATGTGGGAGCGGTTTCCTCTTTGAGTAAATTGACATGTAACAGTGACAATTTTTGCAAACAGTAAAATAACTTTTCTAAACAGCAAAAGTGACTTTTTAACAATAAAATGACTTTGTTTAAGAGTGAAGCAACATGAGCATATGTATATTTTTTTAGCATTGTTTAAATAAGATTAACTTTTCTATTTTTACAAGTGTGATTTCATTATAGTAATTATGTCACAGTGGCCTATCTTCAGAAAATTAATGTATATGAAATACCATCATACCTGCCAACATTAGAGAATACGAGGGTCACACTGAAATTTTTGAGACAGGGGCAGATGATATGCACTAGAAAAAAATTATTGGTCAGATATTTAAATTTGAACTCTTTTATGTCCACAGACGATAATTTGTGGCAACAGTTACAATTTAGCTATCGCAGAATAAATTTTGAAAAGAAAGAAAATGCAGTTGATGTGAGAACATTATTGAGCTATGATTTTCTATGATTTTAAAATGGGCCTAAATCAAGAAAAATGTCTTCAACATCAACAATTAGCATATGGAAATGATGCTCCATCTCTCTCGTGCCACTGTATTCAGATGATTTACAGAGTTTAGAAGAGGTCAAAATTCTCTCCTGGATGAAGAATACACAGGAAAACCTTTGTCAGCTATAGTCCCAGAAAATGTGTCGGCCATTCGAAAAATGTTAATCGATGATAATCACTGTACCTACCAAATGATACAGAAGAAACTTAACATTGAATCCGCAGCTATACATAAAATCATTCATGAAGAACTGCATATGAAAAAATTAGTTTGTCGTTGGATCCCTCATAATTTAATAGAACACCAAAAAGCGGAGCGTGCCAGAATCAGTAAAGAAACCTTAAAATTACTTAATGATGGTGGACACAGCATTATTTCTAAAATCATAATTACCAAGACCAAGACATTGAATTGCGAGGCATCTGTCTCTAGGAGACTCATCCCCACATCGTATATAGCATGTCAGACCATGAGGTGTGAGTTCTATAGCAATATGGTCAGCAAGGCACTCCACTATCCAGTGGGCGTGAAATTTGAAATAGCTTGGAGTTTGAAGTTGGTCAGGTTATTTGAAGTCTTGGCAATGGTTGATGCCTGCTCAGCTGGAAAGAAAGGGTGGGAGGGCAAGAAAATCACAAGAGCGAGCCACATTAAAAATTTCAGGAAGCGCTGAAGTTTATTTCAGCAGAAAAACCAGGGTCGGAGATTTCAATTTAAGCAGTAAGAATTTACAGTTAACACTTTAAACCATTTTCTTGATGTTCCAACACGTCAAGAAAGTAAAGTATGGGTCTTTGAAGATGACCCCAAACCAACAATGGTAAAAAGACAAAGAGCAATGAAAAAAGTAATGTATGCCATGTTCTTCAGAAGTACAGGTCAGGTCAAAGCCATAAAAGTTAGGGGGACAAAAGACAATTACACCTAACTGGTACACTACTAAGTGTCTTCCAGAAATTCTTCAGGAAGTGAATGTTAGGGGACTCATGCTTCACCATGACAATGCATCTTCTAATTCAGCAAGAATGACAGTCGAATTTCCTGAAAACAAAAAAGCATCAAAGTGATAGAACATCCACCCTATTCTCCTGATCTTGCTATGTGTGATTTTTGGCTATTTTATAATCTAAAAAAAATTTACATGGGCGTCGCTTTCGTTCCAAAGATGAGATTGATGAGGCTATAAATACATATTTTTCATCGATCCCAAGAAATGGATAGCTTGAAGCATTTAATCTTTGGAAAATTCTACAAAAGTGCATAGATGCTGGAGGGGAGTACTTTGAACACTCCTAAGAGTTGGTAAGTTTAACGTGTTCCACTTAGCCATATCTCAAATATTTCAGTGTGACCCTTGTAAAAATCCAGTAGATAGTGCTGTGAGCATTTTTTAAGGCACTCTGCAGGTCAGCCTATAACCTGTTTGGTAAATGAGTATAAGAATTTGTGATGGGATGTTAGCGACTTTTCAAAATGCAAATATTAAATTGCATTTAATAGTCAATTCAACACAATTTCTCAGAGGAGTATGGATCTTGAACAAAACTTTAAATAAAGAAAAACATGCAAATCCTTGTGAATAAAGAATAATGTTTAAAGTCACTTAACAAACTACTTAAATGATTCAATAAGTTATCTGCATACCATTAACAGTTATATCCATAGCATGGGTAATAGGAGTACCAACTCCATTGCTACCGACACATTCATAGGTTCCAGCATCATCAAAATCAACGTTACGTATCTGCAGTGTTTTACCATAATTTGTATAAGTAAATTTGCTGGAGTACATCTCTGCACCTCTCTTGTTCCACTTTATTTCTGGCAAAGGCCTATTTCAAATACAAATTGATAATGTTTAGATTACAATTTATATTTTTTTTATTGCATCAGCAATTTGGTGAAACAGTTTGTGACTCATAACTTCCAGTTACAGTCAGGGTTGGGTTTCTACATATAAATAAACTACAAATGTATAATATGTATTAAATACAGAGAATATTATTACAAATATGTGACATGTTACACTGTGCTTTGTCCATATGTATGTGAGTAGGGTCATAATTAACTGATGAATGAACACCTTTACCACAATAAAATTTTGTGTAAATATACTTTGTGAAATACTAGAACTAGAGAGAACTTTTAGTAATTCTAAAAGTTAGAACTTTAATTGGTTGAATTTTAAGATTTTCATAGCATTATTTGCTATGGAAAACAATGATAATTCCTGAAACAATGATGGTAGTAGCTTACATAATTAAAAAAAATGTTTATGTTTGTGTGGTCTGTAGTGGAAAATTTAAGTGTCCTATGGGCATGAAATTTAGTACACAAGGTACTTCAGGATCCAGGAAGGTGTACTTAGGCAATATATTTTTTTTATTCGAATTAGTTTATTAGTTATTTTATGTTTTAGCACAATTTTGAGCGATACACACACAAATTAGTTCTTTAGTGACAGGAAATATCTTAGAATTTTCATCTTGAAGCCATCAGAAAGATCAAAGAATGTTCTTTCCAGTGATGTTTGAACAGCGTTAGTAGGTCAATTCCTTCATACTTATTTATTTATTTAAAAATACATTGAAATTTTCATTTTTTAGGTTACGTTATATTTCTTTCGTTGCATACAAAAAAAAAAAAAAAGAAAAAAAAAAAAAAAAAAAATTAGTATAATTCTACAGTTTAGCGAACTGCAGAGTGTATATCTTCACATTCTAACAAAAAAACAAAAAACAAAATTCTTGATTTTATAAGTAATTTATTTTTCTGTTATTTTTTTAAGCGAGTGAACCTGTAAGATTTTTGATGTTCCAAAATGAAGTTCCGTGCATTTTTTGACCTGCCGATTGTGTATGCCCACTCAATGCTCAGATTTAAGCCATGCCTAAAGGAGGTGGAATACTTTGGAGGATCATTTACTTTATTTTCTTTTCAGCTTTCAACATTTGTCGAGAAGTGCTCTTTGTGCAAATGATTTCACATTCTGAGCTGATTCGGATTGAAACAGATTTGACAATTTGGAAACTAAGTGATATTATTTAAGACACAAGCACTTATTTAGGATCTGGGCAATTTGTTCTAGTCAAGTGGAAGAAAATTAATAATTTGAAAAACTGAGAATGTTAAGTTATAAAAACAATTGTTATTAACATTGATAAACCAAATGCATTCTATTTATCAGTGTCACTGAGTTGTTGACAACTTAAAAAACAGACACTATAAAAAAAATTATTAAATATATTCAAAGAATATTTTAAGTACTAAATCTAAAAATTATAAATTAATAATGTTATATTCTATTTAAAACTGAAACTATGCTAACATTTTTAAATATTATATATCCTTTAAAGTCTTGATATGTGCTCATAAAATAAACCATTTATTATTTCCATATTTAAAGTACGCTCAAATTTCTTTTATTCTCTATGGTCATGTTAGAATGGCTATTATCCAGTACCCTCAAAGCAAGGTCTCAATGTAGACAATGCTTTTATTTGCCCATATATCCTCAACTGAGAAAAGTGAGGTCCCATTTTATTTGGAACTCCTGAACTTGACAATAAATAACAATTTTTATTTTATGATTTGGAAATTTTTGTAATTAATTTAAAATTTATTATATTTTTTTTTCGAATGTTTCAGGATCTTGTTCAGATCATCCCTTTACTTTTTAAATGTTAATTTCTAGGCCAAAAATTTGCTTCATAAATTGCAGGACATACATACATGATATGACAGGTTTTAATAGTATACAGTGTACGAATATATGTAGCAGTGCTATAGTTTCAAAAAGTAAAAAAAATATCATTTTTTTTTTCAAGACATTTATGGAACTATGAACAAAACATTAAAATTTTAAAAAAAGGCTTAAAAGACAAAAATAAATAAAAATTTGAATTTTTATTTGAAAAAGGCTAAAAATTCAACTGAAAAAATTACATTACAAAAAATATGTAAACACTGAAAAAAATAGCAAAATTCTAAAATATGAAAAAATTAGAAAATGTTTTTTAAAAATGGAAAAAAAATTAAATTAGCCTAAATATTTTTTTTAAATGTGGCAATAAATTTATCCCAAAATGAAAATGTCTATTTTATATTTATTTGTAGATATTTGTAGAACTCACTATTTTGGCTCAGTATCTGCAAATATTATAGATATTTTTTACATTTATTTAAAACTTAATAAGATATTTAAAACTAACAATATTTAAAACTTACGTGCCACCAAATATACAACTCAACTCCAGTTTCTGCCCCTTCAAGGCAACAATATTTGGTGGTGATACATATTGCTTAGTTGGTCGATAACTTTTTTGACCTGAACCTTGAATGAAAATTTAAAAATAATTGCTGTTAGTATTCAGAAAATAAATAAATAAATAAATAAATAAACAATATAAAAATAAATTTACCTCCAGTTGGATCTACTTTTAAGATGATTTTGTTTCCGAATTTGTATTCATTTCGAGACTTTGATGTTGCACTGCAGGCATACATAGCTTCATCAAGATCATCATCAACAGTAACATTGGAAAAATGCAAATCTCCTTCAGGATCTACAGTGATGCGAGAACTATTGATTGTCCGTAATGAGCCTGTAAATGACTGAATCATCCAATATATGGTAGGTCTCGGATACCCAGTTGGTGGATCACAATTTAAGGACAAAGGATCACCCTCACTCACAACTTTTTCTTTAGCCTCCACATCCAAAAAGGAACTGAGCTCTAAAAAATAAACCATAAATTAATAATTAACTATTATAATTTTAAAAATATTACATTTATATAATGATAAATTTAGCAATATTATTTGATTTATAATATTTATATCTTGAATCTTTATATTAACACAAAAACTATATATATTATGTTGTGACACGTCACAACACATTATTATTTTTACTATTTCAAATTAACATTTTTTTTATAATTCATTAAATATTTTTATTTTACTTTAAATTTATTATTCAAAATTATCTTATTTAAAATTGCTTTTATTTTTTTATATTCATTAATAGGCCAATTGTCTCTTTTCCTAAATTAAATTATAGCATACTGCTATTCATCCATGTTTTCATTCGTACGGTGTACGCCTCTTTTAAATATGGCTGGATACCAGCATCCCTTTTCAACATTTGGTAATATCTAGGTTCAGGTGAGATACGGAATTTGTTTCTTCTGGCACTCACTTTTAACCTTCCTGGTTTAGCGAGAGTTTGTTTTTTTCGGCATGGCAACTGTGTGTGGCTTCAGCCAATCACAGCGTGCCACGTTAGGCGGGAAGTTTCCCTTGTGTGAGAGAGCATGGGATTCACTCTCCTAAAAAATTGTGAAGCTTAGAGGTGGTGTTTATGGACAGGGAAGCCCTGGGTCCCTTGTCCAAACATTTTTTTGAATTATTCGAATTGGCAAAAGAAAGAAAAATATATATACTCTATTTTCTGATGATGAATGGTCCTGTCACAGTGTTGTAAGGTAATATAGCTAAAGTGATGAATGTTGTACATGTGGAATTGACATTGTTTCCCTTCTTATACCTATAAGTGAAGATGTGTAACATTAGATTAAAATATGTGATTTTACTATGTGGTCATTAAATATATATATTTCTTTTATGATCAATAAGTGAAGATGTGCAACATTAATTTTTAAATATTGTGATTCCACTATGCAGTCATTAAATATCCATTCGTTTATGGTGAATAAATGAAGATATGCAACATTAGATTAAGATATGTGATTTACTATGTAGTCATTAAATATATATTTCTTTTATGGTGAATAAATGAAGATGTGCAACATTAATTTAAATATTGTGATTCCACTATGCAGTCAAAAAAAATATCAATTCTTTTTATAGTGAATAAATGAAGATATACAATAGTAGATTAAAATATGTGATTTACTATGCAGTCATTAAATATATATATTTCATGTATGATGAATAGGTGAAGATGTGCAACATTGATTTAAAATTTGTGATTGCATAATTCAGTCATTAACTATACCCATTTTCACTGATGAAATTAATAAAGAACATTTTTGTTATCCTTCATCTGAGAGAGTGATCCTTGAACAATCTATTACATTATTTCCTCATAAGTTATATTTTGCCTTTATTTTTTTCATTGAATTATAGACACAGTTCCAGGTATGTACAAAGTGAACTTTATCATGTATATAAACTCATCTTTTTTTATTGTGCATTTATATTATTTAAGGCGCTCACATGCAAGTATGGATTTTAAAATTTAAAATACACAACGTAATGTTTATCTTATATTCTAAATTCTATTCCCTACTTATACGGTTCCATTCTCATTAAAATTAACTATTATTTAAATAATTCCCCTTTTAATTGTATGTGAGCGACCAACCCAGTAATCAGAATGGAGTGATATGACTGCTTAATTGATCTCGTTATCATTAATTAGGTCATCGAGCAGTTATGTCACAACATATTGCTATTGCACTGCAAGAGTAACTCATACTCAAGTCAGATATGACCTACATACTATATTCATGCCAGGACACAAGAGCATCAAACTTTTTAAAAGAATCTTACAGAAAATATATTAGAGAACATAGACCTGAAAATTCGAATTATTGCTTAGTAGCAAGCAGACAGTTTTAATTTAGTGGCGACTCTATCATGGATTTTTTGTAAAATCAAAAAGTATATGGTTATATACAGAGTGTCCAGTGCTATCTGTGCCCAGTAGCTATTTCCTCAACCGTTAGCCACAGAGATACACTTCCAATTGCAAAAATGTTTTAAATTTTAAAATCTATTATCTTAGAAACAGTTTAAATCAATAAATGCATTTCTGAAAGAAATATGAAATATCAATTTTTATACAGTCCCCCGGTCCTACCAATTATATTTAGGAAAATCATCCTCATACAATTTTGTGAAAAAAAAAAAAATCATCCTTTTATGACCAAAATTGTCTGACTTATAGCTGTTTAAAATTGGAGCACTTTTTGTGCTGAGAAATGGTCAATACGGTCCCTGATTGGTTGGTTGCCTGAAACGGGACATTTTTATGCATGGAAAAGTGACTTAAGTCATAAAGTTTAACCCTTTCCAGATGGTTAACGCGCCTGCTCGTCGACTGCGAACTTGCATTCAAAGACAGCTGTCACGCATTCGCGTCGGAGAAAACTTTACCCTAAAAGACGGCAATCACGGATGCACGTTTTCATATGGAACGTTTTTATTTGTCTACTAGATGGCGTTAAATGCCCATTCGAACAACTCTAATGTATTTTGCAGATACTTAACCTTGGCATAGGAAGGATCCAATTAATCACTTCTCCATTTGGAATGGTGAAACATGGTTTTGTAATATAAACAAATAGAGCACATCTCGTAGCATCAGCTATTTTATAGCAAGCAGACAGTTTTAATTTAGTGGACACTCTATCATGGATTTTTTGTAAAATCAAAAAGTATATGGTTACATACAGGGTGTCCAGTGCTATCTGTGCCTAATGGCTATTTCCTCAACAGTTATCCACAGAGATACACTTTCAATTGCAAAAATGTTTTAAATTTTAAAATCTAATATCTTAGAAACAATTTAAATCAATAAATGCATTTCTGAAAGAAATATGAAATATCAATTTTTATACAGTTTCCCGGTCCTACCAATTATATTTAGGAAAATCATCAAAAAAAAAAAATCATCCTTTTACGACCAAAATTGACTGACTTATAGCTGTTTAAAATTGGAGTACTTTTTGTGCTGAGAAATGGTCAATAAGGTCCCTGATTGGTTGGTTGCATGAAACGGGACATTTTTATGCGTGGAAAAGCGACTTAAGTCATAAAGGTTACCCCTTTTCAGATGGATGACGCGCTAGCCCGTCGACTACGAACTTGCATTCAAGGACGGCCGTCACGCGTTCGCGTCAGAGAAAACTTTACCCTAAAAGACACGGATGTGCAGATAAGGCGGTCAGATGCAATTACGGATGCAAAGACACGGATGCAATCACAGATGCGCGTTTTCATATGGAACATTTTTATTTGTCTACTAGATGCGTTGAATGCCCATTCGAACAACTCCAATGTATTTTGCAGATACTTGACCTTGGCATAGGAAGGATCCAATTAATCACTTCTCCATTTGGAGTGGTGAAACATGGTTTTGTAATATAAATAAATAGAGCACTTCTCGTAGCATCAGCTATTTTATAATTGAGTTCCGATTTTCATTTTGATTTTAGCTTAATGATTTCGTTGGTGAATCATAGGAATATACGAGAGTATTTTTTTTAAGTTTGGGTTTTAGATGAATGTGTGGCCGTGAAATTATTCGTTTATTTCGGATAAAAGAATGGAAGCAACTAACAAGTATTTTGTATTGAGATTTGTATGAAAAATATACATCAAAGAGAAAATAAATATTTCTTTTATTCCTGAAAAAAGTAGATTTCTGTGTTAAATAGGTGATTTTTCCTGAAAAAAGTGGATTTCTGTGTTAAATAGGCGATTTTTAGAGAATTTTTTTTTTAGAGTTAGGCTTAGCATAAAAAATTAACTGTCCTGTGGGAATAGTTCGGAAGCGAAGCGCTCCGCCCTTTGGGCCATGGCAGTTCCGGAATGCCACCATCCGGAAAGGGTTAATGCTTCATAACTCGATGAATTTAGTAAAAGGAAGATTTTTATTTTTATTTTGCATGAAACTGTATGAGGATGATTTTCCTAAATATAATTGGTAGGACTGGGGGACTGTATAAAAATTTATATTTCGTACTTCTTTCAGAACTGTATTTATTGATTTAAACTCTTTCTAAGATAATAGATTTTAAATTTAAAACATTTTTGCAATTGGAAGTATATCTCTGTGACTAATGGTTGAGGAAATAGCCATTGGGCACCGATAGCACTGGACACCCTGTATATCTATATTGTATATATATACGTTGTGACACGTCACAACACGTTATATTATTTTTACTATTTAAAATTAACATTTTTTTTTATAATTCATTAAATATTTTTTATTTTACTTTAAATTTATTATTCAAAATTATTCTATTCAAAATTGCTTTTATTTTATATAATCATTAATAGGCCAATTGTCTCTTTTCATAAATTAAATTATAACACGCTGCTGTATTCATATTTTCATGTACGGTCTACGCCCTCTTTCAAAACTGCGGCAAAACGACATCCTTTTTTTTTCGATGATTGGCAAAGGAACCTCCTCGGTTCAGCGAGAATTTAGTTTTTTTGGTATGGCAACATCTGGTTAGCTCGGGAGAAATTTGGCTGACTCGTTCTTCTCTTGAAAATTCGTGACAGTTGAAGGTGGTGTGCAAGAAAGGGGGTCCCTTTGGGACCTTCTTTTCGCCATTTTTTTATATTGAATATGTTCTTGTAATGTGATTAAATATGTTCAGTGTGCAAAAAGGGAAAGAATTCATTTTATGTTTGTGTGGATTTGTGCATTTTTCTATGTAAAAAATGATGGAGAGTGAAAATGTTCGTCTTGACAATTTCTTTTATATTTTCAAGTATCATCCTCCTGCATTATACAATTGGTATAGATTGAAATTTCACATCTTGATTCATCATAGAGATTAATAATTTGTGATTCTTTGTTTCATATCAATTTTTTTCTTATGATACTAAAACAAGGTGTGTAAAGCCTAATTTTAAGAAAGGCAGTGATTTTAATTGAGATGATTTTTACAAACAGTTTGTCACATATTTATTGTGACTGATAAGAGTTCTAGAAGAAAACTAAATTTCAATGAATTTCAAATAGAGTGATTGTTTTGTGAAGGCAATTGTTCAATTATAGTGATTTCCTTCTAGAAAATGTGTTCAATAATTGAGCATCTTATGCACATGAATGAATCCTATACTCTGCACATGATTGTGATCTGCTAGCAATAAAAACTGATTTTTCTTGTTCAAATTGATGATCTTCATACATTCAGAAACATAAGAAAATAAAATAAAGAACATTTCTTTTATTCAATTCATTTTATTAATTCTTTTGTCTCTTTTGAATTTTAGATTAAGTTCCAGGTAAGGATTCTTGAATCAACTCAATGTGTATTAGATATTAAGTAATGTTTTTGTAAAAGTTATTTTAGGCGCTTACATACAAATGGTTTAATATTTTAAAACACAATGCAATTATTATTGATATTCTAAATTCTATTTCCCATTATACGATCCCCTTCAATTAAGTAACTAACCTTAAATTAATTAATTTCCCTTTTTAATTGTATGTGAGTGTCCGTCCCAATCAGGTGTTGAGATGTGATTGTTCAATTGATTTTATCATTTGTTAAAAGTCCCTTGAATGATTTTATCACAACAATATATATATATATATATACATATATATATATATATATATATATAAAATAGATATACAGGGATAATAGATATCCTCCCAAATTCGTTATTAAAATTATCAACTCAGTGTATCAGCTTCCACTCGATAACATCCTAGAAAACTTTCCCAATTATAGTGGTTAACATAATAAAAAAAAATAAAAAAAAATATATAAATAAATAAAAATGAAAAATAGTAAAATAAGTAAAAAAAATTAGAAAAATAAAATAATCGGAAAATAAGATACATTGATATAAATGTTTTGAATTTTATTTTCGCTAAAAAATTGTAACTTTTGCCAGTTTTGAAACTATGATTGGAACGCCCTTATAATGCTGTATAGTGGCATTCTCGTTCATTCAGTTTTCCTATGAATTACTTGTTTAGTAAGAATTTTCATCTTTGATTCATGTTCATATTCAGAACTGCTTATACGGGTTGTTCATATTCAGAACTGCTTATACGGGTTGTTCATATTCTGAATTGCTTGTCCGGTTTCCTACTTAGACTCACTGGACGGGTCAGGGAGTATTACTGTGAACGTTCGTACTGCCTCCCTGGTAGTATTTTAACTTGTTTATTCCGGTGCTTCTTGATAATTTAGCTGTTGAGGTTGATCATGTATACACGTGGTGAAAGAAGAAAGGTTCATGCCACATGGTAATACAAATTTTCTTAATGTTTCCTATCTTCATTTTTTCATTTTTTGATGCCTGTAGTCTGAGTATTTATAGTAATGTACTATTGCTCAATTTAGATCATTTTTTTCAACAGATTATATCTATAAACTATTTCTACTTGGACAGATAACATAAAAAATAAAAGGAAAAATGGATACCAAAAAACGAACTGAAAAAACACATTAACCTAGTAAGCATGGGAACACAGAAAGAAATGACAAGTGTTGCCATTCACAAAGGAATAAGATATACTGTTGCCATTCGTAAGAAATAAATAACAGTAATGCAAAAAGACATGTACAAGAAATAATATACCATCAAGAGGTGCAATAAAAGAAAGGCTAATGTCAAAGTGGACGTATAAATAAAATATTAAAACAAGAGAAGGGAGAAGTCAGGCTAAAATTTAAAGCAATATTAAATAAATAAAATTCAAGAAAATCCAGCTATTCTAAATTTTTTAACTATACCATTTACAAAATAAGAGGGATATTTATACAAATTGCTGGTAATTTTTAAATTATCAATATGTAAAGCATGGAATTTTTTATCAGATAATCTATATATTCTAAAAAACTGATTAAGAATAATATTTCTAAACAATAGAAACGAGTTGCAGGAATTAAATGGTAAGATTTTATTAATTTGAAAATTAAAAGAGTCTTTTTTATCATATAAATTAGCAACAGTTCTATTAGAAAGTTCAACAAAAAGATTTAAATCCAAAAAATTAATATTTTTACTAATAGTAGCTTCATTAGGAATTAATTCCAAATTATTAGGATAGAAATCTATATTAATGACACAATTGCCAGTATGTACTAAGCAAATCAGATCATCAACATATCTGTATATTGTATAATCTATTGAAGTAAAGGACTGTTCAAAATGATAAAGATATAAATTAGCTAACATACTGCTGCTGCAGCCACCCTGTGGTACTCCTGAAACTTGCAGGTATAATTTATTTCCTTGAAAAATATAATTATTGAAAATAACAAAGTGAAGAAGTTTAGGAAAATTAACAAAACTAGCATGAGTTGTAAGATTAATAATAATCATTGTATAGAGCCAAAATTACATCATACAGGTTAGAGATTTTGATATTATTGAAAAGATCTTTAAAATCAAAAGTTTGAAATCCTATTAGATTTTTAAGGGAAGTTAATCTATTCTTTAATTCTTTACTATTATTAAGAATAAGGTAATTATTGCTAGACTGACGCAAAATATCATTTATTTGATTTAAAAAATTTAGAAGTAATTTACTCGCAGTAGTAGAGTAAGTATTATGCCCACTAGTTACTGTTCGAAATTTAATGGGATTTTTATGAAATTTTGGAATAAGCACAATATATGGAAATTTAAGAAATTTATATTTAATATTTAAGTCACTATACATTTTGATTATATATTAGAAAAATGTAACAATAAAAATTCAAGTAATATTAACATCACCATAGAAGCAAAACTACAGCCATATATATATATATATATATATATAAAGTATAAAAAGCATTTAAAATTTGAAAAAAGAAAGAAGGCTTGGCGAGAAGCTTACTTAATGGCGGTAAGGGGTTGTGACCTTACACCCCAGTTGTCAACATGCATGTCATAAATGCCGCGGCATTGCACTCCTGGACGCCAGCCCTGGCTGAAGCCAACCTCTGGAGTGACAACAATCATCACAAGACTGTTTAAAAAGAAAAGTCCAATGATAAGATGAAGACCATTACTGGATGGCAAACCATTACTCGCTAAGCCTTCCTTCTTTTTTCAAATTTTAAATGCTTTTTATACTTTTTATATTTATATCGTGTATAGTATTTGTAGCTGCTTTGCGCATAAATGCTATAACACTTCAATATCTTTAATAACTTCCAATTTCCATCTTATACATTATATATATATATATATATATATATATATATATATATATATATAATTGAAGCATTATTATTTTACTTGTATTATATACCTGAGATTGATCATTAATAGAAAATGTTCTGTATAGCATAAGTGAAAGGAAAATGTAACAATATATTAGAAAAATGTAACAATAAAAATTCAAGTAATATTAACATCACCATAGAAGCAAAACCACAGCCTTATATATATATATATATAATTGAAGAATTATTATTTTACTTGTATTATATACCTGAGATTGATCATTAATAGAAAATGTTCTGTATAGAATAAGTGAAAGGAAAATGGACTGAAATGTAAATGTGACATCAAAAATACTATACGACAAGCCATTGAATATTTTAAAAAAACATGATAAGAAAACATTATAAATAAAACAGGTACTAAATTAGCATAAAATACCCCTTTTTCCCTGTTCCATATATCAGTTAAGGAATACAATAAGAATTGCATGTGGTAAAGAGTATTAAAGTAGTATATATATATATACTATGTTAATGAAATAATCCTCCCATTAATTTTCAAAAAGTTAAGCTTTTTGAATTTTTATACGATCCCCTTATTTGGTCAAGCAGAAATTTTTTATTTTTAATGCAACATGATCATTAAAAAAACCCGCATATCTGTATCTTTAAAATGAACTGAATTATGATAAAGGAAAAAATCTGACTTATGCCACTTTTCTGTAAAATGTGAGACTATTCTGTTTCATCGGTGATAATAGGGATCATAAACAAATTGACGATGGAAATTGTTTAGATCAAAAATGAGTTAATATGCGTCAACATTTTTTATCACAAATGCATCTAAATAAAGCATTACACAGACAGAGATCATATACAACAGTGGTACTCACTAAGCGGTTGGGTATCCTATGTATTATCATCCAGTTTTATCTTTTTTGTGATATGTCACAAATTTAGATTTCTAATTTGATATATGGTCCCCATTCACAATGTTCAATTTTCAATTAAATATAACTCGCTCAGTTTTAAAGATACAGATATGCGTTTTTTTAATGATCTTGTAGCATTAAAAATAAAAAATTTCTGATTGACCCAATTCGTCTAAGGGGGTCGTATAAAAATTTAAAAAGTGTAACTTTTTGAATATTAATGAGAGGACTATTTCATTAATGTAGTCTTATTTCCTACCTTACTTTCAATATTTTTGCAATTCACAGTGCCCACTCATTTCCAACAAGTAAAGAATTAAAGTGTGTTTCAATTTTTTTAGGACACCCTGTATGTGTGTGTGTGTATATATACCCACATCGCTGGTCAGAATCCAACAATGTGTGGAACAGAATACTAATTTAAAGCATAAATAATTTATACCTTTCTTAATAAGAGAAAGCTCAAAAATACCTGACTTTCGTAAAAAAACTGCATTTGACACAGAAGTTCCATATCTGTTAGTTGCAAAACACTGGTACAATCCTTCATCAATATCCTCTGGTTTTGTGAAAACAAGGGTCCCTCGCCTTGGTTGTTGACTTATACGCTTGTCATATGCTACATACTCAAATTCTAAGCCATTTTTCATCCAGCGATATCTAGTATGGAAGAACGAAACATTAAACATTTACTTGACATAAATGTTTTTACTTAACACATATATTTTTACTTGACACATAGATAGGTCTTCACCTGTTAAAAGACATATCCAACTACTGAAAACAGGTATAATACCTTTCCTGATCACTGATCAAATACAGGGTGCGGCAGAAAGAGCGTACCGATTTGGAACGTCAATAAAAAAAATACAAAGCAAGACAGAGAAAGAAATCTTTGATACTTGAAAAGTACAGAGTATGCCATTGTTATCCATTAAGCTTTGAAGAGTACATCAGTTAAATGGCGACCACACAAAGTTTTACGGGTTGGATAGTCTCTATCATTCAACTTCTGAATGACCATCATTTTGTAGGGATGCATGTGGAGCGAGCTGTGTAAAATTCTGTGGAGACTACGATCAGACATGTTTAATGCAGCTGCATGTTTGCGTGCAGATCGCTTGGGAGACTGCTGTATGGAATCTCTAGCAGCTGCCACATCTTCTGGTCTTGTTACGCTTCTAGGGCGGCCAGGACTCTTTCTTTTTAAAGCCGAACTTGTTCGTCTGAAATTTGAAACCCAATGACGAATTGTTTGTGCAGCCGGAACCGGATCATGATGTCCGAGCTGAAAGCGTATTCGGAAGGCCCGTTGCATCGTTATCACAGATTTACCGTTCGTAACAAACTCTTTAACAACAAAAGCACGATGCTCTCCACTCCAAGCCATGAAGGTAACTAAAAATGGCATGCGCAAACAAGTCAAAAGAGACCATGCCCATTGCTGTACCTCTACTATGAGCGAAGCAACATTTCTGCCAAATCAGAACGTTCTTTCTGCCGCACCCTGTATAACTGGACTGCTTGTCACCAGCTCCTAGTATACACAAGATGCATAGTCCCTTAATTGCTTTTGGTGGCCATTAGTAGCTCAGAATATACCTTAAATAACGCACCTTAACAAAGTGTTTAAATATTTGATGTGGCAACACAGATATTAATTTAAAGCATACTATTTTTATAATTATATAAAATACTTCAAAAGATTTCTAAAACAAAATTTACAGTATGTAATTTCAGGTATGCCAAAAAGTATTCTTAAAGTAAAGATTAACAATATATATACTGACCTCAAATATAATAATTCTATTTGAGGTCAGTGATTAAGAATAAGAAAAAAAAAATCTGATGTGGGCAGCACATGACTTTCCCTGCAGACTCCAATTCAGATATTCTTTATTTCTTTAATAATTCATTAGATTGATTTTAAATGCACCAAATAACATTAAATTTGCATTTTTAATTCAATTTCTGTTTAAATTTTAATTAAATTTAATTCACTTTTAATTCAATTTTCGTTCTCATTTGGTAATTGGACTTATTTTCAAAGGTGGCTTAGGGAAAATATGAAAAATCTCAAATATCTCGAGAATGGTTAGTCCTAGAGTAATAGAGTTGTTCTTATTCTTTTTCTCATCAAAAATTACGTATAAAACAAGCATTTAATTGATATATTTGAACATACGAAGTTTTTTCTTTAGATTTTGGTGATTTCTTAGGGCCATTTCATAAAAACAGGCAGGTTGTTATTTTCCGATTAATACCAAAATCTAATCAGCACCAGAGTATCCCACAAATAACTTATCTACCAAATTTTGTGAAATTTGGTCAATTAGTATTTTAACTAGAGTGGACACATGACATTTTTACGGGCCATTTCGCAAAAAAAGGCGGATTCTGTTTTTAATAATCGTACCAAAAACTAATCAGTACCAGGGTCATACCCAAGGGACTTACCTACCAAATTTTACGAAATTCGGTTCATAAGTTTTTCAGTTAGAGTGGATACATACATTGCACAGACACACACACAGACGTCACGCTAAAAATAGTTTTTTCGTATTCTAGAGGTCTCGAAACATGTAGATCCGTCGAAAACTCGAGTTGCGATTTTCGGCATGATTCCAATACTTTCCCTATACATTACCATGTATTGCAGGGAAAGTAAAAAAGAGTTTGGCATATAGATTTAATAAACATATAATTTTTTCTCCTTTAAATATTTAATTTTTTTACCTTTTCATATTTTTGACTTCTTCTGGTTCATTGGGGGTAATCCTTCGAACATTGTGTATTTTAATAACTTACTTTCTAATGGCTTTTATTTATTTTTTTTTGTGTTTTATGATGTAGTCTCTTGTAAATATGTACCACATTTTAATTTAAAAAAAAGATCTAAATTTAACCATATTAGAGAAAATAAAATTACTAAAAATAATACGTTAATTAGCCACTTTTTCTTTCTCTTACTCTATTTAATACCTGCTGCAAGTAACATCCAATTGATTATCTCTTGCATGAATGATGGGCACAAGAATTAGATTGGAGAGCAGACATAAACCTGCTCTTCAATTATGAATGAAATAATTTTTTTGTTTCCAATTTGCCCAGAGACAGATTGGGATGGTGGAACATAGGGCAAATGCTCATTGGGCTGCTATCATATGAACCAATCTCTTTTTATTATGTGCCTAAAACCGAAAGAAAAAATTTGTAATATGCAAAAAAATTGATGTCATGCTTTTTAACTCAACTAAAAATGGCACATTATAGAACCTAATTTAATGAAATTAATAATAAAGTCTCAACTAATGGTCTGCAGAAAACAGTGACCATTCCTCAAGTCCAAACCTTGAAAATGTAGATTGCCACATGCTAAATGATAAATAAAAATTTCTTACTGGCTGGTAAAATCTTAGAGCCACTTGCAACAGTGGCAAGTGACATCTCGGCCGATGTGCAGATATCAAAATTCGTATAAGTTCTGTTTTTTCCCACTCTAGATGGACATAAAGAAAATGGGAATTATTTTTCTGTTTCACCATTCCCGATCACAAGTAGAGATTTTCTTGAATCTTCCTCTATCTAGGAATGAAAGACAGTTGGAATTTATTTTGTATTTATCCACCTGCTACATGGAACTGAAGAAAACCTGTCACCCAATCGCAAGCTTAGGAATAAATTTTCTCCCTCTACCACAGCTACCTCCATTACACTTCCAAAGGTCAATACTTTCACATCCTGAAATCCCCGACCGTCCAAACGGTTACCTTACACCTTTCTGGTAGGTCGGACGGTCTGGGTCTCAACATCCTGAAATCCGACCCATCCTCCCCATTAATAACAGCACCCACTTTCCCCTACCCTGTCAAAGGAAAAAAAAGCACATGCGGTCCTAACGTCTATTCTTCTTTTTTTAACTTTTCTGTTTGCACTTGTTTGAAATAGAAGTTTTCAAATTTAAACATAAGTCTTTTGATTTATAATGTATCAAAAAACTTGTAGGCATTTTGGGGTATAAAACAACAAAAAGAAAGTGAACCAAAATCGGAAAAACAGACAGAGGAAAATTTAAAATCAGGGACTGCAGAGCTCCTATTTTTTCTATTCTTTTATCTAATCTTATTTTTTTCCTGCTTTTTTTAATTTTTCAGATGATCTTAGAAAGGAAGTCGTAAATCAATGATCTGTGGAATTTATCTCCTTGTTAAGGTAATAAAGAATGCCGATAGTAAAAGAAACCCCCCTCAAAATACTTTCTTTAGTTGCCCCCAAATCCATACTCCATTAGCTGAATCAAAGATGAAAAAAAAAGAAACAAAGCATCCCCTTTTACTTCTCTCCTATACAAAATAAAAAGAGACAGGAAAATTGTCCAATAGTGTCCCCCCCCCCCTAGTTTCTTTTCTTTTACAAATTTTAAATTTTACTAAATTATGTTAGTTAAGTTATGTTAGTTACTAAGTTATTGGAGTAAAAAGTTCTGAAAATTTGAACTCTTCAAGAATTTTTTATTTAAAACCACCAATATTTCTGAATATAATCATTTGAACTAGGATTCTCTTACTTTCCTCATTTGCGTAAAAAATATGAGAGTTAATCATGGTGGAAATAAGAGTATTTTTATAGTTAACATTCTCATGCAGTGCTTTGAATCTAAAGACTCCTTTTTAACAAAGTTTTCAAACAGTTATTATAAAGTTAATTCTAATAATATATATATATACAGCAATACCTCGATCAGTCCGGATTCACTACAGTTTCAAGATTTCAAAAAACTAAATTTTAATTGAGCAAAATAAAAATAAATTCTAAAAAATTAGTACACAAAATTATTTTCTTATACATAAATTATCAGTTTTTTCCCCCTTTATACAGTCAAATCTCTTTTTGTGCTGTTTTTAAAGTTATGTGATACAATACATATTTCAATTTTTTCTGAGGTTCCCCGTTGTATATGTATGTACCTAGATAAGGCAAGAATGTAAAAGCTGCTATGTTTCAGTGGTTCCACTTTCAATGTCTTAAGGGCCGGTTTCAGATAGCATTAGACAGCTATAGCAATGACTGCTTGATGGTGAAAGATGCTACCAAACTACACGAGAATTAACAGCTGAACAACTATAAAAAATTATTGGAATTGTTTAAACCTTGTCAGAGCATATTACGGAAGTGAATTCCAATATTGAACGTAGACTTACAATTTGCCGAACAATAAACAATGCAATTCGTTGTTACAAAGAAATGTATGAAGAGAAAAGGCCAAAGAAGGAAAATGTGCACATATCAATATTGCAATTTTTAGAGAATAAAAAATGAATTACGAAAAACATGCATTTATTAAAATTATTTCTAATAAAGATATTTGAATTTAATAATCATGTTTTATTTATTGAAAAACAGGGAGAAAAATGTTTTTTTTTTAACTAATTATCATTTTTTGTATGTATTTAGTTCCTTGATTAGTCTGGTTTCAAAAGGTCTGGGATATTGGGGGAACCGATTACTCGCACTATGCGAGGTATTGCTGTATATATATTTTCACATATGCTCTTCAGACCAATTTCAATTACAGATAAGTCACTGGTATTTAAAATACAAGTAATTAAAATTCTTAACATACACATATACATATACATATATATATATATATACACAAGGTCTGTTAGGGGGCACAGTAGTCCAGTGGTTAGCGAGCGGGAATTGCACTTGGTAGGTCTAGGCTCGATTCCCTCCGCTGCTAAAACTGACACTGTGTTCACGCAGAGTACGATCACGTTAAACATGTGGGTAAGTCCTTCCGAGAGGTTGGTGGTAGGGGAAGGAGGGTATAGTCTCTGTGGATGCCCTCCCCACTGGGTTCCGGTCTAAATTGGGTGGCTCTTCCCGGCCGCCCAAACAGTTACCTTACACCTTTTCTGGTCAGCCGTCCAAACTGCTACTCATGTGCTAGGACGAGTCGGACGGTCTGGGCTTTCAACACCTTTCCTGTAAATCAAACGGTCTGGGTCTCAACAACAACACCAGGTCCGTTCAAAAAGTATCGGACCTTAATTTTTCCATCGTCGAAAACAAATAAAGCACTAAATCTATCTTCCAATGAAGAGATGTAGGGGACTTTCATGCACATGCATGCAATTTTATTCCTAAAAAACAGAGTCGGTTGTGGCAGTCAGATTGTGAATAAGTGAGTGTAGTAAATGCCCCGTTGGATTTTCAGTTACCATGAAATAAAGGAACGACTTAAGCAGTGGTAATGCATCACATTTTACAAAAAGTTTGAAGATACAAAAAACACTCTGCAGAAAAGAAAAATAATCCCGACATAATGCGAAATCAATTTAGACACAAACAGAAGGTTTATTAAATGTGCTTGCTAATAGATGATGTTAGTGGTCTAGAGAGGTAGGGCACAGAAATTAATGATGAACGATATGCTAATTAAAAAATTTGAAGATTTTACTGTCTTAAAAAATTTGTAATTAATGAACGCATGGCTTAATTATTTTTTTGCTTTTGAATAGTTTGTGATATTTAAAGGAGCTAGGGTTAAATTATTTTGGATAAATAACTTTGGATTGCTCATCAATGATTTCATAAATCACAATATAAAAATCAGAAATGTTTTAAATGCATAAAAAGTATATACATTTTTTAAATTCACTAAAATTTGCCAATCATATGGTTTCCATTCAAAGCTTGTTTGAAAGAGAATTTTTCAATATTTTTGATGGTGTCAAGATGGAAACTCTGGGATAATATTTTCAGTTGCTAAAGGACCAAAATGTGTGAATATCGCCTAAAATTATAATAATTTGGAAACATAAAATAACTAAAAACCTAATTTGAGATTTTAAAAAAAAATAATGTCAAGGTGCATCTATTCTAGTTCAGAAGTGCCCGTGTACCAACTTTTATAGCCGTAAGATGCTTAGATTTCCCACTACAGACTGCACAGATATACACAAGGATGGCTTCCTTTATTATGTAAGGCATTGAGTGAACTCATGCTTCTATTAATTTCTTCCTACTGTTGTCGCTAAGCATAATGCATAGTTCACAAGTATGTCTTTGACTATGGGGTAGTTAACCACCTGTGTCCTTTTTATTCTTCTAAATAAATATATTTGTCAGCAATATTTTACCATGAGACTAGTCAATACTGAGTATTTTTAAACTTTTAACTTTTTGAAAATATCTACAAATATAGATTACCTACAAGTTGCCAAAATACCCTAAATTCCAGGAAATACCCACAAATTGGGAACACATCTAAATCATATCAATTACCATTACTTAATAGAAAACTACAGACTTTTAGAGTTGGTTTTAATTTAGTTTTCTTTTTTATTAAAAATCATTTGATTTTTATGTTTGGATAAAAAGGAATCTAAAACTACTTATTCTACCACAAAAACATCTGTCATTCTGCCCAAGTGACTCATCAAGTGCTGACTTCTTAACATAGTGACTGATAAAGATTAGTAAATGCAGCTGCTTCATTTTTTTTTAACATGGGGTCATTCCACGTGAAAACACCCATTTTAAGAAAAACTTGTTGCTCCATAGTCACGGATTTTTTTAAAATTTTTACCATGGATACACATGGTAATAAAACCCCCAAATCTGAATTTATAATGTATATATCGCAATAATGACCCAGATACAGGCATTTGAAAAATGGCCATTTTTGCCGAATGGCAGCCATCTTAGATTTTGCACCAATGTTTATAAATGTTATAGCTTGAGAACTAATGGTTCAAATTAAATAATTCTGGTACTAATTTAAAGCTATTAATATCAGGAATATAAGTGCTATATCAAAAAATAAAAAATATATATTTTAATATTGTTATTACATGAAAATTGCAAAAATCACCTTCGGATGGATAGTCAAGTTTAATGGGCTATAAAAAAAATGGCCCCTAATATTTTTTTCTGAAACTTGGTACAAATATTAACTAATATATGCGCTTTAAGTACAAAAAAAATTAGAAAGGTAATATTTCTTATTACACAGAAAAATAGCTATAAAACATATATACATTTTGCATGTGATGCTTTAATCATTTAAAAATATATTTTTTAAAAATAAATAATGAGCAAAAACAAAACATAGAAATTTTTCTACACACTAACTAGTATGTGTGCTTTAAGCACAAAAAAAATTAGGATGGTATAGGAAAAAAAATTAGGATGGATATAATTTAATGACTAAAGAATTACTGTTATATGTATAGGAAATCAATGTAAAATTTCTGGGGTGCTGAAACATTCTAATAAAAATCCTCCTAAAAACCATACAGTTATCCATTTTATATTTTATTTTCTTATTTCAAATTATGAAAAGGTATTTTCTATATTCAGTAGAGCTGAAGATACCCAGTTTTTCCTAGTGGCCACTGGCTCCTAAACCAATTTCATCTAATAGCAAGTATCATAATCTCCTAAAAACCATACAGTTATCCATTTTATATTTTATTTTCTTATTTCAAATTATGAAAAGGTATTTTCTATATTCAGTAGAGCTGAAGATACCCAGTTTTTCCTAGTGGCCACTGGCTCCTAAACCAATTTCATCTAATAGCAAGTATCATAATCTTTGGCACACATCTAAAGGTCTTGGCCATATATATAATGCATTTGGGCCATAAAAATACATAAACATAACATATACAAATTCTAATACACACACTAAATTCTAATTCATTGGGATGCATTGGTAATCTAAGAATTTCTGGAGATGGACAGTTATCACACCAGCTCACCATACTTTTCTGATTCAGTGCAATAAACTTGTTTCTTTTAACAATGATGTAATATATTCACTGATATGACATGGAGCATGAGTTTAATATTTTGATGGTATATACAAACACGTACAGAATGAATAACTTTGTTTCCAACAGTTACATATTCTGTTAGGTGTAGTGTGCAAAATTTACATAGTATTTTTATTTCATTATGATTTTCTCTAAATGCAGCTTATAATTCTTTTAAATTATGCAAAAGTAATCTCTTTTGTTTTAATATTTCCCCATTTTCACTTGGTATAGATATGCAATATTTTCTTCCTGGACATATACAACTGTTATAATAAAAACTAGTAACTTTTGTATAGTATCAAATTTAATTTAACGCTTATATCTCACTAGGCATTGATAACATCCCTTCTGTTTCTTTTAATTTTTCTTGCTTTTTTTTAACTAAATTCTCTGTAGTAATATAACATGTCTTTGTTGGACTATCCATGAATCTTGGACTAATTTTAAAATCTGCACGTTTTCTTTAAATGATGCATCTAAAGAAAACTTATTCAATAATTTTCCATCATAAACATGCAATTTTGGCAAATAATGTCTTGAATTTTGTAGCTTATTAATACTTTCAATACCCAATACTGTAGCAGTTTTAGTAGCAACGTGGCTACTTAATTTCTTAACTTGCATATAACTGAGTTTCCTCTTAGAGCTATATCTATTGAACTTTATTAGTGATAAATCCAAAAGTTCACAGCTTTTATTCAATTGTTCCATTACTATTGTGACTTCACTATAATCTGCATCATTGGTCATTTCCATGTCAGCAGTAGAAACCTCTGACTCACTAATTGATGAATGCGAGGAAGAATAACAAGACATGCAGAATTTTTTCCCCCTGGAGTGAGTAATTCTTGATTTATCATTGACAGTCTGAGAGAAATTGGTTTTAGGGACTTAGTTCTGATTTTGGTGGTTTATTAAATAGATCACAAGTTTTCTGTCTTAAACTGCACCATTTCAGATATTCATCCTTGTGAACATTGCATATAGTACCACTCAGAACACAGGAACAGGAATAAACAGGAAGGCTTAATTACACATTGATTTTCTTGCATACAAAACATTCAATTTTTATAGCAAGACAAGAACTAATCATGGAACATAAATAAAAGAAATAATCATTGAAGCCCAATTCACTGATTTATTTGTTGAACATACTCAGCTCTGAAAACTTGATCAAAAATGAGCTCTGAAGGGAATAAGTCACCCAGAAATGTAATATTGTATCTTACTTTAAATTCAACCTAAGAAAAAACAGATGATGCAGTACAAGTAATCATTTCAGGAACTGACAACTGGTATATGTTAATTGCTACTAATGTAACAGAACTATGAGTATTAGAGTTGAAACTTTGGAGGCTATAGGCAGCTGATGTCTTATGTACACAAAGACCAGAAACAGGTGTTTTTAAATGTTCCAGAAATAATATTGGTGCTGTAGGATAATTTTCTTCTCCAATAGCTTGTTTGTTTATGTTTAGTTTGTTGCTCCTGTTTCAACTGGATAGGGAATATTGCCTAGTGTTTCCTTTGGAGTTGGCAGAAGGCTAAAGATATGTTTTGGTGATCAACATGCTGTAGTTCTGTTTAATTTTTTTTTTTTTTTTTAATTTTAATGCTTTTCATAAAAATGAGTGTTTTATATTATCTAATTACAAATTATTTTTTTGTGGAATTAACTATATGTATGCTGTAAAGCTTCAGCATTAAGTGATAGTTGTCATTTATAACCAATATGCCAAAGATTATTGTACTTACTGCCTCTAAAGTGAAATTGGTTTAGAAGCCAGTGGCCACTAGGAAAAAATGTGCACCTTTAGCTCTACTGAATATAGAAAATACCTTCTTAAAATTTGAAATAAGAAAATAAAATACAAGAGAGATAACTGTGTGGTTTCTAGGAAGATTTTTATTAGAATTTTTCAGCACTCCAGAAATTTTACACTGATTTCCCATACATATAACAGTATTTTTTTAGTCATTATATAAATAAAATATTACCATTCTATTTTTTTTACTTAAAGCACACATACTAGTTAGTGTGTAAAAAATGCCTATGTTTTATTTTTGCTCATTATTTGTTTTTAAAAAATATTTTTTTAAAAATGATTAAAGCATTGCATGTCAAATGTTAACTAAATGCATATATGTTTTAAAGCTATTATCTCTGCAATAAGAAATATTACCTTTCTAATTTTTTTTTTACTTAAAGCCCACATATTAGTTAGTATTTGTACCAAGTTTCAGAAAAAAATATAAGGGGCCATTTTTTTTATAGCCCATTTAAGTTGTCCATCAATCCGAAGGTGATTTTTGCAATTTTCATGTAATAACGATATTAAAATATATTTTTTTAATTGTTTTGATATGGCGCTTATATTCCTGATACTAATGACCTTAAATTGGTACCAGAATTATTTCATTTGAGCCATTTGTTTTCACGCTATTACATTTTTAAACATTAGTGCAAAATCCAAGATGGCCGCCATTTCGCAAAATTGACCATTTTTCAAATGCCTGTATCTGGGTCATTATTGGGATATATACATTACAAATTCAGATTTGGGGGTTTTATTACCATGTGTATCCATGGTAAAAATTTAAAAAAAATCTGTGACTACAGAGCAACACTCATCGGGTGTCCCCATATGGAATGACCCAAATGTAGAATTTGTATATAACATTTAGAGTTAGTATGATTTTATATATCTAGAGGAGAAGTATAATATCATTCTACTTTTACAGAAGAAGTAGAAGTAGAAAGATCCTACAAATAGATTTATAGTATCTAAGAAATTTGAAGATCACTAACATAAGAAATAAAAAAATGTAATTTTTCACTAATAATTTTAAAAGTACTAAAGGCAACTTACTCAGGTTCAGGGTTCCCTTGGGCTTCACATTCTAACATAAACGGATTATCCTTCTCATCTTGAGTTTGGACAACTCGGTATAGTTGTTCATGAGGAGGTTGCTTTATCATTGTAGGAGGGGAAGTTACCACTGGGATATCTGCATTCTCAGTTATTTTAATAAAACAAATGATTATAAGGAAAGGTAGATGAAACAATGCTGACTTAATTTTCCAATGCATATCTACAAAGAAAATATATAAAACCAATTTAATAACAATAGTTGCATTAAAATTTGAATCTTACAATATATATATTATAAATTAACACATTTTATAGAATTATTAAATACTATAACCAATAATGCATATCCTCCCAATTTCGTAATTAAAATTATCAACTCAGTGTATCAACTACCACTCGATAACCTCCAAGACTACATTCCTAATTATAGCGACTAATTTAATTATTTATTTAAAAAGAAAAAAAAAATACTATAATATCTTAATTATATGATTATATAAAAATGTAAAATAAAAAAATTGAAAAACAATAAATTTGAAAATAAGATACACAAATGTTTAATATTTTGAAAATTAATTTCACTAAAAATGTAACATTAACCAATTTGATACTACGGTTTGAGCCCCTTTTATAATGGTGTTTTGTGGCATACTCATTTATTCATTTCTTCTGTGAATCACTTGTTTAGTAAAATTTCCATCTATGATTTTTGGATTTCTGTTCATCCTGTTTTACTTAAATGGTTGATTGTTCTGTCATGCACTCTAACTCGCTGGACGGGTTTTAGGGAATGTCACTGCAACAGACTGTTCAATAAATCTGTTTGATTTTTTTTTCAGACTCCTTTGTTTCGTTTACAGGCTTCAAAGTGCTACAAATTACTAGCTAACTGTTTATAGCTAGTTAGCACTTTTAGTTTTCGATCCAATTTCTACTAGATACTTCGACTCTAAACTACATCAAAATATGCAATTTATTTTTATTAACTTGCTTTGCGGTATGTATATATATTATTTTTATTAAATTTTTCCAATTTAAATAATTAAGAAATGTATATAAAAATAAATTTTATGAGAATTACCTGTTTAACAGGATAATATCTTTTGGGTTGAAATATTACATAAATTATTGATATTTTCAATTTAAGTCATTTGTTTCATTTTGGCAAAGATTTTTCATGCATATGTATTTAGTTTAGCCAATTGTTGAAACAGAATAAAAATGATATGGGTATATAGTAGTGTCATTCTAATTTAATTACAACCAGTTTGATAGAGTTTCAAGGGGTGGTTCCAAGGTTCTTTTTTAATAAGCACAGCAAATAGCGGATTTTAAAATGATTTTGATAGACTGTAGGTTCATATACCATGAATATTTAATTTGAAAATAGACAAACAAATGTTTCAGCAATTGCAAAATATTTGAAATATATGGTTTAAATAAAGAAAAAGTACTATACGAAAATACATAACATTCTTAAAACTATCAACAGAATATATTAATTGCAAAAATTTTGCCCCACCATTGTTTTCACATAAAATTCTTTCGAAACATTTTTGTCAGAATCTGCTATAGACAGAACTTAGATGCTGACTGACATGGCTTCAGTACTATCAAATTCTGGAGGAGAAAAGAGGATTCACCAAGGATTTCAGCTTCTTATTGATTTTCATTTCAGTTTCAAAAATACTAATTTTCCTTGAACCATCTAATTTTTAAGATTGACTATAAATAGAGCTTAGCTGATAACTGATATGGATTCAGTATCAAATTCTGGAGGAAAAGGGTGGTTCAATATGAATTTCCCCATATAGTTCCTTTTCTACTCCAGTTTAAAAATTTTCATTGAAACATCAATTTCTAATTAATGGCTACAGGTAGAGCTTAGATAATGACTAATAGGGATTCAGCATTGAATTTCCAAAATTAGAGGTCTCACAAGGAATTTCCGGTACTTATCAGTTATAGGAACCATGAAGCCCATTTGAAAGTAAGCTATCGGTATAACTTCATGGATCCTGAAACAGGAGCTCATACGCAGACCATAGAGACTCTAGGGATCCGCAAAATGGCATAACAAAAAACATAGAGGCACTGCGAGACAGCATACTTATACGAGTACTATTACAAGTACTTATCGGCAATAGCTGAGTTTGGGCTGCCACAAATTTCAATGCAACACAATATTTTTAAGTAAAGTTGATCAAACCACATTATATATTAAATTTTAATCATTGTGTTTATAGAGTGAATTTCTCGTATCAGATTATATCGCCAATGTTTGTGTTGGTGACAACTCAGAAAAGCAGTGGCTAACCCATGGTCCCTATAACCGATAAGTACTGGATTTCTACTTTAGGTTTTGGAGATGCCACTTCCTATTCAAAAATTTATATTTTTATTGCAATATCTATTATTCTAGATCAGTTATTGATAGAGATTAAAAAACAACTGAGAAAGCATCAAATTCAGGAGGGGTAGAGGAATTCATTAGAGATTTCCCCATTTAAACTAATGTAAATATTCATAACTTTCAAACTAATTCGAACTTTAAAAAATATCGACAAGGCATACTGTTTCATAAAGCCAAGTTCTGTACCGAATTTTATGGAAACTTTTAACAACCTGTTTGATGAACCTAGATATTTTTAACAACTGGTTCAGCCAAACCAGTGTGAACCAGCTAATTGATCAAGTGTGGGAATATAGTCTAATACCATTGTAGCACTTTTATTTTGGCATGTTAATCCAATTTCATAGCACTTTCATTTTGGCATATATTAATCCAATTTCATAGCACTTTCATTTTAGCATATATTGATTAAATTTCATATTTTTTGTAAATTTATTTACAAATGAGACCAGGATGTTTTATTCTTCAGGTCTGCCTGTGAAGATAATTTTGCATAGCGAGAGCTTTCAAGAGAGAGATTCTTTTTCGAGAGAGATTCTTATACTTCTTTGCAGGAGAATTAAATTAAATATTTTGGCTAATCCGGAGATTAGGTCACCTTGGTTAAATCGGAGAAGACGCCACGCACTTTGTGAGGTTAAATCGGAGAAGACGCCACGCACTTTGTGAGCGCTTTATGTTGCAATCTGGTAACCTCTTCTATCGGATGTTTTCGGCGGAAATTGTGTAACATCCAATAAGAATACGTTTTTGTGTTTGCTACAGTTTTTTGATGTAAAAGAACATTTCTATCAATATTTTTGGCCATTGTTGTGCGTGTTTGCTTGTTCTTTCGTTATATGATTTATTTTGGAGAAAGTGATTTTGCTACGTGCGATATGCACAACTAAAATTGTAGCATATTCTGTGTCTGGGCGCCGCAGGCGACCGTTCCTAATAAACCGGAGATCACTGGGGGCCCCGTTCCGGTGTAGAACGACCTTTAGGTCGAACCCCTGCTCTTGTATGGACCACCGATACATCCGTTCCACAATTTTCGATCTTTAGATCGAATCCCTGCCCTTACACGGACCTGTAGGTCGAACCCCTTCCTTTATATGGATCCTCAGTTAGATGGAGAAAACGATCTTGATACGTGCGATATGCACAGATAAAATTGTAGCATAAAAATATTAAATTTTACAAAAATCTGATTTTGGAACGTTTACATGAGTATTATTAATTTTTTTATTCTGCAGTTTTATAAAGTTATTTAATTTTCTTAAAATACACAAAAATCTGATTTTGTAACGTTTTTTTGAGTGTTATTCACTGTTATTTAAGTTAAATTAAATTATCATTTATATTAGAAAATCTTGTTTAGAACAAACACAATAGTCTGTCTTTAGAAATAGGGTTCTTCTACCAAAACATCATTTTGGTAGGAGGAGCCTATTTCTAATGACGCTAAATGACATCACTGAGGATGGGTGGAGCCAATTTCAAAACACGGAAGAAAGCGCCAACCACAGGCCAACTTGGCCCGATTTTGCACTTAGAAAAAAATTTGCGGTGACCTGATCTCCGGATTTACCAATATTTTAATAGAATGTTTTGAATAACAATGTCATTTAGAATACTATAAGAATTTTCTCTATAAATTTTAAGCTTTTTTATATTATATATTCCGTACAAAAAACGGATATACTGCTAGTGCATCATACGTTTGTGTCTCAATTCACCCATTTAATATAGAATGTGTGTGCTAGCTGTAATTATGCAAGACATTCTTGATTCTTGCAACTCTCCTCTTTTATAGTTTTAATTTTGTTTATACAGAGTATCACGTTTTAAACAACAATCATGGAATCTTATATTTTAATCAATGCCTAAGATATTAATTAACAGTGCTGTTATTTCGCTTAAAAAAAATGTATGTCTGAGTGTGCGGTATGTAGCAGTAAATCTAAGCATCATACAGCTATGAAATTTGGTATACAAGTATTTCAGGACTCGGGAAAGTGCACCTCGACATTATTTTTTTATAAATTCGAATTAGTTTTTCAGTTAATATATGTTTTAGCACAATTTAGCCCGATTTTGAGCAATATTCACATAAATCAGTACCTTAGTGATCGAAAATATTATCAGAGTTTGCATCCTAACTAACACCATTGGAAAAACCGAAAAATCTTGTTTCAAACAAACTTTGAATGGAATCCGTGCGATTAATAGGCAAATTTTAATGAATTTTAAAAATATATTTCTCTTTGTGCATCTAAAACATCCCTGATTTTTATATTATGATATAAAATTATTGAAGGGCAATGCAAAATTTATAATTTAACCCTAGTTCCTTTAAACATCTCAAAGTGTTTCAAGGGAAAAAATAATTTCATTAAGCCATCTGTTCATCAATTATAATTTTTTTACATGTGAGAACCTGCAAAATTTTCAATGCTGCATGTTTTCATCCAGGCGAAGGGTGAAATTTTCTACCTATGTATTGGAGTGTGCATGCACTTAAAGCCACACAAGGTTGGACCCATGTTAAAGGTATAGGGAAGGGGATAGTTTGGGGATGGGGTGGTTGCACCAGTTGTCGCAAATTGTGTTTAATTTTCACTTTTATTTTATACGATTCTTTTTTCTTTTAGATTAATAAATTCAATTTATCCTTCCAAGTTGAGTATACTTTCCAGTAGACATATAATTAGTATGTCATTTCCAGAACCACCATTATATCCTTTTAATGAATTGATGGATTAAGATTATTTTATATAAATTCACAGTTTTTGATCAAATATATGAATTTGCAGTTTTTGACCAAATATATTTTAAAATTAGGATACTGCATATATAAACTGTGGCAATCAGATTAGTTGGTTTTTGGTACATTATCAAGTTAGTTGGTCTGAGGTTTCTTTATTGGGTCCGACATATTGACAGTATGATCGAAAACTTTTAACAAATTCAAATTTTACTTTACATATAACAATTTTTATTACGTGATTAGACGCTTTAGTATTCATATTTTGAGAATAATTTTTTTTTTGGATGACTAGACGAACTTATGTAAACTGTTCAATTTTAGAACATCTTTTACATTAAGCAAATATTTACATACAAAATCATCAATTAAAATAGGCAAATATTAAAAAATAAATAAAATATTGCTTAAAGCAAAATGCATACAACGGATTACGGCTACGTATTCTAGTAATAAATTACTAGAGATTTACTTCCATAAACACATGAACTATGTCAATATGAATTGAAATTAATAATATGTATAATATCAGTAGTAATAGTATAAGCATATAAATTACTCAACTATATTCGATTAACAGGAAGCTGATCGAATATAAAGAAATATTTATAGAAGTTGAATAAGGTATTTTGCATTGATCTTTTCCACATTACCTCAAACTATATTAAAATGTTTATTATTTTTAACAAATAGGTTATTGCACAGGAGAGTTTGAAATAAATTATAAGTATATAATTTGGCTTTCACAAAAAGGAATTACATTCCAAACTGAAGTTGATATAAAATTTAAACGTTGACATTTAAGGGACAAATCAACAAAATTTTCCAAAACAAATCCATAACAAGCTTCACACCGCTTGGAAGAGCCCAGCCCAAAACTTGAATGTGATAGTCACGCCGGAATGAATGATAGATTCGGACTGGATGTAGGAACCACTATAATTAATATGTTTATACTCCTTGCTCGAATTGATTAGAGAATTTGCCGACCATCTTTTGGTCGTAGCACAATCCTCATTTTATGATTTTCATGTTTAGAAATTTGCAAAGTTCTTTCCAAGTTAAAACTTGTTTTGTGTTATTGACTTTAGATCTTTATTGTCTTAAATTTTAACTTTTATTTTTCATAACTAAACCATGTCTGACCAACAGGTACATAAATGTGTTAATCTCCTGTGTTCTATTATAGTGTTATAAATATTAATATTCTTGATTTTGTTGGAATGTTTTAAGATTACAACGTCATTTCAAATGTACGCAGGTGTACATAGTTTCTAAGATTAATGAGACTTTAACAGTACGTAGTTAAATGGGACTGATACCAGTGCGAATTTTCATTTATTTATGATTCAAGAAACGACGAATTCCTGTTGCCGGTACTTATGTTGCATGGGGAAATTTGCTCAATGTATACAACGACAAAATTCAAACTACCCGACCTTTTCACTTGATGTTCATCTATATCACATCTGAAACATTTTTGTTATTTTATGTTGTTCTGGAACAGTGCATTTGTTGTATATTGCTAAAAGTCGTGTGCATTTGTCCTACGCAGACATTTGTAACCTTTTAATATTTCTTTTTGCAGAAACCTGAAGGTGATGGTGGCTCAGAATACATAAAGCTTAAGGTTGTTGGACAGGTTAGTAATTTTTAGCTGTCGCTTATAATACAATCGATCATCCAATGAATATTTAAAAAATAACAAAAGAAAATTTTATTTTTGAGTCTAATAATAAGATTCCACCATTTTTTAATAGTCTCAGTAATTTGATAATGTCCATTTTTTTAAAGCAAATATCTGTGTTGTACTTCTTCAAATGTTATTATTCATCTTTGGGGAAAATGTCCAGCAGATATGTGGGTTTATCTTTTTTGTTTGTTTTGATTCTTGTATTTTTTTTTTACTTTTGAATGCTTTACTCACATTTTATGCAGAAATCTTAAAAATAGGGACTCTCGGATTTTGCAACATTGAGTCAACAATCAGGGTTCCCACGATCCTTAAGAACTCCTTATTTTTAGCTTTCCTTTTTAAGGGCCCTTAAAACTACTTTGTTTTCATCAACACTCCTATTTTCCCCCAAAATTGGAACATGATCAGGGTTCTCCCTAGAGTGCGATTCCTGCAATTTGCTGCTAAATCCTACTCGGGGGGGGGGGGGGGGGGAAATTACTTGTGTTAATTTTGAAGTTAGGGTAGGATAATCCTAATCTAATTCCACCAATGATGCGATCACTTTTCCATTTTCTATCTATTTTTGAGCTTCACTGCCCGATATCCCAGTGTTACCAGGTTTTTTCCAAAAAATCACGCCCAAAAATTGAGGAAAACTAGCCCAATGTTTAGTGTTGTTGTTGAGACCCAGACCGTCCGACCTACCAGAAAGATGTAAGGTAACTGTTTGGACGGCCGGGAAGTGCCACCCAATTTAGACCGGAACGGGGGAAGCATCCACAGGGACTGTACCCTCCTTCCCCTACCACCAACCTCTCGGAAGGACTTTCGGACCCACATGTTTAACGTGATCGTACTCCGTATGAACACGGCGGCAGTTGTGGTAGCACGCAAACCACCGGGCTACCGCGCCCGAAATGTGCCAACAGCATGCGGTGTTCCCAGATGGTCACCCAAGTACTAACCGCGCCCGATGCTGCTTGACTTTGGTGATCTAACGAGGACCGGTGTTTTCAGCACGGTAGGGCTGTTGGCTCCAATGTTTAGTGTTGTGAGATTTTGCACAATGTTGCCAAAACTACTAAAATTCATAAAATTACCGAAATTCCAAGATAAAATTTACTGGCCATCTAAAAGTTCGTCAAAATTTGCCCCCAAAATAAATCATCAAACTTTTCTGAAAGTAGCCCAAAAGTCTGCATTCAGAAAAATCTCCATCGTGCTTTACCTCAACTCTTTAAAAAAAACTAGCCCAATTGAACAGGAAAACTGCGGAACTAGCAGAATTTTTAAAAAAGGTTTAGTTTCTTCCCAAATACAGGACTAAAAGTTGTCCTATATTTCATATACTTTTTGAAATAGGAAAACCCCCAGAAGCAGAACTTTTTCTATGTCTTACGACAAGACTTCTTTGTTCTGTATGCAACACATGGAAAAAATTCTGCCTCTGGGGTTTTTCGTATTTTAAAAAATATATAGGAAATATAGGACAAATTCTAGCTCTGCAAATATGTATATACACAGACGTGCCAACTCCGGATTTTGGCTGGAGACTCCGGATTTTTCGTTAATTCTCCGGCCTCTGAATTATTAACGAAATTCTCCGTCTTTTATTAGTTTGAAATTTATAAATTACCTAGACGTAGTATAATTCCTCGGAAACACAGATTTTCCCCTTTTTTTAGCACCGATTTCTATCATTTCCTGAATCGTAGCAAATACATAATAAAATGCAGGGTAATGCAAATCAAATAACTGAGATTTATGGCTACTTGTAATGTAAATTAAGATAGTGATCACTTATTTTATGAAAGTAATAAATATACTTTTTCAAAGGTTGTCTCAGCATAAATCACTAAAATGTTATTTTCTTTATTAATTTCGAATAAACAGTGAAATTGTGCAATTCAGTTTGTTCTCATGAATCGCCGAGAGTACAATAGTATCTTTTTCCATCCATCTCAATCTTCTAAATATTGCATTTCTGATTGGCTAAACTAGCTTATTTTCATATTCTGATTAATTATTACAGTTAATTTCTTAATTATTTTCGCATAAACAGTGTGATTGTGCAATTCAGTTACTTCACGTGAATTACAGAGTATGTTAGTATCTTTTTCCATCCATCTCCATCATTTAAATGTTGTATATTAGATCGACTAAACTAGCTTATTTTCATATTATGGCTAATTATTAAGGTTAATTTTTTAATTATATTTGCGTAATACAAATTTTTCTATTTTGAAAAATTGGTATGAACTCTGTGAAAGGATATTTTCCAAAAAGTAGTATTAAAGCATGATTTAGGCAAATAAAAAGGAAACCATTTTGGCAGGAATATAATTCATTGCTATATATTTTTTTTATTATTGTTATTAAAGATCAATATTTGTTTCTTTTTATATTTGTTTTCATTATAAAGTAGATACATGTTTCAGTATACATGTTAAAGTACACATGTTCATTTAGTATAATTTTTAAAATGAAACCTAATTTTCACTTAGGAGAATGTAAACACATAAAGATGTAGGACGAGTTGTATAAGAATTGCTGAATTCCTTTAACACAAAATTATTTAGCTCAGGAGTCTGCAATATAGCTGATATGAATGAAACATTCATTGATTTTACATTGAGAACAGATGTTTTTATAGCAGACTTTTTTGATAACGTTTTAAGCATAGAGTTAAATTACTTTTACTTCCATGGTTTTAAGTTTTTAAATAAAATAAATTATTGTAGAATTGTGATGAATGAAAGGAATGAAATATTTACAACTTTTACATAGAAAGCCAGGCGATTTATATTTCAGTGACGTCATTTAAATAAAATTCATTTTATTCAATGAAGTTTTAAGTTTTCAAATGTTATAAATTATTGTAGTATATTGTGATATTTTTAAAAATATTTCTGAATGTATCACATTTTAAAGATGTTAAAATAAAATTGCATTGCAGTTGGAAAGTGTTTCATAATCATTGCTTTATGCATGATTAATCTTTCTTGTTTTGAAGGAGGTTTCTTTTGTAATGGATGGATACTATGCATGACAGTCTTCTGCTTCCATCTTTTGATAGTAAATGTAATACAGTTTTCTATACAAATAACAGCATCCATGGACTGATTTCAGTGGTTCTCTTCAGCATGAAAGAGAGGAAAACTAATTCATAGATGCTGTTATCTGCAATGTGGGTGCCATCCTTGCTTTAGAAATAGACTGTTCCTTTTTTACAGGTTTTTGTGAGTAATAGCATGATTTGTCTTGTATATACCAGGGTTTGCACGGTCATTAAAAGTCCTTAAGCACTCCCTTAAAACTTATTATTTTTGCCAAAATATCCATAAAAACTGCTTAATTCCTTAAAAAATTTTGCTGTTCCAATTCCGAAATGCAAAAGGAAACCGAACAAACGACTGACAGTCTTAAATCGGCACTGTGAATAATGATATCAAAATATTAAAGATTACTTCCCCCCCCATAAAAATCTAAACTTAGCTGAAGCAAAAGTAGAAGAAAAAAAAAAGCGGAACACCTTTTTTCACATCTCCTGAAATATAAAATAAAATAGAATAAGACTGGAAGATCGTTGCTCGCATAGTGCACTTCCCTTCTGATAAATTACTATAGGTTTTCTTTTCTTTGGGTAAATTTTTGCTCAATTATTCTTTGGTGTTGATTTGGGGTAAAAAGTTCTGAAAATTTGAATTCTAATAATTTCTGCTCTAAAACCAGTATCTCCAAATATAATTATTTGAACTAGGATTCCCGTATTTTCCTCATTAGCGAGAACGATATTGTCACCGTATTTCTTTGGTTTGTGATTAATGAGATAAAGAGGGTCAAGCATCTTAAAGAGATTGGAATATATAAAGATTTTTCTTTCTAATTTAATGTTTATTTAAATATTTGCCTTTAAATTTTAACATACAGCTTTCACTCTTTCTTTACATCCAGTTCAATTTTTTTCTAAGCATATCAGACCCAATAAAAAATGGATTCAAAAACAAGTCTAAATGCAAAGAAATGTATTTATTTCACGAAAAATCTGATGTGGGCAGCTCATTACTTCCTCTCCAAACAAATTCTTTTGTCTTCAAGATTCCTGCTTATATGTATAAGTTACCCCGATATTTTTAAAGTGACTCATTTCAAATATTATCATCAGGTTATTTTTATAGTGCACCAGTATAAATGAATAAATTATTTTACTAAAAATAATTTATTGCATAAATGGTGAGATTGCGCAATTCATTTTGTATCGTGATGCATTGCAGAGAGTACACAAGCATCTTTTTCCATCCACCTCCACCCTTTAATTATTACACAGTATGCAGACTCCGATTGCCTAGATAGCTGCTCGTGTCCTTGGATGAGTCGGGCAGCCTGGGACTTCAACAGTATGCAAACTAAACTTGCTTATTTTCATATTTTGGTTACTTTTAAACTATCTGTTTGTTTTAAACAAAAGAAAATAGATCGGCGCACATTTTGAGAGGTAGAATGATAAATGATTAAGTCTTTCTAAATTCTTTTAACACACCCCCCCCCCCCCCCCCATCACATCTAATTGGAATTTTCCAGTGATCTGGAAGCTAAGACAAATTGAATGAGCCAGCATTTAGGCTCAAGTGAAAGTACTTCTCAATCAGTTTGAAAAGTTGTTTTGAATTGCTTAAATATTCCTTTTGCATCATCACCTCTAATTTGAATTTTTTGAAATATTAGACTTTTCCTTTGACCTAGAAGATGAGACCAAAACCAATTATTCTAATTAGAGTGGACGTGCTCGATGATTTATAAGCAAAGATGTTTTGAATTTTTTTTTTATATTATTATTATTATTTCTTTATACCGTCACCCTTAATTCAAAATTTTGGAGTTTTAGATTTTTCCTTTAATCTTGAAGCTGAGAAGGATTGGATCACGTCAAAACCAAGATACTAGCTATAGTTGAAGTGCTTGATAATTTTGATACATCATCCACTCACTCAGTCAGTTCAGTGCATATTATATAGATATATTTTTTAATTGGTGACATCTTAAAAACAATAAATAAAAAAGTAAAAATTAATTAATAAAAATTTTGTGAACATTTGTTTATTCTTGGGCAGAATTTTTATATATGTAAATTTGTGATTAAAAAGACTTTGAATGAATTTCCACTGCTACAAATCATTCAAATTGTGTATTGGTTTGCTATAAAACTGATACTAAATTTAGATTTACTAATATGAATCTTAGTTTTATCTGATACTTATTTATGTTATAGTTATTAATATATAGCACTTAATTGTATATTGGAATTATTTAAAGAAATTTGTAATTTAAGCAGCTGAACAGGTGTCAATTATTTTTTCTGGAACAAAATTTTCTTTAGAAAATTATGCTGATATGAAGTAGGGTATTGGGCAACCCTCGCGAATGTCGGTCCCCCACTTGCCAAACGGCGAGTAAAAATTTCTTACTAGCTGGTGAAATAAGCTATATAAAGATACAAATAAACGAACAATCGCAGGTTGGTAATATGGCAGAAGTCTCCGTGCATGCGTAGTGCGATGA
This sequence comes from Amaurobius ferox, assembly GCA_951213105.1. Lineage (NCBI taxonomy): Eukaryota > Metazoa > Arthropoda > Arachnida > Araneae > Amaurobiidae > Amaurobius > Amaurobius ferox. The sequence continues at coordinate 12,757,279 of OX578136.1, forward strand.
TAAATTTTTGGGGATTTATGTAGACCCTTGTATAATTTTTTTATTTACGCTCATTTACTACTACTCTCCTTTGATTTACGTATGATGTCTCAAAAGAACTTATTGTCATTTTGGGGTAAAAAACAACAAAAGGAAAGTAAACAGAAATCGGAAAACACAGACCGAGGAAATGCTTCTGTTATCAATGAATCACATAAAAGAACTCTTATCTTTAGTGACAGACAGCCCAGTTCTGCTACTAGTTAAACTTTTGGATTCTATTTATTTTCCTGATAAACCGGAAAATATAAAGGTGTATGGTACTAAAGACATGACAGATATATGTCATATCTTATCTAAAGCAGTTATGCACATTTTTGATACTGAAACTGTTCTAGCAGAGTATTCTAGATTGAAAGTTTATACCTGCGACTTAGTTAAAACTACTGGGAAAAGAGTGTCATTTAATTCTTTGTATAATCGATTGGTTATAGGAGAAAACGAAACAGGAAGGCTTACCCAAATTATAAAACTGATGGAATTGATCCAGTTAATCCCTGTTAGCACAGCTCCATGCGAATGGGGATTTTCTGCTGTGAATAGAATAAAAACAGCTTTTTGTTCATTAATTCAGGAAGAAACATTAGATCAGTGTTTCCCAACGTGGGGCCCACGCCCCACAGGTGGGCAATTTGATTGTTAAGGGGGTCAATTCGAAAATGGACTCGTCCAGAGTTTAAGTTAACCGTATGGCGACTCTCAGTCGCTACTCGAGCTGGGTAAACGCCCAGTATAGGTAACTTCTGTCCGCCATGTTCGTTTATTTTACCGATATCTTTGAAAAACTAAATATATTAAATAATCAACTTCAAGGAACACATAAAACTCTTGTCGATGCAAAAGCGAAGATATTTGGTTTCATTACCTTTATTGAATTATGTCAGAAATATATTTACAACAAAAATTTTGAAAAGTTTCATTGGCTCCAAAAATGTGAAGTGACTGATAGGGCTACACTTGTTATTGTCGACCATCTGAAAATTCTATCGACTGATTTAAAAGAAAGATTTTCTGATTTGAAACAAATGGATTTTCCAACTTGGATGATGCAGCCAATGTTAGTGGATTTGTCTGATATTTCAGATATGCAATATCAAGAAGAACTCGCAGAAATGCAAAATGATGGGTCGGTTAAAACTTTATTTAATATAAAAGGAGCGATGGCATAGCTTTGTGAGGAAACAGAAATCAAATATCCAAATTCAACCAAATGTGCAAGAAAACTATTGTTACCGTTTCCAGCTTCATATTTAGCTGAATGTGGATTTAGTGCCATAAATGATTTGCTGCTAAAAAAAAGAAATCGGCTGAATATAACACAACGGGGAGACTTGAGACTGAAGCTAACTAAATTGGAACCTAACATAAAATCTCTTTGCAGCAAGCGCAAGGATCTCGCTAAATTTTAATAAAAAATATTTACTAATAATTAAAATAATATAGAAAAATCTTTCATTAAAATTATTTCGTACTTAAATTTCAGTTCTCCATTATATGTTTTGAAAATTTACTTACTGTGTTTCCTCAACAATTTCCTAGTGATTTCTTCCTAAAACCTATCATTTAAGTTTCTTCAGTGAACAATTCAATTTTTGAATATTAAAAATTATGTATATGTTACATGGTGGGGCATAAGAATTTTAGAAAGGCTTAGGTGGGGCATGGCACAAAAAAGGTTGGGAAACACTGCATTAGATGATCTAATGATGGTCAAATGCAATGGGATGCGCATTGATAAATATAATCCAGATACAGCAATTACCCTCTGGTAGAAAAATACCAATGATGGGGGAAAAAAGACACAATACATATACCCGATGACACTGGTAATTATTAATTGTCATGTAGTAAGCAAAATTAAATTGAATACATTAAGAATCCTCAAATTTTGTATTGTTTTTCTGTTATGCTACAAACATTTTTGTTGTTTCCTTGCAACGTAAAATTAGGTTGCTAAAATAGTTTTAAATTGTATTTTTATCCTTCATCGTCGTGGTGGCATGTAGATTCTTCTATGTGGCTGGTAAAAAATGAGCCGTACCAGCCATAGTGGCTGGTAGAAATTTTTCACCTTAGAGAGGGTTGGTATTGGGCATGTAATTTATAAACTCCTTAAAAAATTTTTATATGCCATTAAAAACTCCTTAATTTTTGTTTACAAAAATGAATGTGAACCCTGTATACTAATTACAACTAAAATTAACATGTATTCTCTCAGGAATTTTCTTTACCTTGGAATTTATTCACTAAAAAATTTTAATTTAGTGGCAGGTATCATAAAAGGTATCATTTTAGTTATAATTCTTTATTCCTCACATCTTAACTTTTCTTATTTCAAGTGTATAATTGCATAGTTTTATATTTCTTATGAAAAGTAAATTTTGCTTTTATGCAGTTGCGTGTTTTAATAAGTTTTATCAAATTTTATAAAATTTTCCAGGACTCAAATGAAATTCACTTTAGGGTGAAGATGACAACACAGATGGGAAAACTCAAGAAATCATACAGTGATAGACAGGTTTGTATTACACTAGCTAAAAGCTGGACTTTGAATGCACTCTCACATATGAAATATGCAAGCTGTAAAAGATTTAAAATAAAAAAAAAAAATTAAAATTTAAAATTTAAATATTAAGTAGATTTAAAATTTAAATAATAAGTTAACGAAATAGAATACATGAAAACAATGAAATCAAAGTAACAGATTTAAATCACAAAAACGTTTTTCCTTAGACTTGTGCTTTATTGTATTTTGTATGTATCACAGAGGTAAAGGGTAATTCTCTAACTCCATGGTATGTATTTTGTTTTGTCATATTCTTCTAGCGGCTGTGTAAAGACAAAAAATAGGGTAGTGAAGCTTAATGTCGAACTCTATTATTTTGTACTTAACTTTTTTACAACAATGGTTATTCATATCCAAAGTGACGCTAGGCCTATATTTTAGTTTTATATGCTATTTGTAGAAAACTTGGTGAGTATGCACAGTTTAAAAATTGTCCTGTTATAGTTCATTTTAATAATTAGAATTGTGATTTTGCAAATCTGCATGCAATTTCACGTATGTATGCAAAGTTTCATCTACCTATTTATTGTAGTTTTTGAGTAAAAGCGATAACAAACTTCATGCAGATGTTGATTTCAGTGAATTGAAATATCATGCACTGTAAAATATCAGTACTTATTTTGTTAGAGGGCAAGATTCATTAGTTTCCATTTGCTGAATTAGCAAATAGAAACTACCATGGAACCTTGATAACTCAATACCCCAAGAGGAAACAGTAGAGGTTCCGAGATGTCAACTCTGATTTTCCGAGTTTGTTACAGAGATCCCTGTAAATATTGTTGAAAACTGTTCTATTTTGAATTTCCGGCAATATTTAGCAAACATTTGTGGACGCCATTTTGATTTCTCCGTATATTCATCTTGCGCTATTTTCACTTTGTCACTGCAGATGTATTGTTATCTAAAAGCATCCATTTCCATCCATGTTTAGTTTCAAAATATTTCGTTTAAAAAAATTCTCAACATTAATTTCTCCATAGTATGCAATGTTTCATTATTAATTCGTATTTTCATAAAATATTGATTATTTTTTATTTGTGATATTTCAGGTATAGACTAAATTTCTGTATATTGTTGAAACATCCAAAAGCATATTTAGTTTCAAATTATTTCAATTAAACAATACATAACATTCATTTATACGTATTATATTTCATTTAATTTATATTTTCATAAAATATTGATTATCTTTTATTTGCGATTTTGCAAGCATAGATTACTCTTATGTGTAATGCTGAAACATCCATTTCCATCAATGTTTAGGTTTAAATTATTTTAATTAAGAGGCACAACATTCATTTCTTCACATCATGTTTCAATATTAATTCCTATTTAAAATTATTTTTATACAATGTGTATAAAAATAAATGATTATTTTTTTTAGAAAAAATTATACGGTATTTATTGCACTTTTAGTTTTTATTCTCTTATTTTCCTGGTAATGAAGTATTCCAAAAACATTTTCTCACCGTTGCATCTTAACAAGGTAACTCATTTTATTCTTCTGCTTCTTTTTTAAAGATTACTATCATGGAGAACGTAAATCAGCAACTAAAATGCATTCAAATAATTGCACTTTTTAAAAATATTTTATATTACTTTTTACAGCTTTATATTCTAAACTCAATTAGTATATTGCAACTTATTAATGTTTTCCTGTATGTTACTATTAAAAACTTTTTGCTGAAAATATAATGTTGAGTTACTGACTAGACCATGCAGGGGCTGGCATCTCTGACAGAGATATCAACTGTTAAGGCCCCTGTACATTATACAAGAAATTGAATCAATAAATTAACCTTTCAAGTTCTACTCGTACAACTTTCAATTCATACAAGGTGATTTATTAAACAAACTGTTTTTTTCACCCTCATAATTTTGGTTACGGTATAATTGCATCAGGTAGTGTAAGCAGGGTTGGCAGGCTTTTGACGCATGACAGTTTTATCCAGTTTAATCCACGGTTTTAACCATTGTGTCAAAAACTGTCAAGTCAGAATGAAACAAACAATATTGCCAATCAAAATCCTGTCACCCTCTATCAGTATCGTAACTAGTTTTCAGGTGCCCTGTGCAAGGTTTTACTTTCGGGTCCTTGTATTTTTTAAGGGGGGGGGGATTAATAAAACAAATACAATATAACAATATATAATAATTGAAAGAGAGCAACTCTTATTTGTAAATTATATATTCCATTGATTTGAATAAATTTATTGTTATTTTTATTATATTGGTAAAAAAAATTGATAGTCCCTTGGAAATAAATTTTTAGAAGAAAAAATATTTTCTATTCTCTTTTTCCTAACTTGTATTTATTTTCTGATCTGGGTGACAGTGAATGACCTTCCTTATCTTGAATACACAATACTGGGGACAATAAGTTTTAAGTTAAATAAAGTGACAATGAATTGTGGTGGAAGGGTGACAGATTTGATTTGGCAACATTGTTATAAAGTGAACAGGGATGGGAAACAATGTGTAAAGACTCAAAATTGTGGAAATATTCCAGCAAATTGTGTAGAAAGGATGAAAACTCATTTATCACAGTGCATGCAAAAGAGAACATTAGATATAATTTAAATGAATTATGAAAGAAATAGAAAAAATGAAATTGAGTTTGTAGGGAAGGTCATGTTACATTTTAATTTGAAGTAGAAAGAAATATGATCTATTATAGTATAACTTGTAACTTTATTTGTCTTAACATATTTTTACAGGGTGTTCCTGTCACATCACTTCGATTCTTATTTGATGGTCGAAGAATTAATGATGATGAAACACCAAAGCAAGTATGTACATTATATATATTATGCAAGTCCATAACATTTGATATTACATAACTGCCAATTTACACATCTTTCGATTTCAAGAAAAATATGAAAATTTCCCGGATTTTAGATAATTTCCACAAGAATCCCTGCATGTTCTGAAATAAAAATTATTTTCTGCATAATGATCTCACGATTTTGTAATGGCAGTTTCTGATTAGCTGCAAGTCGAAACACGTTTAACTGATGTTATGCAAACCGAGGTATGATAGAAATATACAGACAATGCTGAGAAAAGTGTTACTGTTAAGACCCAGACCATCCGACCTACCAGAAAGGTGTAAGGTAACCGTTTGGATGGCCGGGAAGTGCCACCCAATTTAGACCGGAACCCAGTGGGGGGGCATCCACAGGCACTCCCCTACCACCAACCTCTCGGAAGGACTTACGAACCCACATGTTTAACATAATCGTACTCTGCATGAACACGGCGGTAGTTGTGGCAGCGTGCTGAGAAAGGTGTGTAGGAAGTGAATTTTGGCGGTTGATGTTGCTTACTCCTATGCTTAGGCGTGCATTTTTCTTTATCGTTGTTGTCTATGTGAGTGTTTCTTTGCCACTTTCTCAGTTTGTGCCTATTATATGTTGTGTTTTTGGTTTAAAGCATGAAAATTGTTTTAAATGTTTATTTCTTTGTGAGTTACGTATTTGTGAATTATTAAAATATGAAATCTAAAGAACCCAAGAAATATCTATATAAAACTATTCACTGGGAGTTAGTGTAAATTGACAGCAGATTCTTGCAATCAGGTGTTAATAAAACATTATCTTCTTTCAGTGACCAGTCTCCTATGAGTAAAATCACTTTTTTGCAATCAGTTTTTTAAATGACATTAACAAAAACTACTCTGCCGACCATCCCAGTTGCTTTTTTAAAAAGCTGTTAACTTGCGATAACTTTCTTGCAGTAGCTGTTGACCCTATTAGTGTGAATGTAACACAAGTTCATAGCTCACCTTTGGCGATCACCTAATTCACTTTTTAAACAGCCCATTACTTTCAATAGCTTTCTCGAAGCTGACTACTTCATAGCTGCTCGCTTTGCAAATGCATTCAACCTGGATACACAAGCGCCTTTGGCAGTGTTCGAATTTAGTGGTAGTTCACTGATCCAGGACCACTGAATTTGCTGTAAGGTTGCAATTTTGCTGTTTCTTCAAATCAGTAAGATTTTTTTTTTTTTTTTTTTCATGAAAAATTTTGATAATTTTTTTTTTCTCTGGAAAAGTTCAATGTAATCCAGCAAGTTTCTTGATAGCACACATAGAATTGCAAATACAATTCAAATTATGCACAAAAATAACACTGATGTATAGAATTTGTCCCCGCTATTTTAGGCTTACAAAATTGTTTTTTTATTGATCAAATGTTCATAATAGAATTTGCATCATGATAAATTAAGAATAATTAATCTGTATTCAAGAAAGAGCTTTGTTACATGGCCAAGGTTCGGAGCAAACAAACTTGCTTCCGGGTACACTTCACGAAGAACTGGGTGATGGTAGACTAGGAAGCCATTGTTGCTTTATTTTGACTAACACATGTATGATCTACATTGCTACCAACTCTCCCGGGTTTTCACTATGTCTCCCGGGTAAGTCACTCAATCTCCCGGTTTTCACTCAGCTGCCCTTATTTTCCCCCTTTTTAGGCAGAAATCACGCGAATGCAAATTGTGACTTTCAGTTATTTTCCGCTGTGCAGTTTTCTTCTACCACAGTGTAGGAATGGATCGCAATTGATGTTTGTATTTTTGTATTTGTATCTACAGGTTACAAAAGTAAAAAAATGGGAAATAGATCACGAGTTTTCCGAAAATATTACGAAATGAGAAACAAAGTCACAAATTTTGAGATCGAAGTTTACGCGTTCTTTCGTCTAAAAATGCATTTCCCAGCTATGGCGTAATCAGTGCTCACAAACGGCGATTATTCCCACAGCGTCACGCGAGAGATGACCAATGATTATCTAATTAATGTGGGAAAAAAGCATTTGCATCGACTAAAATGTTATTAAATAATTTTGTTTTATATACAAAGCATTATATACAAAACTATTATTCAAACGTATTATTAATGAAATGAAAGTATTTTTTGCAGCAGTAGCGCTAAAAACTATGTTTGTGCGCGATCCTCCTTATATTTTGTTTTATTATGAAACTATTTTTCCACTTTTGCACTCTGTCAGCATCGTCAAATTTTTTTATAATTATTTCGTATTTTATACAGAAAAACTATTGTTCAAACGTAATATTAATGAAATGAAAGGCTATTTTGCAGCAGTATCGCGAAAAACTGCATTTGTGCACGATCCTCCATATATTTCATTTAATTGGGAAAATAATTTCCACTTTTGCAATCTGTTAGCATCGTCAAATTTTTTTATATTTATGTCGTATTTTATACAGAAAAACTATTGTTCAAACGTAATATTAATGGAATGAAAAGCTATTTTACAGCAGTATCGCGAAAAACGGCATTTGTGCGCGATCCTCCTTATATTTCGTTTAATTGTGAAAATAATTTCCACTTTTGCAATCTGTCTGCATCGTCTAAAATTGGGCTTATTAAAATCTCCCAGTTTTTTCATATTTTCGCACAAAAATCTCCCAGTTTTTTCATATTTGGAGGTTGGCAGCTATGGGTCTATAAACAATCATATGAAAGATGGCCTTAATTAAACCACATTTAAATTCTAGACATATTTTTTATCAATTTTAAAACTAGATTGCTAGAATTTCATCATTTTTTCTGTGCTTGACTGTTTCTCATGCTAAGAAATTTCTGATTTCCTTTTTATATATCATCCCCTGTTTACAGTTGTTTCTATCATCGACACTTATCAAAGTAAAAATATTTGGATTCCTAAAATGTTTATAATTTAGTGGTGTTCTCAGAACTACCCATTGTTAGCAATTATTATTATCACTTCAAGATTAAATCCTTTCCATTTTCAGCTTACCCTCACTTAACTAGGGGGTAGTGTTCATGTTTCCCCTTCTCTCTGTAGATTGAAAAATTTGAGTATTGCAGTTGACCATCGTATCAAATTTTTTTTTTATATGAAATAAAATATTAGAATTTTTTTTAAATTCAAAAATATTAACCATTTCACAACTGTGCTTCACTGTCTGTGATGTTTGCTCAGGAGAAGCGGGGTCGAAATACATTGATCACAGAGGACTGGGCTTTTTGCATAGTGAAGCCTGACCTTTGAAAAAAAATTGAATAAAATAAACTTTAAATTCACTCGTTTCATATTTTTGCATAACCTTAGATCAAGATTAGGATATTTTTTCCCTTAGATTTTCTCCCTTGTTTATGGAATCCTGATAAGAACCTTTTTACTGTATTCTTGCAGTGAAACCTATGTGTGAATTAAGAAGTAGCAAGCAGTATTAAAAGTAAAATAATATTATCAACATAATTGTGAAGTAAATAATTTTGCTAACGGATACTCACGAAGAACAGAACAATATTGGATTAACAAGTGTTAGTACTCTAAAAAATTGTTAAATTAGGTTAGATAAATATTCCTTTTGAATTTAAATGAGTTATTGATATTTACTTATATGCAGCAATATTAAACATATTGTTTCATACAGTTTCTTCATAACATTATATCTGTATTCAGCAACCATGAGTAAAATACCATTTTTGCAATGTCTTGTATATGGTTGTCATATACAGATTTCACTGTAATTTCATTTGTGTTTTTTAAGATTAAAAATTTTTACTTATCTTAAAAAATCGAGGAATTTTGTTATGCTGTTGGGGTAGTAACTTTAGAAATAACATAACATAGTACAAAATATTTTGGGGGGATCAGTATTACTTAGTGCGGACCAAAAATTCTACCACTGTTTGGAATGTTGTGCAGTTGCAATGGTCACTGTGGAGCCCTTTTTAATTGTTATGTTTTTGAAGAAAGCAAAATCTACAACATATCATACTTTTTAAAAGATTAAAACTTCTCAAAAATATCCAATATTCCACTATTACTACTACTAGTGTTCAGATTAGACATACTATCATATTTTATTATACCTACTGCCATATTTTGTTAAAGAAAAAGAAAAATCCCTACTCAAAGTAAAAATCCTTACTCTATTAAAAATCTCTTTTCTCCCTTCAGCCCTTCTGAAATTTTGATGTGCTCTAGTGATTTTGGCATGACATGAAAATCTTCCTAATTTTTATTTCCTAAAGTTGGCAACTGTGATATTAACTATTTCTAAAAGCATGTGAAATCTTTTACAGCTGGAAATGGAGAATGATGATGTAATAGAAGTGTATCAAGAACAAACTGGTGGCAAGATTTAAATATTCCTATGATGTCCTCTTGTATTCTTTGAACTTGCATTTTCATTTTTTTGTCTAAAATTGCAGACATCGTCATTTTGTATGTAATCATATGTGATCATTTTTTGAAGTCATTTACATACTTGTTTTTAGAACATAACTCATACTACATTTCTTTAAATATCCTTAGTTTTCAAGATTGAGAATGTGAAACAAATATGTTTGACTTTTGATTAAGTTTAAGCAACAGTTTAAGTTTTGCTACAAACATCACAGATTTAACAATATGCATCTTGAAGTTTCTAAATTCTTTTTATTCACCTGCTATGTCTGATAAGATGTAGCTTTTTCTTTTGCTGCCCAAAAAGTCATTTCTTTTTGTATAAATTGTCATTTATGTAATTTATCATAATTTTAATGTAATGTAACTGGAGGTTATTAAAACAGTACATTGTGTAATTGTTGTCCTGTGACTCATAAATTGATGTGTTCCATAAACATTTACAAGCTTTGCACCACACACTTATGAAATTCAGTAAAATGTAATATTAAAAATTTAATAAAAAAAATATATTTATGAACGTGCCAGGATGCTTGCTGTTCGTAAGTCCTTAAAAACTATTTAATTTTTTGTCAATTTTAGATGCCAATTGCTTAAAACAAAAGTGCTTTATTTTCTCACCAAATCACAATTCAGAAGTTGCAATAAAAGTGGGAAACATTGTTTTCTGTCAACAAGTGTTAATCAGATTGGTAATTGTGGAATTATTTCTGTCTCCATGTGGGAAAGACGTCAAGGTGTTTCATATTTTACAATTCCTGTTTCCTTCATTGTCCTGGTAGAAACCCAGCTCTGATTTGTCAAATCTAATAATAGATTATTGCAGCACGCATAATCAGGGTGTATCTGAAAAATCGCAAGGCCTTTTTGTGTAACATTTTATTTTAATGTGCAGTTATATCTATAACCGCCTAATCTTCTAATCTAGGAGTAGAAGTTGTCCTATACATCCTATATTTTTTTTAAATCAAGAAAAACATCCTATATTGTCCTATATTCTACATTTGTCTTTTCCTATATTTCTATGTGGTTTTTACGCACATATATATACACCGGCCACACATTAAGTTGCTGTAAACCTCTGGGTCTTCAACACATATGTATACACTGTTGGACAATTGCTAAGGACGGATCACAAATTGCAATGTAGCACAACATTAAGCGGGAATGGAGGCCCAGCAGGATAAAATATTGTTGCCACACTGTTCGGACATTAGAATAAAGATAATTTATTGTTCTGGAAAATACGAAAGGTTTTGAAACATCTGAAAGGAAAAAAGTCTTCATTTGATGCTGTGTACGGAGAAATGGAAAAATACATATGAGCAACAGCAGACATCTTTGAGAAAGGTGTCAGTACGGGATATATTCACCATGGAGTGCGATGCAACATTCCACGCATCGTGTCATGCTTTGCACAACATTATCCAGCAGCTGTTGAGGCAGATTATCCCACTCCTCTATCGGTGCACGGATGAGGGTGTTCTTGTTTGTTGGAAGATATTTTTAACCGGAAAGTAGCCTCCCCAAAGCATCCCAAACATTTTCAATGGGGTTTAGATCTGGAGAACGTGCTGGTCATACGAGGCATTGCATACCCTCACTGACTAGACAATCCTGAACAGCGAGTGTTCAATGTCATGATGCGTTGTCGTCCATGAAAACAAATTTATCACCCACAGGGCCACAGCACCATAGAAAAGGCAAACATGAGGCAGTAGAACTTCATCAATGTATTGTTATCCGGTTATAGTTCCATTTGCAGCCACATATAAAGATGTGCGGCCATTGATCATGATGCCGGCCCATACCATGATACTGCATGTCAGGTATCTGTCCTTTTTCTGGATACTTTCTGGACGATAAGCAGTACCACTCTCGTGCCAGATCAGTTGGCATCTTCAATCCGATGACAGACTGAACCTACTACCTACTCTCATCTGAGAATAGTATGCAATCCCAGTCCTGTTCAATCCAATTGCGATGCTCATGACACCATTGCAAATGGACAGTACGGTGCCATCCGGGACACACAACAGATTTGCGGGCGTAGTCCTCTTTCTCCCAAACGTCTGGCTACAGTTTTTCGGGAGATCTGCTATTCTGTGGTAGCAAGAAACTGATTTGCCACCTGCTGAGCTGTGATGCGCCGGTTCCTTTTTGCTGATAGGACAATGTACCTGTCTCCTGCAGGCGTCTTACTTCTAGTGCGACCTCCCCCTGTGACACTTGACACAGCCATGAAACAACGCTTTGGGCGATGTCAAACTCCTTGACAACATCTGTTATTTTTTGCTCTTCTTCGATATTTCCAATAATATGGCCATGCATAAAATCATAGTGATATCGGGAAGACATACCGAGAATTTCAAGTTCCTCAATTAAATCTTTCCCATAAAACTTCCACTTGGAACAACTGTCCACTCGCATCAAATCCTTTAAATCTCTTATCAGCGCAATCACTTGATAAACAGGTGTAGAAATGAAAAATTTGCGTACGCACACCTCTTCTTACAGTATCCCGCACTTATTCTAATTTTCCACATTTTGCTTCCTTTTATTTTGTGGTTGCTATGGATAATAGTGTCATCCGTCCTTAGCAATTGTCCAGGAGTATATATATATTCTATACATTTACATTTTTTCCCATTTTGAACTTTTTGCCATCTGTAAAATTAGCCTGTCAGTATTGCATCAGAGGTAGAAAGTTCTCCTTTCCTGTTCTCGCCCTATTGTAATGGAATCCGATATTTCGTGTTATTCTCACTCTAATTAAACTACATCCTATTGGCGGTAGAGGACCTATATTAGAAAATGGATACAACTACGCATTTGTGATCCAAATTTGCTCTAGACCAGCGACACTCCCATAAAAAAAACATTAGACGCAGCACATTTTTGTTTAAAACGTCAACAAGATAAATGAAATGTTGCCTAAAATAAGGTGAAAATATACCTTGAAGTATGACAATTGAACTTAATTTTCACTTTTAAATTGCAGAAATTAATGATGTAGTCAAAAATAGAGATTTACAAAATTGCACTGAGATATGGAGATGGATTTTCTGAATGATTTCTTAGAACAAATACATTAGACTTTTTTCTGAAGAATTCTTATTTTTTATGCAAAAAATGATAATTGTTAATGTTTTTAATGACAAATATTTTCTGGTATTTGGATTTTAAAATATTACTTTTTAACAAATAATTTTACAATACATTAAGTTTCAAGCAAAGTATAACTTATAATTCGAACAGAATATCTCATTAAATGTCTTTAAATTTAGATGGTACACTGTACTGCCTTAATATAAAAACAAGAATGATCAATCATGCATAAAGCATTGATTATGAAACACTTTCCAACTTCAATACATTTTTATCTAAACATCTCTAAAATGCTATACATTCCTCGGTAATACTTTTAAAATTATCACAATACTACATTAATTTATTATATTTGAAAACTTAAAACTTCATCGAAAAAAATGCAATACATTCCTCGGTAATATTTTTAAAATTATCCTAATACTATAATAATTTATTATATTTAAAAACTTCATCGAAAACAAATGAAATTTATTCAAATGACATTATCGAAATATAACACACCTGGCTCTCTATAAAAACAGCATTTCATTAATAAACTTTTTTCCATTCATTTCATTCATCATAATACTATAATAATTTATTTTATTTAAAAACTTAAGCCCATGGAGGTACAAGTAATTAAACTCTATGCTTAAAACTTCATCGAAAAAATCGTGTAAAATCAATAAGTGAATATTAAGCTTCGTTGTAGAACTTATCAAAGTTGGATGATCATTTAAAGTCAAATATATTGTAATTGCGTTGTTTCAGTATGTAGATGCACAGAATTTAGGCAAAAATAAAGCGGTTTTAGGACGTATACAACACTAAATATGAATTAAAAAGATGTATAAAAATCATGATTTTGACACAAGATGGATGCAATATTTTATTTTGAAGTGCGTCACGTGATCTCTTCATACGAAAGGGGTAATTATTATTTTAATTTTTATTTAAAAAACTACTGAATATATTTTGCTGAAACTTTCGAAGCAATTTGTGAATTTTAAATCCGCTAAAAAAATGTTTGAAAAATTAGGTCCCATAGGGTTCAATGTATTTCATTTTTTCTACCCGGGATCAATCCAAAACTAATTCGGTGATATTATTCATTTATATTCCCATAGGTCCCATAGACCATTTGAACAACATACTAAAATTTCATTTTGATAGTCATTTTTACGGCATTTATCGTGCTAATGGACAGACAGAATGAACAAAGTCACTTTTCAACTGTTATGTAAAGTGTTAAAAAGTGAAGGTTTGAAATGTGACAAAACTGATACTGAATATGTTAAAATACTATAAAAATCATATTTTATTATTATTATTATTTTTAATTTTCCATATTAACTTCTTTCAAAAATTATAAAAATTTATTTCAAAATGTAGTAGCAACCATATGCAGTTATTTGATGCTTTTTGTTGTCCTATATTTTTTTTGTAAGAAAATCCTTGCTAATCAAAAGAACTTTCTTCCATTTTTGTGATTCATTTGTAAATGTTTTTAATATACTCATGAAAAGCGAATCTTTTCTTAATTGGGATCATTTTCAAATGAGTAAAATCCAATATATGTCAATTTTGCTCAAATGTAAAGATATTTTTATCGGTGAGAACAGAAATTTTTTATAAGCATTCAAGATTTCTAATGTGTTAAAATCAAATGATAAAGTTTGATAAAACTTTATAATGCATTAACCCTGCTTTATTCACAGTACTTAATTTTTTTCCCCAGTGGTCCTTAAAAAGTGCTCCCCCCCCCCCCCCCATGGAAAATGTGCAAAAACCCTGGTTGCCATTTCAGAAAGTACTTAACCTCTTGATGTCAGCATCACGTCACCAGTGCATCCATAAACTCATCCTTTTAAGAAACAAAAAAAAAAAAATCCCTCCAAACTCATCGAGAAAGAGGAATTCAGTATCATAATAGATCTAAAAGAAAATGTAACAATCAGCACATGGCTAAAATAAGGCAATTGGCCTTTTTTACAGAATAGATCATTGATACACACAATTTTGTAGACATTTGTAATTTTTCTAGATTCACCATTTTAAGAAGCAGCAAAAAACAAAATACCCTGCAAACTCTTAATAAAGAAAGAAGTATTCAATATCATTACAATAAAAACTGATGCTTGTTGCCTTCTAATACTTCTTTAAGAAAGCAGGCATATATCACATAGGTAACTACATTTGTTTTGAGAGTGTTTTAAGTAGTCTTCCTCATGTAAAATATAGTGTGCACTCTTAACTGTTGAGAACAAACTGTCTTGGCAGTTTTTAAACATACACACTGTTTGACTTGGGGAAGAGGACTTAAAACACCCTCGAAACAATTATAGTTATGTAATTGACACCTATGCCTGCTTTTCTGTTATGTGTTAGAATGTTATATTCAATATCATAACAGACAAAAAAAAAATGTGGCTATCAGAGTTAGCTTTTTTTACAATTTGTATCATTGGTGCACACAGTAACTTTGTAAACAAATGTAATTTTATTTGTTGTTTGATATTTAATAATGAAATAGATTGCACTCCTTCTAACATTTTGGGGAACTAATTTCTGTAACACACCACCACCCCTTTTAAGTATGGACTTTCAGTAGTAAAGACCTAATTCTTTAGAACCCAGACTGACCAGGTCTTTCAACCTACTGATTTTGTGACCGTCAATAAATTACACTTTTTAAAATTCATTGATAGGAAAGTTGGTTAATCTAGGTGTTTCATAAGTGCTCTAAAATAAATTTTTAACGATTTTTTGTATAATTGATATATTTTTATTCATTAATTTTATGCAATCAATAGCATCAATTTGTTCTCCCAGAAAAGACAATACAAATTTATAAGGGGTTGATTGGAAGTCCTTTTAAAAAAATAGGGTTTAAATTTGTTTTTTTAAAGGAAACTGGTATGCATTCAAGTTGTGGGTCTTCCTGGAAATTGTGAAAATACTTTCAAATATTACATATAAGCTAGAATGATATGTTCAGTGTCTTCTAAAAGTATTTATTTTTGTATTACAGTTGCAGTCATACATATATTAAATAACACGGCTAAAAAATGCAATTTAATATTTTCATTAAGTATAATTGTACGCTTATAAAAATCTTTGATCGTATTTTTATAAAAAGTTCATTTTCAAGTGCTTGAAAGGCTTTGAATTCGTTGAGAAGTAAAAAGAAATAGTCCTTGATATTTTTTTTTTTTATAATGTGCTCAAATTTTTTAAAAAGCACAATAACAAAGTTTCTTTTCCTTCATTAGCTAATCACATGTAGAAAAGAAAGAAGCAAAACATTCCCCTTAACCTTTTCTACTGAAAAAAAATATATATACAGCAGAAAAGGAGACTGGTAGATTATTGAATTGTGCTTTCCCCCTTTTTGTTCCCATAAATTCATTTTACTTTCGTTCACACTTTTCTCGAACATAGTTATTTGACCTGTAATTCTTTTATGTTCTCAATTTGTGTGAAAGATGATTGATTGACATCAATTGATGGAAACAACTCGAGTATTTGTTTATGTTGTGTCAGTCAAATCAAAACACAGAAGGAGAGCAAGAGAAATCTGTATGATTAAGGATCTGGTTAATATCTTCTTTTTACTACCTTAATGCCTGTCGTATTTGTTAGTTATTATTTTTTATAATAAAACTTGTAGAAAAATGAAGGCATGAGTTTTGCCATAAATCTTGGATTGTGATTTGTTAGCATTCATGTTCCTTTCTGTTATTATATTGACATTTTTATTAAATATATTATTCACTGTCATAATGAGATTGAAATATATAAATATTTGTCAAATTCAATGTTTTATTTTTAAAA
This sequence comes from Amaurobius ferox, assembly GCA_951213105.1. NCBI lineage: Eukaryota > Metazoa > Arthropoda > Arachnida > Araneae > Amaurobiidae > Amaurobius > Amaurobius ferox. The sequence continues at coordinate 12,773,998 of OX578136.1, forward strand.
CGTTTACCAGATATTGTTTAAACATAAATATGAAACTTTCAATAACGATCTATTTTCATCCAGTTTGATTTCTCTCTATGAATGTCGGAACCAATAAAAACTGGATTCAAAAATATAAATCTAACTTTGAAAAAGTGTTTGTTTCACAAAGAATCTGATGTAGTTCATGGCTTTCATGTTTCACAAAGAATCTGATGCCAGTTCATGGCTTTCCCTACTGACTCACATTTGTTCACGAAATAATTTCAACCTTAAGAGTGCGATTGCGCAATTCATAAGTCCACAACCATTTTTTTGCATCCATCGCCATCCTCCCAATTAGTGCGCAATAGACAGACTGAACTTGATTATTTTGGTTAATATAAAAGAAATATATTACATAATTAAGCAAATGTTATGAGCATTAACTATGATGGAAGAGTTAGATAATTCTTATAATTGAAAAGGCAGGGTTCATCCTTGAAAATTAGCTGACCAGTTTCAAGGTACTTAACAGTACTTGAAAACATAAAGCATTCTTGAAAACTCCTTGCATATTTTCCTTTCGGTGCAGAAAAAACAAGTCATCCGAAGCCGGCAGTAAATCCTTTTCCCCACTTGCGCAAACCTATCCTTACTTTCCCAAAACTCCGATTTCATATTTGCAAACTCGGTACTGCTAGCAACAAACAGCACAAGTTTCCTTTCATTGCTGTTTAAATGAGTTGTCAAAATACAGGATGATTTATATAAGAGTTATGACTTTAGTTGAGTCTGTCAAAATATAAAAGGATTGAAAGGTAGGAAATGTAACTTGATTAACGCTTTGCAGAGAAATATGAGAGAATTATTATTTTAAAAACCGCCTTTGACGATTAGGTCGTCGCTTTTTGAAAAGCTCCCATAGCTTTCTTGCAGTAGCAATTGACCTCACTCCTCCGATACGCTCACGTGTCAAGGCTACCTGTGCAGTTCATAAAGTAGCTGTCAATCGCACACCTCAGCTACGCGTGCAAGTCGCAACTAACGGCGCAATTCATGAAGTAGCTGTTGTCCTCGTTCCCCCAGCTACACGCATAAGTCATGGCTATGTAGTTCATGAAATAGTTATCGATCGCTCACCCCAGCTACACGCGCAAGTCACGGCTGACGCTACAGTTCATAAAGTAGCAGTCGATCGCACATCTTCGCTTCGCGCAGAAGTCGCGTCTAACTACAGTTCATAACATAACTGTCGATTACGCGCTAAAGTTACGGCTTACGATGCAGTTTATGAAGTAACCGTTAACCTCGCACCTCCTCTACTCGTGTAAGTCACGGTTACCGGTTCATATTAATCAATGGGCTTCCTATGATGATCGTGAGGTTTACGAAGAATAACGGCGCCGTTTACGAAGTAGCTGTTGATCTCGCACCTCCGCTACTCGAGCAAGTCACGACACTGACGCTATAGTACATGTTTACTACGCGCGCAAATCACGTCTAACGGTACAGTTCATAACGTAACTGTCGATCGCTGTGTATCCGCTACACGCTAAAGTCACGGCTTATGGTGCAGTTTAGGAAGTAACTGTTTACCTCGTACTTTCGCTACGCGCGAAATTCATGGCTAATGGTATGAATCAAAGGGTTTCCTCTGATGACCGTGGGGTTTACGAAGGATAACGCTGCAACTCAAAGTAGCTGTCGACCTCTCATCTTCGATATACGCGCGCAAGTCACGGCTAACGTTACAGTTCATAAAGTAGCTGTCAATCTCTCACTTCTGCTACGCGCTCAAGTAACGGCTAACGGTGCAGTTGATGAAGTAACTGTTGTGCATCCGCCCACTACGCGGGCTAATGACTAATGATACAATTGCTGCGATGACGCATGTAATCTGCGTAAGTGTTATATATTATAACAATAACCCAGCTCCATGTAATTCGCTTACGATACATGCAATAACGATCATTCTACACATGTAATAACGATATACACGCAGCGCGGGCGCTTATAATTCATGTGCGATACAAATATAATACAAAATTCCATTCCGATACTGCCGCAACGCGGACACATGCTATCCACGTAGTGTGCAGTAGCTTCCGATCACACACCCGCCCACTAAGCGGGCTCACAGTTGCTTCGCGGGAACATACAATCCCCGTAAGTTACATGCAATAAATAAATACCAATTTACTAGCTAGACTTTTGCTCTTAAGGCCATATTTCAACGTTTTATGGAACTGATTGGAATTTTGTATGGTTGTTTAAATGAAGTTTTTCCTTCTTTTCTGCTAATTGACAAGCATAAAGTGTTTTTTTTTATATAGTATTACAACGCATGAAAATTATTTTAACATTTAAATGTATTTTGCTACTAAAATCATTGAAACCTCATTGACTAATAAGAAAATTTTAGAAAACACGACTTCATATTCTCCTTTTTAATTTAATAAGTTCTAAAATTATATAAATTCGATAATTGTAATTGGTAATGAACACAACTGCTCATGACTATAAACACATTTAATGTACAAATATCTTTCAACAACAGCTGTTCAACGAATGTTTACAGCAAAAAATATCATTTATTATCAATGCCCTATAACTTGGTGCCTTCGATTATTTTATGTGCCCGTTTTTAACACTTTACAACAAAGTTGAAAAGTGTTTATGACTTTGTTCATTCTGTCTGTCTGTCCGTTAGCACGATAACTGCCGTAAAAATGAGTTTATCAAAATGAAATTTTAGTATGTTGTTCAGACGGTCTGTAGGACCTATGGGAATATAAATAAATAATATCACCCAATTAGTTTTTTATTGAACCCGGGTTGAAAAAATGAAATACATTGAACCCTATGGGACCTAATTTTTCAAACATTTTTTAAGTAAATTTAAAATTCACGAATTGCTTCGAAATTTTTAGGAAATATTCACATTATCCCATAGAATATATAAAAAAAAATTCAGTAAAATATGTTAAGTAGTTTTTTAATTAAAAAAATTATTTAATATAGGGAAAAAAACAAATTCAATTAAATTCTGACTTTGGGATATCTTCCAGAAAGAAAAGAGAGAGATATTATATAATAAATATCTCTCCATTTGTTTAAACGTTTTGCATATGGGAGTGGCTTCATATTTTAAAATAAATTTGGTAGATAACAATTTTTCATTTTTTTTAAATTTTATATAACTCTTCATGATAAATTTAATTGATGGCATTTTAAATGCACTTTCCTACGTCCTAGAGAGTTAAAATTTGGTACACAGCTTAAATTTGTTGAACATTTTATTCGACAAAAATTTGATGGATCTTTAAATATAGATCATACTTTTTTTTCGAAATGGCCTGAAAATAATCCCCGTTCACTTCTATAAATCATTGGTGTAATATTGTTAAAAATTCTGATGTGGACAGCACATGTCTTTCCCTGCAGACTCATATTCGTTCTCTTTATTTATTCAATGATAATGTGAGTTTATCTGCTCAACATAAGTATTTTAAATGACATTGAATTTACACGTTAAACTTAAATTTGGTTCTCATTTGATAGCTGGACTTATTGTCAAAGGTGGCGTAGCGAAAACGCGAAAAAACTAGAATATCTCAAGAACGGCTAGTCCTAGAGTAATGGGGTTAGTCTTATTCTTTTTGTTGTCAAAAATCATATATAAAATAGGAATTTAATTGATATAATTGAGCACACGTAGTCTTTTATTTTTATATATAACGATTTTTGCTGGCCATTTCGCAAAAATAGCCCGTTCCTTTTTCCCGAATCGTAGTAGAATAACCTACAAATGATTTATACACAAAATTTTGTTAAATTTGGTATATAAATCACTTGTAGGTTATTGAAATATTATACTCCAAATTTTGTTAAATTTGGTTCATTAGTATTTAGCTAGAGTGGATAAAGGCAATTTCTGCGGCCATTTCGCAAAGAAGGCAGATTCTTTTATTACGAATCGTACTATAATCTAATGAACATCAGGATTTCCCACAAAAAACATACCTACCAAATTGTATGAAATTCGGTCCATTAGTTTTTCAATTAGAGTGGATGTAATATCCACACAGACACACAGAAACATACACAGATACACCCTTACACACACAGACGTCTTCCTAAAAGTAGTTTTTTCGTGTTCTAGAAGTCCCAAAACGTGTAGATACTTTGAAAATTCGAGTTCCGATCTTCGGCACGATTCCAATACTTTGAGTACATACACATACACATATCTATTATCTGTGTATTATCTGTGTATCTAAATTCCGTGCCTATGCAATTACAATAGTTGTGATTTTAATTGATCCCTAAACTTTTATTATTTCTTCAAGGAAGCCTAATTTTAACATATGCAGAATGCAAATATCTCAAGCGATTGTAAGATGAATTACATAAGAATTGCTGAATTTTTTTCACACAAAATTATTTAGCTCTGGAGTCTGGAATACAAGTTATATGAATGAAATATTCATTGATTTTGCATAAAGAATCAGATGATTTATATTTCGATACAGTTTTAAATATTTAAGTATAATAAATTACTGTAGTACTGTGATAATGTAAAAGATATTACCACTGAATGAATCACATTTTAGAAATTTTTAAATGAAATTACATTTCAGTTGGAAAGTGTTTCATAATCAATGCTTATGCATGATTGATCTTTCTTGTTAAATAATGTACTTATTCAGATTATTATAGCACCTTGCCCTTTCTCAATCCTGGGGGAAATTCTCTTAATAGTTCCGTGAAAAATATAAAATAATATATATATATATGTATGTATAGGATTATATAGTCCATAAAATTGTCCTTCATTGTATAACACTTACAATTTGAAGTAAAATCAATTTAGTCAAGTAAGTGAAAATATAATAAATCTTATATTATTTAAATTTTTTAATAATCTATATATAAAGCGAAGCTGTATATTGAACTCATTTTAATTTATTTACAACAATGAATATTATAATACTCTCTTTTGTGTTTGGGCTACGTAGACAGTGATTAAGTGTTGTCCTTTATTATAGTAGAGGATATCCTCCAGGGTTGAATTTATCAGGTGCAGAAATGTGTGTATATATCAGGGTTGTGGAGTTGGTACCTCAAACGTTCGACTCCAACTCAAACTTTTTGCTTTCTACTGTTAGTACCTCACGGCATCATTATGTTATACGCTTCCGATAGCATATAACTGGCATTGATGGGAAAATGGGAAGGGAGCGCAAGTGATGCAGGCGGTCGACACTGGGAGTAGATGAGGGAAGACGTAGTGCATTGGGAAAGGTGAAAATGCATCTGTGATGATGGAAAACACTTCGGGACTCCGGACAATTCCAATTAGTTGAAGTTGGAACATGAGTGACAGGAATGGAACGATCGCATATGGAGACATCGATGGATGAGTGGCGTGTTGGCAGGATTACGTATTCAGAATCGGTAGTTCGTACAGAACCCAGGATGGCCGCCAGGTGGCGCTGACATCGGCCCTTGGCGAAAATCCCAATAACGCGCCAATGCTCACTGATGCCGTGCAGTTGAAAAACAATGCGGTAACCCTTACCAGCCGAATTTACCAAGTTTTTTTTCTTCTGTGAAATAAACCAAACCAAATAGTGTATTTTGTAGTTCATTTTGCTACTAAATTCGGTTCATTTTAGTATAAAGTGAGTACGACGAAGTCTTTTTTAATTTTAATCGTTCTGCTTACATTGTTTATAATTATATGTCATGTGTGCTGTAAATAAAGAAATGTCTGGGATAACTTTTTTAGTATTTATGAAGAACAAATAACATTACATGAAATGTTACTAATTATTCTAGCAAAATTTTTCCGCAATTATCTATATGTACTTTAATTTTTTTTTCTTTTGTAATAACGTTTTTAAAATTTCTTAATAGTTAGACGTAGGATAGGTGCATTGCTAATTTAATATATTTATCATTTTATTTTTACACATTAGTTTTGTACTGAAATGATTACATTTTAAAATTTGTTCATACTGTAAAATAATTCACATATACTTGCCAGCTGAGTTTCTTCTTTGTCCAGAGATCATAATTGAATCCTTTGGCATAGAAGATAATTTTGCTAGCTTTTAATATGTTCAATGCTTGGAATTTAATGACATATTGTTAGTTTTTTAAATTATGCTTAAATTTGTAAATATTATGTTAAATTTGTAAATATTAGATTAATTTGTAAATATTAAGTTATGGGGTTTTATCAACATTATAGTTGTACTTGAAGTGTACTCCTTTTCATATTTGTAAACTGCATACTGGCCAGCTAAGTTATTCTCTGTATAGAGCTTTAAATTGATTTCTCTTACTCGTAGAGGACAACTTTTTTGTTAAGAAAAGTAATTGCTGAAATATGTCAGCATGGGAAGTTCCAAGTGACCATATTGTTTAGTGCATAATTGTAAAATTGAAACTTTGATTACTACCGGTCTATGTTGTAGCATAAAAAGGCAATGTTTTGAATAGCTGTCGGAAAATTTTATACACTAGATGTATCCATGCAGATCACATACGCTCTAGTGTCTTTTAATGCTCACTATCTGTTAGTAACTTACTACACAATCTCTGGAGCTTGAGTCATTTTTAAACATTAATATTCCCTAGTATTTAGTTTTGTTTGTCTCACAATCAGTATCGCTCTTGCATTTTTAATATCACCAGACATATGTGGATTCATTGTTATACGACCCTCTAATCAAATATAAACCATATATTTATTTAAATTGAATTAACTTTAGATCAAATAATATATAATTTCATGTTTGAACAAAAACTTGAATAAAATAATTAGTGTTTTGAGATATCACTATGGAGACAAAGGAACTACCTATCTAACTCCATGGATACTTTTGATAGGATGGAGTAAGAGTTTTCCTTTACTTTCATATTTTAAACAAAGTAATTATGGTTAAACTTGTTGTCATTTGGGAAATGGTAAATAAGCCCTTTTCAACATAACGTAAATAAATTCATCCTATATGCAGGGTTAGAAAGTAGGAGCAAAAAGTCACGCAACAATGGCATCTAACCAATTTTCCTCAGTTACCAAAATGTCTTATTTGGGTGCAATTTCCAAATTATTTATTTTGTTTTCATTATTCAACTCGCAAAATAAATCATCTTTTATTAGCAGACCTGCCTTTCACCTGCTGTGCTGCATGGGTGCAAGTAATGCATGATATGAATTAGTTAGATTATTAGAAGGAAGAATAAATGGATCAAATGGAATTTGCAACATACATGCGAAGAAAGGCTTAACAGTTAGTTATCTAAAATCTCCATCAAAGTAAAATATATAGGAACAAAATTTAGCGACCACTAATTTTGAACCCTTAATAGATTTAAAACAAGGATTACAAACACAAATGAATTCCAATTAAAATTATCAACTGTTAAAATTTGCACTTACATATTTTAATATTTTTATAAAATAAAGTATTAAATTTTCTTTTGATACGATATATTGAAAATCTGAACATCAGCTTAAGATTTATTTTAATAACAAATTTTTATGTGTAATAGTTAACAAAAGTTCTTCCCACACTAAAGCAGAGGTACTTTACATATTTACTGTCGCAGCTTACTTGAAAATGAATTTTATATGTGTATACAACTTGCTCTTTTCTCTTTATAAATGAGGTCACCTATTCTTTCTTATTTTGATATTTTTGTATGCTTTTAAAAAATTTAAATGTTAAAACTTAAAATGCATTTAAAAGTAGTTAATTTAAATTTTCAAAATTTAGAATATTAAAAAAAATTTAAAATTTTAAACTTTTGTTTACAAATGGCAATCTATATCAGGTCTCAAAACAACCAGATGGACAGCTGCACATGAAAAACAATGTGCATCCAATTTATGTGTCCAAATATATATATATATATATATTCGATATATTCTGCCATTCAAATAATGTAAACATTTTGTTATGTTCTATGTATACACTTTATAGGGATTTATTTTTTCTTCATTATCATTCCATCCGCTTTTGTTGAATAAACATTGATATTGGTATTAAACATTGTTTCAACTGCTGCATTTACTTAAACTAGAATATAATGTGAAAATTTTGCACATTCATTTGTAACAAAATTTAATTTTTTTCAATTTCTCGTATTACATTACGAGAGTCCTATCGTATTACAAGACCATTGAACATTTGAGGAGTTTAATTCCGAAAGGGCCTAAATCACTTTCACTCGTTTGTCTTGTATGATATGGTGCAATATTGCCACCTACTGCTACCTATCTAAAGTCACTTACCAGGAGCTGTAACGCAGCTGTCGCAACATGATAAACAAGCGAAAATGATTTAGGCCAATTTGGAATTAAACTCTTCATTTAATGAATTGCACTTCCAATTTTATTGTGTATTAGCAGTATCCTTGGTTTAAATTAGTGGTCTTTAAATTTTGTACCTATATATTTTACTTTCATGGAGATTTTAGATACCTAACTGTACTGCCTTTCTTCGCATGTATGATGCAAATCCATTTGATCCATTTATTCTTCCTTCTAACAATCTAACTAATTCATATCATGGATTACTTGCACCCATGCAGCCCAGCAAGTCAAAGGCAGGTCTGTTAATAAAAGATGATTTATTTTGCGAGTTCAATAATGAAAACAAAATAAATAATTTGGAAATTGCACCCAAATAAGACATTTTGGTAACTGGGAAAATTGGTTAGATGCCATTGTTGCGTGACTTTTTGCTCCTACTTTCTAACCCTGCATATATGATGCATTTATTTACGTTATGTTGAAAAGGACTTATTTACCATTTCCCAAATGACAACAAGTTTAACCATAATTACTTTATTTAAAATATGAAAGTAAAGGAAAACTCTTACTCCATCCTATCAAAAGTATCCATGGAGTTAGATAGGTAGTCCCTTTGCCTCCATAGTGATATCTCAAAACACAAATTATTTTATTCAAGTTTTTGTTCAAACATGAAATTATATATTATTTGATCTAAAGTTAATTCAATTTAAATAAATATATGGTTTATATTTGATTAGAGGGTCGTATAGCAATGAATCACATATGTCTGGTGATATTAAAAGTGCACGAGCGATACTAATTGTGAGACAAATAAAACTAAATACTAGGGAAAACTAAATACTAGGGAAAACTAAATACTAGGAAATATTAAAAAAACTCATGCTCCAAAAATTGTGTAGTAAGTTTAGTGAGCATTAAGACACTAGAGCATAGATGCTCTGTATGGATACATCTAGTGTATACTATTTTCTGACAGCTGTTCAAAACATTGCCTTTTTATGCTACAACACAAACCGGTAGTAATCAAAGTTTCAATTTTACAATTATGCACTAAACAATATGGTCACTTGGAACTTCCCATGCTGACATATTTCAGCAATTACTTTTCTTAACAAAAAAGTTGTCCTCTACGAGTAAGAGAATTCAATTTAAAGCTCTATACAGAGAATAACTTAGCTGGCCAGTATGCAGTTTACAAATATGAAAAGGAGTACATTTCAAGTACAACTATAAAGTTGATGAAAAGAGAATCGTTAATAAAATCGCATAACTTAATATTTACAAATTAATCTAATATTTACAAATTTAACCTAATATTTAATGTAAATATTAACATAATATTTACAAACTTAAGCATAATTTCAGAAACTAACAATATGCCATTAACTTTCAAGCATTGAACATATCAAAAGCTAGCAAAATTATCTTCTATGCCAAAGATTTCAATTATGATCTCTGGACGAAGAAGAAACTCAGCTGGCAAGTATATGTAAATTATTTTACAGTATGAACAAATTTTAAAAAGTAATCGCTTCAGTACAAAACTAATGCTTAAAAATAAAATGATAAATATATTAAATTAGTAATGCATCTATCCTACGTCTAACTATTAAGAAATTTTGAAAACGTTATTCCAAAAGAAAAAATTAAAGTTCATATAGATAATAACGAAAAACTTTTGTTAAAATAATTAGTAACATTTTATGTAATGTTACTAATCATAAATACTGAAAAAGTTATCCCAGACATTGCTCCATTTACAGCACACATGATACGACATAAACAATGTAAGCAGAACGATTAAAATTAAAAAATTAGACTTCGTACTCACTTTATACTTTAAATTAAAATGAATCGGATTCAGTAGCAAAATGAACTACAAAAAGCACTATTTGGTTTGGTTTGTTTCACAGAAAGAAAATGTGGTAAATTCGGCTGGTAAGGGTTACCGCATTTTTTCTCAACTGCACTGCAAGCACAGAATACTATATTAGTCTGTGTATTATATATATTAGTCTGTGACTGCAAGGGCACCAGCGATCATTGGCGCATTATTGGGATTTTCGCCAAGAGCCGATGTCAGCGCCACCTGGCGGCCATCCTGGGTTCTGTAGCACCTCCGATTCTGAATACGCGGTTGGGAAGAGGATGGGGTATTCGTTTAGAAGTTTAACCCTTTGACTTCCGAAACGGTCCAAACGGCCCTACAAGCAAAGGACCGCAGACGGCCGAGCGGCCCAGTGATAATCCCGACCTCCATTTTCAAGGTGGGAGGTTGGACTTCAAAACGTCGACAAAGGGGAAGAGGCTATCTGTCATTCATTCTACTCCGAAGTACTTTGGCGACAGGTCTTACTTTTGGCTGATTACCTGGCGAAAACATGGGGACTGCAGTCAAATGTCATGTGTCGTAATATTTATGAGTTCGATAGATTTGCTCAAAAACTATGCTTCTACTTCTGCTCCTTTACTTTTATCCGTTTATTTTCGAATTCGGTTTGAAATGAGCGGTTATGTAAAACTTTTAACTCAGGATGAGATAGATGCAATCTTATTTAATGATACTGATGAATCGGATTGCACTGAATCGGAAGATGATGACTGGGATGAAAGTAAGGCAGATAAAAACAATCTTGAATTTTTAACACTTTACAACATAGTTGAAAAGTGTTTATGATTTTGTTCATTCTCTCTGTCTGTTCGTTAGCACGCTAACTGCCGTAAAAATGACTTCATCAAAATGAAATTTTAGTATGTCGTTCAGACGGTCTGTGGGACCAATGGGAATATAAATGAATAATATCATTTAATTAGTTTTGGATTGAACCCGGGTTGAAAAAATGAAATACATTTAACCCTATGGGACCTAATTTTTCAAACATTTTTTAAGCAAATTTAAAATTCACAAATTGCTTCGAAAGTTTTAGGAAATATTCAAATTATCACATAAAATATATAAAAACAATTTCAGAAAAATATATTCAGTAGTTTTTAAAATAAAAATTAAAATACTAATTACACCCATTATATGAAGAGATCACATGGCAATTATATGAAAAAATCACGTGACCCACTTCAATATAAAATATGGTATCCATCTTGTGTCAAAATCGTGATTTGTAAAGTTTTTTTTAATTTATGTTTGTTATTGTATCCGTCCTAAAACCACTTTATTTTTGCTTAATTTCTGTGCATCATTGTTCTGAAACAACGCAATTACTATATATTTGAGTTTAAATGATCATCAAACTTTGATTATTTCTACAGCGAAGTCTAATTTCCACTTATGGAGACTGTAAACACATCAAGCTGTAAGATGAGTTGTATAAGAATTCCTGAATTTCTTTAACGCAAAATTATTTAGCGCTGGAGTCTGCAATATAGTTTATATGAATGAAACAGTCATTGATTTTACATAGAGAACAGACGATTTTATAGCAGGGTTTTTGGGTGAAGTTCGAAGCACAGAGTTAAATTACTTGTACCTCCATGGTTTTAAGTTTTTAAGTAAAATATATTATTGTAGTATTGTGATGAATGAAAGGATTAGAATAAATATTTATGAATGGAATTTTTACTGCTTTTTCATAGAAAACCAAGCAATTTATATTTCAATGACGTCATTTGAATAAAGTTCATTTTTTTCGCTGTAGTTTTCAAATATAATAAATTATTGTAGTATTGTGATAATTTTAAAAATATTACCGCTGAATGTATCGCATCTTATGTTTAAATAAAATTGCATTGCAGTTGGAAAGTGTTTCATAATCAATGCTTTATGCATGATTGATCTTTTTTGTTAAATAATGAATAAAGAGAAATCGAGACTGTTATGATGGATAAAAATGAGGAACTTAATTGGACAATGGATATATATAATACAAAAATGTATTTGCTTGCAAATGCATTTCCTGCATTTGCTTGCCGTTCTGGATCTGTCCATGATTTACCATCTGGTGCTAGTCCATTGCAATTTTTAAAATTATTTTACACCGACGAAACTGTAGAAATGACTCGGTTAAATACGAACAATTATGCATATTTTTGTGCAAAAGAGCGAGGAAATGGAGATGTTTCAATTAAAAGTCCCTGTTCAGAAATTTACTAAACTCCAATTTTATATATTTTCTGTTATATTTTATATCCACTCAAAATATATCAGGAAAGATAATGATCGCAGTAGCTGAAAGGATAAAGCGTTGTCAAGCGAGCCAAAATTTGGTGGTTTAGTTCTCAGCTAAAGCACGAGTTCTTTACAGAACACTATATAACATATAAAAAATAATTATTCACTTTAACCCACTAATTTTACCTACAAGGTCGATTTTTACTGATGTAGGTAAATGGAATTTGGGTCATACCCCCCCCCCCTATTTGGAGGAAAAGTTATGTTAATTAAAAAACAAAATTTAGCGATGTCATTCTTTCGATCGTAATCCCCCTTTTCGAAATCTGGGTTACATCTATGACTTTAATACCATTTATATGTGTTAACACAATTATTTTTCTGTATAGACCATATTATTATATATTGTTCCACTTTAGAACGATATACAGTAACACATTCTATATATAAAGATAATTTCAAGAAAAACTTAAATTTTGGACTACGGGTATATATATATATATATATATATATATATATACCGGGTGGTCAGAATTAAAACATCCCTACTCTGAGCTCTCTATAGATCGAACTACTCAGTGTAAAGGCTCCAAAATTGTTGAACATACTATTCAAGACATGGGGAAAGGGATTACGCGAAACAAAAATTAGTTTCAGAAACACCGATAGGTGGCGCTATACAACAGAAAATATGCTGAAAAGACACAAAATACACATTTGTAACACATTTTATTCGAACGTACCAAACATTCATATCACAAGGACCTTATCGATGCAGGGAATGCTGCGTATAACGTTATCCATTGATTGTTCAACAATAGCGGAGGCAACATTGTCAACGACATCTGAACGAGTCGATTTGCGTCCTCGACCCGGCTGAACTCCAAGATGTCCAGTTTTCCCGAATCGAGCGATCATTCTCCTGAGAGCTTGTGGAAGTAATGGTCCTTTGCGCAAATTCTGAAGTCGACGAAACTCTCGAAGTGCAGCTGCAGCATGTCCTTTGTTTTCATAAAACAGTTTCACAAGCAAAGCGCGTTCTGGCAGTATGACAGCCATCGCTGATAAGAATGAAAACGTCCCAGTTTATCCCCTTTTATGCCCAGATCATATTAGCTACAAACCAAGGGTTTATGCAAATTTTTGTGCCTTCAGTGCGAAATTGCAGTTACAATGACAGTCACTTTTTAACACTTTACAACAAAGTTGAAAAGTGTTTATGACTTTGTTCATTCTGTCTGTCTGTCTGTCCGTTAGCACGATAACTGCCGTAAAAATGACTTAATCAAAATGAAATTTTAGTATGTTGTTCAGACGGTCTATAGGACCTATGGGAATATAAATGAATAATATCACCCAATTAGTTTTGGATTGAACCCGGGTTGAAAAAATGGAATACATTGAGCCCTATGGGACCTAATTTTTCAAGCATTTTTTAAGCGGATTTAAAATTCACAAATTGCTTCGAAAATTTTAGGCAATATTCAAATTGTTCCATAAAATATATAAAAAAAAAATTAGCGAAATATATTCAGTAGTTTTTTAAATAAAAATTAAAATAATAATAACACCTCTTATATGAAGCGATCACGTGTCCATGATATGAAACGATCACATGACCCACTTCAAAATGATATATGGCATCCATCTTGTGTCAAAATCGTGATTTTTAAAGTTCTTTTTAATTCATATTGAGTGTTGTATCCGTCCTAAAACTACTTTATTTTTGCCTAAATTCTGTGCATCTACATACTAAAACAACGCAATGACAATATATTTCAGTTTAAATGCTCATCCAAATATGATTATTTCTACTATTAAGCCTATTTTTCACCTATGTAAAATGTAAACAGCAAAATATATAGAATGAGTTGTATTAGAATCGCTGTAATTCTTTAACACAAAATAATTTAGTCCATGGAGTCTGCTTAGCTGATATGAATGAAATATTCATTGATTTTAGAAAGAGAAGGACGATATTTTTCGCTGAAGTTTTACGCATAGAGATTACTTACTTGTAGCTCAATGGTCTTAATTTTTAAATAAAATAAGTTATTATAGTATTGTGATGAATGACATGAATGGGGGAATTATTTATGAATGAAATGTTGCTTTTATAGAGAGAGCCAGGCGTGTTATTTTTTTATGACGTCATTTGAATGAATTTCAGTTGTTTTCGAAGAAGTTTTCAAATATAATAAATTATCGTAGTATTATGATAATTCTAAAATTATTACCGAGGAATGTATCACATTTTAGAGATATTTAAAAAAGGCAATTTATACTTTAATGCCGTCATTTGAATGAAGTTAATTTTTTTCGATGAAGGTTTAAGGTTTCAAATATAATAAATTAATGTAGTATTGTGATAAGTTTTAAAATATTATCGAGGAATGTATTGCATTTTAGACATGTTTAAATAAAATTGCATTGAAGTTGGAAAGTGTTTCATAATCAATGCTTTAAGCATGATTGATCTTTCTTGTTATCTTCTTTTTTTTTCATATCAGTAAAAGAAATTTAAAAGGAAAAATTCCATATCGCATGTGTTTGTTTTTTGTGATTATTTTGTGTCTTTTCAGCATATTATCTGTTGTACAGCGCCACCTATCGGTGTTTCTGGAACTATTTTTTTTTTCGCGTAATCCCTTTCCCCATGTCTTGAATAGTAGATTCAACAATTTTGGAGCCTTGACACTGAGTAGTTCGATGTATAGAGAGCTCAGAGTAGGGGTGTTTTAATTCTGACCACCCGGTATATATATATATACCAATCTTTACATAACCTTAGCATATATAAAATTTCATGGTGGCACCAATATTTTGTTCTGATCATAAAACCTACTGTATATTCAGACATACAGATATGAACTGCTTTACAGAAGTGTTGAGATATGCTCTGGAAGTTTCTCCCTCAAAATCTAAAATTTAAAATGTTTTCAGAAAATCCTACAAGAACAAACATTTTAAAGGAGACTTAAAAAACCAAGACTTATTACTATCACTAAATCGTAGGTTTCCATACACTTTTAAGAGGGGGTGGGGATTTATTCCTTTATATTTGTACCCTGTAAAGCAAACCGCCGATTGAACCGTTTTATAATTTGGTTCCCTTTTCTTTGCAAAGTTCAGTGGAGCCGTGAGAAAACTATTTTTACAGTCACAGACATCGCACAAGAGTATTATTATTCAGCCTCAAGTTTGGACCTCACTTTAAAAGATGCCCCAAAATAAATGACTGCAGTTCATTTCCGACAAAGCATGACAGCCTTTTGAAATATATAGCAAACTCATAAAAGCAGCTGACTCCTTGAAGCAACCCTTTGCCCTGGGCTATATATTACTTCCATAGCCCTGGAAGCAACCTGCCTACCCCACAGATATACAACAATGCATATTGTTCTCCAGCTTTCTTTATATAGACTCTCCATATACTATCATGTACAAAGACATACAGAAACTTATTCAGGGATAAATTACACCGCTGTTTTTAAGTCAGTACAGCCGATATCTGGGCTTCTGGGATGCTGGATGCAGTTAGTTAAATAGCCGACACAGTAAATTAGGTAAGTAAAGATAACCAAATTTATTTTTCTAAAAATAATTTTGTCAAAGCATTGAGGGCACAGATGGTCTAGAATTTGTTTGTTTGGTAGGGGGAGAGGTGCTGTTGTCTGCTAAAATCCCACAAGTCCCGGGGTTACATCCCCTTTATCTCATAGAAATAAAGGGAATTATAATTTCAGTTCTTTTGATTGAAACTTTTCTGATTGAGGAAAGTTAAGACTTTAGAACGCAATTAATTTCGTCTTTCACAAATCTTAAAAATATGAAACGATATATACGAATGTTTATTACTTTATTTCCAAAAATTATAGTTTTTCGAAGATTATATTTTAAGCATTCATATTTTAAGCATAAATATTTGAAAATTTGAATCAATAAAACATCTCTAAAATCTAAGTTCAGAGAAAATAAGCATTTAAGTATAGGCAAATAGAGATGTTACAAGATCAAGTGTTTCGTGAAATTTTCAAAAAATGGGAATTTGGGAATGTAAAATGTTAGATAAAAAATTAATAAACCTTTCTATGAAAATTAAAATGTGTATTTCTTAATCTATTGTATTGCCACCACACTCCTTCCAGAATCGTGAGTAAACATCAATATACAATCACAACACATGGATATCAAAGAATATAGTTTAAAAATTCTGATTATGAATGATCTTAACAAGAGTGTTTGTATTACATAAAAGCATCCATGAACCGGTTTCGTATTTATTACGCGTCCCATGAAATAACTGATATTTACAATGACAATAATAAAAACTTATTATGCGCAGAATTTGCGAACCGATAAATTCAGATCTGCCACGTAAGCATCTTCAGTTTCTTCAACATTTAGGTAAGGCTACCCGAGGCTGCAACGGCTAAGTTCATAGTGAACCCATCTATAGAGCATCCCCACGGATTACGCATTCATTTTTGTTTCTGTGTGTATGAATAATAACAACTTAAAACTCATAAATTTCGAAACATTCTTGTTCTAATAATGCGAATTATTATATTTGTTTCTAGTTCTTTTTTGTTTGTTTATTTTGCATAATGTTCGAATTCAAAATTTTTCATAGCGATACGTGTATTCTTCCTTGAGTTATTTTGTCCACATCACATACATAGAGAGGGAGAGTTTGAGGGTGGAACAAAAGTATCGGAAATATGCGCGAAAGGTTTTAACACATACTTTATCGTCAAAAATCAAGAAAACAACATATTTGTAATATTATAGTATGAAGTAAAAATGTAGAAAGTATTTTTGATTAAAATGAAAAATTATAGATAAGGTCTGAGTATACTTCTTAATGGTATTGTAGCAACGGGTGGTTAAGTGTTGCTGTTGAGACCCAGACCGTCCGACCTACCAGAAAGGTGTAAGGTAACCGTTTGGACGGCCGGGAAGTGCCACCCAATTTAGACCGGAACCCAGTGGGGGAGGCATCTACAGGGACCGTACCCTCCTTCCCCTACCACCAACCTCTCGGAAGGACTTACGCACCCACATGTTTAACATGATCGTACTCCGCAGGAACACGACGGCAGTTGTGGCAGCGTGCAAATCCAGTACGCAAACCACCGGGCTACCGCGTCCGAAATATGCTATCAGCACGCGGTGTTCCCAGGCGGTCACCCACCCAAGTACTAGCCGCGCCCGATGCTGCTTGACTTCGGTGATGTAACGAGAACCGGTGTTTTCTGCACTGTAGGGCCGTTGGCTGGGTGGTTAAGTGTCGAAAGCCCAGGCCACCCGACTCATCTTAGGACATAGAGTAACTTGGTGGATGGCCGGGGGTAGTTAAGTGTCGAAAGCCCAGACCGGGGGTAGTTAAGTGTCGAAAGCCCAGACCGGGGGTAGTTAAATGTCGAAAGCCCAGACCACCCGACTCGTTGACTTAGAGCAGCTGTTTGGATGGCCGGGAAAATTTTAGGATAGCGGAGACCGTCCTCCACCACCGAGCGGCTGCTGGAGCGTTTATTAAAATTCAAAAAGGAAGGTTACATAGGTATAGGACTGGGTTACAAAAATGCCAAGTTTGAACATCTATTGGCAGAGGTATAAGACATAATTTTGGTATATAGGATGAATCATATGTTAACAATTTAAATAATAGATATGAAATATAATGGATGATAATATGACAGGTGAATATATAATATGGTTGTAAAATGATAAGCTGTTTATGGTTATTTACATATGTGTGATAAGTAATATATACATTTTACAATAATTATAATGTTTTTACAGATGTAAATTTTGAATGATAATTTTCATTTATGTTAATTCTGATGGGTTTTTTTATATATATATCTTTGATTATTTATGTTTTCTATAATTACGGTTGTTAAAATACCCATGTAGAATTTTAATGTTAAAATAGGTTTTTTCAATAATAATCCGTGCAAAACAACACAATGAAAACAACATAAAGAAAACAATACAAACGAGCAGAACAACAAACAGCAACATCAAACAACAGTACAAACCTCGAAAGGTCCAAAAAGAGAAACAAGGACAAGGTGCATCAACAAACTTCCCTGGAACAGTGGGATGATGTTCATTGATCATCAAATGTTAAAAGCAGAAAGTCCCACAGACTAGTCATTTTACCTTGTTTGAAACTTCTCTTGCCACAAGAATACAGTTTTTCAGTTTGTTTAAAAGCAGTTTGTTGGAACAAACGTTGGAAAACCTAGTCGCTGAAAACCCGGGAGAGGGTTTTTTCAGATGGTAGTCTTTGGTGAAGGGGCAGGAGTAAACGTAATGATCAACATCACCAAATGAGTTACAGGGACAATTAGAGGTGGTTTTATGTTTAAAATAAAAGAGATAGTCCAAAAAGGGGCCATGGCCAGTAATAAAATATATGAGGTATTTATTGAAAATTTGAGTACGGGGGCAGACCAAAGGAAGAAAGGAAAGGATATGGGCAGGATCGTGAGAGCGGGGAGAGACGTAGTCATTAAGCAAGGATTGCCAGGAACGCAGGAGAAGAGATTTACAAGAGGAGGAAAGGTATGAGTAGGGGAAGGGGACAGTTGTAGGAGTGCCAGAGAGATGGCAGCTTCCTTAGCGTGAGTATCAGCGACTTCGTTACCCAAGGTCCTAGCATGGGCCTTAACCCATTGAAGATTAATAATTTTGGAGGTCAAAAAAGCCAGGAGTTGGATTTCACTAAGGAGTTTGGATTTATTTCTGTTAGACTTGAGGGCCAGAATAGAAGACAGGCTGTCTGTGAATATGTTGACTTTACAGTTTTTGCTTTGTGCCCATAGCATGGCAAATTTAATGGCTGAGATCTCAGCTTGAAAAACTGTATTCCCCGCTTTAAGTTTAAATGAGTGTGATTCTTCTAGGGTGCCATTTTTAAAGATGCATATGGAGTATCCAATGTTTTTGTCTATTTTGGATCCGTCTGTATAAATGTTTAGATTTGAGAAAGTTGAAGGGTCATAGATGGGTAAATTAACTGTGCGTTGAGAAGGAGGGACAAGGGTGGACAAAGAATTGGAATCATAACAAGAGGGGGAGGGGGCAAGGGATCGAGAAAAAGATCTGTTTTATATTTCCAAATGGGTGTAGTTAAGTGTGTCATAACCCTTCACATGAGAGAGTAATCACATTGGTTTATTAGCATACATTGTCTGAAGGATATTTAGCCTCGTAACCGCCATTAAATCGGAAGATCCCACGCTTAGCTAACAAATAAGTTTAAAAATAGTATAATGCACTTTGAAAAAAAAATAGTTTTTTGTTTACAAAATGTGCAAAATTCCAAACAAACATTTAATATATATATACACACACACATATATATATATATATTTCCTGCTACGCAATAACAGAAATTTGGTTATTTTAATCCAACCTACTAAGTAAAATGTATTGTCTAACAAAGTAAAATATTTTCTAATTATTCGCCAAACAAGAGATTTTTTTAAAATATGTCACTCAAAAGAGTCATTGACAGAAAACAACCCTTGTCTGAAACCTATTAACCCTTTCTTCATCTTTGAGGGCATTCGAGTAGAAGAGGAATGGCGTGTGTTTACTCAAGCGTCATTATCTTCCAGAGGGGTCGGAAATGGCCATTCTCTGTTCGGCCGTTTTAGGGTTTCTGAGGTACTAGCTGGAAATGGAGCTTGGGACTCAAAGGGTTAATAAAAAATTTCCAGTTAACTTTAGTAGGGAGAGAGGGGCATTTAGTTGCAGCGTTAATAAGATTGGTAGATGGTCCGAGGTAAAAAAGATTAAGTACATTTGCAGAGACTGGGAAGGGACAGTTTTTTAATAAGGCAAAATCATTGGTGGTAGGGCTGGTGTGATTAATATGTATGGTGGGGAGGGGGGGAATTTAATGTCTAAATTATTATCAATACAAAAGTTGTTGAGTTCTCTTTCTACCCGGCTAGTCCTGCGTGTATTCCATCTAGGATGGTGCGCATTGAAGTCACCGGCTAGGATAGTAAGGGAGGGGGTATGAGATCTAGGACGTTATAAAGGGGATCGGGAGAGTTAATTATGTTGTAAACGAAGCCAATGATGAGTTTTTGCTGCCTATAAAATAGGATTTCCACCAATGTGTTTTCAAGACGATGTGTGTTTGAACTTGGGAGATGTGTGTGTGGGATGGGATTTTTGATATAAATTGCTGTACCGTCATAGCTTAGTGGCTGGCCAGTGGCGCTATGTTTTAGTGTATAGTAGAGAGTAAAGTTTTGAATTTTTAAACGGTCTGGGCGTTTTGTTTTGAGTTCCTGTATTAGAATGTTGTCAGCAGGGTTGTCAGTTAAAGGGTTTCTTTGGTTGTCGAGTTTATTGTATAAGCCGTTAGCATTCCAGCAAAGGATATTTAATTTGGATGAGTGTCTATTCATGATTGGTAGGATTTATCAGGGCACCTGTGGCGGCTCGTATATAGGAACCGTGGAACTGCAGTACTCCTTACTTCATCCCCTAGGAAGCTGCACGCGAGGCTGCGAGGGAGAGAGAGCACTATCGCTCCCATACATGTTTGTTTTCTTTTACACATTTTTAAAACAAAGGCTAAAAATTTTCTGGAGAAGCACCGCCACTAATTTTAGCTGCGAGCCGCCACTGCTGGGCACCGAAGACAAGATTCAATGGCACGGATAAATACAAATAGTTTTTTGAGGATACCCTCAACTTTTTCCATATCGGTGATAGCTATTGTGATTTTCTTATTATGTCCTGAATATTGAATTTTGAGAATATTTTTTGTATTGCAGTAATTAAATTCATAATTTCACTGATTCCTCCGAAGGAGGACTGATGTTCTGCTTCCTCGTGAATATCCACATCTTCCATTGGGAGGGTGGTGGTGGTGGTGTGTATGTGTGTGTGTGTGTGTGTGTGGGGGGGGGTTATGACAGGTTTTGTTGGTTAGTTTGATTATATGATCGGTTGTTTTGATTGGAAGTACTAATTTGGTTATTTGATTTGGTATTATTGTTTCCTATAGAATGATTAATTGATTTAATTTGATTTTTAGGTGGGAGTGCTACAGGAGTTGGTGGAGCATGCTGGTTATTTTGTATTACATGCTGGTTGGAGGCAGAGCATTACAAGGAAAGGATATGGGCTTAGTTTTTTTACAGTGGAGTTGGAGCTCTTAGCAAAATAAGGTTCGTTTTGGTTTTCTGTAAGGCTAAGTTCACTGGTTTCTTTTTCTTTCTCCTCAAGTTTTATTTCCTTATACCTTTCATGTATGACTGAAAAGGGTTCTAACTCAGGGCAGACAGTGCTAGTGGAAGGCTCTGAAAGAGGGAGGGTGCAGAATGGTTTTTGTACTGAAGTTGTTGGTGGTATGCGAGCAATTGGATTTGATTGTTTATAGGTATGAGGGATACTAGAGTTAGAGTTTTGATGGGAAGAGGGTCCAGGTTGATTGTTTTGATTTTTATTCCTGAGGGTACTTGCAGCTTGTATTTTGGGGGAGGGTCCCTTGTTGGTTGGAGCTTTTGGGCATCTTAAATAGTTGGTCAGGTGGGGTCCTTTACAGTTTATGCATTTTGCTGGGAGGTCTTTTGATTTGGTACACTGTTTAGTTTGGTGGGGCTCTGCACATTTTAGACAGGCGAGGGGCGCTTACAATTGTTAGAACTATGTCCTCATGATTGACAGCTGTAACACTGAAACCAGAGAAAAGGATCGTAATCTGTTATTTTGACAATGAAGCCAACCACTTCTTGTAGATCATAAATTTCATTAAAGTTATCGGAGTTGTAGATATTCACAAGGAAAATTGGTAGTCGCTCTTTCGTTTTGAATTTCCTTAGCTGGGGCACACGTTGGATGTCAAATATGCCTTAGATACTGGATCCCCTTTAATTTCTTAGCCATTAGTGTCAATGGGAATTCCTTTTAAAAAGATCTTCTTGGGCTTTTCCGGTTTTATGCTCATACTATGGAATTGGATTTCATTTGCTAACAAGCATTTTTATAGTGCTCTATACTGTTAAACATTTTTTGGTTTTAGTCTGACGTACTCGCCTACCATCTGGAGGGTTGTTTGAAAACTAAGTCTTTGGTAGCATTTCTACCATTTTTATGTAGAAAAGTTTCGGCTTAGAGAGCTGGGAGGGGGATTGGACATTACTAGAATCATAGTCAACAAGACGGTTAGCATTTTGGGTATTATTTACATTAGATTTTTCAGTATTAATTGAATTGGATATATTATTGAGTGCATTAGAATAGTCAACATTCTTTACATTAGGGTTATCAGTTATGGTCAAATTGGAATTCCCAACATCGTTAGAAATTTCATTAATAAGTAAGTTAAATCTGTTACTGGTTTCAATAGTAATATTTTCAACTTTTTGAGTATCTCTAGTATTTGAGTTTTTAACATATTTACGTTTGTTACTTTGGGTGGGGGTGTCACTATCACTGTGTACATGCTTATCAGCATCTTTTAATTTTAAATGGTCATCAGTCAAGTATTTAGTATTGGGTCCAATGTTAGCAATATTGTCAATACAATGAGTCGAATTAGCAGGGGAAGGGCTAGAAATCAGTAGGAGAATATAATCGCACATACCTCGGAATAAAACTTTCAGCTCGTGGAGCTCACCAGGTTGTTGATAGCTGTTTTGGGCTAAGTAGATCATTGGGGAAAGCTTGACGAGGTTCTCAATCACTGTCTTGTTTTCAATCAATAATCTATCATGTCCCAATTTTTTCAGTTTATTCAGCAAGTCCATAAAATCAGGGTCTGGAAGTTCCTTTGGTGAATTTACTAAGTGTTCGTGGTAATCTAAGAGATTTTCGTTGTTAGCACAGACACTGGATACAAGTTTCTTGATATATTCACCTACAGGGCGATTTGAATTAGAAATAACACTATTCATAAGAAGACCAGTAGAATCCATGTTTGCCGTCTCTGAACACGTGGAAGAGTCAGCTACTGGCGAAATGGCACTGGATATATCTGTCCCTAGGAAATCCTTGAAAGCAACCTCTAAGTCAAATTAAATCCCTTCTGATAGTACATTTCTACACATCGGCCATGTTTTCATTCCGTCATGTTGGTCGTTGGCGAGCGTATTCAATGTTGGGCGTTGGCGAGCGTGTTCAATGTTGGGCGTTGGCGAACGTGGCGAAATACCATCCAAGCGTTTCGTCAAACCAGAAAAAGAATAAAATTAGCGATAAACGGCCATTAACAGCAACCATCCACCCTGATTCTCCTTGTTCAACGTTAGGAACGTGGGCGAAAATTGTGTCAGCGTCGGCGAGAACTGTCAAATTTGTTCGCCAAGCATTGACAGGAGTCCGTACATTTTAGTCTATAAAAACTTCCTAGACAGAAAATATTGCATAACAACGATTTTTATGCACTCAGAAAAAGTTTATGCACTCAGAATGCTAAATATTGAGATCCGAATAGTTAAATATCATACATTATTCTGTTAGAAGCTTTGAAAATATCACTCCATGAAATATCCTATCCTAAAAATTCTTCAATGGCCGCCGTGACGTCACATGCCGGTGGCGTATAGCATGGAAAAGGAAGGAGGCTGCAGAAAACAGAAGAAGCGCATATACGATCGAAAAAATACAAGTCGAAAATCAGAACACGTGGAAGAAGCAAAAGCACTGGGTTGTCGACCGGAACTCGTCGCAAAAACGACTGCCTCGATGTTCAGAACGGGAGTGAATGAGGGTTTCGCGCTGTTTAGCACGCAATCAGCCTTTCTGCATACAATTTCGATAAGATTGATCTCAGACTTATTTACGGAGATAGTGTTTATTAGACGACAACCTGTAGTGTGAAGCGACGTGAAAACCATTTGGCAGGAAACATAAAATCTTGACAGTCCCCAAATTCCACTCCCTCCCCCCCCCCCCCGCAAATATAAGACTGTTTGGGTACACAGAATGTTCTCACATTTGAATGAATGTCCTCAAATCTGCTTCAGTTTATTAATGCAATTGAAAAGTACAAATTATCTATATTAAAACTTCAGAAACCCAGAATTTGCACCAATAGAGCTGTTTCAACCACGTGGCATTCCCTTAGTAACGAGCCTTAGCAACGAGTGCTGGTAGACATATGGCTGGCTGCCATAGATGGCCCATTGGTATAGACGTCGTACGTTGCGGCAGGAATATTTATTTAAACATTAAGTAATATTTATGTTATCTAAATATTTTCAGGATATAGATGATCGACATAAAGCTCGATATGTTCTAAAAATTGCATCAATAGGAAACAAAGATCTGTATTTAATGCGTAAAAGTGTAAAACTTAATACGTATTCAATGCGTAACACTTCAAAATTTCAAACACATACTTATTTCCGTTTCATATATCATTGACGAGCATAATAAGTTGATAATAAGTGCAGTTGATATCATAGATGTTCATCATTACTTTCAAGAAGAAACAATTCTTAATTTCCTTTTAATAAATGGAGTGACAATAAAAAAGAGTAATAGTTATTTGAAATAAAGTAATCTTCACATACTTTTAATCATTTTACTTTCCCTGCAATACATGGTAATGTATAGGGAAAGTATTGGAATCATGTCGAAAATCGCAACTCGAGTTTTCGACGGATCTACACGTTTCGAGACCTCTAGAATACGAAAAAACTATTTTTAGCGTGACGTCTGTGTGTGTGCCTGTCTGTCTGTGCAGATTTTGTATCCACTCCAACTAAAAACTAATTGACCGAGTTTCATAAAATTTGGTAGGTATATCACTTGTCGGCGAATCTGGTGCTGATCAGTTTTGGGTACGATTCGGGGTAAAAGAACCCGTCTTTTTTGCGAAATGGTCCGCAAAGGCTTGTATCCACTCTAGCTAAAAGTCTAATGGACTGAATTTCACAAAATTTGGTAGATAAGTCGCCTGTGGGTCACGCTGGTGCTGATTAGATTTTGGTACGATTCGGAAAAAATAACCTGCCTTTTTTTGCGAAATGTCCAGCAAAAATCGCCAAAATTTAAAATAAAGAACTACGTATGCTCAAATATATCCATTAAATGCTCGTAATTTTTAACGAAGAAAAGAATAAGACCAATCCCATTACACTAGGACTAGCCGTTCTCGAGATATTTTAGTTATTTCGCATTTTCTCTACGCCATTAATTCTTGAAAATAAATCCAGTTATCAAGTGAGAACGAAAATGGAATTAAAAGTGAATTAAATTTAATTAAAATAAAGAGAACGTGAATATAAGTCTGCAGGGAAAGTCATGTGCTGCCCACATCAGATTTTTTACTTACCCTGCAATGCACGGAAAGTATTGTAATCATGTTGAAAATCGCAACTCGAGTTTTCGACGTATCTACACGTTTTGGGACCTTTAGAATACAAAAAACTATTTTTAGCGTAATGCCTGTGTGTACGTCTATGGTTCTGTGTGTCTATCTCTGCAATATTTGTATCTACTCTAACTCAAAAACTAATTGATCAAATTTCATAAAATTTTTTGGGTAAGCTACTTATGGGTGACCATAGTACTGATTAGATTTTGGTATGATTCGTGATAAAAATAACCTATCTTTTTTTGCAAAATGGCTCGCAAAAATTACCTGTATCCACTCTAGCTGGAAAAGTAATAGACCAAATTTCACACAATGTGGTAGATAAGTCACTTTTGGGTTGTCCTGGTGCTGGGTGATTTTGGGTTACCCTGATGATTTTGGTATGATTCAGAATTTGGTTTGGTTCTTTATTTCGCTACTCCACTTTTGAAAATAAGCTCAGTTACTAAATGAAAAAGAAAATCGAATTGAAAATGTAAATTCAGTGTAATTTAAAATAATTATGGGTGTTATTTGTGTGACGTGAATATGTACATTGTTTTACGTGAATATGAGACTGCAGGGAATGTCTCAGATTTTTATATTTTAAATAAGTTCAGCTCTTTTGATGGCCGACAGCCACTTCTGTCGGCGCTCTTCACTAAGAAGTTTTCTAGATTCATCTCCTCTTGCAGCAAGGAATCTAAAAAAGGATTTACTGTCTCTATCAGAACGATTTCCGAATATGAAATACTACAAACGATAGGCATAATAACAAATATAATTTTTTTTAACGCTATACCCATGAGTATATTTACAAACTCAACCGAAAAACATGCAATGTCTGTTTACCAGTAACGGTTGCTAATAGGCAGCTTGGCGGCGTGACGTCAGCTGAAACAACTCTATTTGGACAAAGTCAAAAATATTCATTTATTATTCTTTATGTTCATTTTTTGTTTCAAAAGATATTGAATCACATATTGGAAATACATATCAAGAAATTATTCTTCATTCACAATCCATAAAATAACAGTTTATTTTTCTTCTTGAAGCTCAAAATTTGTTATACCGAAAACTATATATGTATATATACCGCAATTGAAAATTTAGTATGTGATTTGATAATGTTGCATTGTTGGTTCATATTTGCACATGTATAGTTAAAATGTACTCTGATTTAGATTACATTATCCATTGTTAAGCCTCATTTACTAAGGTTTAGCTGTAAATTATTTTTAGATAATTTACTTTTATTCATGATGGCGCATGCAAAATTAGATTTGTAATTTGAATGTATGCTTTGATAATTTCTTCCTTTTCAAATTTTAAAAATACTTCATATTGTCTGTTTTAAAGTATATATTAAGACAAGTTTATATAAAATGTATTATGGTAGGTGAAAATATATGTTTACTGCTGAAATTCATGTCCCCAAATGTCCTCAAATTTGTGTCCCCAAATACTTCCTTGATTTGGGGACATCACGCTATTTTGTCTTGTCACCATATCCTGTTTCAAAACTCTGGTCAATTTAAATATGGTAATCTTAATTTTCAGCTTTAGTTATCTTTAAAGAGATTTGACTTTTCTAAGTTTATAAATAAAATTATTTCTTATTGGTGTGATAAAATTATACCACAAAAAACTTTTTTTTAACATTTAAAATTTTTTGTGGCGTTGGAAGCCGGTATGAAAAGCCGCCAAAAAGCGCCCTCTTTCACGTGTAGTTTACACTTTGTTCTGGATAGAAGCAATTTGTTCTATTTGG
This sequence comes from Amaurobius ferox, assembly GCA_951213105.1. Lineage (NCBI taxonomy): Eukaryota > Metazoa > Arthropoda > Arachnida > Araneae > Amaurobiidae > Amaurobius > Amaurobius ferox. The sequence continues at coordinate 12,801,521 of OX578136.1, forward strand.
AATAGTGGAAATTAAAAAAGTTCTTGAGAAACTTTAATTTGCAATATATCTTATATACTTTTGTCTTTAAAGCTTTTATCTGTTTTTCGAAGTTATAAATTATATTTTGTAATAAAGAAACCCATGGCTGACCAACACCAGGTACCTTACCATGTTAAGCCTACTTTGTTTTGTTCTTGTATATTAGGACAATGAAGAATCAGTTATTTAATATATTTTTGCTTTGTTTTAAAATTGTTTTATTATTATGGCATTTACTTTTTTATGTTGAAATAGATATATTTCTTTGTAAAATTATGCGATGTTTGTAGTATATCTTCGTTCGCTATATTGTGCGCATTCACTGTTTATTGTAAATATATTAAATATGGTATTTAGAATATAATTTCATATTTAAACGTTGCTATAAACTTATTTTCTTAAGTTATTAAAAATAGCAACACGTAATAATATTTGATAACGTTAAATAACGAAATTAAGATGTATAAAAGTGCCGGAAAGCCTTTTTTCCCACCTTCGTAGCTACCGGATTCTTTTACTGTATTCTGTGGATAGTTTTCAACTTTAAATATTTGTTTTTCAGAAGGCTGAAGGCGATGGCGGTTCGGAATACATTAAACTTAAAGTTGTTGGCCAGGTATGTAATTGCTATATTGTTACAATGTTCGTAAGTTCATGTATAAAATAAAATTTACTTTGTGATAAAGATAAACCATTTGAAATTTTCATTTTGGCTCTCATTTTTGTCTGCTATTTGTTGTATAAGGGTCTCACTAAAACGTCCAATTCAATAGAAAGCATTTTTAAAAATAAAAATTAAAGGACATCTTATTCAATTTTTTAAAAATACAAATGAAATACCAAATAAGCGTAAAATATTGGCTAAGATTATACACATATTTGGACAAAAAATAAGTCATGTCCACATACATGGAAATGATTTTAGAAACACATGAAGCAAATCACTTTAAAGCAGTTCAAACTAGTTTGTTTAAATTTGAATTTATTTAACATTTAGCAGTGTACAAATTTTCAACTAAATCGATTTCTGCAATATTTTAAGCCAGAAAATGATAGGATACTGGTGGCTTTAAGAGAAATAAGCATATACTGTTTGTTGCTCTTTTTGTGACTTCATTAGAATATTTATAGTTATAGTTTCCCAAGAAGTCGATATGGATTAGTGATTCATCTTAAACATTTGCCGGCTGATCCGGAGATTAGGTCACCTTGGTTAAATCGGAGAAGACGCCACGCACTTTATGTTGCAATCTGGTAACCTCTTGTATCGGATGTTTTTGGCGGAAATTGTGTAGCATCCAATAAGAATACGTTTTTGTGTTTGCTACAGTTTTTTGATGTAAAAGAACATTTCTATCAATATTTTTGGCCATTGTTGTGCGTGTTTGCTTGTTCTTTTGTTATTTGATTTATTTTGTAATAATTATTCATTTTAGTTTTGCGGATTTGCTTTTGTCGTCGATTATATTTCCCTTATGTCTTCTGGTATGTGCGAGCAAATGGAAGGTGAGTGTAGTGTATGCACATATAAAATTGTAGCATATTCTGAGTCTGGGCGCCACAGGCGACCGTTCCTAATAAACCGGAGATCACTGGGGGTCCCGTTCCGGTGTAGAACGACCTTTAGGTCGAACCCCTGCCCCTGTACGGACCACTGGTACATACGGACCACTAATACATCCGTTCCACAATTTTCGATCTTTAGATCAAATCCCTGCTCTTACACGGACCTGTAGGTCGAACCCATTCCTTTATATGGATTCTCAGTTAGATGGAGAAAGCGATCTTGATATGTACGATATGCACAGATAAAATTGTAGCATAAAAATTTTAAATTTTACAAAAATCTGATTTTGGAACGTTTACATGAGTATTATTAATTTTTTTATTCTGCAGTTTTATTAAAGTTATTTAATTTTCTTAAAATACACAAAAATCTTATTTTGTAATGTTTTTTTGAGTATTATTCACTGTTATTTAAGTTAAATTAAATTATCATTTGTATTAGAAAATCTTGTTTAGAACAAACACAATAGTCTGTCTTTAGAAACAGGGTTCTTCTACCAAAACATCATTTTGGTAGGAGGAGCCTATTTCTAATGACGGTAAATGACATCACTGAGGATGGGTGGAGCCAATTTCAAAACACGGAAGAAAGCGCCAACCACAGGCCAACTTGGCCCGATTTTGTACTTAGAAAAAAATTTGCGGTGACCTAATCCCCGGATTTACCCATTTGCCTTTATATGACACAGTACATAATATCTATGTTTTGTTATTGACATGTTGCATGACCTGTAAAATTTAAAACAAACTCAGCTATTGTAATTTAATTTTTCCTTCGGTTGTCTTCTGGCATAATTTTAATTTTCCCTTTATATTAACTTTACTTTATGTTGGCCATTTACAGTAAATTGTAGCATTGTTTCTTCATATTCAGGAAGTTTAATTTCATGATTCCTGCACATTGAACAAAATCTTTCCTAAACACTTCTCCATTTGAGAAGTTTGTGGCAGGGGATAGAGGGTATGGTCCGTGTGGGTTCCGGTATATATTGGGTAGCCTTGGTTGTTTAAACAGATACTTTACACATTCAGGTAAGTCAGACGGTTTGAGTCAAAGATTATTTAGAAGTTATATACGTTCTAGTCTCTATACTACATCTTTGATTTGTGGTCTTAATCTTGATTGGGCACTGCACGTGTTTTAAAGGTCGTTTAATATGATTTAAATATTTGTACTTTTAACAAGTTTACTGCTATGAATTTTTAACAATATTCATTTCTGATATAGGGTGGTTCTGTCCTTCAGAAAGGGTTTAGGGTAGTCCTATGCTTTGTTTGTGATGAATTTCAATGCGTTTGACCTCTTAATTGTTTAAAAGTCACGAGGATTGTATTTGGCATGCCCGTGGATTTTTTAGTGACACTTTCAGAAATGTGTTGTCTGGGGGGGGGGGGGGGGTCTCTTGATTTACTCAGCTGTTTTACTTTTTCAGCTATTTAACATTGAAGATTGAAAAAATTATAAATATTTGTTAAAGAATGTTAAAAATCAATTTTCAATCTGATACTTGATTCTTTGATCTGACGTTGTTTTCCTTAAAATCTCCCCCCCTCCCTTCACCGGAAACTACTCAATCTACCTGGTTTTGCTTCTAATTTCATTGAAGACCAATATTGCTCCGATACTCCCTAGGCGTAAATTTTACTTAGGTAATCCTAAAATTTCTCATCTCCCTTCCTAATTAAGTGATTTTGAATCTACTAGTGGCTATAGTTTCTGCACTATCTATGCGCGTATCGTCTGGACATGCATATTGTTTTATTCAAACCCCCATGAGCATAACTTTTAGTTTAACTAGCCCGCAAGGTTTTACATCTTGGTTCCTAAATTGAACGATTTTGAATCTTCTGGTAGCTCCAGTCTTTGTACCATTTGAATATACATATCTTTCGTATCAATCCCCTGGGCGTAACTTTTACTTTAAGTAGTCCCCCTCTAATTTCACATCTCGGCTCTTAATTGAGCGATTTTGATTCCGCTGGTGGCTATAGTCCCGGTACCATTTGTACATGTGAACTGGATATATATATATATTTATTGTGTCCGCTCCCTGGGCGCAACTTTCAGTTCGGTTAGCCCCCCCCCCCCCCCCCCCTTCAAATTTCTTATTTCGCCTTCTAATTGAGCGATTTAGATTTTGCTAGTGGCAATCACTTAGATATACAACCTTATTATGTCAGCCCTCTGGGCGTAACTTTTACTTTAAGTAGCCTCAATTTCATATTTTGATTTTACAAAAATGCATCACCCTGGTTCCTGAAATATCCGTGCACGACATTTCAAGGCCGTACAATGTTTACATTTTCCGCTACAGACCTTACACACACACGTCAACACACAAACATCGTCTGTTATTATGTAATATGAAACAACCGTGGTGGAAGAGGGGAGACCCTCCTCTTTTTCATATTTACATTTTTATCTACCTTAGTGACTCTTGCTCCGATTTTGATGCAATTTTCACACTGTATTTTCTACTCTACAATGGACCCACTCGATCTGCTCACTGTAAACTTTGATCCACTTTTCTTGCACCCGCGCAACGAACAAAATACTTATTGCTATAAAAATCGATTGCTATATATGGTGACTGCTAGCAGACAGGACTCGGGTGATTCCTAGAATAGGCCCCCACTCATTTTTCAAAGTACGATCCAGCGCCAAGTTGGCGAGATTCTGCGGGTTACAATTCTATTCCGGCTACTTCGCGAATCTGGTAGCCTTCGAACGGACATCCAATCAGCACTCGCCTTTTTAGGATGCTGCGCGCACGCCTTTTTATTCTTTGGATTCTGCATTTTAATAGGCAGTAATAGTCCTTTTTCGATCGAATTCGTTGACTCTTGCTTTTACAGATCTTTTTCGATCGATTTGCAAAGATGTAAACACGTACAAACTTTTTGGAATAAATATTTAAAACATTCCTCGTAATTCATGGACATTAACATTTTACGCAAATTTTCAATAGATATGCAGGCTCCGGTGTTAAATGTACGTGTATGTTCAAGAAAACGTGTTGCAGTGTGGATGTAATTAAAAATATGGATATCCGTTACATAAAGGTTAGTTTTTTCTTTGTTCATCCCGTGTTTTGAAATTGTCTTTTGTATTTTTCCGTGTTTTTAAAATGGGTTTCTTAATTTTAAAGTATCATTTTTTTCTTGATTTTTGTTAAAGTACAAACTTTTTTCTAAGTTCCGTTTTTTCTTAAATTTAGTTAAAGTGCAAACTTTTTTCTAAGTTCCGTTTTTTCTTAAATTTAGTTAAAGTACAAACTTTTTTCTAAGTTCCGTTTTTTCTTAAATTTAGTTAAAGTACAAACTTTTTTCTAAGTTCCGTTTTTTCTTATATTTAGTTAAAGTACAATCTTTTTTCTAAGTATTGTTTTTTCTTAAATTTAGTTAAAGTACGAACTTTTTTCTAAGTTCCGTTTTTTCTTAAATTTTGTTAGTGCAATCCGTTTACTAAGTATCGTTTTTTAATTTTCGATTTATAAGTTTTTGATATTGATTTAAATTCAAAAAATATTTTAAGTATCCAGCGTTTTTAAAATTTTATTATTCTGCCATTACGCAATATTTTTTAAATGCACAAAAATAGTATTTTGTAATCTTTTTATGAGTATTATTAACTTTTATTTATATTCAATTGCAATATCATTTAACAAAATTACAGTTCATAAAACTCTAGAATAAGATGTCACTATTGTAGGAGGAGCCTATTTTAAAACACGGGAATATACGTCACTTCAATTGGGAGGAGTCAATTTCAAAACACGGCCAACGCGCCAACTTGGCGCAATTTTGTACTTAGAAAAAAAACGAGTGGGGGCCTATTCTGAGAATTTACCCAGGACTCGCTAATATCATTTTAAAGACGAATAGACATAAGCATAAAGCATAAGAATTTTTTGTAAATTCCAAATTCATTCTTAAACTTGTATTAAAAATAGCTTTTCTGTTTCTACATATAAACAGCCGTAGATTTAGTTGGTTTTCGCTCTCTAATTATGTTACTGTTTGGGTTACAAGGACGATCAGGTACAAAACTATTAGCCGTAGAGTGTATATGAGAGAAATTGTGTGCATTTTGGGTGTAAAAACATTTACGCTATCATAAAAAAAATACTGCACATGCATACGACTGAGTATTTTTACAAATTTATTTAGAAATGTATTCAAATAATTTCCATGGTTACAATAGGCTCTTATTCATTTTAAGGAAACTTGCACACGTATATCGGCGCAAGTAAAATAATAATTTGGTATATAGCTGTTTCCAGGTAACGCCGGAACCAATTTATAAGTACCGGATAAACGACGAACTCGAAGTCTAAAAGACGTAGTTGACACAGACTGAGGGATATATTTACATAAATACATAGATGAGCGCCTCCCTCTACATCTCGCTCATGAGCCGCCACTGTAAGTTGGGTACAGATTTGATATAAAGAATTTGGTTTTATCCACATTTTTTAGGGAGCGATAAGTCGTTAAATGTGACGCAAAAATAAATTGCACTTGGCACTAAATGTTCTCTGTTTTTCTGGCTTTTAGCTTTTTCCTTTTAGCTTTCTGCCTGTAGTTAGTCTTCATGCTGACAAGTGCATAATACATGTGAAATTTGTTCATGGATGCTGTTATCTGCAATGGATGTGTATTCTAAAGGGGCAAATGCATTCTTATATCTTATTCACGATGTGACTTGGCAAAAGGTTTCTTCCTTTTCAAAGTGGAATTCCTTTAGCATCTACAATATCTTATTTCAGAACCTCTCAGTTTTGAAGAATAGTGTGCATATTGCACAAAGGAAATGGTGCACAATTTGGTGTCATTTTTGCAGTTGTGACACTATTTTGCACTATTATAAAGCAAAATCGCCAGGCATTGTAGACATAGAAGAAAAGGACTTTTCTTGTATATAAATACATAACTATTGGCAAATTGTTGGGCATCAAAATGTAAAATATCTTCCTCGTGAATAGAATGAACTAGAGCCATGAAAATCCAATGATGACCAATTTGTCATAATATTATAATATTGCATATGAAAAGTGAACAAACCTATTTCATTATAGTTAATAGTGTTTTAATCATTCACTTTTTAATGAAAAATCATATAAGAAATGATTTGTACAATTATTAAAGGTTTTGCAATTATTGTTTTCATTAGCTTCATTGTTTTCATTCACTGTTTTGCAATTATTAATGTTTTCAAATTTTCATTTAAAAATTTGGGGGTCTTTCAAACATTCGACTGCATTTAAAATTGATATAGTTCTATGTTCTAGCATTCACCAATTGTAATATTTGAACCAAATTTTGTTTGAAATGCTCCATTCACTCACGAGGTATCACATCTGCAAACTCATGGACATACACACTAATATATACAAGGGTGTTTGAAATTCAATAGCATACATTTTTATCTTGCATCTTCTAATTTTGTGATTTGATGAAAATACACTGATAAAATTTTATGAATCTGATATTAAGACAGCTCTAATCAAAGTTTTGAAAATTGAGGGTTTTTTTTTTATTCTATTACATTACTAAATTTATTTGTTAATAATATTAACCACATGATATAGAAACATACAAAAAGCAAAGTAATATGCAGTATTTATGCATTTATTTTTTTCTAAAATTTTTCTTGTGGTTGGGAGGGTTTCAGTAGCTGTCGTGTTTAATGAAAAAATCAGCTGTTGATCCTTGTAATATGCAAGTATTAAGTTAAATTCACAGTTCACTCAGCACAGTCATTGACAATTTTTATTGTAGCTACCTTTTGCTTGACATGCATATAATCTGTTCTATTACTAAGTGGTTAGGTTAGCAGTTACGGAAACAATGTAATTTGGTTACCGTCAAGTGCAGACACGCTACCTGTCAGTGGGCAAATGTAAAATTTACCAGATGGTTGTCTTACAACAGAAGGTAGCCCATTTAAAAATTCAAGTTAATACAAATGTATGTCCCACACGTGATAGAAATTATAGTATTTTTTGTAATTAGTATTGGACCAAGTAGTTTAGTTTGCAGCCATGCAAGTTTATAAATGACCAAAATATGTATAAACTTTCCTTAAAATATAAAATACCAATTTCATTTCTGAAATTTATTACAGCACATTTTATTCTGTCCCACACGGGACATCACGTATGGGACCTTTCAAACATAAATGTTTTCAAGTAAAGAATTTTATTGTTATAACTAGAAAATGATTGAAAATGAAATAGTGGTTGATAAGTATAAAGTTATTTATATTTCATTATTTACTTTTTAAGAATTTTAAATTATTTTTTCCTGCTATTAATTATATCATATTTAATGTTTTAAATTTGTCATTAAAAAGATCCTAATATAAAGTATAATTGTTATAACTTTTCTTTTCCAAGAAAGAAGATATTTAAAAATAAACTAGTTTCAAAAATTAAAAATATACTATATATAAATCTCACCACATATAGAACATTAAAATAGCATTTGAAAAATGGAGTTTTCGCCTCCTATATATAAATGTATAGCTAGAAGTGTGGGCTTTGATTTTATAGAAATTATTTTCAATATTGCATGTTAGTTAGAATAATATGTCCAATGACTTTTTAAAGTATTTATTCTTATATTACAGCTACAGTCAAACATGTATTACACAATGTGGCTTTAAATGTGGCTAGAACTAAGAGAGATAGTCTTATGAACTCAAAGTAATCATTACAGGGTTGATTTTTCTAAAATGACTAAATAAAGAACATCCCACTCGATCTCAAATGCTCACCAAGTACATAATCATTTTGTACCATCCCTATTGCAGGGAACATCTTCTTAGTCTTAATAGTACATTTTTCGTAACTTGATACACTTCCTGTGGGAGCCCGGTTGCCCCCACCCCAGGATGCATGCCTGCATGGTTTGAATCTGAAATGGATTCAGAATAATTAAAAAAAAATTGGAAAATATAATTAACAAAACAATATATAAATAGTAAACATACATTTTAATTTATAGTAATAAATTGCTATTGTCATTAAAATAATAAACATTAAAAATTTAATGTTTCTCAGAAGAGTAGATTTTTTTTTTTAAAGGAAATATGGACAGATTTTAAAAAATCATAAAATTGTAGACAATTCTTCTAATAGTTACATTTTGCAGAAATGCATGCTCTCAGAGTTTAAACTTTCAGTTGTTTTTTCACTTGTCTGAAACTTATTTATAGTTGAAAATATTCTCTGTTTGAGTATTTGATTAGTCCTTTATGAAAATAAAGTACAAATTTGTTTTTAAAGGACAGCTACTTAAAAACATGGACAGTTCTTTAAAATAAAGAATGTATGCAGAAATATCAACTTCGGAAAGGGGTCATCGGTAGAAAAATCAGGAGTTGTCAGTAATTTTCAGGAAAACCGCATAGACTATCAGTAAGATTTTACGTATATTGAAAAAATATATTTTAAAACCTTAGAACAAGTTCAAAATGTAGTTTTGCTAACTTAACTGAGTTAATTAAAACGGAATGGCACTATTTATGTGAAAATAGTTAAGAAATTAACCTTTATAATTAACCAAAATATGAAAATAAGCTAGTTTAGTCAAATTAAAGTGCAACAATAGGGAGATGGGTCGAAAGGATAATTGCATACTCTCGGCAACGCCTGTAAAATAAAACTGAATTTCATGATCGTACTATTTATGTGAAAATAAGTAACCTTTAAAATCAACCAAAATATGAAAATAAGCTAGTTTAGTCAAGCTAATGTGCAGCAATAGGGAGATGGAGATCGATGGAAAAGGATAATTGTGTATTCTTGGCAACACCCGCAAAAAAAAAAACTGAATTTCACAATCGTACTACTTATGTGAAAATAATTAAAAAATTAACTTTTGTAATCAACCAAAATATGAAAATAAGTTAGTTTAGTCAAGTTAATGTGCAATAATAGGGAGATGGAGATCGATGGAAAAGAATAATAACATACTGAATTTCAGGATCATACTATTTATATGAAAGTAATTAAATAATCCAAAATATGAAAATAAGCTAGTTTAGTCAATTTAATGTGCAATAATAAGGGGATGGAGATGTATAGAAAAAGACAATTATGTACTCTTAGCAAAGCCTGAAAAGAGACTGAATTGTGCATTCTTATAATTTAAGCGAAATATAATTTATTTAGTAAAATATTTCTTTATTTTTACTCGCACTATAAAAATAAATTGTTTATTGTTGATATGAAATCATAAGAAGAAAATGGATGCAAACTGATAATTTTGAACTCTCAGCAAAGCAGGGAATATGAATTGAATGGTAGGATGCATGGATTTCATGGGATTTTCTGTAGTTTTGGGAGTAATGTCCGTAAAACCGTAAGAAGCAGGCATCCGGAAATCGCCCGTCCTTGCCGGGTTAAAATTCGGCGAAGACGACCAATTTTCGAAAGTTGCCGTCCTCTCGGAAGGCCTTGAGATTAGAGATTCCGTAAAAATAAAAAAATTAGATAACAAATTGTTGTCATCGTAAAATTGTGGCGAAAGCCGCCCTTTCCCGTGCCATGAATGAAAATTGAAATGTCGTCACCTGCAAATCCCCGTAGTGTGCAATATCAATGCCTTCTTTCTAGGCGAGCCGTCAGATCTGAATTGTAACCACAGGCGCTAGTTATTTTTTCTCCCCTCATCCTCCACCCAGTGAATCCAATGATCGCACGAAAATGCGATGGCACACTCACGATCGAAGTGACATGTTCTCTTTTTTCGGATTTTCACAAGACCGACAATACCAATTCTTAAATCCAGACCAAGCCCGAAGAAATTTATAAATGTAGAATGAACTCGGCCTGAAGATAACTGCGTCTCAGCAGGCCTGAAATGATTTGTATTCAAATATGTTAAAAATAAATTTGTCAAAATTTTGTACGGAGAATTTAGTTTGTTTTCTTAAACATTTATCTTTACATAGCTGAAATAAAAGCAATAAGTTCATGCATTCAGTTTTAATCCATTTTAAAAATTTTCAAAAGAAATATGTTTGGCCCGGCCGTAACGGACATTTAAAAACAAAAAGAATCAACCCTGCCCGAAACAATAGAAAACTCAAGTCCAGCCTGGGCCTAAGCCCAAATCACCATTTAACTCTTTAAAACCCAAACTATAAAATTTTCATTTGCTGTAATAGACGGGAGTAAGTAACAAGTTTGAATTTTTGGAATGGATTCTTCTAGTTTCAGCCAGAAGTGTTTTATTTTCTTCCCCACTTTTGTTTCAACTTTAAAACTAAAACGTTTAAAATTCATTCATGGCATTTGTTCCAGTTGTTTGACAACTGAACTGAGTATGAACCCTTCTGAAAGAGTATGAACCCTAGAAATTAGGAGTACCGATGAGGTTTAAACTGTTTAGAGACAAAAGGATTTATGTGATTATTTATTTACCACGCCTTCAAGTTACCAAACATTGAAAAATGGAGCGATTCCTTACATATCTTACCCCTTGCCCCCAACCATAGATCGGAATTCCGCCTTTCATCGCTGCGGTTAAGCGCTGTGGTGTTGGTGTATGAATATGCAGTTATCGCACTTCATCGTGAAGCAGTTGGTTCTAATTTATTATTGTTGTGCAATGTATTTAAGCACATATATTAAGGAATATAAAGTGAAAAAAAATTCTTAGGAGGACGGGCAGAAATTTTCGAGGATGCGTAAAAAATTTCAATAGCCATCCTCGCGGACGAGCTAGATTTTGCAAATTTCCCGAAGCCTGAGATGAAGTGAAAATGCGTACACACGGAAAATCCGCAAAAGTTGGAATCTGTGTATGGTCACCTTATCTATATTTGATCTTTATTTAACTTTTACTTAAATTAATTGTTTAGTTATATGTTCCTGTGAAATAGGAATATAGTTTTATTGCAGTTGTATGTTCATATCAGCTTGCTTATATGTTTTGCATTTATTTGTAGGACTCAAATGAAATTCACTTTCGGGTCAAAATGACAACACAAATGGGAAAACTTAAAAAGTCATACAGTGATAGGCAGGTTTGTACTTTTTTTTTTGTGTTTTCATAATATTTTTAAATTTTGCAATATTTTTATAATTCTCGGAAATAGCAACATTTTGCATAATATTTTTAAATTTGCAAGATTTTTATTGTCCGAAATAGCAACTCTTTGTATATGTATAAAAGCAGATTAGAAGCGCACAAAAAATAAATGTGACCTCCAGCTTCTATGGTAAGTTCTACTTAGTCTTTTGGTAAGAGATGAAAATTAGACTTGCAGAGTCTTGATTTTATAAATGCGTTACTTAGTTTTAGAGATGTTTCAATACCGATATATCAGTATTTTCCCAATGCCAATGAAAAACAGATATTTGATAACCGATAGATCCGATATATTTTTATTCTTAAGAATTAAGAAAATGGTTTTTCTTTAACTGCTTTTCATCCAAACACTTATTCGGTTTTTAATTGTCCCTAGGCCAAAAACCGTATAAAAAGTAATCACTGATGACATTTGCAAATATAATTTAATACCCATGCGAAAATCCTCATTAGGATATTCGTATGGGTATCAAAAGCATGGCCCAAATATATCATTTTGCAGCTCTGCGAAGTGCGATCACTGAGCCTATAGTGTATAAGACAGACAGACATTGCCTTTTATTATTTAAGATATATATTGCTATAAATAAGTTTAGTAGTTCTATGTGAAACTATACTTTGACCCACCTTAGTGTTGCTATATTATTATATCTTCATGTAACAATTTAAAGATGCGATGTGAAAGATTAAAAGTAACGTGCACTATATTGGTATAGACAATAGGCATAAACAACAAAGCTCCGTTCCAATGCCAATTTACAGCGGTACAATATCATAAAATATCGCCAAAGCGCTAAGTATTGGGGTTGCTAGAAAATATATAAATCCGAAAGTTCCTTCCACAGCCATGCAACTGAATGAACAGACACAAGTAGTATCAATTACACATGTTACCCACCATTTTTTGTCATAAACAGCAGTCACAAATCCTTTAATATCGTTGATTGAAAGTTCACTTCCTAATTTGGTAACTCTTTCAACTTTTAATACAAGTGAATCGGAATACACTTTAGTGCAAATTGTATGTGCTGTCAAAGGAACAAATGAGTGGAGTTTCTGAGCCCCAGCAATTGTACTCAATTGTTCAAAACGTTCTTTCAGTTTCAAGACATTCAAACTATGATTTAAAGAATCTAGTGCTTCTTCGTGATCTAAATTCATTAGTTCATCATCACAAACTTGCAGGACACTTGTACCGGGTAGCAGGTCTTCTTTGGACTTGGATTCCAGAGCTGAGTCATCTGTTAATGCACATATTTCTTTCCTGCACCGGTCACATATTATTTCTCCAACAAATTCAGGAAAATTTTAACAAATCAACTTAGAAGCACATAGACTTTTTCTTTTGCACGAATGTTTCTCTTTTCCCAGAGGGTTGCAACATCTGTTTAACAAAGCTTTGTATGTGGTTTGGCTTTTCAACCTAAAACCCAAACTGCAAACCAAAACCATCTGAATCAACCAATCACCTCTAATGCAAATTAAAACCCAAACTGCAAACCAAAAGTAAGGATGTGCCAGTGGTGTCACCAATTGGCAAATTTAGCTGATTTATAGCTAAAAAATTTAATTTGCAGCTACATTTGGCTATTTATAGATAAATCTGGTTATTTTGGGTAGTATATTTGGAGAACTGTCAAATCAACCCAATAAAATACTGAATCAAACAACATGCCAAATGCTTGTAATAGTATAGTATTTTTATTCACAAAATCAAAAACTGCAGCATTACTTAAAAAAACCTGTATAAAGGGTTATGTCAATATTTAAATATTGTGTTTTTTGTTTCTAATTTGTGTGTGTGTGTGTGTGTGTGTGTGTGTGTGTGATCCCATTGAGTGCCCATTTTGAAAATTGGTATACATGTAGTTAAGATGTAGTATTCAGAGGAAAAATGTAATGAACAATAAGAAATTCGATTTTTAGCAATTCAAGGTGAAAGGTTATATACTATGACCTTGAAATGTTTTCCCCAAAAAACTTCATGTGTTTGATATCATTTTAAATGACATTTAAAGAGCTTTAAAACAATACCAAAATTGTTTCTGCATGGCAATTAGAACATGAGTTATGATAATTTAAATGTAGCCATCAGGGGGTAAATTTTGCTTTATCGACCATTTTTAAATGCAAATAACTAAAAAACTAATTTGCCCAGGAGGTTAAAATTTTGTATGCTTTACTTTCTTAGTAGGTATAGCTAGTTCACCGAATTTCATAAAAATCTGAGCTGGTGAGGAAAATGACTGTGTTGATTTGACACGGAATGACCCCTTAAATACAATTTTTCCTATTCCCTATAGAAATGTTTTTCACTCTGTTCAGATTAATGTAAATTATTCATTATTTCATGATCATTCTTTTAATGATTTTAAGAAGAGCACAAAAAAATATTTATTAATATGTGTATTATTTATTAAGGTGTCTAGTTAATTATGGCTGAAATAAATTTTGTGTAGTTTTACAACAATTATGAATTTAGCCAATGGCCCTACCATGCTTAAAACACCAGTTCTCGTTAGATCACCGAAGTCAAGCAGCATCAGGCACAGTTAGTACTTGGGTGGGTGACCACCTGGGAACACTGCGTGCTGTTGACACATTTCAAGCGCTGTAGCCCGGTGTTTTGCACGCTGCCACAACTGCCGCCGTGTTCATGCGGAGTACGATTGTTGGAAAAAATCAATACATCGTTATTCACGTTCCCCATGTACGGACGTTTATGCAAATTTAATATGAACGATTCTTTCCGTTCACCGGCATGAACCGTGACATTTTCCAACATGAGGTTTCATGCAAATCAGTTCTCAATGCGTACGCATCTCATTTGCATATCCGGGTGCGTTTTTGGAACAGTCCATTTTCGGATATATAAGACAGAAGTTTCTTGAAGCAAGAGAGACACTTTGCAGACACTGCGAGATACTGTTAGACGACAATCTTAGTCAATACAGACGCAGAGGTGGATCGATCTAGATCCTTGATGTGGTCAGTTTAGACCAGTACGTGTTGAGTGGGTTTAGTTTAAGACACAGACTTTTTCTAAAGTATGATGGATATTACTAATGTTAAGTGCATTTAAATAACGTTAAAAAGTTAAATTTACTTACGTTGATATGTTCAGAAGTCGCGTTAAAATTTGCTGATGTTTTATCCATTGGTTTTCGTTTTACCAAGTGTGATCCCTTCAACGGTGGCTGCAAATGCACGCAAGTTATATAGGTATAATTATAATATATAGCATAGCTGCCAACCGTTCCGGATTCGTTCCGAATTTTTACGTCTGTTCCGAAAATCCGAATTTTTTAAAATATTCCTGTTTTACCCCATTTCCCCCCTTCTGCGACCATAAAAGTTACATATGTGCCAACTCTACTGAATTTGGCGAGAGACTCCCGATTTCCCACTTTTGAAGACACATCTCCTGATTTTAACGATTTTTTGTAAAAATCCCTACGTTTAGGGATAATATCCCCAAAATTTTCCCTATAAAAGGGATTTTTTTGGCTAATTGGGAAAATTTTTCTCTATTTGATCAAAAGTACTCTCATAAGATTACAGATCAGACGTGAAAAACTCTCTGGATTTTGGCCGGAGACTCCGGATTTTTCATTTCTTCTCCGGCCTCCGGACTACTAACGAAATTCTTCGGCTTTTTTTTGTTTGAAATTTATCAATTAACCAGACATGGTATAATTCCTCGGAAATGCCGATTTTCCGCTTTTTTAGCACTGATTTCTACCATTCTCGGGATCGTAGCAACTCCATAATAAAATGCAGGGTAATGCCAATCAAAGTAACGTAGATTTACGGCCGCGTGTAATGTAAATTAAGATCTCGATCACTTATTTTATGAAAGTAATAAACATACTTCTTCAAAGGTTGTTTAATTCAGCATAAATCGCTAAAATGTTATTTTGTTCATTAATTTCACATAAACAATGTGATTGCGCAATTCAGTTTGTTCTCATGAATCGTGGAGAGTGCAATAATATCTTTTTCCATCCATCTCAATTTTCTACATATTGTATATTAGATCGACTAACTAGCTTATTTTCTTATTCTGATTAATTATTACTCTTAATTTCTTAATTATTTTCGCATAAACAGTGCGATTGCACAATTCAGTTACATCGCGTGAAATACCGAAAGTACGTTAGCATCTTTTCCCATCCATCTCCATCATTTAAATATTGCATATTAGATCGACTAAACTAGCTTATTTTCATATTCTGATTAATTATTACTGTTAATTTCTTAATTATTTTCGCATAAACAGTGCGATTGTGCAATTGTTACATCGCGGGAATTGCCTAGAGTACGTTAGTATCTTTTTCCATCCATCTCCATCATTTAAATGTTGCATATTAGATTGACTAAACTAGTTTATTCTCATATTATGGCTAATTATTAAGGTTAATTTTTTAATTATATTTGCATAATACAAATTTTTCTATTTTGAAAAATCTGTACCATGCCCAGATCTGTACCATGCCCCTGCATTTTTTCTGGAAAATGTAATTAGTGTTTTCGAAAAATTTAATGTGAGTCTGCAATCAGAGACCCCCAGAGTCCATAAGCTAAAGTCTCAATTTCAAGTTTTTTTTACGGATTTATTAGTCACATTCATAAAGCTTGAAGTCATGAAAGCTTCGACATGTGTCTTCGATATCTCTTATAGTGATTCAACAAATCATAAGGATAATGAAGACATATCTGTGGGATCAGAGACGTCAGAGTGCCTGAAAAAGTCAAACTCTGATGAAACAAAGCAGTTTTTTGAGTACATCAAAGACTACTATTGTATGACATGTAATTATATTATCAGAAACTTTCCAATCAACTCTGATGTTTTACATCATGCTGAAGTCGCAGATGTGTCTCAGAGGAAAAAAGTTAAATTTCCTCGATAAAATTTTTTATAGACAGATTTCCCTCTATACTGCAAAAAGACTCAACAGAATCAACGTTTGATATAATTGATAGTGTAGAGACTGAGTTTTTGCATTATCAAATGGCAGCTCTGCCAGAAGAAATAATTGCTGAAGATAGACCAGATGTTCAGTGGGCTAAGTTAGCAAAGCAAAAAGATCCTGTGTGTAAACTTTTGTATGGTAAATTGAGTATTATCATGTTGGGGATACTAACACTCCCCCATAGTAATGCTGCATGTGAACGAATTTTTAATCTTGTAAAAAGAAACAAAACTGATTTTAGAAGTTCCATGAGTATTTCGACTTTACGATCTCAGATAAATGGTGCTTGTTATGAACAAACATATGATGCCACTTTCTTGAAAAAGGCCAAATCTGCTACCTATGTATCAATAAACCAAAAAGATTCTTAATTTGTTTTTGTTTTGCGTACTTTGTAATAGTGTATTTAAATTGTGTAATAAAATTTTTTTTTTCAAATATGAAAATAGTTTAATTTTACTTTTAGTTGAATATGGATGTATTTAAGGAGAACAAATATAGTTATAATTTTATGGGTGTAAAAAAATTATGCATTTCATGTATGTTTCAAAATTCTTATCTCACGAGAATTTGTTTTTATTATGATTAATTATATAGTATATATATATATATGGATTTCACCAACTTTCCTTCCAAGGGGGTGGTTTGCAAAATCACTGTCAATACATAATACATTGGCTAAGAAATACTGACATGCTAATTTCAATTGTGGGGGGGGGGGAAGGAAGCAAGTACTCCCATGCTGGAGACACCCATGTATATATATTTTGTGTGCAACTATTGCATGTCATTTTCCTCACGTACAGTGTTCCTAATTTTTTATTCTCTGGGTTGGCAGCTATGATATGTAGTATAATTATTTACTACAAATGCTTCAGGAAAATTCTGTCATTATTTGCATCTACAAACATCTTTGTACATAGTATTATTTGAATTTTTGTGGCATGGAAATTACCTGGATTGTGTAAATTGCCTAACTATGTTCTTCACGCAATAAAGTGAACAATGCTTTTTCTTTAAAACTGGCTTCATATATTTTAATGGTCCAGCCAACACTTCACAAGTTATTTCTTTGATTGTGCATACTTCTGTTTTAATATTGAAGAACTGCATCGCCTCAACAGCTACGCCTGAAGTTTTATTTTAGTAGCCAACGTAATTAAGTTCTTGCTGTTAAACTTTAAATTTCCTATCAACGATCACGTTAAACATGTGGGTCTGTAAGTCCTTCCGAGAGGTTAGTGGTAGGGGGAGGAGGGTACAGTCCCTGTGGATGCCTCCCCCACTGGGTTCCGGTCTAAATTGGGTGGCACTTCCCGGCCGTCCAAACAGTTACCTTACACCTTTCTGGTAGGTCTGACGGTCTGGATCTCAACAACAATAATTATGAATTTGTTATATTTTATAATAGCAATCTCGTATCGATATCGAATTATCAGTTCTTCAGTAATCCAACAGTATCGGTTATTTGGTATCTGATTGTTTTTGGTTTCGTGACATCCCTACTTTGTTTTTAGAAAGACTTTTCTTGATTGCATATCCAGTTATGCTAAACTGTTAAGAAACAGGTATTTTTCACCTATTCTGTACCAATAAATAGTTGGTCTACAGAATTAGCATTTTTACTTATTTAAATATCAGGCTGCTAAACGAAAATGGTTTTGAAACGTGATTGTGAATTATAATCAAAATATTAAAAAAGCATGTATGTCTCCCCCATCCCACCATATTATGCAAATTTCAATCTTGATCTCTTTTCATTTGGTTTAATTTCTCCCTAGAAACACAAAAAAGATATAAACACATTCATCTAACTTTGATGATATGTATTTGATTTACGCACAAAAAAAAAAAAAACTGGTGTGGGTAGCTCATGACAACCTCTATAAACTCAAGTTTGTTCACTTCTTTTGCTCTGATATATATACACTGCTGGCCATTAAAATTGGTACACCATGAAGGCGGCATGCAACAAACGTCAAATTTTCATGAAATATACTACATGCTGGGATATGCAAATGATTAGCATTGTAGCGCATGCGCATAAAGCATGTATGAGTAACATCATCTACATTCTGTATAAAAGGGAAGATTGCGCAGCGGGTTTCTCATTCAGAAATTGCATTTGAACATTGTTTGTGTGAAGATCGTGTTATGCCTCGTGTAAGGAGAAACTCCTACCAGCACATGTTGAAATTCGACCTTGGCAGGATCACAGTCTATCAGGACTACAGTTCATCGTTCTGCGACATTGCTGCAGAAGACTTAACAGCAGTTAGGCCTAAATACATCGGCCACTGAACATTACCATAACCGGCATACATGAAGATAACGATCATACGTGATCATGATGATATATCACGAAGACGAAGATAATCAACAGATACAAGCACTAGCTTAAATAGCCCAGTAACATTGAAGTTGTAGTTAATGTTTTCTTTCTGGAGTATGCTAATCTCTAATCGACTGAAGTAGAAATTAGCATAAACCGGAAGTTGACGTGTCAATCTGCAGGACCACAGACCATGGGGGTAAAACTTCT
This sequence comes from Amaurobius ferox, assembly GCA_951213105.1. Taxonomy (NCBI): domain Eukaryota; kingdom Metazoa; phylum Arthropoda; class Arachnida; order Araneae; family Amaurobiidae; genus Amaurobius; species Amaurobius ferox. Next base: position 12,820,727 of record OX578136.1, read on the forward strand.
TAACAAGCGATCCGAAAGCAATTAGCCAATTAGAACGAAGTATCTTTTGGATTTTAGACCGTACATTGACCGATTCATGTACGTGCTTGTTTACAACCGAAGTTTTTCTAACAAGCAGTCCCCTCCTGCAGATTGAGTTGTCTAATCACATAAATACAAGTAGTAATCAAATTTAAATTTCAGTTGAACATATACTACATTATAGAGTTTCAAAATATCATGTATAAATTTCAGTATATAATTATATTTTCAAGACAAAGTTTAAAAAAAGTATAAAATACATCATGATACAATTTACATGAGAAAACAAATTTAAAAATATCTGTGTCAAATACAGGAGATACAAATTTTCAAATCTTATATACTTTGCCATGCAGTATAAACTCAACAGTATCTAAACTACATGTTGAGGGAATGTAAAAAATGTTTGTATATTACATCGAAAATCTTAAACCTTTAAATACTTCGCCACGCAGTTTAAACTCATAAGTATCTAAGCTACTACATAGAGATTGAAAAAATGTATTATTTTTAGTATGTATCAAAAACTTTAAAAATCTTCGCCACACAGTACAAACACATTGGTAACTAAACTACGCAATGCGGGTTTTGAAAAAGTGTTGAAGTTAATTTTTGAGAAATACAACTATACAATTTAGAATAAATTTAACTTGTTTACATTAGATTTCACATTAGAATTTAAACATCTTTAAAGATTTCACAGAATTTAGAGATTGCGTCTTTGGTGATAGGTTTCGTAAAACCGTCAGCTTTGTTATTTTTGCTATTTACAAATTTAATCTCAAAGAGCTTCTTTTCCACTAGATTTCTTGAGAAATGATATTTAACATCAATGTGTTTGGTTCTATGATTCTCAATGGGCGAATTGGAAAAGTTTATGGCTGCTTGGTTATCACAGAATATTACACTATTTTCTAACTTAATGCTAAGTTTAGTGCATTCAAGTAATATGTTCTGTACCCATACCATTTCCTTTGCCGATTCGGTTAATGAGATATATTCAGCCTCCATTGTAGATAAACTCACACATTTTTGTTTAAATGTCCTCCATGAAATAGGTACCATATCTACAAAAAATATCATGCCTCCCATTGATACTCAGATTGATCATCCAGATTAGCTGCAAAGTCAGAATCAGTAAAACAATTTAAATTTACAGATTGAATGTTTGATAAGTTTAGTTTAAAATCCCTTGTTTTATCTACATACCCTAGAAGTTTAAGTAAAACATCCCAGTGTTTAATTCCTGGGTTTTCCTGAAATTGGGATAAGGTGTTTACGGCATAGCTAATATCGGGTCTAGTTCTGCTGGCAACAAATAATAAACAACCTAATAAGTTTCTGTAAGGCATATTCTTTATTTGTTCAATTTCTGCATGATTTGCTGGACAATCTGTTTTGCTTAAAACTATACCTTTAGCTATGGGTAAACTAGAAATAGGATATTTAAACTTTGAGAATTTGTCACAAATTTTTGCGATGTATTGATTTTGTTGGATGAAATTTTTATCGTGTTTTTCCTCAAATTCAATACCTAATAACATTTTAATGTCAAATTTAGTTTTTAGTAACGAAGTTACAGAATTTAGATCCATTTGATTTTTGGCAAATAATATTATGTCATCAATGTAAACAATCAATAAAGCCTTATTGTTAAAATTATATGCACAATTGCACCACTTAAACTTTATGAAGTTAAGTTTTCTGAGAACCCGGTCTAACTCTAGGTACCATTCTCTACCGCTTTGGTGCAAGCCATAAATTGCTTTATTTAGCTGACATACATATCTACTTTTGTTTTTGTCAAAAAATCCTGGGGGCTGTTTCATGAATATTTTTTCACTGAGATTGGCATATAAATATGCACATTTGATGTCAAGCTGAGTATGGAACCACCCTAATAAACACACAAAAATAGTAAAAAACATCCTAACGATTGTAAAATTAATTACCGGGCTAAACACTTCTTCGTAAGTTTGCCCCTTTTCCTGGTTAAATCCCTGAGCTACAAGTCTAGCTTTATACCTGCTAATTTCACCCCCTTTCGTCTCTTGACTGTATACACCCAACGACAACCTATTACTTTGTCAGAAACAGGTGCAGGCATTAAGTCCCAGGCGCCTCTTTCCTTCATGACACCCAATTCGTCTGCCATGGCTGTATTCCATTCTTAGGATTGGGGCGAAATAGCCGCTTCTTTGTAGTTCCTAGGAATTTGGACCTCTACAATGTTGGCTTCTGGCTGATCCCATGATCTCCCTTGATCCCCCTTAAAATTGAAAAATTTTTTATCAAATTTTATTTTTTTTTCTCACAAAAATTTTCTATATCTTTTAGTGATCTCACACATACAACCTAGGTCCCTTTCCTTTATAATAGTAATAAACATCTTTTCTTGTTCCAGTCATTCTCGGAATGACTTCTGATCCAAGTAGTATCTGGATCGGGAATTTGACGATCATCACCAGAGGATCCAGTTTCCTCATTACTTTCAGTAATGTCTTGATCTTTCTCTGATGAATCGTCTTTTTCACTCTCCACACACTCCTCGTCAGACGAGTCTGGATAGGTGGGTTCGTGAGATTAAAAAGTAAAATTTTCTTTAGGAATCTGATTTACACTGGGTCCCAGACCGCCTTCCTCTGCGTTGCACTCTTCATTAAATCTAACATTTTTAGTTTCCACTATTTTCCCCTCATTCAAGAGCCATATCCTATAGCCCCGCGTTTTCAGTGTGTATCCCACCATAATGCCCTCTTGTGCCCTCATCAAGTTTCCCCCTAAATTGTTTAGACTTGCCTACAAAAACTTTGCATCCAAACGCTCTGAGATGAGCAACTGGTGGCTTTTTGCCACTGTACAACTCGATCGGTATCAGATTCTTAAATCCGATTTTTAACATATGCAAAACAGACTAAAGCTTCTGCCCAAAAATCACCCTTTAAATTGCTATCGTTTAACATTGCCCTAACACATTCCAAAGCAGTTAAGTTAAACCTCTCAGAAACCCCGTTTTGTTCGGGTGTGTACGTGTTTGTTCTTTCTGCTTTGATTCCCTGCGTTTCTAAAAACTTTTCAAACTCAGTGTTACAAAACTCCATACAGTTGTCAGTTCTGACACTTAAAATTTTGGTATTTAGAAATCTCTCTGCTCAATGTTGAAATTGTTTGAACTTATCAAAAACTTCAGATTTTCGTTTCATAGGATACACAGTTACTTTGCATAAAAAATCATCGGTTACGCTAAAAAAATATTTAGAGCACCTCCACGCGATGGGTTTCGCATTGACCCGCATATGTCCATATGGATTAATTAGTTCCAATGGTTTTTCTGATCTTATTCTGCCTATGGGTTTGAACAAAATTCTTTTTGTTTTTGCCAATTTACAACATTTTACAGTTGATTTTCCGAACACTGATTTTAGGCAATCCTTTAACAGCTGACACTTTACATGTGTGATGTAAATATTCAAAATTGATGTGACAAAACCTTTTATGCCATAACCTTGTATTTCCCCAGACTTCAATGTGTGATTTTACATTGCTTGAACTTTTAAAAACATCAAACTTACAAGGCTTGCTAGGTTTAAAAATACTAGTATTAGAATTTACAATTTTACGTTTAAAAACTTTACTGGCATTTCTATTTGCATTATTACTTTGATCATTATCACAATTTTCAACTTTACAAGTTTTAACTTACTTTTGTTACTTGAATTTTTAAAAACATGATCTTCATTTTCAGTTTTGCAAACAAATGACTCATTTTTACTTTTACTTTTAAAATCACTAGATTTTTTATACATTTTTAGTTTTAGGCTTAGTATTTACATTTTCTGTAGACTTCTCAACATTAAACTTTTTAGATTTTGTCTCGTATTGAGGTCGAAGGAAATACAAGCCGTTATGTCTTTTGGCATAAAACCATTTACTGCCGTCAGGCTTGTAAAAAGTAAGGAATGCAGTTTTGCTCTTCTAGTAGTGAAGCAGCAATTAAATTCCTCCTTAATTTTGGGGGTACATAACATCTTTCAAAATTATTAGATTTTTAGTATTTTTCATTTTCACATACATGTTGATCGATCCGACACCTTCGATTGGGCTTTCTTGATCACCTGCAGTTAAGGACATTGTTGTTCCTTTTAATTCTTTAAATTTTTCAAATAATTCGATATTATTGCAAAAAATTTTAGTTGCTGTCATGTCAACAACCCAACCGAATTTGTCGGTCGATTCAACATTACAATTTTCTATGCCATGTTGGATTTCACTTAACTTAGCAAGATAGGATTTACAATTAGCTTTTAAATGACCATATGCCTTGCATTTATGGCAAGGACCTACCTATTTACTAGAATTTACATTTTTGGAAGAAGTACTCTTAGATTTAAACAATTTTATAGTTTTAGAGTTACATACATTAAATGCTAAAGTCTTACGTCTGTTCTGTTGCTCATCATGCTTTTGCTGAGCTATCCAGTCCTCCTCGGCGAGCAGTTCTGTCTCGGTGTGTTTTAGTGCAAAGGCATCGTCCGGCAGTCTATAAAGGGTCTGTACAATACCTCGGTAGACCTCATTGAGATGTTTAATTGTTTGGAAAGCTACCAGGACCTCGGCCATTGGGTGGCTTACATCTTTCAGCTTGGAGACCCATCTTTTAATCCTTGCGATTAATAGTCCAATCGGTTCTCCCGGCACTAGTTTCTCACTGAAAAAGTTGTCAAAGAGTCTCATGAGTTCAGCCCTGGATTTTGGTTCGAATTGGTCTTTCAAGATGTTCCAAGCTGTTACAGGTTCCTCCACTGATGAAATCAAATCGTGGTACTCCGCATCTCAGGGTTCCCACTAAGTCAGGAAAAGAGGGGGAGAATTTCTCTCCTTCCAAAAAATTTTGGGAGAGATTTTCTGTTATAAGGAGAGACACTTAAAATTTCATTTTTTTTTATGATGCTAATTTAGAAAGTAATAAAAAAGAAAGCATTAACTATAACTCATATTCTTCGACATTTAAATTTTTTAATTCTTAAAACTAACATTCTTACTAACATTCTTTTTAAAAATTAATTAGGAGTCATTTAAGTATTAAGTAAGCACATTTTTGGTAATTTTATACATCCCCCCCCCCCCCTCCCCCACTTGTTAGCAAAAATACTCAAATTCCTGACTTCCCCCATGCTTACGTTATGATTTTATTTGCTGACATAAAAACGTCTACATGGGTTATTTTATGTAAAATGACTCACATGCGAATTTACGATTTTTTTGTCTGTAAACTGCAAAAGTCGAGGGCCGACTGTATTTACTTTATATTTTGATTTTTAAAATCATTTTATGATCAATTTTCATGCAGCAATAGCAATTAAAAACTTTAACGATTTTTGATCGCCGAAGGCGAATATCGACGAAAACTATTTCACTAGGCAAATAGAATTAGGTAATAAATTTGACTTTATGTTTGAAAATGGATTTTTTTTTGTATTTTTTACAAAACTTGCAGAACATAAGGATTGCATCGTCCTTTTGTTGAATCTCAAGCCAGTCATGTGATTTTAGCCATTTTGTTTGACTCGACTTTTTTCTTTTTGTTTTCAATAGCCCTTTATTTCATAAATAATACGTTTGTAAAATAATTTTTCTGTATAAAACGCGAAACAATTACAAACACTGTAGTCGATGCTAACAGATTGGAAAAGTGGGAAATATTTTTCAAATTAAACGAGGTATGCCGAGGATAGCGCATAGCTGCCAACCGTTCCGGATTTTCCGGATTCGTTCCGAATTTTTACGTCTGTTCCGAAAATCCGAATTTTTGAAAATATTCCTGTTTTACCCCACTATTCCCCTTCTGCGACCATAAAAGTTACATATGTGCCAACTCTACTGAATTTGGCGGGAGACTCCTGATTTTTGAGTGTTTCTCCCGATTTCCCGCGTTTGAAGACATATCTCCCGATTTTAACGATTTTTTGAAAAAATCCCTACGTTTAGGGATAATATCCTAAAAATTTTCCTCGGAATATAATTCCTCGGAAACGCCGATTTTTCGCTTTTTTAGCACTGATTTCTACCATTCCTGGGATCGTAGCAACTCCATAATAAAATGCAGGATAATGCCAATCAAATTAACGTAGATTTACGGCCGCGTGTAATGTAAATCAAGATCTCGATCGCTTATTTTATGAAAGTAATAAATATACTTCTTCAAAGGTTGTCTAATTCAGCATAAATCGCTAAAATGTTATTTTGTTCATTAATTTCGCATAAACACTGCGATTGCGCAATTCAGTTTGTTCTCATGAATCGCGGAGAGTGCAATAATATCTTTTTCCATCCATCTAAATCTTCTACATATTGCATATTAGATCGACTAAACTTGCTTATTTTCATATTCTGATTAATTATTACTGTTAATTTCTTAATTATTTTCCCATAAACAGTATCCGTGTATGGAGGTCACGAGGAGAACGAACATTGTCAGCTTGCATTCGTCATTGTCATATGGGCTTAGCGCCTGGCATGATGGTATGGGGTGCCATTGGGTATACATCCTGTCACCTCTTGTTCGCATAGTCAGCAATGTGGACAACTGCCTTTACATTTCTATGTGTTGAGGCCCGTAGCTGTGCCCTGTCTTCGAGGCCTGCATGACAAGATAATGCACGACCGCATGTTGCCCATGCTGTCCTGATTTTCCTCGATACACAGGGTGTTCAACTTTTGTCTTGGCAGCACATTCTCCAGGTCTGTCACCCATTGAGAACATCTGGTTATGGGTTACCAAGAAACTGTCACGCCACCACTCGCCAGCCACTACGATTAATGAACTCTGGCTTAGAGTTGAAGCCGCATGGAATGGTATATCCGTATCTATCATCCAAGCTCAATTCTACTCGATGCACAGCCGTTATTACTGCCAGAGGTGGCAGCTCTGTGTACTGAATTCTTCATGCTGTGTACCCCAAACCACCTGCAAATTTAATCATGTCTTCCTCCCATTATACTGTATATGTACAAGATTCTGCTATTTGATTTCCTTCCTGGTGTAGCAATTTTAATGGCCAGCAGTGTATATGTATGTATGTTTGTATTCTCATTCATTGCTAAGAGTCCACTAGTATCATTCCATATATCACTATTTTCTAAATATTGCATATTAGATGGACTAAACTAGTTTTTCTCATATTTTGATTACAGGTATGAGATTCTTTTGCAAATTTTGCCTTTTGTGTTTGTGAAAGTCCAGAAAAAGGTTTAAATAAAGTTTAGGTCAGATTACAAAAGTGTGGAAGAGCCAGGCCACCTGTCTCATCCTAGGGTATGAGCAGCTAGTTGAGTGGTCCAGATTACAAGTGTTGAAGACCCAGACCGACCGACTCGTCAACAAGGACATGAGTAGCCATTTGGCCGTCCGCAGATTACAAGTGTGAAATATTTCCCAATTTAAACTAAATATACCATGGATTATGTACAGATATAGTTTTTCGCAATTTAGCTGCAAAATTTCATAAGTAATGCGCAGCTTTTTATTTCATAAATAATACGTTTGGAAAATAGTTTTCCTCTATAAAACATGAAACAATTACAAATATTGTACTCTATACAAACTGATTGCAAAAGTGGAAGATATTTTCAAATTAAACTAGGTATGCTGAGGATAGAGTAAAGATTTTTCAATAAAAATTCCTTGTTTACCCTTTTTGGGTGGTTGATGCACCCGCGTGTCGACTGCGAACTTGCATTCAGGGACGACAGTCACGGGAGCGTGTTATCATATGGAACATTTTTATTTGAATTTGTGTACTAGATGACTTCAAATGTCCATGTAAACAACTCCAATGTATTTTGCAGATACTGACCTTGGCATAGGGGTGGATCCAATGAATTATAAGTTTGGTTTTTAGAGGAATATGCGGCAGTGAAATTATTAGGTTATTTCTGATAAAAGAATGGCTGGGCCAGGACGTTTTCTTTCTGTGAAAGAATATACTCGTATTATAAACGAACCGGGCAGTAGTGAAAGTGATGCAGATAGTAAAGATTCTTGGAACTGTGGTATTTCTGAAAATGAATATGAAAATGCAAGTGATTCTTCATATTCTGAGCTTACTATTATTATTACTCCGCCAGCTTCAGTAGCTGTTTCTGTGAATGATGTTTGGGCAGGAGATTTGAAAGATCTGAATTTTTGAGTTTTTGAGCATACTTCAATCACAATATTATGCCGCCTAATTTAGATAAGGAAATTAATTATTTTAGCATATTTTTCGATGATGAACAAGAATTCATAGTAAAAGCATTTGTATTGAGATTCATATGAAAAATATACATGAAATAGAAAATAAGTATTTCTATTATTCTTGAAGAAAGTAGATTTCTGTGTTGAAGAGGTGATTTTTAGTGAATTTATTTCGAGAGTTAGACTTAGTTTAACAAATTAGCTGTCCTTTGGGCCACGGTAGTTACGGAAAGGGTTAAAGGGAATTTCTATTGAACTTGCGGCTGCCATTTTGTTTCTTCTGTGCATGAATCTAGTACCAGTACTAAGTTGCATCATGTACAATTTTGCATGTATAGATTAAATTCCTGTGTGATGTTTAAACAATTTTTTTCAACTATCTTACTTTTGATAGTCTCAAATAGTACTTTCAAAAAGTCCCAGAGCCATTTTTCTATTCGCATTCATCTAATTAGCTATATTAAAATTTAAGAACTAAACATCATTTGCTTCAGTGAGTCTTTCCCCCCTCCCACCCCCCTCCCTCTAGAATTTCGATCTGTTTATACCATCAATATGTTTTTTTTTTTATATGTTATGTACAAACATTTTTCTTGTGCAGTAGGCATTTTTAATGCTATAGTTAGTCAATTTTTGTGTAAAAAGAAATCCCTATTTTTTTTAGTAAGTGATATTGAACATGTTATATGCTGGCTAGTAGAGAACTGTAAAAATACTCACCACAGTCTACGGAATTTTTATTGTCTTATGATATTATATAACAATTTCTATTTTGACAGGGTCTTCCTGTTACATCACTCCGATTTCTGTTTGATGGTCGAAGAATTAACGATGATGAAACACCAAAACAAGTATGTATTTTATTTTTCACGAGTTTCCAAAAATTTTTACATTGTACTTGTTTTGAGGAGGAAAACTTACAATTTTGTTAAATTTTTCTTGCAGCTGGAAATGGAGAATGATGATGTAATTGAAGTGTATCAAGAACAAACTGGTGGCATGATTTAGACTGTCTTAATTATGGAGAGCTGTCTTGCGCTCTTTGAACTTACATTTTTTCTTTTCTGTCTGAGGTTGCAGACATGTCATTTTGTATGTAATCATCATGTGTGATCATCTTCTGAAGCCGTTCACATACTATTTGTTTTTAGAATGTCTCATATTACACCTCTTTCAGTACTTTTCAATAACATCAGTATGTAGCAAACATTTGCCTTTTAAATAATTTTAAAATAGTCTAATGATTTTTTTTGGAAACATCAGTTTTAAAGTTGTGTATCTTTAAATATTTCACCTTTCAGCCACTTCTATACCTGATGAGATGTAGCTTTTTTTTTTTGTTTGTTTCTGCTGTCGAGAATGCCATTCCTTTTTTTTTTTGTATAAATTGATATGTTTTGACTATAATTTTAACATGTAATTGGAAGTTATTAAAGCATTTCATTGTGTCATTGTTTTGTATTTCTTATGCCTTCAAATATAAATCTTTTCATTCTGAAAATGTAATATATATATTTTAAGTCCGGGAAAAAGTTAAAAATACCATAACTTTTTTATTATTTTGATAATAAAATTGTAACTACTTAAGTGTAAGTTTGTAGGTGAAAATACACTTATTTCCTTTTGCCTAAATCAAATGCTGACAAGTTTGCAACAATTCTTTTAATTTGTGGGATATTTGCATTGAAAATAGATTATTTGTGACTTATAATTGTACAATATTTAGTGAGACTATTCAAGAGTTGTTTTCCCAACTTGGAAAATAAACAGTCATGTGATGTATCACAATTTCATATATGTTAGTATTTGATAACTTCTCTACTCCTATAATATTTTCTTTATTGACTTGCTTTTAGGTTCCTTAGTTGCACAAATTTATTGTTGCAATGGTCATTGGCATGGTTCTCTGAAATCTGCTGGCAAACAGAGAATGGCTTTTTTAAAGTAATCAACTTTAATCATTTGCTGGAATGCTAAGAAAAATGAATTTGACTAAAATGCATTTGATTTTAAAATCCACCCAGTTAACTTCCTCAAATACTAAACATATGCTATTTACATTTTCTCAGGAAACGCCAATTTCTGCTTTTGTGACTAGTTTTCAAAGAAATGTGTAAATCTTTAGTTAAAAAATATTAAAAATAGAAAATGTACTAGTTGTCTCTAAGTTAAAACCGGGTAATTATATAAAATGACAAAATAAATTTGATTCGAATCAATAACTGAAATTGCATGCAATCCATGTAAATCAGCACAAGTGTGATACCCCTCCCCCTTCCAAATTGAAAGAAAACCCGAGGACTATGTTAATTTAAATCAATTTCGACATAATTAGACCAATTTATATATTGGCCATATCTTCTGTAAACATAATTTTTGTTTTCAATAGAAAGAATTACCCAGTGTTTCCTGAGTCCTAAGAAAGGGGGCAACTATTTATAAATTAAATAAGCACTTTCTTAAATAATACATTCACACTCCAATTCGCACCTTCTGTGCAATAAGAATAAATTTTGACTGGAGGTAAGACTTATTTTTTACATCTATGCCAGGAACATTTTCAAGAAAATGTACCTGGCGTTTCCCAGGAGTTACAGAAAGGATTAATTTAATTTATTCATTCAAGTTTGCAGAAGTACTATTCTGTAATACATATGTGCTTCAACGAAACATATATTTTCAAAATACAAAGCAATTTGTTTGCCAGTCTATTATTTTATATTGCAATCTTAAAATCTGGAACATCTGAAAATCAGAATTATTAATCGTATGGATTCCCAAAATCGTGCAATAGATGACAGCATCAGTCAAGTTCTCTTCAAAACATATATATTTCACATGTTTTTCAGAAATTTAGCTTTAATTAGTCTATTAATCATATGGATTCCATTCAAAGTTTGCTTGAAAGAGAATATTTTTGATAGTGTTAAGATGGAAAGTTAATGATTATATTTTTGTCTCTTAACAATTTTACAATATATTATTGAAATTTTCCAACATCAAATGTAAAATGAAACAATAACTTCTATCGGTCTAATGAAATGAAATAAAATAGTTTCCTAAAGAAATTCAATTGCTCATGGATTAAATTATATATGAAGGAAGGGTTCTACCCTTTTGAGATGCACTAATGTTCTAATCTCGTAGGTATTAAAAATCCTCCCATAAAATGTTCTTTTAAGCTTACCCCAATGGCATTACTTATGTAAACTTGCATTATTTTAAAGATCCCTTAATTCTGTGTAATGAAATATGTACCATTAAATGTAAATATAAAGATTTAAAGAATTACTTAGTTTTACATTTAGGATTCTCCGTAGTTACTATTTAAACATCCTCGTCTCATACTACAAATTACGGAGTTTGCTTAGTTGCCTTCCATCTGGGGTAATTTAAATTTATGGCCGCTTGTATTGTAAATTAAGATAGCGATCGCTTATTTTATGGAAGTAATAAATGTTTCTTCAAATTCCGCATAAATCGCTAAAATGTTATGTTTTTCATTAATTTCACATAAACAGTGCGATTGCTTAAATTCAATTTGTTCCCCTGAATTGCCGCGAGTACTTGTATCTTTTTCCATTCATCTCAATCTTCTAAATATTGCATATTAAATTGACTAAACTTATTTTCATATTTTGATTAATTATTAAGGTTAATTTTTTATTATTTTTGTACAAACAGTACGATTGTGCAATTCACTTTTTCTCATGAATTCCCGAGAGTATCTTTCATCCACCGCCATCGATCTGCTTAATATTGCATATTAGATTAACTGAACTAGCATATTTTCATATTCTGGTTAATTATTACAGTTCATTATTTTCGCATAAGCGGTGCAATTGAACACTTCAGTTTGTTCTCGTGAATTGCTGATAGTATGTTAGTATCTTTTTCCTCTAAATATTGCATATTAGATTGACTGAACTAGCATATTTTCATATTCAGCTCAATTATTGCAGTTAATTTTTAAAGTTGCTTTTGTATAAACAGTGCAATTCAGTTCATCATAACTCATCGTGACTAGTGGCAGATGAGGCCTTCAGCTTGCGTCGCCATCCTGGTCGATCCTGTGCCGCATTCCTTGCTTCTAACCAGCTCGCCCATCCCATTAAATTTCTGTCCTGCTCCACCAGTCTCCTCCAAGTAAGCTTGGGTCGACCCAGAGATCTTTTTGCTTCAGGTGCCCAACTAAGTGCCACAGCAGGGATGTTATGCTGCGGCATTCTCAAGACATGTCCAGTCCATTTCCATCTACGTTTTTTTTATCTCTATCTGAATTGCTTCCTGTTCAGTACTCTTGTAGAGTTCAGTGTTAGTAATAACATACGGCCAAAATACTCCCAAAATTTTCCTCGGGCATTTAACTTGTTGCATTGGCCCCTCGTTAATTTCCATGTTTCGGCTCCATATAGTAAAACACTTTTCACTAAGGAATTAAAAAGGTTGATTTTGGTTTTTAAATTAAGGTTAGTAGTTCTCCATATTTTATTTAGTTTTCTAAAACAATTCTGAGCTTTTGCAATTCTTATTTTGATTTCATCATCTGTTCCACCCTCCTTGTTCACCAGTACACCAAGGTACGTGAAGCTATTTACATCTTCAATGGATTCATCATCTAATTTTACATTTTCAGAAGTTTTTCATTAATTCTTAAGACTTTTGTTTAACTTTTATTGATTTGTAGACCAGTAGTTTTAGCAAACTTGTTAAGGCCATTACTTTTCTGTTGTAGATTACAAAATCTAGAGACCAAAAGAACAATGTCATCTGCAAAATCCAAATCCTCTAAAACTGATGTAAATTTTCACCTAATGCCTCTTCTCTTGTCTTTGAAGGTGTTTTTCATAATCCAGTCAACATCTATATTAAATAATGAACCTGACATCACACATCTTTGCTTTACACCTGATTTAATTTGGATGAGCTCTGTCAGTTTTCCATTTACTTCAACACAGCGACTGCTGTTCGATATAGCTCCCTAATAATGTTAATAATTTTTTGTGGGATTCCATAACTATCAAGTATCTTCCATAACATATCTCTGTCAATGGTATCAAATGCTTTTCTAAAATCAATGAAATTTAAATATAAAGGTGCATTATATTCAATGGTTTGCTCAATGATGTTTCTTAAAGTAAAAATATGTAGAGTGGTTCTAGCTCCACTTCGAAATCCTGCCTGCTCCTCTCTCAAAACCTTCTCAATTTCATTCTTTAATCTGTTGACCATGACTCTTCCAAAAACTTTAGCTGGAATAGACATTAAAGTGATACCTCTCCAGTTCTCACAGGAAGAAAGATCTCCTTTCTTAGGTAATTATTGTTGCTTCTTTCCATTTTTCTGGCACTTTCTCAGTTTTCCAGATATAGAATATTGCATATATGCTAATATATTAGACTGACTAAACTAGCTTATTTTCATATCTTGGTTAATTATTAAGGGTTTTTTTAATTATACTTGCATAATACAATTTTTTCTATTTTGAAAAATAGGTATGCACCCTGTGAAGGGATATTTTCCAGTAGTGATATTAAATCAGTGATTTAGGCAAATAAAAAGGCAACCATTTTGGCAGAGTTTATAATTCATTGCTATATTATTTTTATTAAAGATCAATATTTGTTATTTTGTAGTGAAAGTTTGTGTTACGTTCGTTTTCATTATAAAGTAATTTTAACCAGATAAAAACCATAAATATATCTTTTGTTTTATCTTTTTTTTTTTCCATCAGTGTCCTGAATTTTAATATACTACACCTGCCATCAGCAATAGTTCCTTGCAGAAGACAAATCTGCCATGAGTTAGTTTTTTACATTAACTAAAAAAACTGATCTGAATTTAAAAGAAAAAAAACCTCATCGTGATATATCATCTCGGGTTCTGAAGTACTTATGTGCCAAATAATTTCATGGTCGTATAGCCATTAGATTTTTTGCTGCAGGCGGGCATTTTTCTTTAAGAAATTTTTGAATAATTCAAGTTTCACATTTTTTTCGGCAAATCGAATATTTTGGTGTGTAGAACCCCCTAAAGAAGAAAATATTGGGAAACTTAATTTGCCCATTTCTTCCTTTCAAACTATCTACACCTACACAAAGTCTCTGTCTTATTTCCAAGCATACTATTTTATCATTTCCCCTTTAGAATGTTTTTCTGTGAAGCACACCTATAAATGAACATTTAAAAAAAACTCCTAGGTTTTTATCAGATGATTGGCTCATATACCAAATATCAAATCTATTGCATTTGAAAGGAAGTGTACCTCATTTATTCGAAAAATCGAATATATTAGTGTGCGGCACCCCTTAAAGTAGCAAATATTGGAAATCTGAAATTTCACACACTCTTCCTTTCAAACTATAGACCCGTACACCAAATTTGAAGTCTATTCTATCGCGAAGCTTGTTTTTTCTATCACTTCACCTTTCGAACGTTTTTCTGTGTAGCACCCCATTAATGAACATTTTTGTCAAACCATATATATATCTTTGGTTGTTTTGTCAAAAAGTCAGTCCATATACTAAATTTCAAATCTCTATCACATTCTAAAGGAGGCGTTTTTCATTTGTTCGGCAAATCGAACATTTTAGTGAGCGGTGCCCCCTTACAATAGCAAATGTTGGAAAACTGAAATTGCACACTTTCTTCCTCTCCCAACTTTTTACCCGTACACCAAATTTGAAGTCTTTTCTAGCATTTCACCTTTCGAATGTTTTTGTGTAGAGTACCCACCCCTTTAAATATACATTTTTGAAAACCTCTATTCTTGTGATTTCTATAAGCTGATTCACCCATATACCAAATATCAAGCCTCTATAACGTTTTAAATGGGGCATTTTTCCTTTATTCCGAAAATCGAACATTTTAGTGTGCTGCACCCCCTAAAGTAGAAAATATTGATAAACTGAAATTGTACACTTTCTTCCTTCCAAACTATCTACCCTTACATCAAATTTGACAGCTCTATCTCATCCCGAAAAATGGATTTCTATCAATTCACTTTTCGAACGTTTTTCTCTGGAGCACCCCCTTAAACGAACAGTTTTGAAAAACTATATTTGTCTTGTGTGTTTTCGTCAAATGATTAGCCCATGTACCAAATTTCAAGCCTCTATCAAATTTTAAAGGAGCCTTTTCTCATTTATTCGGTAAATCGAACATTTTGGTCTGCGGCACCCCCTTATGTAGAAAATATTGGAAATCTGAAATTGCACACTTCCTTTCGAACGGTTTACTCTTACACCAAATTTGAAGTCTATCTTATTGTAAAGCATGCTTTCCTATCATTTCATTTTCCGAACGTTTTGGTGTGGAGCACCCCCCTCTAAAGATTTTCGAAAAATTCGCTTTTTCCAGTTTTATCGAACGACCGAGCCATGTACCAAATTGCAAGTCTCTGTCTATTCGGAAAGTGCCTAAAAAAAGCGTGACGGACACTTTGCAATTAGTATATATAGATTTTTGCAAACTATGCATAGACTAAATTCACCTTCTATAAATTATAAGTTGTAAATTAGAATTTTATCTATTTGCATGCACAATTTTAATTAAAAATTATCTTGCATTATGAAAGTTCAATTGATAGCCATTAGAATTAATTATATATACAGTAAAATGTCAAGTTGTCATTTTTCTTCAGTCCTGTCTCATAGACACCCCATTTATTCGGTGCTAATTCAAATGTAATTCTGTTCCGGATAACTCATTTACTTGTAAAATGGGTAATATGATGGGACGACACAAAATAAGAAGTAGAATTCTGAAATGAGTCACACTAACGATAATTAATGAGTGAAAATGAAAAACTGAAACTTTATTATCGGTCATCCAGGAAATTTTGAAAGTTATTGGAATGATAATTCTGCCACCAAATTTTACTGCATTTCAACTTTTCGAATGAGGAATTTAAATGTGGTTATAAAACATTACTGAATTAAAAATTTGATAAAAATAGTGGTACAACAAAGTTTGAAGTGTCCATTTTGAGCACTGTCAATTACATTCACATAAGTTGGAATTCAATCTCCAAGTAAAAACTGTGAAGAAGTGTTTTTAAACATTCAGGGTTTGTGTCTGATGACAAATAAAATGAATTCGTATCCTGATTCTTTATAGAATTTAAGAAATCGTAAAAGTGGATGTACTGTTTGTTCTCGCATTCATGACTGCATGGACATCGATAACAACTTTCCAGTGTATTAAGAAAAGCATGAAAGTTAAAATGGTCTAATAAAATACAAGTTCTTAAATCCTTGGAAACCATTTGATATTAGCTTACGTCAGTTAAAGGTACTACAGATGATGAATTCAGAGTAATTTATAAAATTGTTGTAAATGTCATACTTGCATTTGAAATTTAAATTATCGTTGGTGCATATTCAGTACTTTCACTTGTTACTCCGCTCCACTTAAGTCGTCGAATTCGGAGTTACAACTTAGAGGTTTTACTATATTTAAGAATACAACATATTTAATTGTAAAAATAAGAACACGTTTCTGGACTAAAAAAAAAAAAGATCCAAATTTTCAAAAGCATTGAGTCTCCAGAACCTATTTTCTCTGTTTTAAAAACTAAGAAAATTGCAATTGCCATATATTATTATACTTCATATTATTACAATTTCTGAGATGTATCTTTTTTTTCTCTGGAACCGTGATGCACAAACTCCAGTAACAAGCCAATTAAGCCCATTTTAAAATTGAGAAAATTTTACAAATTTGGGAAATAAAACTTTGCACAAATTTAACAAGTAATAAAATCCATGCTTTACTGGAATATTATTTCTCTGTATGACACTATGCCAAAAAGTCTGCAACCTTTCCAAATTAAATTAAATGCAGTGTGATAATTCTGTTCCAAATCACTGCTTGCTCTAGATAGGCATTTCCAGAATTTCGTCCTCTCCTGTGGCAAAATCTATATTTAATAGCATATTTTTTAATCAGCATTTAATAATTGTAGTGGTAATACTAAAGAGAAATTTTTATTTATCGTAATTTTATTTTTTATTAGAATATTTAAACAAGTCAAGGTAATTAATTGCATAAGTGTTTTGTGTTTGTTAAAGCTTTGTTGAATACACATTTTTGTTTTCATCTTTATAGTATTGGGAAATTGAATATAATGTAGAAAACAAAATGCAGTTTTAAAAATATTTGCGTAATCTGTTATTAATCCTTATTTGGTAGTTTAATCAAATTTTGCATTTTCAGGGATTTAATATTTATAAAAATTTCCATATGTCATTTGGAGGTGGGAGAAGGATTCTTCAGGTCACTATCGTATCAATTTTTTAATGGCATTTTTGAAAATCTTCCAAACGGTGTATTAAAATATTTTTTTAGAGAAATTTGATTGTTCACCATTTACTTGCAGTGCAATAGTTTGATTTAAAAAATAAAAACACTATTCACGATTAAGTAACTTTTGTAGTACATTTTTTCATGTTAGGTATAGCGAATAAACATCTGAATATTTTCTGAACCAAGCCTCATTTCAAGAAAAACTAAGATAATTCTTAGAATCATCTTTTCTAATATTCCCTTTTAAGAGCTACAAAATATGAATGGCCATAAACCTGTATTTATCGAGTGTCTGTGAAAATAGTATGTAAATCGGTTCAGCTGTTTTCTTCATATTATTGGCAATTTTCTCATTTCTATTATTAAAAGGATAGGTGTAAGGGAATAAAACTAATCTCTTGTTTTACCAATTATCTGTGTAATTGAACATGCAAACTGATTAGTGACAGAGCGATAACTTTCTGAATCGATCAGGGAAATCTTAATTTCAGAAAATGAAGTCGAGAAATTTAAAATCCACAATTTTATTAAAGAGTAATATGCTTTTTCTAATATTTTCATGTAGTGTATTTTTTGTCGAGCCAAATTTAAGTGAGCTTTGCCCACTAGTGAACTCCCAACTCCCTTCGTTTGCATATCCCACTCTCCTTGTATGGACACAAAAGTCATAGAACAACAAAATTGGATCATTGCAGAATAGAAAATATGTGAGAATTGCATCAAAATCTGAGCAGATCTTACTTAACAATTAACTTCTTAGAAACGAAGATTTTATAAATCCATAGTTCGCAGAGTCCTTAAGACTAAATTAATTTTACAGTTCAAATTCCGAAATGCAGAAGAAGATCGGACTGACGGTTCGAAATTGGCATGGTGATGAATATTATCAAAACAGATTACGATTGTTTTTTAATTTCTTTTGGCTCAAAATCCGAACTTCATTAGCGGGATCAAAAGTTAAGCACGGATGGTAAAATCAACAAAAATGGAAAAGTAAAGCTTTGATTAACTCAAAATTATACATGAAGGTAGGAAATGTATGTATGCATTAAAGAAAACAAGAATTATGTACAAAGATAAAAAAATATTTACTTTTCGTAAGTTATATGATGACGTCACATTTGGGCCATTAATAAAATGACGTTTAAAGACAAACAAAACTTGCATTAATTTGGTATGTGACCACCTCGGACCTCCACACAAACTTTACAACGATTTTCCATGCTTTCAATGAGGTGATCAACCATCTCTGATGCGAGCAATAGCCATTCCTCCAATAGGGCAGTTTTCAATTCTCTGAGACTGGCTGGAGGAGGTAAACGTGCAGAAACATTACACCCGAGAACATTCCAAAGGTTTTCAATGGGAGTTTCAAAGGTTTTCAGTGGGGAGTATACGCTGGCCATTCCATACGAGAAACGCCCTCACTTTCCAGGTATTTGTCAACGATGTTAGCTCGGTGGGAACGGGCATTATAGTTCATAAGGAGGAAATCAGGACCGACTGCTGCAGCGTAGTCTCGCAGTGGGATCTAGGACTTTATCCCGATACCCCGCAGCCGTCACAGAACCGCCTTTAAAAATGTGCAGCTCTGTGCGATATCCCATTGAAATTCCAGCCCACACCATGACATTGCCACCTTTGAATGCGTAATGTTTCTGGCCTAATTGCGTGTGCCTCGTTCTTTCTAGACCTTTACACGCCTCTGATTACGACACCACTTTAATCTTGCCCCTCTGACTTGGACAGTTAGTGGTACACGGGCATACAGTCCCTTCACGTGGAGCCTACGACGGGCGCACATCACTGACAGAGATTGTCTTACCAAGTGCTGATGCAACCATGGATCGTCGATTCCGTTTGGCTATTATAGCAATATACCGATTATCAGAGGGGGTAATAACAGTGGCGTAGGAAGGGGGTGCGGACCGTATCGGGTGTCATCACTGAGGAGGGTGACAAAATGGCAAAAATATGTGTTTTTAAAATAAAAAAAAATTGGGGGCTCACAATACTTTTTTTTTTAAAGTAATATTATTTTTAAAACGAATTTAATAACTTCTTCCCACAATTAATTGGAATTTTTTCGTTCAGTTAACAAACGCAACAAAACACGGTTGAATTCGATGATGTGTAGTGGAAAGCGTATGGATAAGGAAGGGGAGGGGGTGTTTCTTTCCGTCGAAGACTGTCTCTGCCGTAATACTCGAGCGAGAGGTAAACAATCGGTGACTCATCAGAACTCAACAGGCAACTAATCCTATCCGCTGGCGTGCCGGTCAGTCATCCCACGTCATTCTGTTGAGTTAGTTGTGCATTATTACTGAAGCTTATACTAGTAGGTAGTAAGCTTTTAGTAAGTACCGTGTAACCTTTTTTGGGACCTTAGAAAGTCTGTACTGCTTTTTCTCGGTTTCCACACACAGATGGACGATCCTTGTAACTAATGTTGGAGTTACAGTCAAGAGACTTTCAGATACAAGATTGAGTGCTCATTACGAAGCTGTGAAACCTGTATATGTTAATTTCAAGAAAATTGTTGATGCTATAGAAGAACTTTGTGATCCTACAGAAACTGTCGAAACCAGAGGAGCAGCGCAAACGCTTTTGCCAGCAATATGTGATTTTTTTTTTTAAGTTTTTGTGTATTTCTGGAGTAATGTCTTAGACGAAGTAAACCACACTCAAAAATACCTACAGATAGTTGGAATCAGTTTTGAGAAGTGTTTGAAAGACAAAAGAAATGAGATCTTGGAGATAGCACTGCAGTTTGCAACGAACACTTGTGAAGAGATGGACATTCCTTTAATGAAAAGAAGAACCGTCAGAAAGAAGAAAATGATACCTAGAGAAAAGACTGAAGATGAACCACTCACGTTGAATGAAGAATTGAAAAGATCAATGTTGGACTGCATTGACAGGTTTTATCAAGAAATCGACAATCGCTGCAAAGACATGGAAAGTATATCAGCTCGATTTGCAGTTCTCGAACCCAAGAATCTGATCACAACTTCCTTCAGAATACGAACTTCCACAGTTAATACAAAACAGTCGTAAACTATGATGAACTTTCTTAAGATGGAATTCTTAGACAGATTCCACGTCTAAGAAGACATATCTACAAGCTGCCGAAGTTTCAAAAGAAGATTCTCTGGAATGGTCTTCTTTTTTAGAGTTTGTTGTTGAATATGAATTTTCAGATTCTGTACCAAATTTGACTTTAGCTTTAACATTCTTATTAACGTTATGTGTTTCAGTAGCATCATGTCAGAGAAGTTTTTCAAAACTAAAATTAATGAAGAGTTATCTTAGGTCCACCATGAGTCAAGCTCGGCTCTCTGGCTTAGCTATCTTGGCAATTGAAAACAATGTAGCGAAAGGAATTGATTTTGATGATGTGATTTCAAAATTTGCAGAGCAAAGTTAAGAAAAAAAGGTTTTAAGTGCTTATGCTCACAGTGTAAAAAATCTGATGTGGGCAGCACATGACTTTCCTTATATAATGCAATTAATTTACTACTTTTACAGTTAAAAAAAATAGATTATTTTTATAGTAGATATTTATATTCTTTCATTATATTCTTTCCAAGATATTGAATTTTCGTTAATGAGTCGTCATTTTCATTGATTTAGCGTTATTTTTATCCATTTGGCGAGTTTTTCGTTAGCTTAGCAACATTTAATAAAGTCGCCAAGTTGGCGACATTCCACCAAATTTGTCGCCAAAATCTCGCCAAGCGTTGTGGATGGAGAAATAAGTTATTCTTACAGCAGATGAATGACTATTTGCGTTCAAATAAAAAAGTATTACTCAAAATATATTTTTTCATGAATGGAACGAGCTAGATCCACGAGAATGATGTTGATGTCACCCAATTTATCACATGGTATTACATATGAAAAGTGAACATATTTCTCAATAGTAAATATTTTTTTTTATTTTATATGATTTTTTGATAATTTGTTTGAAAAGTGTGCAATATCTCGAGAACGGTTCATAGCGTTCTAAAATTTATGTCAATCGTTTTCTAATGAAAAATTATATAAGAAATGTCTATTTGTGTAACTATTAGAGGTTTTTGATTTTTTGACAATTTTTCAAAATTTCACTCGAAAATTTAGGGGGATTCTGAGCATTCAATTGCGTATAAAAGCAATAAGCTTCCAGTGTCTACGGATTGTAATTTTGTACCAAATTTCATTCAAATCGGTCCATTCGTTCGTCAGTTATCGTCTTCACAGACTCACACACACACAGACATCACTTCAAAAATGTTCGATTCGTGATCAGGAATGCTTGAAATGTGCTCTCCCGTCGAAAACTCGAATTTGAATTTTCGACCCCGTCACAATACTTTCCTTATACATTATTGTATAATATAAGGAAAGTAAAAGTCACACACACACAATCAAGCACAAAGTGCTCATAGTAAATAAACCAGAAAATAATACTTGCAACTGTAAGTATCTTATTTTTCCTTCTTTTAATAATTCCAATGGGGGGAAAGGGGTGACAAGAAATTTTCCGCACCGGGTGCCACCTGACCTTACTACGCCTCTGGGTGATAACCTTTGGACGGCCGGACAACTGTTTGACTTGTTTGGAATTATTTCCATAATCGATAAATTACCGAATGATCAACGCCAAAGAAAATAGCAACATCTTTGATTGACTGACCTGCTTCAATGCGTCCGACAGCGCTTTTACTATTAGGGCTTGCAATCCTGGGATCTCGGCTGAAAATTGAATACCATAATACCGGGATTGCGGTATTTTTATCGGATTTACATGTACTTGCTAAACACCAGTGTTCATGCTTACTAAATTAAACTTGAAAACATTCATTTTGAGATTGAAGCACATTTTGTGAAAACTTACTTATTAGAAGTAAATGACTTGCAGAAAGGTGTTCTCTCTCACCCTGAAATCTGTTTCGGTCAAGTGTCTGACGCCAAAGTGTTTGGTGATTTTGCAGAGATAAGAGTTTCGCATTTTCATATGCTGGGTTTCTTTTTTCAATCCAGGTCACATATATAAATTTTACAAAGATTATATTTCTGTTGTTATACAAATATAAAAAGAAGTGAAATGAAATAATACATTCTCTTCAATAAATAAAAAAAGTACTGAATATCGGGATCGCGAGATTGAAGATTTTACGATCCCGTAATTGAAAATTATCTACGGGATTGCAATCCCTACTTACTATCTATCATCCGTCTTTTTCCAGCTATAGAAACACGAATATCATCAAAAATAATCCTACAAAAGTTATAAACACTCATTATCACACTTCGTATTAAATGCACCTTCTCAAACTCTTCAGAATGCTGGCGTCTTCAACGACTACGTAATTAGCATATATCCGGACAGTCAATCGTGATTGGCTGTAACATGCGATATTTGCATACTGCCATCTACATTCGCAGCGGTTTTTAGCCACTCGAATTCAAATACGCTTTCGAAAAATGAAAATTTGCATTGCGTGCTTAACTTTCAAAAGTGAGTGTAGAGAAAAAGGGAAGCGAAACGCCGCTTTCGCCTCTCCTAAAAAAAAGTAGAAAGACTGGAAGATTGTTGATTAGTGTAGTGCACTTCTCTTTCTGCCTTATAAATTACTATTCTTTCTTTACAAAGGCAAAATATTGCTACATTATTCTTTGTTTGGTGTAAAAAGTTCTGAAAATTTGAATTCTAATAATTTTTGCTTTAAGACCATTACTATTTCCAAATATAATTATTCGCATTAGGGTTCCCTTCGGTTCCGTATTAACGAGAACGATATCACCAAGTGTTGACTCTTTATGTTGAGCCAGACAAGTGAAAACACTGAAAGAGAGCGAGAGTTATATATATGGTTAGTGGTCTCTGTTAGGGATTAAAGGGGTCAAGCATCTTAATGAGATTGGATTATATAAATATTTTTTGAATTAATGTTTATTTTTAAACATTTACCTGATATAGTTTAAATTTGAATATACAACTTTCAATCGCGATCTCTCTTATTCCATCAGTTAAATTTCTCAATAAACATGTCAGAACCAATAAGAAATGAATTAAAAAACAAGTTTAATTTTAAAGCTAAGTATTTGTTTAACAAGAAGGAGAATTTTTTCGTCTGTAGGTCTCCTGCTTATGTGCACTATATGCATAAATTATATGAATAAATATTTTACTAAACGAAATGATTTTTCTTATAAATGGTGGGATTGCGCAATTCATTTTGTATCGTGATGTATTACAGAGCCCTTTTCCACCCATCTCCATCCTTTAACTATTAGTATTACACAGTAGGCAGACCCCGGCCACACAACTTGTTACCATGAACCCCTGGGTTGGTCGTGTGGTCTGGGCCTTCAACAGTAGGCAGACTATTGGGTGGCACTTCCCGGCCGTCCAAACAGTTACCTTGGTCCTTGACATAGGACCGCTGAGTGAATACGCATGTTGTTCTGCTCCGTCTTTCTTGCGCCTTGGGCGCGTGAATCTGCGTTGTTTGTGTATGTGTTTTATATCTTTGTGTGCCCCTTCCTGCTAGCTTTACAACGGTGTCTTGGGTTTCTTTCTACGACGTTTGTGTGGTGAGATACCTGTTTACATATATTTTAAAAAGTTCTATTTCATTGTTCCTCTGCCACAAGCCATTGTAATGGGAGAATTTTTCGCAAAAGCGTCAAACTTTGACCTTTTGTTCCATCTGTAAAACCACTTAAATTTTATCTTTAATTGTTATTGATTTGTATATTTAATATCTTTGAAATGTCCTTAATGTTAATTGAACCTTGTTTTCCCACCTGGAACAGAGTATATATATTTAAATTGTCATTTTGTACATGCTGTTTTACATATTTTCCATTTTCATGTATGCGAATTCCCCCTTTATTTGTAATGAACCTCCTCCCTTCTCGCACAATGTCGTCAGTTCCACGTACACGTATCTCCCCTTTTTAACACTTTACAACAAAGTTGAAAAGTGTTTATGACTTTGTTCATTCTGTCTGTCTGTCTGTCCGTTAGCACGATAACTGCCGTAAAAATGACTTAATCAAAATGAAATTTTAGTATGTTGTTCAGACGGTCTATAGGACCTATGGGAATATAAATGAATAATATCACCCAATTAGTTTTGGATTGAACCCGGGTTGAAAAAATGGAATACATTGGGCCCTATGGGACCTCATTTTTCTATTTTTTAAGCGGATTTAAAATTCACAAATTGCTTCGAAAATTTTAGGCAATATTCAAATGGTTGCGTAAAATATATAAAAAAAAAATTCAGCGAAATATATTCAGTAGTTTTTTAAATAAAAATTAAAATAATAATAACACCTCTTATATGAAGCGATCACGTGTCCATGATATGAAACGATCACATGACCCACTTCAAAATGATATATGGCATCCATCTTGTGTCAAAATCGTTATTTTTAAAGTTCTTTTTAATTCATATTGAGTGTTGTATCCGTCCTAAAACTACTTTATTTTTGCCTAAATTCTGTGCATCTACATACGGAAACAACGCAATGACAATATATTCCAGTTTAAATGCTCATCTAAATTTGATTATTTGTACTATTAAGCCTATTTTTCACCTATGTAAAATGTAAACAACAAAATATGTAGAATGAGTTGTATTAGAACCGCTGTAATTCTTTAACACAAAATCAAATAGTCCATGGAGTCTGCTTAGCTGATATGAATGAAATATTCATTGATTTTAGAAAGAGAAGGACGATATTTTTCGATGAAGTTTAACGAATAGAGCTTACTTACTTGTAGCTCAATGGTCTTAATTTTTAAATAAAATAAATTATTATAGTATTGTGATGAAAGACATGAATGGGGGAATTATTTATGAATGAAATGTTGCTTTTATAGAGAGAGCCAGGCGTGTTATTTTTTTATGACGTCATTTGAATGAATTTCAGTTGTTTTCGATGAAGTTTTCAAATATAATAAATTATCGTAGTATTATGATAATTCTAAAATTATTACCAAGGAATGTATTACATTTTAGAGATGTTTAAACCAGGCAATTTATACTTTAATGCCGTCATTTGAATGAAGTTAATTTTTTTCGATGAAGGTTTAAGGTTTCAAATATAATAAATCAATGTAGTATTGTGATAAGTTTTAAAATATTACCGAGGAATATATTGCATTTTCGACTTTTTTAAATAAAATTGCATTGAAGTTGGAAAGTGTTTCATAATCAATGCTTTAAGCATGATTGATCTTTCTTGTTTAACACTTTACAACAAAGTTGAACAGTGTTTATGACTTTGTTCATTCATTCTGTCTGTCTGTCCGTTAGCACGATAACTGCCGTAAAAATGACTTAATCAAAATGAAATTTTAGTATGTTGTTCAGACGGTCTGTAGGACCTATGGGAATATAAATGAATAATATCACCCAATTAGTTTTGGATTGAACCCGGGTTGAAAAAATGAAATACATTGAGCCCTATGGGACCTAATTTTTCAAGCATTTTTTAAGCAGATTTAAAATTCACAAATTACTTCGAAATTTTTAGGCAATATTCAAATTGTTCCATAAAATATATAAAAAAAAATTCAGCTAAATATATTCAGTAGTTTTTTAAATAAAAATTTAAATAATAATAACACCTCTTATATGAAGCGATCACGTGACCCTGATATGAAACGATCACGTGACCCACTTCAAAATGAAATATGGCATCCATCTTGTCTCAAAATCATGATTTTTAAAGTTCTTTTTAATTCATATTGAGTGTTGTATCCGTCCTAAAACTGCTTTATTTTTGCCCAAATTCTGTGCATCTACATACTGAAACAACGCAATGACAATATATTTGTGTTTAAATGCTCATCCCAAATTTGATTCTTTCTACAACTAAGCCTATTTTTCACCTATGTAAAATGTAAACAGCAAAATATGTAGAATGAGTTGTATTAGAATTGCTGTAATTCTTTAACACAAAATCATTTAGTCCATGGAGTCTGCTTAGCTGATATGAATGAAATATTCATTGATTTTAGAAAGAGAAGGACGATATTTTTCGATGAAGTTTTACGCATATAGTTTAATTACTTGTAGCTCCATGGTCTTAATTTTTAAATAAAATAAATTATTATAGTATTGTGATGAATGACATGAATGGGGGAATTATTTATGAATGAAATGTTGCTTTTATAGAGAGAGCCAGGCGTGTTATTTTTTCTATGACGTCATTTGAATGGATTTCAGTTGTTTTCGATGAAGTTTTCAAATATAATAAATTATCGTAGTATTATGACAATTCTAAAATTATTACCAAGGAATGTATTACATTTTAGAGATGTTTAAACCAGACAATTTATACTTTAATGCCGTCATTTGAATGAAGTTAATTTTTTTTATGAAGGTTTAAGGTTTCAAATATAATAAATTAATGTAGTATTGTGATAAGTTTTAAAATATTACCGAGGAATGTATTGCATTTTAGACATGTTTAAATAAAATTGCATTGAAGTTGGAAAGTGTTTCATAATCAATGCTTTAAGCATGATTGATCTTTCTTGTTTGATAATGTGTTGTCCCTGCACCTTTCCCTCTACCTTTAGTTGTCTTCTTCCCTTTAGGCTCAAATTTTTTTATTCGTTTTTCATTTTCCGCTCATTTTCCGTCCCTGTTCACTTTTTGATTTTTTTTTTGCAACTTTCTAAAATTTAAAGATGCAAACATGCGAGTTTTTTACAGTTTTGCCCCCCTCCTGTCCTGCTGATCATTTTAAGGGGTCATGTGCCGGTGTTATTTTAATTTCTTAAATTTCGAAAAATTTTAAAACAAAACTTTAAACGTCCATAACTCAGAAACTAAGCCTCCTAGCTCAATTTTGACAAGCATTTTTTGGACCCAAACTATGTGATCTATAATATTACCTATGCAATGATACCATCCTTGTTCTTTTCCCGCTCGATGTTGCTCACCAACCCTTGGTTTTATTTTTGAAAATTTCTGAATTTATCTTAAACTACAATTTTTTTTTTGTCTAGGTTTCCCCCCTTGTATTTTGTTATATTATTATGCTTTTATTCCTTTTCAGTGCATTTTATGGTATATATCTTATATATATTTAAAAAATTCTTCACTGTTGTATTATTGTACTACCTCGCTCTATTATGTCTTTCACAAATATTATTAACTTGTCTGATGCTGAATTCTCCTCCCTCCTCACTTCCCCCACCCTGGTGCTACAACTTGTTATAGATGCTTCTGCCTTCACAAACTCTGGTGATATTAACACTTCCACTTTCAGCCAACCCATTTTAAAACTTGTCGATATCAAGGACAGCAGAATCTCGGCAATGCTGAGACCTTCCTACTCTGAGGCTACTACTACTAAGACTGTCGGTACTAGAGCTTCATATGGTTTGGCCTCCAACTCTCGCATCTCTCCCTCTGGTTCACGTTCTCAAGGATCATACTTCGAATCTTCCAGAAACGTCAGTCCCGTTCCTGCTAACCTGGCCACTCCTCTTCACAAAGTGTTTAGTACCAGTTCTGTTTCTGTCATCCCGACTACTTCCTTCCAAAAAACGTCTTCAATCTCCTTTCCAACGCATTCTGCCGCAGACTCTGAAGAAACGCTTTCAGCGACAAACACAGTAGAAACCATTGACGACACTTCAGATTTTTGTAACCAATATCTTTCTAAAGTTCTCAAGAGAGTTGACCAAATTCAAAACTATTTACATCGATACGTAAGACTCAATCAAACCCATTCCTATTACTTGAACCAAAAATTTTCTGACTTAAAGGCTGCCTCGGTTCTGTTCGAAAACCAGTATAAGTGTTCAACTCTGCCTACCATCTCTTCTTCTGAGGCCTCCATTACAGACCTCAAAAACTCCCTTACTGAAGATCTCCAAATAATGAAAAATTCAATATCTCAGAGTTTACAGACATTTACTAATAATCTCAACGATAACCTCCCTGGTTTGATCAACAATACAGTTAAAGAGCAACTTGCTGAGTCTTTACCAACTCTTCTACCAAGAACGCCTGCTCCTTCTTCCACTCCTGAAACCTCTAAACCTAGTTACTCTTCTGTTCTCCTACAGGGAAAGGATAGACTGAAGAATAACGCCCAACTCCGTGAAGATCTTTTCTCCTTTCCTTGCCCGAAGGACGTCAATGTTAAAAACATCGCCGCCCTCCCAAATGGTACCCTTAAAATCACTTGTGAAAATAACCTCGGCGATAACCTCCTTCCAACCTTTTTGAATTATGCCCTCAGCAACAAGTTCAACATCAAACCGGAACCTCCGAAAAAGCAACCCCTCATTGTGTTCAATGTTCCGCCTGCTTTCACAGAAGACAATGTCAGATCTCTCATCTGCAACAACATCCCTTCAATCAGACCTGCAGATATCAGCTTCATTCGAAACTTTTGGAACCGGAGGGAGAATGCCAACTGGGTTCTCTTGGTGGAACTTCCACAAGCTAACCTCTTGTTAGATGTAAAGAAACTCTTCCACAATTTTACTTACTTTCTTGTCAAAAAATGCATATCTTTAAAAATTTGTTATAAATGCCAAGATTATGGGCATACAGCTAACTACTGCTCATTTCCCACTGTCAAACAGCTAAATGGAGACCTGTTCTGCCTCACGGCTTACAGGTTTGAGTCTCTATCGCTGAGAGTCGCCCGCAGACGACCCGGCTGAGGTCCAGAAGAGGAAGTGTGGTCTCAATCATGACCGAAGAACCAAGGCTGGACAAATGCCAAAACTGGAAAGGCTTCTGCTGGACCCTTGACCACACACACCACGCCCAGAGAGCAGCCAAGATATGAGAACAGTGCCCTGGACACCACCGCCAGGGATTTCCCGGCAGTGACATCCCGGGCAGCCTCCTACTCCAGCTGGAGAAAATGAGGCTCTGCGGTAGTTGCGTGAACGACATAATTACAACTGCAGTGACCGCCTAACGTTCCAAAAGAAGAGCCGTGGTTACGGCAACCGTATAATTTAAGTCGTGTTTTGCAGAGGATTCCAACTTTCTACCCCTCGGTAGTTATGCAGAGGCAGTATGCAACTTAAAGAGGCGCTGTCGTAACCCGGACTTATACCCGTACTGCCGGGTTAGCTTAACCTAGAAAAAGAAGAAGAGACAGGAAAGACAAAGGAGATGGCTAAAGCCAAAGCCGGGAGGGCCCAGAGAGGGTTGAACAAAGGAGGGTGAACTGACCAAGGAGGAAGATTATTTTAATCTGAGACACGGAATGAGGATCTTAGAAGTCTAGAGCCAGGAAGAATAATATTCAAAAAGCCTGGAGAGTACATACTAAATAGGCTAAAGGGACACTAAAATAGTAAAGTAATAACTAAACAACGTAATAACTAAAATAACACAAAGTAATAACACAAAGCAACGTAATAACACAAAGTAAAAACTAAAATACTAAGGCAAATAACTAAAAGAAAAAAACTAGTCAAAAGAAAAAGGGCAAGGAAAGGGAAGAAACCCCCTAAGCTAGGGGAAAACACCATGAGGACCCTTAACACAAGGAAA
This sequence comes from Amaurobius ferox, assembly GCA_951213105.1. Lineage (NCBI taxonomy): Eukaryota > Metazoa > Arthropoda > Arachnida > Araneae > Amaurobiidae > Amaurobius > Amaurobius ferox. Next base: position 12,850,829 of record OX578136.1, read on the forward strand.
AGGGGGAAGACCAAGGAGGGAGGTGGTGAGCCATGGATGAGATGACTAAACAGCCACAGAGCTAGGAAGGGAGTGCCTTAAGAGACTACTCTAAAACTGAGCTAAAACTAAGCTAAAACTAAACCGCTTACCCTGGAGAAGGACCGCCCGACGCTGGATCTGAAAGGGAAGGATTAGTGGCTAGGGACCCCCGGGGGGGCCCACTGCAGCCTACCACCTACCGAATACCACCTGTGGCAGGCCGTCCTGAGCCTGGGAAGCTGGAGTCTTCTTCCTAGGGGAGGGGGGGGGAGGACCTATTGTCCGAGGGGGAGAAGACTTGGGGCGAACTGGAAGAAACCAAATATTAATGGCTGAAAAGGAAGGGTTGTTATATCTGAAAAGGAATGTATGGGTTAGTAAACACTTGGAAGCTTACTTCCAAAACAAGATTACCAAACACGGTTGACACCAAAGATAAGACCGGTACGGGACAATACCCCGACCATACTGGATAAACTATCCACAACTAAGGTGGAGAGGGAAGCCGGTACAAAAGTGGAGACGCCTTCCACATCTAAGGTGGATCATACGAAATGTAGGTGCGCTGACCTCAACTAAGGAGGAGCCGCAACCTTGAGGAGCCTAAAGCTGAAAAAGAACCATGTCACGGCTGAGGTGACGAAACATCGTAATTAACACTGGGACAATCCCCCAGAGGTAGACAAAGGACCAAAAACCTGAAGCAGGGAAACGGAGATCTCGCAGGCGAAAGAGAGCTGGAGCAAAAGGGATGCCTGCGAGAAGGACAGGAAGAGGAGAAGGGAGGAGGAAAGAAAGTCCTACCGAAGTAGGGAACACTGGGGGAAAGACCTTCCAGTGTCGGAGTGCCATTCTAGAGTAGAGGTACTCCTCCGCAAATCAGGTGGGAACTACCTTCCACCGATTCCCAGCCACAACCTCCCCTGCTCATTTCCCACTGGCAACTGCAGTCGTTGCATTGCTAGCGACCATACACATCGTGACTGTAGAGCATGAACTCCTAGGTGTGTAAACTGTTGTACCGCTATCGATGCCAATCCCGGTTTGAATTGGAACTTTAACTACAGCGCCCGGGACCACGCCTCGTGCAGCACTTACAAAAGAGCAATTGAGCATATCAAAAAACTTCAAAAAGAACAGAGATGAAACTCTTGCTCTTTGTCTTTTGGTTGGTATCTCACCACTGTGTTTGTTTTATTTCTTTTGTGTCTTTTATCTCTTGTTATTGTTTGAGTTCTTATATTTGTTTTGTTTTTGTTCTGATCATATGTTTGCCTCACTCTGTGTCCTGGAACTGTTTTTCCCGGTATGGTTCTTAATATTATTCAAATTAATCTAAACCACTCCTTAGCAGCGCATAACAACCTTTTTCAATTTGCCCTAGAAAGTAAAATCGATATTGCCTGCTTACAAGAACCATACCTAAATAAAGAGAATGTTCTCAAACCTCCTTTTGGCCTTCAACAATACCACTCTTCTTCCAAAAAAGCAGCGATTGTCATTTTCAACCCAAATTTAACTGTTCACTTAAAATTACAATCCCTTTCATTTGTTTTACTAGAAATCACACTTCCCAATAGCACATCTCTTAATTTAGTCTCTACCTATTTCCCCCCGCGCGACAATATTAATGAGCTCCTCTCGGAATTTTCAGATCTTCAAATTTTATCATCTGAGTATATAATTCTTGGTGACTTTAATTCCAGGGCCCAGATGTGGGGCTATGACTTCATTGACCGACGGGGTTACAGCTTGATCGATTTTTGTTTAGAAAATAACTTAACTGTCGTAAATGATCCAAAGCGGGGTCCTACATTTGTCTCACACTCAGGCAAGGGCTTCCCGGATTTGACTCTGGCTACTTTTGGCATATTTGACAGTATTCAAAATTGGGAGGTCCTCTCAGACGACTCTCTTAGTGATCATAAGTATATTGAATTTGCAATAAATGTCGACCTTTCTTTTAATGATTCTTTTTTCTTGAAAACAAATTACAGTTTAGGCAAATTCCTTTATAATTTTAAATCTCACGTTAAAACTTTTACCTCTCAGATTGACTCTATAAATGATACTCCCTCTCTGGACACCTTCATTGAATCTTTTATCAAAAAAACACAAGAATGTGCTTTCAAATTTATTAGAAAGAAAAAATCGACAAAAATTTTTAATTTCCGTTGGTGGAGTCCAGAACTCTCTAAATTCAGAAACTTCGTCAATGCTCTTTATAAAAGAGTAAAGTCTCTTGAGAGGGCCTCCGCTTCTTCTGAAATAATCTCAGAAGCTTTGGTAAAATATAAACTTAACAGAGCAAAATATAAAATTATGATTTACAGAGCCAAATCCGCTGCCTGGAAGAACCATTGCTCAAGCTGCTCTTCCAAATTTGGATCCATTTTCAAGTATACGTTTAAAAAAATAAACACTTTAACGATATAAACCTTCAATTTTCAGATAATATTAACCTCAGTTACGGTGAAAAAGTTGAGCGCTTGATGGACCACTGCTTCAAAAACGATCCTGAATTCTCTTCATTTTCCTCGTTTTCACTTCCTCCCGGCGGGTTGGGCTCGGTTTCGGATGTTGAGCTCCTTCTCGTCTTCAACCATCTCCCCAATGGTAAAGCCCCAGGCGTTGATAACTTAGATTTCAACATCTGGAAAAATGTTTTCAAATCCTTTCCCTCACTTGTCTCCAAAATTATCAACAAAATTTTTTATCTTGGTCATTTTCCCAGCTCTTTAAAAATCTCAAAAATTATTTTCCTAAATAAACCTGGCAAAGACCCCGCTCTCTGTACTTCATACCGCCCCATTTGTTTACTCCTTACATTTGGCAAAATCATTGAAAATTTTTTTATCAATAAATTAAATTTCTGGTTGAATTCAGAAGGTGCTCTCCATCCCCTCCAATTTGGGTTTCGGGAGCTTCACAGCTGTGAAGATGCTGCACTCAAGCTTATTAAACATATTGAATCCCTTCGATCAATCCATCATGTCTCCCTTACCACGATAGACATCTGCGGGACCTTTGACAGCTTAAATTGGAATGTTCTTCCCCCTACTTTTGAAAAAATTAACCTCCCTCTCCCTTTTCGTGCTTTCATTTATTCATATTTGTCCTCCCGTTTTATCACTTTTACCGGTAACAATTTGTCCCTCTCTAAATTACTTTCTATGGGTGCTCCACAGGGTTCGGTAATTTCTCCGATCCTGTGGAATATCTATTTCAATAGTATCTTAACCCTTAACAACGACCTCTTCTACCTGCAGGCTTTTGCGGATGATCTGGCCGTGGTCACGTCTGGTTCCGATATTAAATTTACCACCCAAAACACAAATCAAATTCTTGGTCTCACATCGGATTCCCTCACTTCCTTGAAACTTTCAATTTCCCATGAAAAATCAAAATGCATTATTATCAATAAATACAGATCCAAAAGAAAAAATCTGATGTAGGCAACACATGACTTTCCTTATATAATGTAATGAATTTACTACTTTTACAGTAAAAAAATAGGTTTTTCTTATAGTAGATACTAATATTCTTTCCAAGACATTGAATTTTCGACAATTATTCGTCATTTTCATTAATTTAGCGTCATTTTCATCCATTTGACGAGATTTTCGTTAATTTTGCAACATTTCAAAAAGTCGCCAAGTTGGCGACATTCCGCCAAATTCGTCGCCAAAATCTCGCCAAGCGTTATGCACTAAGAAATAAGTTATTCTTACAGCAGATAAATGACTATTGGCGTTCAAATACAAACGTATTACTCAGAGTATCTTTTTTCATGAATGGAATGAGCTAGATCCACGAGAATGATGTCACCCAATTTATCGCATGGTATAACATATGAAAAGTGAACATGTTTATCAATAGGAAATATTTTTTTTTATTTTATATGACTTTTTGATATTTTTTTGAAAAATGTACAATATCTCGAGAACGGTTCGTGTTAGCGTTCTAAAATTTATGTCAATCGTTTTCTAATGAAAAATTACATAAGAAATGTCTATTTGCGTAACTTTATTAGTGGTTTTGATTTTTTGACGATTTTTTCAAAATTTCATTCGAAAATTTAGGGGGCTTCTGAACATTCGATTGCGTATAAAAACAATAGGCTTCCAGTGTTTACGGATTGTGATTTTTGTACCAAATTTGGTTCAAATCGTTCCATTCGTTCGTCAGTTATCGTCTCCACAGACCCACTGACACACACACACACACACACACACACATACTTTCACACACACACAGACATCACTTCAAAAATGTTTGATTCGTGATCAGGGATGTTTGAAACGTGCTCTCCCGTCGAAAACTCGAATTCGAATTTTCGACCCCGTCACAATACTTTCCTTATACATTATGTATATAAGGAAAGTAATATAATCGATGTATTAGACTTCAGGATAAACCCATCAAAATTTCCAAAACTCTTAACTACCTAGGTATTATAATTGACAATAACTTAAAATGGAGCGCTCACATTTTCTACTTAAAGGAAAAATGTTTCGAGTTGTCCTCAACATTTGGAAAAATTTCTGGGAATAACTGGGGGGGGGGGGGGGGGGGGGGGGTAATAAAGCTCTTTTAAAAATAAATATCGTACTTGACTGTAATTGAAAAGGTTATTATTTACGGATCTGGGGTTTGGGGAGGTAATCTCACACGGGATCAAATTTCAAAACTTACTTCATTACAAAGAATCTTTTTATCAAAAATCTGCCCTGGCTTTCTGACAACTTCGAACATTTCTCTTTTTTCAATTACCGGAATTCCCCCGGTCCATTTAGTCATTAAAACTCTTTTTATTAAATATAACTTTTGGAAACATAAACTTAACTTCTTTTCGGACCCCTCCATTCCCCCCCCCCCCCCCCCCTGATCAATTTGATTCCCTTTGTTCTCTTTCTAGCCTTCCTCCTCCCCTTCGTGTTTTAAATTTTTCTTCCTCGAACCCTTCCTCGTTTTCTAAGTTTAATGTATTCACAGATGGGTCAAAACTGGATAATAATGTAGGTTTATCAATATGCATTTTCGAAAATGATCGACTGATCGAATCATTATCCTTTAAACTTAGAACTGGAAACACAGTTTTTCAAGCCGAACTTGAGGCCATCAACCAGGCCATCCTCTGGGCCGGCAAAAACAATTTAAAAATCAACATCTTTTCGGACAGTCAGTCATCTATTTCGGCTTTTAAATCTATCAAGAATAAAACGAAATTTCTATCTAAAATTAAAACTAATGCTTACCCCTACAAATCATTAATTAACTTATCCTGGGTCAAGGCCCATTCTAACATTCAGGGCAACGAAGTCGCCGATGAACTGGCCAAACAAGCTACGATCTCCGGCACCCCACTCCTTATACCTTTTCCCTACTCCTTTTTGATTAATAATTGTAAATCTTTCCTTCTTAAAAACTGGAAATCTCTTCTTAATGATTATATTTCCCCCCGGACTCATGACCCTGCCAGAATTCTAAGCTATTTACCCAAAGTCAACCCCAATTTTCAAATTTATAACAAATTCTTAATCTATTTTTTAACGGGTCATGGTCCTTTTCTTGACTATCGTCATTTTTTCAAACATAAACGTTCTTCAAATTGTCTTTGTAATTCATATGGTGACGTAGATCATTACGTCTTTAATTGCCCCCATACCTCAAAATTTCACTTAACCCGTCCTCCAGATAATCTTCGTGCGACTTGGTTCTCTGGTGTCAGAACCAATAAAATTCTTTTAAATAGGTTGAAAAACTGTGTTCTAATTGCGAGAGAAATCTCCAATCAGGTTCCTTAACAAGCTTGGTGCCAACTGCTTTCAATTTTCTTCGGTCAATGTTGTCCTCCCTGTTCCAGGCGTTTGTCTCTTATTGTTCCTGTACTTACACATTTTGGTGTCCGTCTTTTGTATATTTTGTTTCCTGTTTATATTTCTCTGTTGTATATATCTGTTTTCCCTGTGTTCCTCGGCTGTTCATATATTTGAAAGTCTTACCATGTACATGTAGTGCTATATTGCACTTGACTTTATCCGGTTACCTCAACTGATTGTAACCTTTATTCAGCTATGTTCTTTTTGCTTTCTTATGTTGGTTTTTACTGTATTGTCCCTTTTCCCGCGGTTGCTCGGATTCTTTTGGCCATACGTTTCACATAAATTTAATTTCATTTTAAGAAAATAATTTAATTTTTACTTCAAAATTCAAAATTTGTTAAAATCTACGTTTCTTTGCCTCCCTTCCCACTGTATTTTATGTAAAACTCTAAAACTGTCTGTATATATATTTACACTTTATTGAATTTTAAATAATTGCAGACTAAAACTTGGTCACCGACTGTGGAGGACGATTTCGGCTAACCTCCTCTCCCGGCCACACATTAAACTGCCGTAAGCCCTAGGGTTGGCTGTGTGGTCTGGGCCTTCGACATCGACACCTTTCTGGTGGACGGTCTGGGTCTCAACAACAACAGTAGGCAGACTAAACATACTTATTTTCATATTTAAAGAAATATTGTACATAATTAACCAAATAATGGTGAAAGTAAGATAATTCTTGTAGTTAACATTCTCGTGCAGTGCTTTGAATCTAAAGACTTTTTTTCATACAGAGTTTATTTTAAAACGAGCTATTTCACACGCGCATAGGCCATTTTTAATGGCTGGTGGCCATTGACTGTGACATTCCACATTTAATAAAAGTTCAGAATATTAAAAATGTTTCAATTTTAAACAATATATATATATATATATATATATATATATATATATATATGGATTGACACATATTTTGAGAGCCAAAAGTGATGCGAGTAAATCCCTTTGTATCGTCACACCTAATTGGAATTTTTAAATTTTTCATTGATCTCAAAGTTGAGACGGATTGAATGAGACCCAAAACAAAATTCTGACTCGAGTGAAAGTACTCGATCATTTTGAAAAATTGTTTAGAATTGTTTAATTATTCCTTTGCATCGTCGCCCCTAATCCGAATTTGAAATATTAGATTTTTCAGTTGACATAGATGATGGAGACCAAAACCAAGATTCTAACTAGAGTGGAAGTGCTCGATAATTAGGCAAAGAGGTTTTGAGTTTTTTTATTATTCCTTTCTACCGTCACCCCTAATTCAACATTTCGGAATTATTGTTTTTCTCTTAATCTTGAAGCCGAGACGGATTGGATCACATCAGAACCAAGATTCTAGTGGAAGTGCTTCATCATTTTAATACATCATCCACTCCGTCAATTCAGTGTTATCAGTTATACAGATATAGTTTTTTAATTGATAACATGTTAAACAATAAATAAAGAGTAAAAATTAATTAATAAAAATTTGTTTATACTTGTTCAGAATTTTTATATATGTGATAAAAAATACTTGAATAAAAAAAACTAAAAAATAATGGATGAATTTCCACTGCAACAAGTCATTCGAATTGTGCATTGGTCAGCTACAAAACTTATACGAATTTTAGTTTTACCAGATACTTATTTATGTTATTAATATAGCACTTGATTGTATATTGGGATTATTTAAAAAACATTATATATATGTTACCGGCAAAGTGTGAAAAGCAGACAGGCATTGTATGGAATGCCTAGAATGTGTGACGTTTTTAGGCAAGTATGAAATATCTACTTTATTTTAATATTTTACATACTTTCCCGAGGCATTGTATAGAATACCTAGACTATGACAAATACTATTCCGGCAAAGTGTGAAAAAGGTTTTTATTGAAAAGATGCATGTGAAAATGTAAGATAAGAAATTTTTCTACAGAAAGAGAAAAAGACTAGTGCTGAACTACTTGTTGCTGCAAGGTAGACTGGAATGGGAACAGATGTAGTATAATCCCTCTTTCATTTTTGACGATTTTAGGTGAGATTCTGGCAATCCATGCTATGATTGGGAGAACATCCCATTCTGGCAATCCTTTCAGCGTCTTTTGTCGTCTTTTTGTCACCAAGGTAAACATCGCAACATTCCATTTTGTCAATGTTTCCCGCTTCTTTTGTTGCCAAGGTAATAATCAGAAAACTGCTGATTTTCATGTTGTTCTTTATGAGCCACAGAACACCTGTTGCACAAATAGCTATTGCTACGGGTGACCTCCGACAGCTAGCAGGACCGGATTCTGTGATGTTTTTAGCGGGCGTATGCCCATGTTTGAATTGCTACAGATGAACTGTTGCACAAACGGCGAGGAAAGGACGACAGAAGATTAATAAAAAAGCGGAAAACGTTGCCAGAATGGAATGTTGCGATTTTTACCTTGGCGACAAAAGACGCGGAAGGAGTTGCCAGAATGGAATGTTCTCCAAATCATAGCAGGGATTGCCAGAATCTCATCTAAAACCGCCAAAAATGAAAGAGGGATTATACTACACCTGTTTCCATTCCAGTCTATCTTGTAGCAACAAGTAGTTCAGCACTGGTCTTTTTCTTTTTCTATAAAAAAATTTCTTATCTTACATTTTCACATGTATCATTTCAATAGAAACCTTTTTCACACTTTGCCGGAATAGTATTTATCATTCTATATAATGCCTAGGTATTTTATACAGTGCCTAGGGAAAGTATGTAAAATATTAAAATAAAGCGGACATTTCATACCTAAAAACGTCACACATTCTAGGCATTCTATACAATGCCTGTCTGCTTTTCACACTTTGCTGGTAACATATATAGGGTAATTCTAGAATAGATGGCCATAGAGGAGAGATGGCCAGTGTAAATATTTCCCAAAATCGTTTATAGATAGCAATACGAACCTCTTTTATAGGAAGCAGTTCAACCCGTTTATCCATTGCGAAGTGCAGTTGCGTTTTTCGATTACAAAAGGTAAGTGAAATTTTAATGTTTATTTAATTTAGTGGTTGAATATTTTTCTTCAGTTAGATATTTGAATGTTTTGCAATATGTACGTTACATTTTTTTTTAATTATACGAACTTTTAAGGCACGTATATAATCCAATCTTTGTTCCTAAGCGTAAAACAGAAACAGGCAATGGTGGAGTGACACTTTAAATTGAGTGATTATCTCTCCTTCAATTTCAGGATGGCCACGTCAAATCGAGGAGAGGTTACTACTTTTCATCAATATTTTAAAAACATGCGGAATGAGGATGTTGCACACTATATGCATAGGCCCAAAAGATTGTATTTAGCTGACTGAAAAAACATTTATCACGTTTTATTAATAAATTATATGCTAATTTATTAGGTAATTATACAGTGAATATATATATCCTATGAATATATGACCTTTAAATCTGTTTGCATCACTTCAAAAATGCATATAACTCAAAAAGTACTTAACATTTCGGGAAAACTTTGGGAACTAAGTCCTGAAAGTATAAAATTACCAGAAAATAATGAGAAACGTTGGAAATTATCATCCCAGAAACAGAAAAAGTTGATAAATGAGCTTAAAACCGTGAAAAAGTCTAAAATAATTGAGAGAAAAAAATAAAAACACGACACTTCAGCAGCGAAGATAAAATAGATTTGAAATTATAGGATACTACAGATTCAGAGGGAATAGAATTTGATGAGGATCACTGTGTTCCCTGTTGAAAACCCAGACCGTCCGGCTCATCCGTGGACATAGAGCAGCAATTTGGGTGGCCGGACTGTGTTCATTGTGGAGAATACATTAACACAACCAAAAAGAAAGACTGGATAAGGTGCATACAGTGGCTCCATGAAACGTGTACAAACTTTCAAGACCTTTGCCAAAAATGTGGTAAAATTTTACGAAAAGTGAAGCATTGAAATTATACTTTAAATTTTGTTTATTAGAATTTTATTCACTCATTTTCAGTGATAGAATTGAATCTTTACAAGTTATTATAAGTTTTTCATGGTTAACTATATGAAATGTGTTATTTCTTCCTATTTTAACTTCATTGTTTTTTATTGTATTAGATGGCCATATCTCCTCGACATGAAGGAAAGATGGCCATTTGTCATTTTAATTTCAAACCATCTTTTTCATTTTTTGTTCTCAATATTTAATTATTTTTTGCCCAAAATATGTTGAGTATATGTATAAGAATTTAAAATATGCATCAACATTTCTTGTATTTGCATTCTATGAGTTTTTATTTCAATCAGTAAAAACTCTGGCTATCTATCTTAGAATTACCCTATAATTTACGCAGCTGCGCAGGCGTTAATTAATTTTTCTGGAACATACTTTCTTTGGGAAATAATGTTGATATAAAGTAGAGGGTTTGAGTGTGTAATCTATAAACTCCTTAAAATTTTTTATATTCTATTAAAAACTCCCTAATTTTTGTTTTCAAAATTAAGTATGAACCTTAGTAAAACTTTTTTCAATTCACCGGAAACATGAAAGTCACAGGGTGATATCTCGGGACCGTAAGGGGGGCTGACGCTGAAAACTTGTTTGAATTCCTGCAAAAGTTCTTTGATGGCATTTGCTGTATGAGGTCAGCATTATCATGGACCAGCATAATGCGCGAGAAAGGTTTCCAGGTCTTTTTGACTGGGTACCTGTCAACGTTTCCTCATAATGTTGCACATTTACCGTAGTTCTACGCTCCAGGAAATCGACAAGTAGTCCAGTTCGGTCGAAGAAGGCCAGAATCATTTATCAGTAAACCTCACAAGCGAGCCGTCAGAGTGGCTTGTAGCACAACTATAAGAGATCGGCTGTCCCACGAGATAGCTCTCCAGGCTGTTGCACGTGTGATGGCCGTGTGCTGCCCAACAACAAATGATGCGGGATCAGAACGCTGGACAGTGCTCCACACACGTATGCGGCGGTCATCATCACTGAGAGAGAAGCGGGATTCGTCGCTAAAGACAACATGTTTTCAATCGGACACTGTCCAGGCTGACCGGACTCGACACCCATCCAGACGGCTCAGTGGTAGTCCAAAGGGGTCAATGGTAGGCACCTTAATAGACGTCGACACCTAATTCCATCTTCTGCTTGTCGTCTCCAAATAGTATCCCTTGATACAGGATGTATGGAGAATGGGAAATGCCTGCCAATAACTGATAGTGGCGTCATTGGCTCCTCTCCTGACTGCACGATCCGCTTATCTGTCTGGAGCTTTCGAGCCTCACAAACGGTCACATGTGCCTTCTCTGATTAACTGTTGCCAACATTGAGCAACAACCATATCGCTCCGACTTAGATGGTGACTGATACGTCTGTCGGACCAACCAGCTTCCCTTAGACTTATGATTCGAACTTTTTCTAAAAAACCCTCTTAAATGCTCATTGGGAATTCAGAACGTGCGGCGTCTCTCATGTTACTCAAATATGTACTGGAATACTGTTTTTATTACGTTATTGTGCGTCTTTAGTTCAGCGTGTAGATATATGTCTTCTATGTGTGGACAGTAGGTAGCAACCATTATTCAAAATGAACCGCATTTTGCACGATGCAGCATGCTTCAGCACAGTATTAAGAAAACCAAGAAGTATGGCAGTCTTTTGCGATACTGATTAGACCCCAGACAGAAGTGATAGATGATCCGTTAATGTACGTGCAGTTCAATTGGTGGGTTCAACAATTTCTTGGAATACAGAAAGCAACGATCAACTGTGCTCACGACAATGGAAGCAGAATATACAGTGTGTTCCACAAAAAGTGAACAGTGGAAGATAATTTGAACCGTTGGTTGTGTACCCTTAGTTCCAATTGCAAAATTGCTTTAAATAGGGCAGGAAGTTATGAAATCATAATTTAATTTTGTAGAAATTTAAGAAAATCAACTTTTTAATACAGCCTCTCTATAAAAAAAAAGTCAAATTACAAAAATCTTACCCATACCGTATTTAGTACAACTGAAATGAAAACCCACAAAGCAATGTGGTTGTAATACGATCCAATTTTATATAGTTTTCATTGGGAAGTAAGGGAACCTCCACCAATCAACTTCGGTTGCAAATAGTTACTGAAACTTTTACCACTTCTTAAAATGTATTTTATGCAGATAAAGCTATTATGTATAGTCACAGTTTGTATTTAAGCATTCAAGTAACTCTGCTACCTAACTGGAGTTTGAATGATGGCGCTGTTCAGTAATGCCATGCCGAACTCTATGAGATTACTTTGGTTTATGACCAATGAAACCGATCTCTTAGAGATACAGTGAGTCGTTTCTGTAAAGCCAACATCCTTTTGGAGTTTTTATTCTGCGGCTGGTATGTCGAGTCGACTGCAATCAACAGGTTCGTTTCGTCGTCGATATGACTCGGTAAGACAGCGAATAGTAACGGAAAATGATGCCCCATTTCTCATCCGTATGCGAATGTCCGGGCCGTAAGTACTGAACATCTTCCTCGGTCTATCCAAACCTTCCACTTGTTGTACCGCATAGAAGAGTTCCTACCAATTCGTCCATAAGGGCTCTCACTCTGGTGGAAAAAGTGCAGTGGCAAAAATGTGTTAGAAACCTATTGATCCACTGAAAACAATGGTTCTAAATGATCCTAGTTGATTTCAAAACTTGTAAGGCATGCATGCTTATGTTTCCATAGGTTTTGTCCGGCAAAATTACAATAATTTGTTTTATTTACTTTATTTGAGTGTTAAATAATGTTTAACCAGTCTCATCTTCCTGTCTTTAATAGTTTAAAAAACAAGCAATGGAAAAAAATTGTTTTAAAACCCCACTAAATGGTTTCTGTGCGTCAATTCAATTCGTGAACGGTTCTGAATTCGTGAGTTTTGATCATGGGCGCGTAACGTCACAATTTTGGCCTTACGTTTCCAAAACAAAATACTCGTTTGCCTAGTAGTATGGAAATTTTCATTATTTCTGTATTAAATACTTTAGAAATTTACAATCTTTGAACATCTAATTTTAGTAGGATATATCCAGGACTGTCCTGAAGAAAATTATTAAGAGTATGAGGTGCTGTCTCATTTAAAGAGTATTGAAATTTCGAGAGTGTGGAAGGCCCAGACCACACAGCCAACCCAAAGGTTTACGGCAGTTAAATGTGTGGCCGGAGCCCCTGGAGGGTGTGGCGTGAAAGGGGGACGCTGCCCCCCTTAAAAATTTTTGAATCATTTAGGCCATATAATTGCCATTTTTAAGCCCATAAATCCCTTTTTTCACAATATTAATAGCTTAATACTTAACAGGACACATATTAATATATATACAGGGTGTCCAGTGCTAGTGGTACCCAATGGCTATTTCTTCAACCGTTAATTCAATTCAATTCAATTCAATTAACGTGGCAACAACAGATCGAAATCCAGTTACAGTAGCCACACAAGCCTCCATGCCTTATTCGGGATTCGAACCCGAGCCCTCTAGACAGCAGCCGAACACGCTATCCACTACACCACCTGGGCGGCTAAATCACAGAGATATACTTCCAATTGCAAAAATGTTTTAAATTTTAAAATCTATTATCTTAGAAACAGTTTAAATCAATAAATGTATTTCTAAAAGAAATACGAAATATAAATTTTTATACGGCTTCCCGGTCCTACCAGTTATATATTTTGGAAAATTATCCTCATACAATTTCATGCAAACTTAAAAAAAATCATCCTTTTACGACCAAAATTTACCGAGTAATAAAGCATTAAACTTTATGATTTAAGTTCCTTTTCCACGCATAAAAATGTCCAGTTTCGTGCAACCTTCAAGGAACCGTATAAATATTGAAATTTCCGTACGCATTTAACACAAGTTGTATTTTTTTTTTACTTCTATTGTCAGTACAAACTGTATTTTTGATATTTTTTTATGTGTTACAAATAATTATAACTTTAACATTGTTTAGTGTAATGTATATTGCTGCAAAAAATAATGAAATTGCTGCGAAATATTTGTCTCTCCAATTATTTTGTGTTATTATTATTTACCCCAATTTCTCAGCACAAAAAGCGCTCCAACTTTAAGCTGCTATAAGTCGGTGAATTTTGGTCGTAAAAGGATGATTTTTTTTTTTTTTTTGCATAAAATTTGTATGAGGATGATTTTCCAAAATATAACGGGTAGGACAGGGGGACCGTATAAAAATTATATTTCGTATTTCTTTCAAAAATGCATTTATTGATTTAAACTGTTTCTAAGGTAAGATTTTAAAATTTAAAACATTTTTGCAGTTGGAAGTACATCTCTGTGACTAACGGTTGAGGAAATAGCCATTGGGCACCGTTAGCACTGGGCACCCTCCTGTGTATATATATATATATATATATATATATATATATATATATATATATATATATATATATATATATATATATATATATATATATATATATATATATATATATATATATATATATATATATATAAAACTTGAGACGCTTTCTATTTATTTTTTTCTGCACTTACTTTTGTTTTCTTGTAACTTTTCATTTACTCACTTTAATATTATCTACATACATAATTCTCATTCCTTCCTTAATACCCATTAATATTGTGAAAAAGTTATTTCCATCATATGGCAATATCAGTTTACACTTTTATCAAAACATTAAGAAAAAAAAAACATTTACAATATAGAGAAGAGTGGTCAAAAAAATTGTAATTACTTCGCTGTCAATTCTTTTACACGTTCACTTTTTATCTAATAACCTGTAGCTGCAGTAACCTAGTAAATAATATAAAATATTACTAGAAATAAATATTTGGGGCAGGCAACTTCTTTAGAAGGGGGAGGGAATTGAATTGATATCTTACACGGCTAAAAGCTTCTCAAATTTTTGACAACAAAAAGGGAAATTCATTTAAATAATGTTTGAAAAAACAAAGCCCCGTTTCTACTTCCTGGCACCCACTTCAGGATACCTCCGCGTCGATCATCAGCATTTCGGTGGCTTTTCAACCATAGCTTTGTATATGGTAACGGATTAAAATAAGTAACGTATGGTTCTTTTACACTAATAAAAGGTAAATTTCACGCATGGTGTAAAGGTTAAACTGTGTTATTATGGTGTTCATGACATTAAACCTCGCTCACATTCTGCAGTAGAACACGGAATTGATCAAATGAAAAAAAATGGATGAACTTTGTCGAAAGTTACCACAAAACCAGCAAATACAAAAACTTTCGAGACCTTGAGAGTACGCGGGACGTACTCGGTATTTTTCAAAATTTCTTGAGAGTACGCGGCGCAAGCGCGTACCCTTTGGGGACAGTCCTGGATATATCTAAATTTAACCTTTTTGATGGATATTTTTTATTTACCGAAAAATAAAATATATATAAGATTTTTCTTTAGAAAAATCTTTATCTACCTTTCCCCTCTCACTCGCGTATAAACTGCAGAATTTGCTATTAAATGTATACATTTTCAGAACGCTAGCAAGTAACTATGGTAAAAATAAATAGTAGTGTACAATCACTTAAAATGCTAATCACTTAAAATAAGTTATTTAGAAGCAACTTATTTTCATCACAAAGATAATTTTCGATGTTTAATGGGTTTAGTATTAATTTTTATTTGCTATCATCGTCAGTTTACCATTACCCGCTATGGTAAAAATATTGCCCTTACGTTTCTGCGCATTTAGCTGCGCAAGCTGTTTATTTACTCTCGCGCCCATGCTCTATCGAAAAGTAACGTATAAGTCAGGAAGTTTGACAATTTATATCGTCCTAAATTTGAAGTTTTAAGAACCAATTTTTAGAGCCAACGACTCTACCGTGCTGAAAACACCGGTTCCCGTTAGATCACCGAAGTTAAGCAGCATCGGACGCGGATAGTACTTGGGTGGGTGACCACCTGGGAACACCGTGTGCTGTTGGCTCATTTAAGTCGACGTGGTGGCCGAACGGTCAAGGCGAGCGTTTCCAGCGATCGATCGGCCGCCACGTTGTGGGTTCGAGTCCCACGTAAGGCATGGATGTTGTGTGTTGTGGGCGCAGTGTGTTCCGTCCCCCTCTGGTGCGCCTGGGGCAACGTCCTAGGATGGCAAAATGGTTCACGATTTCGGCCGTACATAGGGCAAACGACGTAAGTCGACGTAGTCGTCTAGTGCTAGAGTCTAGTGCCTGGCCATTGGGGGAAAAAGAGAACCAATTTTTTTCATTAGTTTGACTAAATGAAGCATTGGCAACATTTTTATAATTTGACTTTTTTTTATAGAGAGGTTGTATAAAAAGTTAATTCTCATAACTTTTTATAATAAAAAGTTATGAGAATTAACTTTTTATAATAATATGGCACAGCATTTAAATTACTATTTCATAACTTCCTACCTTATTCAAAGCATTTTTGCCATGAATCTACAATCAACGATTAAAATATCTTCCACTATTCACTTTTTATGGGACACCCTGTTTAGCGATGTGCCACACTTGCGAAGGAAGTTAGTTTTTTGGTTGCACAATTTGCTGGATGAAATTGGGTCCGGTCAGTGTATGTATTTGTCATATACTATATATGTTGAGGTTATTTTCTTAGCGAAAAATCAGGTGACGCCAAAAAGGAATAAGCACATAGATCTTCGACATTTTTATCTTCCAGAGAAAGTTGAAGCAAATCAGTTAAACCTGCGGTTTCAGAATCTCAATAATCCGGTGTTTGCTTTTTCCGATGTTATGTGTAGTTGTGCGCTGTGTATGTATTTATACGATGTTTTGTCATGTATTTCTTTTCGTTTCAATATATAGTTTTGGCTTATATATTCGTAATATTTTCTTATTTGCAATAAATACAGTAACTAAGAACTAACATTTAAACAGCGAAATTCAATAATAAAATATAATACTGTGCAGCCCTCGAAATTGTTTCTGACCGTACTCTTCCACAAAGAAAACTAATTTATCTTCTTGACTGCAGGGCCCCCTCTTAGGGGTTCCCAGGGCCTGGTGGCATTTCGGGGTCCCCATATACTCATGTCACACGAAACGCCATATACTGAATTTGGGGGCCCGGGACCATTGAAGGCCCTTTTGTACGTGTAGACTTTTTACTTCAAAATAATATATTACGAATTAAAGGAATGTATAATACTTAAAAATATTGATATATTTGTATGGAGATAAAATGCCTACATTCTGAAATTTAAGAAAAAAAATTTTCAGCGAATTATTTTAGTAATTTTAGTTTTATATTTTAATTTAGGAAGATTTATTTTATGGATATTATTTTTTTTCCTAAAAAAAAAAAAATATATTTCTGCTTAAAATTTATCATATATACAAAATTTTGGCGCCCTGGAGGCCCGCGCGATAATCAGGCCCTGCTCGAGTGTATTTACGAAACATTCAAGGAAATCGCAGCACACCTGATTCAATTGCAGGCAATCGGCGTTAGAATTGAAATAATCAATCGTAGCTGGAATTTCTTGGTGTTTAGCATTACTAAATGTTCCCAATTCTGTTAAGTGTGATAGTAAGCAAGAGTTATTAGGAAGAGGAAAGGTTATTCACTTTAAATTCATTCAGAAAATATCAGTTATCAAACAAACAAAATAAATAAAAAAATAGTAAGTCTTCATAAGCTCACAGCTTTAAAATATCTGATGGGGGCAGCACATGACTTTCCTTATATAACGCAATGAATTTACTACTTTTACAGTAAAAAAAAAAAAAAAGTTATTCTTATAGTAGATATTCTTTCCAAGATATTGAATTTTCGTCAATTAGTCGTCATTTTGATCCATTTGGCGAGACTTTCGTTAATTTGGCAACATTTTAAAAAGTCGTCAAGTTGTCGATATTCCGCTAAATTCGTTGCCAAAATCTCACCAAGCGTTATGAACGGAGAAATAAGTTATTCTTATAGCAGATAAATGATTATTGGCGTTCAAATACAAAAGTATTACTCAAAGTATCTTTTTCCGTGAATGGAACGAGCTAGATCCACGAGAATGATGTCACCCAATTTATCGCATGATATTACTTATGAAAAGTGAACATGTTTCTCAGCAGTTAATATTTTTTTTTAATTTATGGGATTATTTGATAAATGTATTTGAAAAATATGCAGTATCTCGAGAACGGTTCATGTTAGTATTCTAAAGTTTATGTCAATCGTTTTCTAAGGAAAAATTACATAAGAAATGCCTATTTGCGTAACTTTATTAAAGATTTTGATTTTTTGATGATTTTTTTTCAAAATTTCACTCGAAATTTAGGGAGGTTCTGCATATTCGATTGTGTTTAAAAGCAATAGGCCTCCAGTATTCACGGATTGTAATTTTTGTACCAAATTTCATTCAAATCGCTCCATTCGTTCGTAAGATATAGTCTCCACAGACACTGACACAAACACATATTTTCACACACGCACAGACATCACCTCGAAAATGTTCGATTCGTGACCAGGGATGCTTGAAACGTGCTCTCCCGGCGAAAACTCGATTTCGAATTTTTAACTCTGTCACAATACTTTTTTTATACATTATACTATGTATATAAGGAAAGTAATAGAATAAAATCGGTTCGATAGATTATCTGAAATAGAGGGATAATAAATCTGCTTTCGGTTTAAAAATAGATAGAAGATGATCCAATTCTAAAATCTTTATTAATTTTACTTGAAAAAATGTAAATTTCCTTCAAGCGAACCCGAAGGATTCTGTTACAAAGTTTGAGCTTAGCGAGCTCTGAAACTGCTGTTACTATTTATAAGCTTATGCTTTTCCGACTGTACCACAGGGACCAACCATACCGACCATCCATTTGATAATAATAAAATAGTTTAAAGAACGTACTTATCTTCTCATTTGAAAATCTGAGGATTTGGAGGTAATTCTATATCTTCTGCTCATCCGAAAAGTATCAGCTATCCAACACAAATTAATTTTGAAAATCGGTTCGATAGATTTTCAGAAACTGAACAACAAAAAAAAGTCTTTTAAATATATAGATTTCGTGTTGGTTCAAATCAGATGGTAATTGAGATTTTCTCGTACATATATTGTTCATCATTAAAAAGTAAAGGACAAAAAAAAACAGAATCCCGGAAATCTTTGAATACTACATTTCAATTTAGCATTTTATATGCAAGAGGTCAAAATTTGATGTAAATTTTGCAATTTTCTAATGGAAATTGAATAAACATGTGATTTTATCGTCATTATATAATCCTAAACTAAAATATAGCATTTCAGGCCTTCCTGAATTTTTTTTTGTTTAATTTTTTAATAATGAAAATTCAAATAGTTCATATTTCCTGTTTTTCTCGTGACTCAAACGGTCTAGTGGTCAAGGGGTTGGGCAGAGAACGCTCGGATCTGTTGATGGCGAGGTTCTGTCCTCATCTCGAACGCAATCCTCATTCCATTTTAGTTTAAGTAACAAACAATGTTGTCAGGGTAATAGATTTTGTGGGCTCTGCCCCAGATTTATTCTAATCACCAATCCAGAGAAAACTTTATGTAGTTAAAATATATTAACGTTGCATCGTCGTTCGCAGCACAGCTGTAAAGTGCCGCGATAACAACGTGAAGCAAAGTTTTTGTCGAGGGTTCTGTCCCCGGCAACTTAAGCCTCGTTTTTTCAAATTATTTAAACGGACATGTTAAATTTAAAAAGAACAAAATCGAAACTTCGGTCGTCGCCCTCTTGGCCGAGAGGCTTGGGGCGTCAAGTTGCGGGGCTTTAGGTTGGGGGTTCTATTCCAGCTTGGGTAAAAAGGGCACCATTGTAACGTTAGAGAGTAACGGGTATTAGCAGGTTGTGGAAGAGGGATCGGGGGGTGTTGGATTAACTCTTTCCCCTCTAATCTTTCTTATATTTCGTAACATAATTTCTTCCTTTCTTACTAAATTATCTGCACGAGATGGAGGACGGGCGGTGGCTAGAGCTCCGCCGTTGCTGGCGGGGTTTCTCTTCGGGCCCGCCGACTTCGGCGTCGCGCTCGCCACCCTTCCTCGTCCAAAGTTCGTGCAGGGCTTGTTTTGCACCACGTGACACCTGTTATTGAAGTCTCGAAATTTCATGCATTTTTGGAAACAGCGCATCTCTTTTTTTCTTGCCTTTTAGGGTATGTAGGAAGTGGCGTCACAGGAAATGATGTCACTTCCGGTACGTAATTTCCTGTGACATCACTTCCTGTACGTAATTTCCTGTGACATCACTTCCGGTCTAAAAATGTGTTGTTGAGAAAAGCATAAATGTCTCAATGCAGATGGCTGGGCTCGAACCCACAGCCTCTGCAATTGGAAACAGACACCATGACCACTGAGCCAGTCAGCTCACGTAGCGAAAACCTTAATTAATCAATTTAAATTTATAGGAGGAACTGATCAGAAAACCAAAACAAATTGCTACACTCAATGCGAGAGGATGGCCCCGAACCTGCAGCCTCTGCAATTGGAAACAAACACCAATGACCACTGAGCCAGTCAGCTCATGTACCGAAAATCTTCATTAATCAATTTAAACTTATAGGAGAAACTGATCAGAAAACCAAAACAAATTGCTACACTCAATGCGAGAGGATGGTCCCGAACCTACAGTCTCTGCAATTGGAAACAGACACCATGACCACTGAGCCAGTCAGCTCACGTAGCTAAAACCTTAATTAATCAATTTAAACTTATAGGAGCAACTGATCAGAAAACCAAAACAAATTGCTACACTCAATGCGAGAGGATGGCCCCGAACCTGCAGCCTCTGCAATTGGAAACAAACACCAATGACCACTGAGCCAGTCAGCTCATGTACCGAAAATCTTCATTAATCAATTTAAACTTATAGGAGAAACTGATCAGAAAACCAAAACAAATTGCTACACTCAATGCGAGAGGATGGTCCCGAACCTACAGTCTCTGCAATTGGAAACAGACACCATGACCACTGAGCCAGTCAGCTCACGTAGCTAAAACCTTAATTAATCAATTTAAACTTATAGGAGCAACTGATCAGAAAACCAAAACAAATTGCTACACTCAATGCGAGAGGATGGCCCCGAACCTGCAGCCTCTGCAATTGGAAACAAACACCAATGACCACTGAGCCAGTCAGCTCATGTACCGAAAATCTTCATTAATCAATTTAAACTTATAGGAAAAACTGATCAGAAAACCAAAACAAATTACTACACTCAATGCGAGAGGATGGTCCCGAACCTACAGTCTCTGCAATTGGAAACAAACACCAATGACCACTGAGCCAGTCAGCTCACGTAGCGAAAACCTTAATTAATCAAGTTAAACTTATAGGAGGAACTGATCAGAAAACCAAAACAAATTGCTACACTCAATGCGAGAGGATGGTCCCGAACCTACAGCCTCTGCAATTGGAAACAGACACCATGACCACTGAGCCAGGCAGCTCACGTACGGGAAATCTTAATCAATCAATTTAAACTTATAGGAGAAACTGATCAGAAGAAATAGAGATACCAAACTGACTGGCTATAGTCAATGCGAATGGATGAACTCAAAACCACGGCTTCCGGAATTGGAAACAGGTAATATGACCATTGATCTAGCCAACTCACATGCTAAAGAACCTACTTAATCTATTTAAATTTAACGGGGAGCCTGATCGAAAAACAAAATACAGATATCAAAATGACTCAACCCGCTGTAGTCAATGAACTCGAACCCACTGTTTCTGGATTTGTAACAGGTAACATGCCCATTGTACCAGCCAACTCATATACCAACGATCCTGTTTTACCATACGGAGAGACTGATCGGAAAAAATACACATACAAAAATGATTCAATTCGCTATATACTCAATGCGGCTGGATCATTGCTCAGAAAAAGTAGATATCAAAACGACTCAATGGACTCGAACCCACAATCTCCTGAGGAAGGTTAACCTGTGAGCAGTGGCGGCTCGTGAGCGACATGTAGAGGGAGGCGCTCATCTATGTATTTATGTATATATATCCCTCAGTTTGAGCTAACTACGTCGTACAGACTTCGAGTTCATCGTTTATCCGGGACTGATAAATTGGTTCCGGCGTTACCTCGAAACAGCCGTATGCCAAATTATTATTTTACTTGAGTGTTGATATACGTTGTGCAAGTTTCTTTAAAATGAATAAGAGCCTATCGCAATCATGGAAATAATTTAAATACATTTCTAAATACATGTGTATCAAATTTGTAAAAATTAAATACTCTCAGTGGTATGCATGTGCAGTATTTTTTTATTATTAGCGCAAATATTTTTACACCCAAAATACACACAATTTTTCTCATATACACTCTATGGCTAATAGTTTTGTACCTGATCGTCCTTGTAACCCAAACAGTAACATAATTAGAGAGCGAAAACCAATTAAATCTACGGCCGCTTATATGTAGAAACAAAGAAACTATTTTTAATACAAGAATTAATTTGGAATTTACAGAAAATTCTTATGCGTTATGCTTATCTCTATTCGTCTTTAAAATGATACTAGCGAGTTCTGCTTGCTAGTAGTCACTATATATAGCAATCGGCCTTTATAACAATAAGTAGTCAACTCGTTGCGCGGGTGCAACAAAAGTGGATCAAAGTTTAGAGTTAGCAGATCGAGTGGGTCCATTGTAAAGTAGAAAATACAGTGTGAAAATTGCATCAAAATCGGATCAAGAGTCACTAAGATATATAAAAATGTAAATATGAAAAAGAGGAGAGTCTCCCCTCTTCCACCACAGTTGTTTCATATTACATAATAACAGACGATATTTGTGTGTCGACGTGTGTGTGTAAGGTCTGTAGCGGAAAACGTAAACATCGTACAGCCTTGAAATGTCGTACACGGATATTTCAGGAACCAAGGCGATGCATTTTTTGTAAAACCGAAATATGAAATTGAGGCTACTTAAAGCAAAAGTTGCGCCCAGGGGGTTGATATAATAAGGTTGTATATCTAAGTGATTGCCACCAGCAAAATCTAAATCGTTCAATTAGAAGGAGACTTAAGAAATTTGGGGGGAGGGGGCTAACCGAACTGAAAGTTACGCCCAGGGAGTTGACACAATAAATATGTATATCCAATTCACATATACAAATAGTGCCAGGACTATAACCACCAGCGGAATCAAAATTGCTCAATTAGGAGCCGAGATGTGAAATTAGAGGAGGACTACTTAAAGTAAATGTTGCGCCCAGGGGATTGATACGAAAAAGATGTACATTCAGGTGGTACAAAGACTGTAGCTACCATAAGATTCAAAATCGCTCAATTTAGGAACCGAGATGTAAAACTTTGCGGGTTAGTTAAACTGAAAGTTACGCTCAGGGGGTTTTAATAAAAAAATATACATGTCCAGGCGATGCACGTATAGAGAGTGCAGAGACTATAACCACCAGTAGATTCAAAATCGCTTAATTAGGAAGCCAGATGAGAAATTTTAGGACTACCTCAAGTAAAATTTATGCCTAGGAAATGTCGGTGCAATATTGGTCTTCAATGAAATTAGAAGCAAAACCAGGGAGATTGAGTAGTGGCCGGTGAAGGGGGGGGGGGGAGAATTTAAGGAAAACAACGTCAGATCAAAGAATCAAGTATCTGGTTGAAATTGTTTTTTAACATTCTTTAACAAATATTTATAATTTGTTCAATCTTTAATGTTAAATAGCTGAAAAAGTAAGACAGCTGAGTAAGTCAAAGAGACCCACCCCCTCAGACAACACATTTCTGAAAGTGTCACAAAAAATATCCACGGGTATGCCACAAATACAATTCTCGTGGCTTTTAAACAATTAAGAGGTGAAACGCATTGAAACTCGTCACAAACAAAGCATAGAACTACCCTAAATCAGAAATGATCCCCTTTCCGAAGGACAGAACCACCCTACATCAGAAATTATCCCCCACCGGGCGCTTAGGGAGTGAAACATTTTCAGTAATACGGACGGGTGGGTCAAAACTAAACTGCGTGCCCCAAACAATGCATTTTTCTACCGAAGGCGAAGAACAGAAACCCCCAAAATACCATAAATAACCACCATTTATTCTATTAAGTAAAAAGCACAAAATATGTATCGCAACTTTTTTGAATTTCTATTTTCTGTATCTAATACTAAACTATTTCGTCCTGAACCAAAACTGAAAGGACTAGGTCAATAGAATCAATAAAATAAATCAGAATTACATAAATACAGTAATTTATTTTCAAATATGTATTCAAACATCCAAATTTATTATTTTAAAAAGAAGCGATAGAGAAAACACACATTTATCAAGGAAAATTCGAGGCCAAATTAGCGAAACTTAGCCAATTCGAGTCAGTCTTTCACAGTATTTGTTTCTTCTTGGCGGTTTCTTCGTTCCTTCTTGGCATTTCTCCGATTTGAGCCGCGGCTCACATCGAATTGGAATATTGCAATGTCTGTTTTTTTTTAACTCTAATTTCTATTGCCGTTATATTAACATACCATTCGTTCTATCAGCCCAGAGGCAATGTAGGGACGCGGCCTCATTACGAATCCCTCGTCTTTCCCTGTAATGCAGTATTTTTCCCTATAGATTTAATATGGTATGAAAAGAGCATAAGAGACTTTTTCAAAGCTTTAGTGCTGCCATCTAGTGACAATTTCATCACTTATTTCCAATAATTCGAGTTTTAATTGGAATAAACTTCAGATAATTTCCTTAAAAATTGTAATTAACCTATATAACTAAAATAATTTGAAGTGCTTATTCAAGGGGGTCCGCGCGGCCCCCCTGAATAGCTGCCCCTGCCTGTGAGCCAATTAGAAAAACTAGAGCTTCTATACTAGGGTATATAGAGGAGCCTTAAGAGAAACTGTACCGTAGAAAAATTGCGCATGCACATCTGTCTAAATGTTTAATTTTTCTTATTTGTATCCAATTTATTAGATAGAGGTCATTTTTCTAGAAGAATTCGAATATGAAGTTCGCTTTCACGATTTTGAAACAAATTATCTTATGGATTCAGCTCACAGCTTATCACAGAAAGCATTGAAATCTCGCAAAAACACCATTTCATAGTAAAATCTTCTCAAGTACCCCCTCTTCTTTAAAAAAAGCTATGAAATCTCAAAATGGTGTGCGATAAATTTCCGCAAGACCAGATTGTAAGGACTTCAGGTGTAAGATACTTTTCTGAAGGATCCTAATATTCCTTCAATTCACATGTAGTCCTTTTTGATCATGTGGTCAATTAAAAAAAAATCTGATGTGGGCAATACATGACTTTCCTTATATAATGTAATGAATTTACTACTTTTACAGTAAAATAAATAGGTTTTTCTTATAGTAGATACTAATATTCTCTCCAAGATATTGAATTTTTGACAATTAGTCGTCATTTTTATCTATTTGGCGAGATTTTCGTTAATTTGGCAACATTTTAAAAAGTTGCCGACATTCCGCCAAATTCGTCGCCAAGCGTTATGGACGAAGAAATAAGTTGTTCTTACAGCAGATAAATGACTATTGGCGTTTAAATACAAAAGTATTACTCAAAGTATCTTTTTTCATGAATGGAACGAGCTAGATCCACGAGAATGTCACCCAATTTATCGCATGGTATTACATATGAAAAGTGAACATGTTTCTCATAGGAAATATTTTTTTTCATTTTATATGACTTTTTAATATTTTTTTTGAAAAATGGGCAATATCTCGAGAACGGTTCATGTTAGCGTTCTAAAATTTATGTCAATCGTTTTCTAATGAAAAATTACACAAGAAATGTCAATTTGCGTAACTTTATTAGTGGTTTTGATTTTTTCAAAATTTTATTCAAAAATTTAGGGGGTTCTGAACATTCGATTACGTATAAAAACAATAGGCTTCCAGTGTTTACGGATTGTGATTTTTGTACCAAATTTGGTTCGAATCAGTCCATTCGTTCGTCAGTTATCATCTCCACAGACTAACTGACACACACACATCACCTCAAAAATGTTTGATTCGTGATTTGATACGTGCTCTCCCGTCGAAAACTCGATTTCGAATTTTCGACCCCGTCACAATACTTTCCTTATACATTATGTATATAAGGAAAGTAAAAATTGACGTCTAAAATGAGTTATATGTGATTATGCTTAGGGTTAGGATTCTTCAGAAGGGTACAGTTGACTCGAACAGTTTCATTCTGCGGGAATTTGGTGTAAACCATTTTGAGATTTCATAATTTTTTTTGAAAGATTTACTTTTGTACTTGGTGGCGAGTTTTTTTTTTTTTACCATGAAGTGGTGGTTTTGTGAGAAAAACAAAAATGATCATTACACTTGGGTCATAGAATTATGAATTTCCCCAAAAATGTAATGAATGATGGTTCAGAAAAAAAAATTCTTCTGTAGTATTCAAATATTTATTCTTATGAAATGTAACATGTGCATTTTTCTATCGATGGTTCTGAAATATGTTTTATTTAAAAAATCCATTTATGTTTATGACTTTGTTCATTCTGTCTGTCTGTCCGCCCGTTAGCACAATAACTGCCATAAAAATGACTTTATCAAAATGAAATTTTAGTATGTTGTTCAGACGGTCTGTGGGATCTATGGGAATATAAATGAATATCATTCAGTTAGTTATGGATTGAACCCGGGTTGAAAAATATGAAATACATTGAACCCTATGGGACCTAATTTTTCATACATTTTTTAAGCGGATTTAAAATTCACAAATTGCTTCGAAAGTTTTAGGAAATATTCAAATTATCCCATAAAATATATAAAAAACATTTCAGCAAAATATATTCAGTAGTTTTTTAAATAAAAATTACACCTTTTACATGAAGAGATCACATAACCAACTTCAAAATAAAATAGGGCATCCATCTTGTGTCAAAATCCTGATTTTCAAAGTTCTTTTTAATTCATATTTAGTGTTGTATCAGTCTAAGACCACTTTATTTTTGCTTAAATTTTGTGCATCTACATACTGAAACAACGCAATTACAATATATTTGAGTTTAAATGATCGTCCAACTTTGATTATTTCTACAACGAAGCCTAATTTTCACTTATGGAGAATGTAAATACTAAAAGATGTAGAATGAGTTGTATAAAAATTGCTGTATTTCTTTAACGCAAAATTATTTAGCTCATGGAGTCTGCAATATAGCTGATATGAATGAAATATTAATTGATTTTACACAGAGAAGGACTATTTTTTCGATGAAGTTTTAAGTATAAGAGTTTAATTACTTGTACCTTCATGGTCTTAAGTTTTTAAATAAAATAAATTATTACAGTATTGTGACGAATGAAAAAAAGTTAATGAATGAAATGCTGCTTTTATAGAGAGAACCAGGCATGTTATATTTCGATGATGTCATTTCAATATATTTAATTTGTTTTCGATGAAGTTTTCAAACATAATAAATTATTGTAGTATTATGATAATTTTCAAAATATTACCGAGGAATGTATCGCATTTTAGAGATGCTTAAACCAGGGAATTTATATTTCAATGCAGTCATTTTTTTTTTTTAAGTTTTCAAATTTAATAAATTAATGTAGTATTATGATAATTTCGAGGAATGCATCGCATTTTAGAGATGTTTAAATAAAATTGCATTAAAGTTGGAAAGTGTTTCATAATTAATGCTTTATGCATGATAGATCTTTCTTGTTTTAATAATATCTTTACAAATATTATACTCAAAATTGTGTTCAATTTTTTTTTGTTACTTCCAATGGCACTGAAGAATGAGTGCTAACTCACAATAGCTTCATACTATGAGAAACTGTTTTGCAGCAAAAAGATATATAAGCAGACCCTCCCTACTTTAAATAGGTGAAAACTCACTTAACAAATAACTTGTGTATAAGTCAACTCTGAAATTGCAAGAAAAGTAAGGAAATAAAGTGCTTGATGAAACAATTGATGATGATGTATTTTGTTGAAACATTCGCTACTACAATATATATATATTTTCTTTTGTGTCCAATTCATGGAACAAGTGGTCACAAAACATTCATTTTGAAATTCTCTGAAACATTCCCTTTCGAAGGATGCTTATCGAGGCCATGTCACTTGATGAAAACTCTTCCTCAGAAGTATGAGTTATTTAAAGCAGATGAGTCTTATGACGTGAGATGAAAAATATGACATCATGGAATGAACAAGCATTGTTCATTCAGCTAAAAAAAAAACTACAAGGTCGGGAAAAAAAATTACAGAAATTCAGTTTTCCCAGATTTTCAACGGAATTCACAGATTTTTTCAAAAGAATAAAAATCCCTGGTTTTTTAGGTCTGTGGTGACCCTGATGGAAGTTCGTTGCGTTGCGCCTCTGCTCATTTGTTATCAAACCAACTTTGGTAGCCGCTTCTAGTTTTTGGGAAACTCCATTTCTAAAGCTTGAAAGAATATACAAAGAGGTAGGTATTCCCTATTACTTACCCCCCTTCTGTTTTGCAAGTCAATGCAAGAGAAAATTAAGTTATTTTTGACAATTTCATAACTTTATTTAATTATTTATTGAATATACATTGCATTTATTTGAATAAGATGCCAAAAACCTGGCTTGCATATGAAAATGTTTATTGAAACTCCCTTAAATTTCAGATTTTTGTGAGTATACACCCCTCTTGTAGGATTATCAGAATTCTTCTAAAAATTGCTAATTGATATAAATTATTCTCAATAAGACAAACTATTTTAAATTGAATTTGACATTTTTACTATAATTATTGCACTATTTTTTTTGCTTTTTGTAATGATATAAATAATCGTTTTTTGTAACATTTTTCTTTTTTTAAAACCATATTCTTTATATTGACTATTTGCACATACAACACTGTTGTTTATGTCGCCATGTTGGCTGGAATAAATACCAATGTGGTAATAAACTCTTCAGAAATGTAGGCGATTGTACTAAAAAACTTTGAATAACAAGAAAACCAACCATGGGACAGCAAAGCAATCTTTCGTACAGTATGGTTGACAGGATGTAGAAGTGCAGGTTGTGACAGCGTGTGCAAATGGTTAATATTGTATTGTTACATAGTTAACTTTATATAAATGAAAATTAAGTAGTATATGTGGATTGAACTTTTTTTTAAAATACAAATTTTTGATAAGTTAAATTTCTTTACTCATTCCTTCAATTTTTGCATATTAATGATCTATTATAATTTGCTGAATTTTACTTCCATACCTGCCAACATTGGAGAATAAAAATCCAGTAAATAGTATGGTGAGCATTTTTTTTTCATGGTGCTTTACATGTCAGTGTATAACCTATTCAATATCACTTAGGGAAAAACTAGGGATTTTTTTTTTTATCACAAAAAAATGTATGCTTTCTTTTTCAAAAAATAATATTTCCCTATAACATTGAAAATACCTACTGCATAAAAAAAAATGTTTTTACAGGTGTATAAAAAACACATTAGTGGCATAAACAGAGAAAAATTTTAGAGGGGACTAACTGAAATAAAAGATGTTCAGTTCTAAATTTATAATTTAGTTAATTAGATGAATGTGAATAGAAAAATGCTTTTGGGACTATTGCCTAGAAACTAAGGGGGAAGATTCTATTGTGCATTCACTCATTCTGATCACATTTTAAAGAAAATAATCCTTTATTTTTATGCAAACTGCAAAGATGTGAAAGTACTGTTTAACTGATTTAATATTCTACGAAAAATAAGATAGATGGAAAAGGATTTTTAAACATTACATGGGAATTTAATATATACATGCGAAACCACACAAAAATAAATATTTTACAAAAATATTAATTAATAATGAAACATACTGCAAAGAAATGCATGTTGTACATTTTTCAATTCACATAATTTTAAACTAAATATTTATGGAAAAGGATGTTTCAACATTGCGCTGGAATGTAATCTATAGACTCGAAATCGCACTTATTTGAAACAGTATCTATCAATAAAGTGAAAATGATGCAACCTAGTATTGGTACTAAGTTCACGTATGGAAGAAAAAGAAATAGTGGCAGCAAGTGTGATTGAAATTCCCTTCAACAGAGAATTTTTATTGAAAAATCTCTAATTTTAGGGAATTCGAAAAAACTGATAAAAACCAGGAGCTTCTTGTTAAAAATCGAGAAACTCTGAGAAATCATTAAAAACCTGGAAAACCAGTAGAGTTGGTAGCTTTGTATTTCTCGCCAAAGAAAATGTTTTCATGTCAAAATCATTACATGTTCATATATTGAAATTCTCTATTAATATTGATATATTTATTCATTTAGAAAAATAAAAAATATATGGGAAATAAGCTTTAAGGTAAAAAATAAATAAATAAATAACTATATTTGTAAATATTAGTGAGCAAAAATTTTAAGAGTTCAAAGTTTCAGAATTTCTTACTCCAAAATGATACCAAATAAAGAATTGTGGAAAATTTGAACCTTTTCCTGTCTCTCCCCCCCCCCCTCCTTTTTTAAAGGAGAAGAGGTGAAAATGAATGGTTTTTTCTTTTCTTCTTCTTTTGATGCAGCTAATGAAGAGTTCAGAATTTGGAAGATAAGGGAAAAGAAAAAGTTTATTTTGGGAATTAATATATATATATATATATATATAATGCAATGTATGCCAATTTTCAATTTCGTGCAGAAAAATGAAATTTTATGCTTTTGTATCATAATGAATAAGCTTTTTAGGATTGACACACATTGGCAAAGGAGTGCAATCCTCGAGTAGTGGGGGAGCATTACTTAGTAATTAGGAAGAGGAAATTATCATTTTCACTATTTCTACGGTTAACATATGTTTTGTATTGTATTGTGTATCGGATGGTTTATCAGAGCTTTGGCAACAGAGAATTAGGTTAAGATTTAAGAATTTTTTTTAAATTTTAATTGAGGTTCTATTTCTATTTTGGTTTTGTTCTGTTAAGCTTTAATGATTTGGATTACTGTGGTTTTGTAATCAGTAAATTAGGGCATCCAATGAAATGAATTTTGAAGAATTAATATTGTTTTCCCAATCATTAGCCAGCATGCTAAAAAATAGTGTGCTTTACTGCATGCCATAAAACCCTGTTTTATAAAAAATATTACTATGTACTGTACTTTATTTTAATGTGCAATATCAGAATTCTTGTACATTTTTCATTAAAAAAAAGAGGAATTTTTAAGGATTACAGAAGGGAAAAATTAAATACTGAGAGAAAGTGGGTTACATTTATGCATATGAAATTTTATCAAACATAATATAATAATTGTTTTCAACATTTACAAAAACTTCTAACGCTGATCAAAATTTGAGCTAAATTGATATATTACGAATCTTATTGATTTGAAAATGTTTGGTCAACTTTTGACTATATTTTATGCAAGTGATCCCAACTAAAGGCAAGCTTTTCATGAAAATATTAAGGGAATCATGAAAAAGGGAAGAGAGTTTTCTGAAGATCAGGCGGTTATGACTATAATTGCAAACTATGAGTGCCACAGTAATCCATAATTAGACTTGCAAATCAGGGTTGGGTTTTGATTAGCACAGTTGAAGAAAAAAACAGAACTAGGAAATATGAAACACCTTGACCCCTTTCCTACACAGCGATAAAAAAATTGTTTTGGCAATCTGCAGTCTGACTATCATTTTTGGACGGGAGACAAATTTTCCTACTTTTATAGTAATTTCTAAACTGAAATATGCCCCTCCCCCCTAAAATAAAAAATACAAATTTAGGCAGTTTAATGGTCCTTATTCAAAATATTTTTTATGATGTTTAAAACCATCCCCATGTCCTGAATGTAGGGTCATATGAAGTAGCTGCCCTGGGCCCTCAAATTAAACAATTGAAACATCGAAATATTAGTGTCTGTTTGCTTAAAAAAAAACCCATCAGAATAGGTTTACCTAGTGGATAGATTCATTTTGTGGATATATAGGGATTAACCGTTGGCTATGATAAGAAAGTTGCCAATAATGTAAATTCCATCAAAATATGTAAGAACCACATTTTGTATACCTTTTTCTAGAATGAAATTATGTTTTTGAATGTTTATGTTCATTTCATATGTATCATATGTTCATTTCAGAAGTGAAGGGAGGCCCGAAGGAATATTTGCTGCGGGACCCCAGTTAGGCTAAGTCGGGCTCTGACCATCCCCATTTTTTCCAGCATGTCATATTTGACCAACTGATTATATTTTAAAATCTGGTGTGTCTCAAATTACCCAGCATGCTACGTAATGCACTAGACTATGACATCTAGCTGTGCATTACACTGTTCATTTCCAAATCCTGAACAACATCAGGTAGTTTCACATAAAAACAAAGCAAAAATTTAAAATCTTTATTACAGAATTAAAGAACTAATAAAAACAGCACATGATACATTTTTTCCCGTTTAATGCCAAGAATAAAGCGATTGTGCTTAAAAAACAGAGGAAAATAATTTTATTTTATATTTAGTGCAATAAACTCAAATTGCCTATTTTTATTGGAAATACAGCAGGAACATCTTTAGCAGTGTAGCTTGCTATATCAGTATATATATATATTTATTTATCAATATTTTACATGAGGCAACTTTCAGATACTTTCATAATATAACAGAGTTGTAGTTAGCTTTAAAAGTTCACCTGTCGCAATCCATTAAGATTTAGTTTCTATTTGGTACCCAAATGTTCAATAGCAATCACAGTAAAAGAATTTTAACAGCGGAGACAACAATGGCAATGAGAGTGATATCATTAGATGATTGCGCAATTAAAAATGTCCCAATTTACATATATACACACTACAGATCTCAGAACAACTAATATTACATCCCTGCAACTTTTAATTTTAAGAATGTTTTTGATAACAACATTTCCACCTTCAATTGATACCAATGTTGCCTTTGTTCAACTGCCAAAATCTGTTCTAGCTGTCTAAGACAGGTTTAGAAAAAATATCAACAAAGAGGAAAGGGAGGACTTCTTCAAGTGACTTTTGGCCCTGCAGCAGACAAGCGGCTCTTCTTGGTTACCCTCATAGGGCAGCTTTCAGCAGGTTCAGCAGTTTGGCTTTCTTCAGTTTTCCAAGATAAAGAAAATTCACTGAAAAGTAATTTGATTGTTAGAAAAACATATGTAAAATGTTGACTAGATAAGGAAGAAATATTAAACATAGAAATTTGGGGTACTTAAAACTGAAGTTGTGTGTGCCTCAAAATTAATAAGTGAATGCAACAAACTTATTTTTTAAAGTACCCCCTTTTATTATTTGTGTTTCACTTACATTTATGAAAAATGTATGTAACTTTAATGTATGAAAGATAACGACATACCAAATTTGGACTTTCTAGCTGCTTTGTTTCTTGAATTAGTTTCAAAACAAGTGCATTCCTATGGCTAGCCCATGATGGTCTAGCTAAATAAGGTTCAAAATCCAAAGAACTAATATGTACCACAAAAAACAGAGACATACCAAATTTCATGTTACTATGATTAAAGGAATCTAATTAGAGCTTCAAAGATTTGAATTAAACAGACCAACATATAACTGATCAAGTTAAATAAATAAAAGGTTGTAAAAAGCAAATATCGATGCTACAGTAGAATCCCGGCTATTTGGAAAACAAGGGACCGAAGCATTTTCGGTTACAAAGGAATTTTCGGATAAACGGAAGGTAATACGATGTAAATCATAGCCTGAAGTTGAGTTTTTGAAATAGAGTTCAAGCATGCAGAAGCTGATTTGATTGGAATGGCAGCTCTTAATATCAAAGTATTCTTGGACATATTCAAGCAGTTTCACATAGAAAGATCTGATTTGAGGTCTTGCTTGCTTCTGACGCTAATGGGTAGCCCTTAACAGGCATGAAAATAGTTGCTGCAGTGAATAAAGGAGACACTGTTGTTGAAGAAGAGCCAGATGAAACAAAGAATGCACACTAAAATCACACAAAGATTTTACATGCAGTACTTCAGTCAATACTTTTAATCTAAATATTTTAGTCATCAATTCTAAACTATTTTCAAACCCTGTCTAACAGTAAATGGAAGGACAGCATAAAAAATTAACAGGTTGCAGAAAATAAATTACTCAATACATCAATAAAAATGATATCCTAAATACAATAGTCATTGCAGAGTTTCTGAGATGTTTCCGGGAAATCGAGTTGATATTATATATATAATCCTGCTAAACCAAAGAGTTTTTATTCACCGCAATAGGCTTAGATAATTGTAGATCTTTTGTGTGTGAGCAGTTAAACGACATAATAATGGTCCACACCACTTTCAGCTTCGCATGAACAATTTAGGGAATTTTTTAAATGAAATTATGAGATAAAAGGATTATGTCCTGTTAAAAGTATATTAGGTATTTATTTACAACTTGTCTTTTAATTCATTCATGGGCAGCGAGTGAAGGAAAAAGAGTTTCTGCGAGACCATACATAGCAAGAATTGTCTATTACTCCAGGCCTATGCACTTTTTGATGCTAAGCCTAACATGGCAAAAAAATTGTATTAAATAGACTTTGCTTTAAAATACACATGCAATTGTCACAGAAATACATGTTGTGTTGCATTTGAGGGACCTGACTTCACTGTTTTTCATACATGAGCCTTGAAAACTTGTTTAGTTGACTATTACTTATATAATGTCATAGCGATATCAGATCTTTGACATGTAAACGTTATTTATCTGTACTAAATCATCTTTACCATCAGTACCATCTGTAACCATCAGTGTCTTTCAGTCTGTTTTGTGTTCGAGATTGGTTGACCGCTTTATATTTTGTTGTAAGTTTTTATATTAACAAATCATATTTAAAAGCATTTTCAGATAGTTTATTTATTATTCTAAGTAGTTTCTACTGTAGTCATCTTTTTGCAATAACTATTTTTCTCATTACATACTGTATATTATTGGGAAAGTAAAATACAATCAACTGTAAATAGCCTTAACACATCCTCAAATATTATTTATACAAAAGTGCACACGATACCATATTTGGGGGGGGGGGGGGGATAAAATGTAATAAATAAAAGGCAATACCTGGGTTGGAAAAGAGGTATGAGATGACCAAATGCCAAAACTGGTAACTGGTCTGTGACTTCAATATACTGTACTGTAATAAATGGTAAAAGACACAAGATTAATTTTGGAAATATTTTGACATAATCAAAATATGTCTGCTATAAAACTAAAAATATATGTTTTTAATGATACTAAATTCTACCAAGTATAAAAAGAAAAATCGGTGGTATCTTTAGTCCAATGGAGCTGAAATGGCTTTGAATAATGCCTTGTACAATAAAATTCAATAAGTTCATTTATTGTTTCCAGTCACATTTAGTTTACAAATAATTTAAAATACTAAAATATCAAAATTAAAACTATATTTCAAACATTAAAAACCCGATCCAAAATCCAACTAGGTATATATCTTTGTAAGGCCTTCAGAAGGCTACAAATTACTACCCTTACTGTTTATAGATAGCAGTGTTAAAGAAAAAAATGAATCCAAAATTTTACACGCTCAACATTTTGCCATTTACATTTTACATCATTGATAGCTCTGGAGCCCAGAGAATTACATATATGAAGTCAATGCTGAATAAAAATTTTCTTATATGCATGCCTGGTCTGTGGTCGGACAAATAAAAAAATAATACACGCCCGATATTTTTGGGGAAGGGAAAAAAGCTTAAAATATTAAAATTATATTTGTATACACATAAATGGTAGTACATACCATATTGCAACAAAACAGGCATAAACTGTTTATATTTTTATCTATTAGGTTTAGTGACACAAGAGTCAAACCGTTATTTTTATAACATTACTATATCCATTGGATACATTGAGACTGGATAGACTTAATTCACACCTAAATTATTTTATAATTGCTTTGTATAAAGAAGTCTCTTTAACCCAGTTGGGGGGTGCTTTCTCACCCTATGCCTTTAAAATGGAGTCTTCCTGAAATACTTGGTTCAGAAGTTGACCTATTGAAAGCCATTGATTCCTTTCTATGGCTTTTGAAAGCAAATTCCTTGCTTTTTATTTTCTAGGAAATTACAGTTGAATCAATTGGAATTTTCAGCCACCCCATGTGATCATTCGCATTCCAAGTTGTGTCCAAGATCTCCTCCTTGCACATTATTCTTAATATCAAGATACCCCACCAAAATTTAATTTCTTTAATTACTTTTAACCATCTATAAATTATAAATCAGTTTTAAAAAAATAATTTAATTCCTTTTTTGAAAGGAGCTTCTTGACAATGGAGTCTATTCACGTTTATCATTTCTTGGGGTATTCGCATTGTGCATATCCATAGTAACCAATATGTAACAGAATTTGTATAAAAGAAACTCTCTGTTCATTGTTTGGAACATTAGTATCAAAATATGTAACTATTCAAATTTTATTACAGAAAACTAATTATATATAAAAAAAAGTTTAAAAGGGCTAAACACATAGTAACATTTACAATTTAAAATCCAGTGACGCTATGTGAACTGAACTGACTTCATTATTTTAGTGCAGCCAAAGAATTGATGTCATTTTGATAAAATAACTTATAAAGCACACCATCTTTTATTAACAACAAAAATTGGTCTGCTTGCATTGACTACCAGTTTTTCCTTTCTTTTTTTTTTTGTCCAGCAAGTTGTTTTGTAATTTTGTATAACATTTTAAAATTCCAGCATTGCACATTGAACAAATAATACACTTGCAAGTTTTGGAATGCCTTTTTTCCTGGGTTTTGAAACTGGTCTTACAGCTTCTTCGAATTCAAGCTCCATATTTTCTTTTTGCTACTGATGCTCGCTCCCTCTCTCTCTCTCTCTCTCACACACACACACAAAAGAAAAAAAAAACAGTGTTTTATTGCGGTTTTCAGATTTGGGCAAATGATTCTAAGTTTTTGAAATACTTCTTTGACAAAGTAAAATGGAATGGATACACGTCAGCTAATTAAAACTTTAAAATCAAAGACAACCAAAAATAGGTTTAAAAGTCCTTTAATAAAATCTCCTTTTCTTGAAGTACAAAAATTACACAGCCAAAATGCTGTTCTAAGTCTTAGGACGAGTCGGATGGTCTGGGCTTTCGGCAGCTAAAGTGCTTTCATGCATCACCATGCCCTTAATCAGTGACTTCGTGACTGATAAAAGTGTTTTGGCCATTTAATTTTTGTACTTCGAAGAAAGGAAATTTTATTAAAGGACTTTTAAACCTATTTTTGGTTGACTATGATTTTAAAACTTCTTTGACAGTTTAGACTGAAGTCTAACTGTCATAACCGCCATAACTCATAACTTTATAAGAGTTTCCACTCCTTTTCATCAAAAAAATTCAAGCACTTTGCAATGAAAACTTTCAGAACTAATTTTATTCAGAATTTAAATTTTAGGTTTCCAATATTCAAAGATACAATATAGCAAAGGGTATATAAGCTGCAGTCAATAATTAATGCTTTAAAATATGTTTTCTATCAGTATTCAATGCCCAGAGACAATAATTTTAATAATAATTCAATAATAATTTTTTACATGATAAATTTACTTCGATGTAATACAGTACAGGACCGATTATGCAGAACTTTCTTAATTCGTTTATATATATATATATATATATATATATATAACACAACTAAAATGTTCAAAGAGACTAAAAACAACTTAGGTGAAAAATACTAAGCTAATATAATTCACTATAATAATCTTATGGACGGGTGAAGAGAAACACAAATATGGAAATATTCGTTAAGCAGAAAATGATTGCAAACACCTAACACTGAAACAAGCTTTTGTAAACATTTCTTGAATTTTATAGAAAGTTTTTAAAAGAATCAAAATTTCAGAAATTTTAGGTCGAAGAGCAAAAGTTAAGGACATTTCAGGCCAAAAATTCATTTTTCAGGAATTTCAGGACAGCTACTACCCTTGAGTTTATTGCACATTACATAATATTACATTCAATTGAAATACAACTCCGAGTCAAACTATTAGAATAAGGCATTTCATTTGTAATTTGAATTGCATTTAGCTTCATTTTAGCGTAGTAAATTTAAAAAAGAACAACGGTTGATGTTTTAATAAATTTACATGCTATTAAAGTAAATTAAAATTTTAAAAGATTTAATTTTGAGCAAATATTGTAGTTTTTAACAATGATTTTCATTATTCAAAATATTAGAATACTAAAATAGGTTGTTCAAAAAATCAGAATACTTATGAATTTTCCTGAATGGTTCAGAAAGTTGCATACATTAAGCATAAAATTAGCTTCTGCAGGACTTTTGTGTTTTTCTGCTTATTTTGTGTGAAACATTGGTCATTCGTCTGACATAACGGCGTTTACAAAGAATCATATTATTGATTTGCATAAACAAGGCCGTAATTAGCAATATATCGCCAGTTACTTAAAATGTTCTCAATCAAGTGTTAGTACTAGAGCAATAAAGCAGTATTTTAACAATGGGTATTTTGAAAACAATCGTCTCAATGGTGGCTGAAAGCCAAAAATTACTCCAAGTGATGATAGAAAGCTAAATATTGCTAAGAAAAATCGTTTTAGAACTGTAAGGTATGTGCATCAGAAGTGGAAAAAACACGGTGTTGATGTATGTAAATCTACAACACTAAGAAGTCTTCAAAAACTTGGATCTCATTCTCGTATACCAAAGCCTCTCATGACTAGTAAACAGAAAAGGGACAGAGTGAAGTGGTGCAAAAAAGGCTTTTATGGGGTGTGGATGATTGGAAAAAAGTATTATTCAGTGATGAGAGTATGTTCTGTGTATCATATGGCGATCAAGGTGTTTGCGTATGGAGAATGCATAAAGCGATCGGTGAAATTTGCAACCAGCGTAATGGTATGGGGTTACATGACTGCAAATTGTCCTGTAAGGCTATGTGTCACTTACGAAAAGATTAATTCTCAGATATATCAAGAAATCCTTGAGAATTTCATGATACCATTGTCGGAAGATTTGTGTGATGGTGATTTTTTTTTTCCAACATGATTTAGCATCTTGCCACATGCCATTTTCCACTATGAACTGGCTTACACAACACCAAATTAATGTACTTCCCTGGGTGGCTAATTCATCTGATTTAAATCCAATCTAGAATTTGTGGGGAATAATGAAGAAAAGACTTCAAGAAATTGCACCAAAAAACAAAGTTATCTTATTTCCAGCATAAAATCGATATGGTCATGTCTGGGCAGAAAACATTGTGAGCCACTTGTAACTAACTTGCCAAATAGAGTTTATGCTGCTATAAAATGTAAAGATGATGCTACAAAATATTAAACAATCACTGTTTTTGACTTTTTTTTTTTTTTAAAAAGGTGATTTACAAAGCATTGTTCTAATATTTTGAACCAGATAAATGTTATTCTACTATTTTGATTTTTTCCAGGTGTGAATAATCATTTTCATTTTTGTATTACTTCCGTTAATTTTTATGTTAAAATATTCAACAAATTTTCTCCTGAATTACTTTTTGTATAAGTGATACATAAAAAGCCTTTTTTCAAAATTCATTTTTTTCGATTATTCTAATTTTTTGAATCTGAGTTGTAAATGTTAGTGCAAACACTTCAATTTCACACAATAAAACTAACAAAAGTATACTTACTGTGCCGAATATCAGGATAGAATGACAGAGATTTATGCTGTACAGTATCAGATTCTTTTGAATCTCTGGAATACTTGAGTTTTAATTTCTCACTAGCTTTTTGTTCTCTCAATCTTTGAATATCCCATCTAAAATAAACAAATTATATATTAAATTTATGCTTAGAAAAAAGTGAAATAGACATGTTTTCATCATTTCTCAAATTAAATTTAAGAAAATTATTATTTTTACACATATACCAAATGACATACTTTTTCCTTATTACTACAGTGATCTCTCGCTACAATGGACCGTCAAGGGTCAACATTTATTGTACATATTAGCGAGAGTCATTATAGCAGGATTCCACAAATCTGACATAATATAGTATTAAAAGTCTGTTATATATATCCTCAATTTTATGTAACATATTAGGTACACTGAAAAATGCAACCTTAAAAAAAGCTTACCTGAAAAAAAAGATTTGATATGTATAAATGAGGAAACAATGAAACATTATTAACATTCAAAACATAAACAAAATGTAGTTGTACGTATTACTACTTATACAATGAAGTAATCTTTATTGTTTTCTTATTAGTAAACAATCTTCTTTTTATGCCATTCTCAACTTTATTCAATTGCTCAAAAGTATGTTCTGGAACATCATCTACTGATTTCAAAATCAAATAAATTTTGTCTATCTTAACGAATGAGCAAACGTAATAAGAGATATTTATAACATGCAACGCCCATAGATCTTAACAGGGAAATCCGTATTTGTAAGTAATAATGAGAACTCCATCTTAAACAGGTACTGTCTTAACGAGAGAGAGTCCACTGTATAGTTTCTGGTGTAAAAGATTCCACAAGTTTAAAGTTATTGTTTTACAGTATGTGATACATATGTACTTTGATTTTTATTTAATGTTACTGTGGACAAATTTATGGGTCCAATAGTAAAAGCTAGACTCAAATTTATAGGAAAACACCATTGATTACTTTCAGAAGTCTTGCACACAGTTTTCATTCTTTAAAAGTAGTAAAAAAAAGGGACTTTTGAAGGACCCAAAATGCATTTACGTGTGCATATTTTAACACAGTTCAAGTAAAATTTTATAAAACAATAATAATAAAAAATATGAAAGGTTATGTTATAGTAATATACACATGGCAAACCAGTAGTGGGTGGCAATTTGCTTTATTTGGCAATTGTACTTGTTTTAAATATCCTATGTTATCTGAAATTGTTCTTTTTCCACAGGGGAAAAAATGTCAACTTTTGCTGAAATCGTTCTTTTCATCGCAATAAAAAAATACTTATGGGAAAAAAATAAGAATTTTTAAGACTTTTTACATGTACCTCATTTAACATCGGCGGAAGAAAAGGGAATAAATAGTAGGTCTTTGAACGATGAGCAACTATGCAGAGAAGCAAGTTGATACACTAGATATATTTTCCCGGCCACTCACTCTGCTGCTCATGCCCTTGGGTGAGTCGGGCGGCCTGGGTTTTCCACTAGATATATTTAGAATCATGATGCTATATAAATGTCTAAAATGTTCATTAAAACAGTAATTTAACATATCGTCCATTTAATTAGGGTTTTAGCAGGATCTTGCAACTTTGCTAAATAGAGGTTAAACTGTACTGAAAAGCTCAGCAACAAGACCCCCCGCCTTGCAAAAACTGGCATTAGGGGAGAGAATGGTAAAAGGCAAAACAATTACAGACAACCTACCTCCCCCTCACCATTCTGATAACAGATACTACTTTAACAGAAGATTGTGGTTAAAGGATAGCAGATGAACTGTAATTGTTAATAATCAAATGATTCTGTTTTCTTACTTAATGGTAATCCTTTAGTCAGTCCACTTAATATTTTCAAGAGTATAAAACAAATGTAAATAAGATAAACTAAAAATGCTATTGCACTTTTGACTGTTATAAAATAACAATATAAAATATATTGTTGTTATATGAACAATTCAATAAATATTTTCAGCAACAATAAAAGCACAATTCCAAATTGGGTGTCAATGCCTAATTATCTAAACACAGCAAAGTAACAAGATACATAGCACATATTGCTGTTAGGGCAGAAGATAAGATTAGATCAATTTTAAACCTCATTTGCATTAATTGGAACAATTTAAACATGGGCTAAACAAATTCTAGGTACCAGGTTACCTACGAAACTAAATATATATATATATTGTCCATTATTTTCAACTGAAAATGGGTCTAGGTTCTAAGTTATCCAGAGTCCAGGATCCTAGTTTTTCAAAAGCTTTAGATAAGCGGTTAGTTCTACAGTGAAGCATGTATAAAGTCACAAGAGAAAAGACAAGAAATAACTCCTGATAATATTTTATGTTTAGTTTACTTCTTAATTAATGCCTTACATGATATTTGGTGTTTCATTTCCTCTCTTTCTAATTTTTAGATCAGTGATTCCTAAACAGGGTTCAGCGAGCTTATGCCGGAGCTCAGTGAGAATTTTCAAAAGATTGTGAAAAAAGTACAACTTGTTACCTGTTAAACCTTAAATTATTAAGGTTTTAATGTGATCCATTAAGAAGAAAAAAAAAAAACATTTTGAAGGTTGCATTTGGTGACAGATAAAAAATTTAAGCAGCAAGAGTTTTACTTGAATAGACACATTTTTGTAGCGGTAAGGAATTCAATTGGCAGTAATTAACATTATCAGTATTCTTGCCAACTACTTATAATAAGGTTGCCGTATAAAAGTTTTGAAAAAAGTCGAGCAATAACAGAAAACTGCCAATCAGTTAAATATTTTTTCTTAATCACATCACATGAAAATGTGCATGTACCATAAAACAATGAAATGTAATTCTTTTCTTGTTAATTTTATAAAAACAATTATATTAACACAAAATATATACATAATATTTGCTTGTAATTAGTAAGCTAAACGTAAAGCAAAAGTTTGCCATTTTTTAAATTAATAAATATAAATCAGCAATAAAATTCTTGTAATATATATTCAAATGCATAAGTTCAACTCGACTGCTTTACAGGTCTACTTCATGATTTACCCGTGTCCAACTTAAATATGTGTCAGTGAAATAGGAGAGTTACATGAGATTTTACTAAATATTTCAGGAATATTTCCAAACAAAAAAGGTTGAGAATCCCTGATCTAAATATTATTATAAATAAGCTTTATGAAAATTGCGTTGAAAAAATAAAATATTACGACTTAATGGTTGGATTTTAAATTTTCGGTTAGCTCCTAAATACAAATAGAATGTGTCCAACCTATATATAACACAATGATACTATAGTATATGCAAAGCTTAATAAAGTTCCAAGAAAATTTAGTTTTACACTAAGAAAAATGAAATTTGAATGGCATATCAAAAATTTTTACGGAGGTTAGATCAAAGGCTAAAAGTAATATTTATTTATTACTTTTAGACTTTGAGAGGTGAAAATTTATTTATTTGAAATACCAATTACGCAGATGAATAAGTAAAATACATTTGAAATTATGCAGCTACTTAAATTACAAATTTCTTCAAATAATACCAATATACAACAAAGGGCTATATATTAATAACAAATTAGTATCGGGTAAAACTACGATTTGTATCAGTTTTGCCGCAGGTAAATCCAAGTTTAGTATCCATTTCATAGCAGATCAATGTACAATTCTGATGATTTGCAGTGGTGAAAATTCATTCAAAATCTTTATTGAACATCTAAATTCTGCACAAGTATAAACAAATGCTCACAAAATTTTTATTAACTTATTTCTACTTTAATATTTATTGTTTAACATACTATTAAGTAATAAAAATATATCTATATAATATGCAGGGATGTCAAGCCCCCCCCCTCCCTTTACTATATTATTTATTGTTTAACATAGTATTAATTAAAAATATATCTATATAATATGTAGAGCAAGACACAAAAATGAAATATAAACTGTGAAACCAGGTTAAATCAATTAGCTACCAACTTCCAAGTTAGAGATGTTCTAGATATATTTTTAAGATAAGTTATAAAATTAGGAAATATGTCTAAATGCCGCACATTGGCTACAATGTGGTGCGAAAACATGCTCCAAGATAGGAGATTCCCTGCAGTAACCTTGTTTGCACAAATTATTTAACCATTTAGAATTACATTTTAGAATAAGATATATACCTTTTTCGTCGACGTTCATCTTGTTCACATTTTAAATGTCTACGCTGATAGACTGGATCATTTAAGTTCTAAAATATAACATAGGAAAAAATGAAAATTGGCATAAACAGTTCTTTTAAAACAAAAAATATACATTTGAATGCAAAATTCTAATTCTAATAAACATAAAACTAGCATAGACACAACAGCTCATAATTAAAAAAAATATATATATATATATATGTAATCATATTTTTGCATATTGATTCAATGTTTTTTTTTGTTGTTGTTGTTTATACTCCCCGTGATGAAGGAAAGCCTTACACCACGTCCAATAGACCCCAGGTCCCATGGCGAAGGGTAATATGCAGCTTCACTTTATTGAGGCTCCCCAAGGGCAGAAGACTGACTAAACCTCGACATCACAACATCTA
This sequence comes from Amaurobius ferox, assembly GCA_951213105.1. NCBI lineage: Eukaryota > Metazoa > Arthropoda > Arachnida > Araneae > Amaurobiidae > Amaurobius > Amaurobius ferox. The sequence continues at coordinate 12,894,849 of OX578136.1, forward strand.
TGCCCCCTGGCGGGATTCGAACCCACAACCCGGCAAACGAGCGATCAGACGGAAACACATGCCCCTGACTGCTCGACCACCGCATTGGCATGTTTTTTTAAAAATTTGATTTTAAAAAATATTTTAATATTTTAAAAAATATTTACTTCCTTTTAACTTTTTTGGCATCTAATAAGACTGAGAAAACATCTAAACTCCATTAATAATTTAACTTAAACATATAAAGTTATAACACATATAAAGTTAAATCACAGTCATCTATAGTTAGATCAAAATCACAGATGATAGAATCTCAGCTAGTAAACATTTAAGAAAACTTAGATCTCATTTAGACATCACTTAAATGAAAATCCCATTAGCAACCACAAGTATAAATATTTCCCCACATACAGTGGAGCACCATTTATATGTTTCTCATTTATGTCTTTTACATTTATACGTCGTTTCAGCACAATTCCGAGTCATTGCTAACCATGTAATGATAAAACATTTCGTTTATACGACGCAAAACTTCGGTTATACATCATTTTCCCAGTTTTTCTGTTGAGAAATCTTTCTAAAATTTGAAAATGTTCATTCGGATAGAATATTTGGGAATTACCACCACAAGGGTAGAGGTACTCTGACCACTGTTACAAATTTAGAGCGCTTTTTGATTCCCACGAATTCTCGCTCAAGCTGTCAAATTTACATGGCAATCCTAAACTGCACCTGCTGCAGGAAGAAATCACCTCTACCGTAAAATGACCTGATGTTTACAAAATGAAAAGAACGAACAATGACAGGGTCTATTCACCAGACTCTTTTGTTTGATAAGCAGTTGAGTTCATTCTCATTTCAGTCTGTTGGTTATTATCATACTGTTGGTTTCTTAAAAATTTAACGTTCTCCAAAAATGTCCCAAAAGCGTAAAGCACTTTCATTAAGGGTGAGTGTCAGTAAATTTTCTGCCCTATCCGCGCTTTGTTAACTTTCGCGGCACACATATTTCGCCGAAATTCTGCTCAAACAGTTGCGAAATATTTTCTTATAGATAAAATGCAATGCTTAGATTATATTAAAACTAAATTTAATTCCCCAAAAAACATAGAATATATTTTTTATTTTAATCCAAAATATTTTTGGTGCTGCCATTTGTTGTCGTAATTTAATTCATACAGATTATTTTTATTTTTTAATAAACATTTTTAAATATCTATTCCTTCTAATACAGTGTTAAATACAACTACAGATTATATATGATAATGCCACAATCACGGAAAGGTAATTTATCATTCTATAAATTTGATAAGGGATCCGAATGTACATCACTGAGGACTGCAGTTTTGTCTTCAAGTCCAAGTTCAATTACGTTTCCGTGATTATGGCATTATATATGATCTGTTGTTGTATTTAATCGCGTATTAGAAGGAATAGACATTTTAAAATGATCATTAAAAAATAAAAATAGTCGGTATGAATTAAATTACGACAACAGATGGCAGCACCAAAAATATTTTAAATTAAAATAAGGAATATATTCTGTGTTTTATTGGGTATTAAATTTAGTTTTAATATAATCTAAGCATAGCATTTTATCTATAAGAAAATATTTCGCAACTGTTTGAGCAGAATTTCGGCGAAATATGTGTGCCGCGAAAGTTAACAAAGCGCGGATAGGGCAGAAAATTTACTGATGCTCACCCTTAAGAGGAAAAATTGAAATTTTAAAAGAATTTGACAAAAGTACATTTGGCTAAAAAACTGGATATTCCAGTTTCTACGTACTCTGAAATCCATTGTCTATGAAAGATAAAAAATCAAAGACAGAGCAGCAGTTTGCGGAAACTCTGTTTCGAAGAAACTGAGTGTGCAAGGCAAATTTCCTAAAGTAGAGGACATTTTGCTTCAGTTTTTAACACAATGTCGTGTATCAAAAATTCTTGTGAGTGGGCCCACGCTTATGGAAAAAGCAAAGGAAGTTGCATTGAAATTGGATGTAAAAAATGCATGTTTTCCAACTGGATGGCTTCACAAATTCAAAATGCGACATGGAATTTTAGGTCAAGTGGTAAGCTGGGAATCTAAAGATGTTCCAACTGAAAACTGTTAACGAATGATTAAAAAAATTGCCGAACAAAATGGATGGATACCAGCTGAAGGACATTTACAATGTTGATGAAACAGGCTTCTTTTATCATTTCATGCCTGCCAGAACTCTCGCATTTAAAGGTTATAATTGCAATGGTGGAAAGAAAATGTAAAGATCACCTACCTCACTGTTTTACTTTGTGCCAAAACTGATGGAAGTGATAAGATGACTCCTGTAGTCATAGGGAAATCATGGAAGCCAAGGTGTTTTTCAAAAGTTAAACCACTGCCAGTAGGTTATGAAGCAAATACAGAAAGAAGCGTGGATGACTGTTAAAATTTTTACTGAGTGGCTCAAAAAATAGATAAAGATATGAAACAACAAAAACATAAATTTTACTTTTTATGGATCAATGTACTCACCCCCAACAGACCGACTTTTTGAAAAATGTGAAAGTGGTTTTCTTTCCACCAAATTGCACAAGCAAACTACAACCCCTAGATCTGGGAATAATAAGAAACTTAAAAGTGTACTACAGAAAGCATTTAATTCAACATGCCCTTCAAAGCATCACTACAGGAAATATCCAAGGAAAGATAAACATACTTCAGGGGGTAAACATGATCTCTCTAGCATGGACTCAAGTCAAGTCTGAGACAATAAAAAAATGTTTCATTAAAGGAGGGTTTCCAGATCCAAAATTAGATGAATGTGATGCCAATGACGACAGTGATGTCAACGCTGGAGATGATGAAACTGTGATCATGGATGAAGAAGACTGGAATCTCCTGAGATCAGAAGCTACTTTAGAAGAGTATGTGAATTGTGACACCGACGTAATGACTTCAAAATTAATCACAACTGAAGAATTAATTAATAGAAGACAAATTGTCTGGTGCTAATTTAAGTAGTGATGATGATGAAGAAGAATGTGAAGAAGTTATTCTGCCTTCCTTTAAAGACGTCATGGACTTCATTGATAAACTTAGAACTTATTTTGTTTGACAAAACACCAGTGAAAAAGCTTTCAAAAACCTTAATTCAATTCATAATGCTGTACTCATTACTCATATTCAATCTGCACGTCAGACGACAATTAAAGATTTTTTTAATTAACATCTACCTGCATGCACATAAATTGTATAAAACAAGATGTGTATTTATTTAAGATATGTATGAATGAAATTAAAATAAAGGTATGATTTTTTTTCATTTTTATGATTGTGAATGTTTAAATATAAAAATTTAATAAATATTATTTTCAATATAGATAATATTTAAAAAATAAATAAAAATATTACTTTTAAATAAATTAGGATGATTTGTAGCATTAAATTTGTAATAATCAAAGTTGTTTCTTAAAATTCAGATTATACGTCTTTTTCGAATTTTCCTTGAGAAACATATAAACAGTGCTCTACTGTATTTCAATTAACAACTTATAACCTGTAACTACATACTCACATAAAAAATTCTAAAAAATGACATAATTTATTTTTTCTATATATATATTATAAATGATATAATTTTTAGAGACATGCAGCATTATAGAATTGATAAATACAGAAGAACAAAACAATCTTGCATAATAAAGGAAGATGTTTGTATTTTTGTGTGCATCGTCTGTAGTGGAAGCAAATTTAGAGCAAAAACATTCTGGCATCATATGGCCATGAAATTTGGTACACAGGTACTTCAAGACTTGGATGATGCACCTCAGTAATATTTTAAAAAATTTAATTTAGTTATTTCATGTTTTAGCATGATTTTAAGTAATTTCAACAAAAATCGTTTGCTTAGCAAATGAAAATATTATCACAGCGTTTTCATCTTGACACCATCAAAAAGATCGAAAAATGATATTTGAACCAAATTCGCAGGACAATTCCTCCATATTTATTTAATTTTTTAAATTCATCAAAATTTACTATCAAAATGGTAACTTTCTTAGTTGCTTAAATCATTGTTTTAATACCATTTTTTAGAAAATATTCCTTCACAAGATCTATACCCATTTTTAAAAATGTGCACTGTTTATTGGAAAATAATTAAAAAAATTACTTTAAACTTTAAACAGAATATGAAAATAAATTAGTTTAGTTAATCTAATATGAAATATTTAGAAGATGGAGATAGATGGAACAATATATTAATGGACTAATGGTGACTCACAAGAACATAAACTAAATTGTGCAATTACCCTATTTATATGTATGTGTGTGTGAGGGGGGGGGGGGGGGGAGGCCAGTCTAGTGATTTATGACCAATTTTGACAACTTTTTAGGAACAGGGTTCATGCCCATTTTTCAAAATGAAATTCCCTGAGTTTTTCATGTTGTTTTCATCAAAATTCCAAGTACTGTGTACTACTATTTTAATGCCAATTTCAAAAAATAATTTTAGATTTATCTGATATTTACAGTGAATACATGACAGTGAAAAAGACATTCAAATTAAATCCAAATTTTCTATATTTGTATACAATTTTATTTGCATATACAGTACAACCTCGAAAATCTTAACGTAGCCAATTTCAAATTTTAGAACTTTCCGAATTATAGAGTTTGGATAAAATTCAAACTTAATATCAACTAAATACACTGAAACATTACTTTTGTTTATATTTTATCATTTTGTTTAAACATTTCAACTAATGTTTGTTGTTTCAGTAATTTTGGTTTGTGGGAAAACAGTTTTTCTCTTACTCTATAGGTAGATGATCATTATTTCCTGTTTGGCTATGAAGTTTCTTTGTTCAAGACCTTTAATTGCATGATTGATTGCTTGTACATAATTTAGTGTTTCCCCCTAGACTAAAAAAAGGGCACAGTAGCTGAACAAAAGGGTCATTTTTTAACGAACAGGGTCTTTTTTTTTGTTGGGATCACAGCCTAGGTCATTGAATTCAGCTCTTTATAATGTATATTTAATAAACTAGTTCCAAATTACTCAAAATAACTAAAATTGATTGTGTTAAACCAGACTTTATGAATATAGTCTACGCAGATTCTAGCAGCAAAATCAGTGGTTTAAAAAAAAAAAAAAATTGTAATTCTAAAAGTTCTTTCTCGTGGAACAATCCATCCTAAAGAGATGTGGTAGTACATAATTACGCAATTGCACACTCCGAATTTCTCAACACTTCAAAACTCTCATATGAGTCACTGCCCTCCCGAATGCTTCTGACTACCAGTGTATTGCATCATAAAAAAATACACATACATTTTCGTTCGAAGTTTATCACTCTCTTCTTGGATTACGACTGATCGTTTTCGACAAAAATGGTTCTTTTCAGAAAGAATTCTGTAACACGGATTGTTTAAATCTATAATGCATGATTTTAAGTTAAAGTGTTTTTTGAAATTTTATGATTATTTATATACTCTATAACAAAAAAATTGACACACCAAGAAGGAGTTGTCTGATTGTAATAAAATTTCGTATGTAAAGACATTTAGTCTTTAGTGACGAGTCCCATTTCCAACTATGTCCTAATGACAATAGCAGACGTGTCTGGATACGTCCAGGGCAGCGTGGGGATCCTGCCCTTACTATCGCACGCTACACATGCCCACAACAGGGCGTTATGGTCTGGTGTGCCATCTCTTTTGATAGCCAGACACCTTTGGTAGTCATTTCTGGCACACTGACAGCACAGTGGTCTGTTGCTATGAATTGTCTCCAAGCTTGCCCAACACTTGCTCGGCCAGCTAGGTCTCCTGATCTCTCTCATAGAGCACATTTGGGATGTTATGGGAAGGCGATTGCAACCATCCCGGAATGCTGACAATTTAGTCTGACAGTTGGAGACAATTTGGCAAGACATTACACAGGACACCATCCATGAACTTTATCAGTTTATGCCACGCTGGGTGACATCTTGCATCCAGGCCAGAGGTGGACCAACGCCTTATTGACTTCCTCCCTTTGTATACGGTTAAACTCTAAATCATTAAATTGTTCTGAAATTTTAATTGTTTCTTTTTCTATGTATGTTCTTCACATCCACCAATTTTTGTCACAATCAGACGACTTCCTTCTTGGTGCGTCGATTTTTTTGTTATAGAGTGTATATATATATAGGGTGAGTCAGAACTCTTGGGCCAAACTTTAAGAGGTGATAAATCACATCTAAACAAGCAATTTTTGTCATACAAAGCTGGGTCGTAAAACAAGAAGTGAACCACTAGACGTCGTTGACATTGAACGCAGTGACGCCTGCGTCAGAACTAGCCAGGGTTTAAGCTGATCGCCTGATCTCTCCTGTCTCGACTTTTTCTTATAGGGCCATATGAAAAGTCTCATCTACGATAGCCCCATCGACTCCGATGAGGACCTTGTTGTTAGGATTGCTGTTGCTGCTGGCATTATCCAAGATATGGCGGGTGTTTTTGCTAACGTGAGCCGCTCGCTATGTCGCATGTGTGAAGCCTGCATTACTGCTGGTGGTCACACTTTTGAGCAGTTTCTGTAACTTTGTCCATGCATTCTGCAATTTCTGTCAGTAAAATGTACTTCGTGCCTACTCTGTCATTTTTGTGTTTCCTCTTTTTACGAGAGTCATCATTTCTTTATTTCATGAGCTACATACTTAGCGGCTCACTTCTTGTGATACGATTCTGCTTTATATGACAAAAATAACGAGCGGCGTACGTTAGCAAAAACACCCAGCATATCTTCGACAACGCCGGCAGCAACAGCAATCCTAGCAACAAGGTCCTCGTCGGAGTCGATGGGGCTATCGCAGATGAGACTTTTCATATGGCCCCATAAGAAAAAGTCGAGACAGGAGAGATCAGACAATCAGCTTAAACCCTGGCTAAGTTCTGATGCAGTCATCACTGCGTTCAATGTCAGCGACGTCTAGCGCAGGGGTGGCCAACCCGCGGCCCGTGGGCCGCATGCGGCCCGCCTTGAATAATTTTGCGGCCCGCGAGATTCATTACAACTTTACAAAATACGATTATTTTGTGCAATATTTTTGTTTTTAGTGTAGTGTTTTGTAACAAATAAATCCCATAACTGTTTCTATTTTACACGTTGCTTCTGTTTTTATACATACTTAGAAGTGGACAGTATTGCATGCGCAGTATTGCATTTTAGAAAAATACAAAAAATTATTTGAAATATATTCATCTCCCTTTCATGTCGATGTCGAGTCGGCCCCAGAATATCTCCAAATGGAACTGATTGACTTACAATGCAATAATGAATTAAAACACATTTTTGAAACATCAGAATCAAAAATAGATTTTTATAACACTTATGTCACAAAAGAAAAAATTTCCAATTTGAGAGATCTGGCACAAAAAGTTGTGAGCGCTTTTGGATCAACTTACACCTGTGAATCGTTTTTTTCGAAAATGAAATTTATCAAACATAAATCGCGCTCAAACTTAACGGACGAAAACCTGCAACATCAATTACGATGTGCAAATACACGCATTGAGATCGACTTGCAAAAACTAAGTGAAAGAGTTGAGAAACAAATATCTCACTAATTAAATAAATTAAACATTATTCGATCATTGCATTATTATTATTATATTATCTATGTTTGTATACATGAAAAATAATGAAAACAATAATAATAATTCATTCTGTTTTACATTTTCACTCCTATAAATGTTTGTAATGGGTCCAAATCTAAAATAAAGATATATATTTTTATATGCGGCCCTCGGGCCGACGTGATGGTCGAGTGGTCAAGGTATGCGTTTCCAAAGCAATCGCTCGACCGCCATATTGTGGGTTCGAGCCCCACGTAAGGCATGGATGTTGTTGTGTTGTGGGCGCAGTGTGTTCCGCCCCCCTCTGGGGAACGTCCCTAGGATGGCTAAATGGATCACATATAAGGCCGAATTATGGGCGAAGGACGATGAGTCAAGTGCCTGGCCATTGGCAATAAAATATGTGTATATATATATATATATATATATATATATATATATATGCGGCCCGCGGGATTATAATGTTTTTCCGAAGTGGCCCGCAAGGTCATTTGGGTTGGCCACCCCTGGTCTAGCGGTTCACCTTTTGCATTATGACCCTGCTTTGTATGACAAAAATTGCTTGTTTAGATGTGATTCATCACCTCTTAAAATTTGGTCCAACAAGTGTTTTTGAATAATTTATCGAAAATTTTATTTTCTCTTCTTGGGATCGACTTATATGTGAGTTTTGGATTTTTTTCTCTAAAAGTAGGGTGCCGACTTATACGCTAAGTCGACTTTACATGAGTATATACGGTAATACTCGCACACATAAAGCAAATAGCATAGAGCCATATAAAAAACAAGGATTTCTTTGCACATGTTCGGAGGAAGGCAGAGCAGAGGTTTTATCACCTCGTTCATCAACAAAGGGACGGTTACGAAGGGGAAAGGGGTTGGGGTGTGTTTCTTCAGCATGAAGAATCCAGAAGAGATAGTTCGGGAACTAGAAAATAATGAGTCATGCTCCAACGCATCAAGAGCAGAAGGACAGAGATTTTCGGAGTCCTGAGTTTTCTTTTAACCAAACGGGGCAGGGCACATTTACCTTTGTACAAAAATGGGCAGGGCACGTTTACTACTGTGAAAAAATGGGCATGGCACTGCGCCCTTCTGAAAATGCTTAGGGGAAACACTATAATTATCCATTCGTACTTTTTCTGGGAAAAGATACTAATGGACTCTCGGCGATTCACATGAACATATGCAAAAATAATTAAAAAATCAACCCTTAATAATAGCCAAAATATGAAATAAAAAGCTAGTTTAGTCAATCTAATATGCAATATTTAGAAGATGGGGATGGATGGAAAAAATACTAATGGACTCTCGGTGATTCACAGGAACATAAAGTGAATTGTACTGTTTATGCGAAAATAATTAAAAAACTAACCTTAATAATTAATCAGAATATAAAAATAAGCTAGTTTAGCCAATCTAATATGTAATATTTAGAAGATGGAGATAGATGAAGAAAGATATTACTCGATTCAGAGATAGATGGAGAAAGATATTACTCGATTCTTGACGATTCACGAGAGAATAAACTGAATTGCGCAATAGCACTATTTGTGCGAAAATATTTAAAAAATTAGCCGTTCAGCGATTTATGCAAAATTTAACATAATTACTTCTATGAGAGAAAAAAAATATATATTTTACATTAAATCATCGTTGTCACTGTGATTTCATTGGCCTTATCCTGCATGAGGCCGTAAATATCAGTTGTCACATTAACTTAATTGGCATTAACGAGCAACCAGATCCCCGAGTCCTTGTCACCTTAATATGATTGGCATTAATGTCTATGTGGCCGTAAATCTTCATTGTTATGTTGATTAGTTGACATTACTGTGCACACGGCCATAAATTTACATTGGCCTTCACAGAAAACAAACTATGGATAAGAAACTATAGAATAAAGGAAAATAGGAAACTATGCAAATTCCATAATCTGCACTATGAGGAAATTTCCTGTAGAAAATATGGAGAATCCATAGTAATCGGCATCTCCGTGAGGCCGGTAAGTTGAAAATTCTCTGCTTTTTCCAGAATTTTGAACAAAAAATCAATTTTCCCTGATATTTATTTTAGTCCACTTTCAAAATTCCCAGTTTTCCCGATTTCTAGAATGTGCACGAACACTGTAGGAAGCATATTTATTAAAAAATTATCTTAATTTATATTACACATGGCTGTAAATAACTGTTGTCATGTTAATTGGCATTACAGGCATGTGGCCGTAAATTTATACTACAGTACTCAATAGAAAGCAATTTTCCATAGGAAATGATGCAAATTCTGTAATTTGTAATATGAGAATGTTTCCCATAGAAACTACAGACAATCCGTAGTAATCAGCATCTCTGTCAATGCACAACCAATCTAAGTTTAACAGATTAACATTTTCTAATCGCTGTATAAAGTCAATATTTTAAATCCAAACATTAGGATGTTAAAAATTTATATAAACGTAACATTTTTTAATTTCGATTTTCTACAATAATGTAGTAACTCCTCTCCCAGGATTTTAGTATTGGGTGATCGAAAAATCTGCACATCAAATTTTAAAATATAAGGTGCTGAGAAATTGAAATAGAATTTTTTTTTTCAGTTACACAGCACTGATATACCCTAAAAAATATCAGAAATATTGTCTGCCATATTTTATACATCATTTGATAATTAAATATCTTTTTTTAATTAATAGAAGAACATAGTATTTTTTCAGAATGAGAAAATTTCTATTTTAGAGCAATATTTATTTCTTTAGACATTCTTATGAGAATGTCATTGAAGAAGAAACACTCATGCTCTAGTGCCATCTGACAGATTTTTTTTTTTTTTTTTTCATTATTTCAAATTTTTGGTACATTATGTGATTTTTAAATTTGATGTGATTGACTTTTAGATCATTCTGTATATTGGCTATGGTGACATAAATGATACATCTAATAAAAATTAAACATTAAATGCTGCTGAAATTAAATTCATGAACATATTTAAATTGGGATTTGAATACAAAAAATTAAAAATACGAGTTCAGGCTGGAAGGAAAATGCTCAGATGAAATATCACATTAATTCTGTATCAATACACACATTTGTCTGAACAAAATAATTGCACAATAATTTCTTACCTCTGTCCCTTCCATCTGATAAAAACTTGTAACCGGTTTCAACTTCCAAGAAGGCACTGAAAGAAAATGTTTAGAACTGTAGAAATACAAAAATTTAGAAAGTTTTTCATAATATAGGACTTTTAACAGGGTTGCCATTCAAACAGAAAAAAATGATGTAGCAGAATATAACTTCCATACAGCCTCAAATTTGTATTTTGACCTTATGGAATTAACATTAATTGAAAAATATATTTATGCTTTACACATAAATGGCTAATATTTCTACTTCTAGGAAAAATAATTTTCATCCGAATCTCTTTTTCAATGTGAATTTATCAGACTAGATTTATAGTTTTATATTATTTTTAAACTAAACCTACCAGAAATATTTTGTATCTTAATTTTGAAGCTTCTGAGATGTACAATTAAGTTTAGATAACTTAGTATGAAGCAACCTGCTAAAAAGCAGCTATATAATGAAGTAATAATTTTAATTAAGTTTGTCCCATGATATAGGGGAAAATGTTTGGAATTGTGAAAACTGCATCAAGGAAATTTTGCTGCAGATAGCAATAAATCTAGAAGGAAGGAAAAAAATAAAAATAAATAAATAGCAATAAATCTAAAATTTGTTACGTTGAAAAGGGACATCTTACACAATAATGGAAGATATCTGTGTGTGTGTACAGTCTGTAGCGCATTGACCATGAGAAAATTCTCAGGACTTGAACCACTTTAAGTTGATTAAAAGAAACTGTGAAAACATAATTTCAAAGGCTTATCTATCTTTAGTACGAGTTTTATACAGTTTCTAATTACCCGTTGAAAATTTATTGATATCTTGAGTAATTTTCACTGTATGACACTGGAGCATTGTTATTTCACTAACTGGGCCATGGAAAATATTTTGTATAAAATGTTGCATTTTGTACTTTTTTACCAAATTATGTCACATGATCCAAATTTACATATGTCGATAGCCTACCTCAATTAATTTTTTTTTTTTTTTTTTTTTAACTGAAATCATGGGTCTACGAGCAATCATTTAAGAGATATTTAGTTGTGCAATATTTTATAAAACATCTTGTACCATCTTTTTATAGGTCATACGCAATTGAGTTTTATACATAGTTTATTGTATTCGATTATTCCTAAAATATTTTACCCCAAATTTATCTGAATATTTTATAGAAATTTTAATCTTGAACTTTTTTGTAGATGCTTAATCTTCAATTGTTAAACCTTTGGAATTTTATTATGTATTTTATTTTTTCCTGACAATTCACAGGCTTTCAGGTTGAATGGCAACCTTGTTTAAGTTTGGTTTATTAAGAAATTTTATACATACCTATACATTCATGTTCACAAACAGAACCTATTGATTTGGATTATAAAACAAACAGAAATAAATCTTATGTGACCAACATGACTTTTTTACATACTATTTTGTCATTCACAAAATCAGTTATATGTATTTGTTTATTATGCAAATTTACAAATAAAATGAATTAGGCATATTAAATTACAACAATTTAGTAATTTTTAATTTCGAATTATCGGTAGTGTTAAGAATGATGTTTACGGTCTGAATCAAATGCTCCCCCCCCCCCCCCTTTTTAAAGGCTAATTTCTTGAAAAAGATTTATTTCTTACATGGGGTTGGGGTGGGAATGACTTCATTTACAGCACAGTTCTGATTATCCGAGCTAACTCATTTTTTATCGAATCATTACTTTTTTTGATAAAGTTAAATCGTTAATTCTTGTGAAGTCCTAAAAATTTTTATTTAGTGAAATCAAAGATAATGCTACTAAAAAAAAAAAAATCTTCCAGTTACCCATTCAATATTGGTTGAGTGAGAATGAGCGACAGGCGATGACCGATAACAATTATAAATTTAGTGTATGAGGAAAAACAAGAGAGTGAAGAGGAGGATGATATGTGTCCAGGAGAAGTTTCATGAATTTCGCATATGGAAGGCTTAAATGCGATTAAATACTACTGCAATACATCAAACAGTAGGAAGACAGTATACTGAGTATATATAGCATGTACTATACATATAGAAACATAATTACATATGTATATATGCAAGGAATCCCTTTGCTGACACTATTGTCACATTTTATGAAAGAAAATTCAATTTGACAGAAGCAAAAATGACCAATCATTTAAGAGATATTTAGTTCATTTAGTTCTGCAATCTTTTTAAAATACCTTGTATATTCTTTTTATAAGTCTTATGCAACTGAGTTTTAAGCAGATTTTATTGTATTCAATTATTCCAAATAAATTTCACCACAGATTTATCTGAATATGTCAAAGATATTTTAATTTTAATCTTAATTTCAAACTTTTTGTAGTCTTGCCTAGTCTTTAATTGTTATATCTTTGGGATTTCATTATTATTTTTTTTGACAATTCATAGCCTATCAGGTTGGATAACAACCTTGTTTAATTAAATCTGATGTATTAGAAAATTTTATACATACCTATACATTCAAGGTCACACACAGAACCTATTGATATGGATTATAAAACAAAGAGAAATAAATCTTGTGACCAACATGACGTTTTTACATACTATTTTGTTATTCACAAAATGAGTTATATGTATTTGTTTATTATGCAAATTTACAAATAAAATGAATTAAGCATATTAAATTATAACAAATTAGTAATATTTCATTTGAATTATTGGTAATATTACGAATGATATTTACTGTCTAAATCAAATGTTCCCCCCTTTTTTGAAGGTTAATATCTTGAAAAGGATTTATTTCTAGAATGGGGTGGGAAATACTTCATTTACAGCAGAGTTATGATAATCTGAGTTAACTCTTTCTACCGACTCACCAACTTGTGTGAAGTCTTGAAAATTTTTATATAGTGAAATCGAAGATGCTGTTGCTCATAGAGCTAGAAAGGGGGAAAAAAAAAATCTCTCAGTTACAGAACATAACGGCAGAACACATTCAAGATTGGATGAATGAGGATCAGCAACAGGAGATGACTGATGACATAATTATAAATTTAGTGAGTGAGGAAGAACAAGAAACTAAAGAGAAGGATGACATGTGTCCAAAAGAAGGATCACAAATTTCACATACAGAATGCCTAAATGCAATTAATATTAAAATTTCACTCGTAACTTGTTAATTCTTACTGCTAGATTTATTTATAATAAGGCCACTTTCAGGTGAAATAAACTTTATTTATGCACAAAACATAACTAAACACAAGTGGGCGAACTGTTAAAAATATAAGCGAGAATTCAAATCCTTTTCGACAGAGTATAGAAATCAAAAAGTGATGTCAACAACAAAATAGCAAAGTTATAAGTTACAGTGCTAGTATAACAATTAATTTTCTTTTCCACTCAACATTAAATAATAATCTTAATAATTAAGATAGTATATCAATACATCGAATAGCAGGATGATAGTATACTGAGTATGTATAGTGTGTACTATACAAAAAAAAAAAAAAAACATAATTATATATGTATATATGCAGAAGTCGGTTTTCTAATTGTCATTGTTGCATTTTATGAAAGAAAATATAATTTGGCAAGAAATGTTGGCGATTATGAATTCTGCCAGTCAAAATCAAAAATAATGGTATACAAATCATGATGTGTACTACCATACTATTTGTCTCTTTCAAAAATTCTGAGCAACCCTTGTATTTTTATATTATTTTTCTTATAGTACATATTTCCTGAATGGCTGAAATGGGGGAGATCCTAGAGGACAGAGCATTGTTGCAATCAATTTACAATACTTCCTTGAAGAAAGCAGGCATATGTCATTTAAATAATTCAAACTTAATCACTTAATTGACATATGCCTGCTTTTTTCAAGGAAATAGTGTAAGTTATTTCTTAGTAGCAGCAGTTTTATTTATTGTGATTTATATTGATAGCAGCAGTTTTATTTATTGAGTCATAATTTTAGACTCAAAGACTGAATAAGAAATTAAATTCAATTATAGGAATTCAGCAACAAGTAAAAATGAAAAACATAGTTTTTAAAGTATGCCTTTTTATTATTTGTATGTAACTTTAAATGTATGAAAAAAGTATGTATTAAAATGTCTGCAACTTAAACAAATGAAATACTACAATGTACCAAGTTTAGACCTTCTAGCGTAACTTACCAAATAAAAATTTTAATAGTCAAATTTTGGCCTTCCTTTCCTCTCTATATAAAACAGATGTCAAGAATAATTTTGAATTTATTTAGAAACTAGAATATAATTATGGCTTACTTTTTTGTAATTAAAAATTAAAATTGGAAATATTAAGTGATCTACCACAAATTTTAGCCCAGGTTACAATCTGTTATTCACTGTAAGAAAACTTGACTGTATTACACAAAGCAGGCAAGAAGAAACCACCTTTATTGTTTTCGAAATTTGATACATACTCATTGAAAATAGGGTTGATTCTAGAGATGAGAAGTGCTCCAAAATATTATTTTTATTTTATTTAGTTACACTCTTATTTTTACTTAATAGACATATATTTTATAAATAGTTAATGAGTAGAAAATGTTTATAAAAACATAACATTTTATTTTGTTACTACAATGCTACTGCTAACAGGTTTCTGAAATTTTTTTGACAAGATCGACAGCCAGTTGTTGTACTAAAATCTAATCAACACCAGAGTAACACAAAAGTGACTCATCTACCAAATTTTGTAAAATTTTGTCAATTAGTCTTAGCTAGACTAGATACATGTGATTTTTGTAGGCCATTTTCTGAGAGGGGGAAAACAGGTTCTTTTATCTTGAAGTGCACCAAAATTTATCAGCATCAGGGTAACCCACAAGTAACTTACCAATAAAATATTATGAAATTTGGTCAAATTAGTTGAGTTACATACATTGCAGGGACACACACACAGACGTCCTATTAAAAATAGCTTTTTCATGTTCTAGAGATACCAAAATGTGTAGATCCGTTGAAAACTTAAGTTGTGATTTTTGACACAATTCCAACTCTTTCCCTATACATTACTATGCATTGTAGGGAAACTAATTATACTTGGAAAATAGAAAAGTGGCTTGAGATTCTAGATATGAAATTAATTTTATAATTTCTAGATTTTATGATATTATTATGTACAAAAATACTAAAACATTATTTTAGTTTAGAAAATCCATAGCAAAATACAAACAAGACCTAAAAAGTAGGCTATTTTATTTCTTCATTTTAAAAGACATTCATAAATAATGGGGGAACATTATGAAATTATTAAGAATAATCTTCTGAAACTTAATAAAACATGTAAGAAAAATATATTTGTATGCATATAGAAGTATAAATTTTGCTAACAATACCAATACCTCAAGTTGCATCAGGATTATAATAATACAAAACTAATTATTGTTTTCTATATTAAATAATACAAATATCAAAGATAAGATAGGTTACTTCACTTCTATTTTTAAGGAAAAATCCTAAAAAAAAATGTATGTATAGAAATATATTTACAAAATGACTTTATTATTTAAAAACAAGGGAGAAAAGAAAAAAAAATAAGCAACATTATAAAAATAATATAATACCTTAATTTATTTATTTGACTATTTTAACCCTATAGATTCAAGTTCAATAAGTGTAGATTCTACTTTGATGGAGGTCTGAATCACTTGGAAATATTTGTGCAAGTTCTGTTTTTGTTTGAATCTTCAATATTAGTAAAACAGGAAATCTCCAAAAATAACAAAGACATGCAATTTCGGAAATCCAATGATTCAAAAATTAATTCAAAATATATGTTTTCTTTTTAGTAGTGCAGCTTCAAAAGGTATGCAAAGTAAAATGTTGAGTGAAAGTTAGAGTCTTGCTTGTATGGGTCAGGTTTGACCCGACTTGCAATGCAGAAAATTGCCAACCAGCAATCCTACCCAAATCTGCAACAAAAAAGTTGTCAACCAGCAATCCTACCCGAACCTGCAACAAAAAAGTTGTCAACCAGCAATCCTACCCGAACCTGCAACAAAAAAGTTGTCAACCAGCAATCCTACCCGAACCTGCAACATAAAAGTTATCAACCCGCAGTGTTTGATCTAAATGCCTGATCCACAATGGAATTGTATTTTAAAATTCTATTCAGTACATTTTAAATCTCTAAAGCATATTCACAATGTTCTACCGTTTACAGTTTATAAAACACATTTTTGCATTTATCCTTTCATAAAAGAAAATGTAGAAAAAGATATAGTTCTTAAAAATAATTTTTCGGCTAGCTTGAAAACTAAAGAAACCCAGCTCGCAACTTGAAAAATAAAGGAATCTCAACTCGCAAAGTGGGTAATCAACAGGTAACCAAGACATGATGCAGGATTCTAAAAAAGTGAGGTATTGGTATGCTGAACAAAATAAAAAATATATAAACTTTCTTTAGGAAACTTTTAAATATAAGTCATATAAGCATAAATAAAACTCTAAATTTTAAGTAAAAATAAAAATTTATTGCAAATATTAAACAACTTCATACCGTCAATTAAAGCTTCAGGACAAATTAGGGGGCTTGGAGATGTCCGATTGTCTGGCAAAAAATAAGCCTTGTCTGTTGTCAAAAAGTCTGTTTTTCTACAAATTCCTTTAGGCCTTCTCCCCCGTTTTCTGCTCACTTTTTTTACACCAACCAAGGAAGTTTTCTCAGAAGTTAGTTTTATCTCTTTGGGAACCACTGTTTTAGGAAGTATATCTTCGTCATGAATTTCTGATGCGGATGAAATTGATGTTGCTGATGATACACTTTTAGGTACAGGTTTTTTACATGGAATTGTTTTTGGTGGTCCTAAGTAACGCCTGAAATCAAAACATATAATGTAAACATTAACAAGACAGATCAATCATGCATAAAACATTGATTATGAAACACTTTCCAACTTCAATGCAATTTTATATAAAAATCTCTAAAATGCGATACATTCCTCCGTAATAGTTTTACAATTATCACAATACTACATTAATTTATTATATTTGATAACTTAAAACTCCTTAGAAAAAATGAACTTCATTCAAATGACGGCACTGAAATAAATATAAATTGTCTGGTTTAAACATCTCTAAAATGAGATACTTTCCTTGGTAATATTTTTAAAATTATCATAATACTACAATAATTTATTATATTTGAAAACTTCATCGAAAACGAATGAACTTTATTCAAATGACGTCATCGAAATATAAATTGACTAGCTC
The DNA here is from genome assembly GCA_951213105.1 of Amaurobius ferox. Lineage (NCBI taxonomy): Eukaryota > Metazoa > Arthropoda > Arachnida > Araneae > Amaurobiidae > Amaurobius > Amaurobius ferox. The sequence continues at coordinate 12,912,754 of OX578136.1, forward strand.
TCTCTATAAAAGCATAATTTCATTCATAATGTTTTTCCATTCCTTTCATTCATCACAATACTTAAATAATTTATTTTATTTAAAAACTTAAAACTATGTAGGTACAAGTAATTTAATTCTATGCTTAAAACTTCATTGAAAAAATCATCTGGTTCTCTGTGTAAAATTAATGAATGTTTCATTCATATCAGCTATATTACAGACTCCATGAGCTAAATTATTTTACGTTAAAGCAATGCAGCAATTCTTATACAACTCATTCTACATATTTTACTGTTTACATTTTCCATAAGTGAAGATTAGGCTTTGTTGTAGAAATAATGAAAGTTTGATGATTATGTAAACTCAAATATATTTATTGTAATTGCGTTGTTTCAGTATGTAGATGCACAGAATTTAAGCAAAAATAAAGCGGTTTTAGGATGGATGCAACACTAAATATGAATTAAAAAGAACTTTAAAAATCACGATTTTGACACAAGATGGATGCCATATTTTATTTTGAAGTGGATCACGTGATCTCTTCATATAAAGGGTGTAATTATTATTTTAATTTTTATTTGAAAAACTACTGAATATATTTTGTTGAAATTTTTTTTATATATTTTATGGGATAATTTGAATATTTCCTAAAACTTTCGAATCAATTTGTGAATTTTAAATTCGTTTAAAAAATGTTATTTCATTTTTCAACCCGGGTTCAATCCAAAACTAATTGAGTGATATTATTAATTTATATTCTCATAGGTCCCACAGACCATCTGAACAACATACTAAAATTTCATTTTGATAAAGTCATTGTTACGGCAGTTATCGTGCTAACAGATGGACAGACAGACAGACAGAATGAACAAAGTCATAAACACTTTTCAACTATGTTGTAAAGTGTTAACAAAACCATAAAATACAAAGTGAACATAAAAAGTACATATTTTTATAGTACACATATTAAACCTTGTATGAATGCAGTCTGTTGAAGTACACATATTAAATTTTGTATTAAAATATGAGTAAAGTCGAATACACATATTTAAACTTTGTATAACACATATTAAACTTTGTATGCAATCTGTTGAAATTTGGAATGCGGTTCCACTGCAAATAATAGCATCCATCAACCCGTTTCATGCTTATTATGGGCTCATTAGCGTGGAAAATACTGAATGAATGTATAATGTGAAACCAGTCCATGGATGTTGTTATCCACAGTATGAGTGTATTACAACTATTTGGGATCACTCCTAGAGGAGGGCTCTGTGACCTTGAATCTTTAGACTTTGGGCACTATAAATAATGAGTTAGATTACAATATTAAATCAAAGTAAAATACATTTTATGCAGAAGATAAAGAAAACTTAGCCAAAGTATTCAAGCACTAATGAGGTAATAATGCAGAATACAGCTGCTTCGAGAATATATTGGACCCCCTTCGTTAGTGCTAGAGAACCCAACAAACCTCGAGTTATAAAGATGAAATGGGCATAAATAGAATAAACAGAGGGGTATATTACCCAGGGATTAAGAGTTTGAGTGACCTAATCAGAAAGCAATTTAAAACAGGCCAGCCAATCTGAAATGAGAACTAACACATGATTCTTGTTTTGTTCGGCTTAGTTCTCTCAGGTAGACTCTTTATCTAAAACTTGGGTATATATACCTTTCCGTTTCTTCTATCTGTGCTCATTTTGTCTTTTGAGTTTGAAATAGCTTGCTTTATTATTTCATTTGTGCTTTACATTGCTCTAATTTTCTTTAACCACAATGCAAAATGCTGCATAATTATAAGTTAGGTAAACTTATGTGTGCAGTATTTTACATTGTTATCTAGTTCATTATACATTGAATTTCCAATTATGCATGCTAATTAATGCGTCAGTGTATATGAGAACAAGGATAATCCAAAATTGGCCCAGTATACCATAAAAAATTAACTATTCAGGGTTTTTAAATTAACTATTGTTTTAAACAGGGTTTAATTAAAATAATATATCTTAAACTTGACAGCTTTAACATTCTAGTAAGTTCTCATGGCTCATGGCAATTGACTTCCTTCTAATTGACTTTTATCATGTTAACAATTTCAATATCACATACAAGTAATCTTGAAAACTCCCGTTTTTTGCAAAAAATGCACTTTTTCACACACTGTAGTTAAAAAATATTTTGATAAAGGTTTTCAAACTTTTTATGTGCAGAGGTTTCAGAAAAGAATAAAACTCAGTCAAGCAACTAAAAATATAAAAACTTGTTGAAATTCTATAGAATGACCCATATAAATATACATATATAAATGAAAATAAGAAAATTAAATTGACAGATTATAGAACCATTATAATATAAAATTTACATTATTATAATTTGCAACCATAATACTGTAATTACACATAAATGTTCAATTAAAAATATGTCATTAGAGACTTTCGAACATAAAAAGACAAATTAGAATGAAAGAGCTAATTGGAAGCAAAAATTTATAATCAGAAGAACTTTGGGTAACACTACACATGTGTGAAAATACAAACCATGCAAATGTTAAATTTCACTCATAACCTGTTAATTTTTACTGCTAGCTTATCTATAACAAGGCCACTTCCAGTGAAATAATCTTTAATGATCCACAAAATATATCTAAACAGAAGTGGGTGAACTGTTAAAAATACAAGCGAGAATTCAAAAACTAATAAGTGATGCCAACAACAAAATAGTAAAGTTCTAACAAGTTACAGCATATGAAATTTTAAAAATGGTTTCCTATTCACCAGAAGAAGTGCTGTTATCCTATTTTAATTGCTACAAGAATGTTGTGAAATCAAAACTAAAATGTGTTACATCGCAATCTGCAAAAGGAAAATTAAAAGAACACTTTATTTCTGTTAAAAAAATCTGTATCACAAACCAAAATAAGAAACATAAAGTATTAGAACAAAATTAAATGAAGTTTGATGTTGATGATTCTTCTAAATCTACTACTGAAGATTATGAAGGAGCCCTAGTGAAGCAAGGTGCTGAAGCACATAAATTGTGTTCAGTTAATTTAGATTTTAAAACTAAACTAGCTCTTGTTTACATAGGACAACAGAGATTTGAAAGTTCAAGTAAAAGTTCAGTATGATGATAAAAAGGTTAAAAGACAAAAAATATATGCTAATCAGTTAAAGAACTTAACGATTTAATCACCAAAATGCAAAAGAAAATTAAGATAGACAAGCTATCATGTCATTAATCTTAGCTCCATTATCTTGGATCCACAAGAAAATCAGCAAAACTATTGAAGTGACTGACAAAAAAAGTCCTGTAAATTATTAAAAGAAAGGGCAATTTTATTTTTATCACAGCCTATAAAAGGGAGACAAATTTTACAAGAGATTACACAATGATGAAATTTTTTAAAATGTGAATTAGTTTTTTCATTATTTTATGTTTTAAAAAGTTGCGATAAGGGTGCAAAAGCAACCAATTAGTGGCAATGGCACCAGCTTCGTGGGTTTGAGACACTGTATGAATCCCCAATAATTTTGTTGCGGGTTCCTCAAAGCCCTAATATTTTTTTGTGTATTTAGTGGTGAAAATATATGTGTATATATACATATGCATAAATTTTGTTATAAATTCTTTATTCATTCCATGGTTACTATATATAAAATGTGTATGGAAATTTACCCCTCAAACTGTTCATTGTATTCTGAATACAAGATTTTAACTCAGCAATGCTTTAAAGAGAAATTTGTTGACAATTTTAACATTGGTAAAAATATCCGAAAATAAATTTTACATATTTTTGCTACTTATATATATAGATAATTGAGTTGAAAATTCAAACAGTATCTGTATATTATCTATAACAAATAATGTTGTGCCTACAAAAGTAAAATAAATGAAATAAACAATTATCTAGATAGAAAAAATATTTTTCTGTACTTAACTATAATTTGCTTCATTTTAGCATTTTAGACATCTTACTAGCCGAATACCCATTGAAAATCAACGGTCTAACAATATCCCTGAATAATGTAAATTTTTTAATAATTCACGTTTCACATTTATTCGACAAATCGAATATTTTGGTGTGCAGAACTCCCTAAAGAAAAATATTAGGAAACTTAATTTGCGCATTTCTTCCTTTCGAATTATCTACATGTACATTAAAGTCTATTAAGTCTCATTATTAAGTATCTCTAGTAAGTACTCTAGTAAGTCATTAAAGTCTCATCCCGCGGCACCCCTATTTTATTATTTCTCCTTTGCACCTCTTTTCTGTGAAGCACACCCATAAATGAACATTTTTGAAAAACTCTGTCGTGGGTTTTTTATCGGATGATTGGTCCATATACCAAATATCAAGCCTCTATCACATTTAAAAGGAAGCGTGCCTCATTTATTCCGAAAATCGAACATATTAGTGTGCGGCACCCCTTAAAGTAGCAAATATTGGAAATCTGAAATTTCACACTTTCTTCCTTTCAAACTATCTATCAGTACACCAAATTTGAAGTCTCTATCCTATCCAGAAGCATGTTTTTTCTATCACTTCACCTTTCGAATGTTTTTCTGTGTAGCATCCCGTTAATGAACATTTTTGTCAAACTGTATTCATTTTTGGTTTCTTTGTCAAATGGTTAGCCCATATACTAAATTTCAAGCCTCTATAACATTGTAAAGGAGGCGTTTTTCATTTGTTCAGTAAATCGAACATTTTAGTGAGCGACACCCCTTACAATAGCAAATGTTGGAAAACTGAAATTGCACACTTTCTTCCTTTCCAATTTTTTACCCGTACACCAAATTTGAAGTCTATCTAAAGCATGCTTTTCTAGCATTTCATCTTTCGAATGCTTTTGTGTGGAGTACCCACCCCTTTAGACATACATTTTTGAAAAACTCTATTCTTTTTGTGATTTCTATCAGATGATTCGTCCATATATTAAATATCAAGCCTTTTCTATCATCACGTTTTAAAAGGGACGTTTCTCCTTTATTCCGAAAATCGAACATTTAGGTGTGCGGCACCCCCTAAAGTAGAAAATATTGGTAAACTGAAATTGTACACTTTCTTCCTTCCAAATTATCTACCCTTACATCAAATTTGATATCTCTATCTCATTCCAAAGCACGGTTTTTATCAATTCACTTTTTGAACGTTTTACTCTGGAGCACCCCCTTAAACGAACATTTTTGAAAAACTATATTCGTCTTAGGTGTTTTCGTCAAATAATTAGCCCATATACCAAATTTCAAGCCTCTATCGAATTTTAAAGGAGTCTTTTCTCATTTATTCGGTAAATCGAACATTTTGGTGTACGGCACCCCCATTAAGTAGAAAATATTGGAAATCTGAAATTGCACACTTTCTTCCTTTCGAACGATTTTCCCATACACCAAATTTGAAATCTCTATCTCATCGCAAAGCATGCTTTCCTCTCATTTCACTTTTCGAACGTTTCGGTGTATGGCACCCCCTTAAGTAGAATATATTGGAAATATGAAATTGCACACTTTCTTCCTTTCAAACGGTCTACCCATACACCAAATTTGAAGTCTCTATCTCATCGCAAAGCATGCTTTCCTATCATTTCACTTTTCGAACGTTTTGGTGTGCGGCACACCCTCTAGAGAACGTTTTCGAAAAATTCAATTTTTCCAGGGGATTTTATCAAACGACCGAGCCGTGCACCAAATTGCAAGTCTCTATCTATTCAGGAAGTGCCTAAAAAAGCGTGACAGACAGACAGACGGACACTTGGCAATTAGTATATATAGGTTGTTGTTGAAACCCAGACCGTCCGACCTACCAGAAAGGTGTAAGGTAGTATATATAGGTTGTAGCAGATAATCTGACTGAATGAAATTTAAATTAGACCTAAGTCCTTTGAAAAATGCAAGATTCATTCAATTTAAAATTTCCAGAACCCCCAATAATTCTTCAATTCAGTGTCTATGATTAGAGGAATTTCACACAATCTGGCAAATCTGTCCTCAACTGGAAACACCAAGTACAATATCTATACTATATATCTGACTAGGAATGTTTGTTTAGCTTAAGTCCCTCGTGGCTGCCCAATTCCGTTTTAAGTAGGGATTTCATTTATGTACCAAGATTTAAAGATAAATAAATAACAGAAGGGTGGGACCATTGACTATAAACATTTGAACATAGTACTGAATGGCCTTTGACTTTAGAGAGAGATCCCCGTTCCTGCAGATGCACAGGATCTCACATAATTCCTAGCCTCCAGTATAAATATATATATTCCTGGCTACCTTTTAAGCTATTGAGGTATTTCTGTATTTTATCATCTTTCTGCACGTCATTCTGTTTCAGGACGAAAGACAGTTAAAGAAAACACATTTCCTCAATGTTGAAATAATAATAAAAATAAATAAATAAATAAATAAATAAAAAACAGATCTACCAGTTTATTGGTTGTCAAATATCAGTTTATTGTTATTGGGAAAATACTGATATATCGGCAAAATCGTCAATCGGTGTCGGAACACACCAACAAAAAATATTTCTCTTTTAATTTATTGTATTGATAACTAAACTGCCTTATTCTGATCAAATATCAGATATATGAAATTGATAGCTATTTAAACCAATAATAGAAAATGGATTACTGTTATTGGTCTAAATAGTTATAAAATTCATATATATTATATGATCAAAATACACCTGTGCCCCGATTGACACGGAAGATAGGTTCTGCACAAATCCGTGTAAATTGAAATCTTGGATTTTGCTAGGTAAAATAGTGTAAAACGAAAATAACCCTAAAATGTGCATGATTCTCAGTCATTTATTTAAGTAAAACAAAAGTAAGACATCTTAGAAAACTTAAAATTATACTTAGTTTATAAAACAACAAACATATGAATGTAGTAATATAACATATTTAATTTATTTTACATTAGGAACAAAGAACAAAAAAACAAAAAGACCCTTAAAAATTAATTATAAGTTTAATCACTGTCATCACTTTCATGTATTATCAGTCTTTTCTTTCTGATAGGTATGATGTCACTTTCATCACTTGAGCTTTCTTGATGCGATTCTGGCTCAATGGTTGACGAATTAGGCAAGATCTCGGGTTGACAAGACTTTGTCATGAAATCGGTAATTAACAATTGTGTAGGTTTTTTTGTTAAATCTTTATAGATCTCTTCATATTAATTTAAGCATTTACGAAGGTCTCGCTGGAATCGGAGAGCTCGATCAACATTTGTGTCATATTGTAAGAAATGGTCGCCCATTTTTCTTCCCAAATCAAGTCTTACGCTTATGATTCTTGCTGTGAACGCAACTGGTTCATATTGCTCTTCATCAGAATCATTGTCTTCATCATGTTTATTTGTTTCACGAATCATGTTAATTAAATCATCTTCATTCAATTCTTCATCAGCCATTATTTCTTCAATATCTGTCTGAGCTAAATCTTCAAAACCTTCTCCTCCTATAGTATGGGCCAACTCAGCGATCTGAGAATATTCATGCTCTATTGGTGATTTATCATTTCCACTTTCAACAGCATCCGGCCATATTGCTTTCCAGCAGGTGTTGATCGTTGATTCTTTGATCTGAGTGTATGATAGTCCAACATGCTTAACACAATCTAAAATTGTAAATTTCTTCCAAGCATCCATCAGAGTAAGAGATTCCTCATTCTCCATTTGTTCTAAGATATACCTGAAAGTTTGCTTGATGTACAGTGCTTTAAAAGTCGAAATTATCCCTTGACTGTAATAAGGAAGTTGTATTCTTTGGTAAAAAAACAACTTTTACATTTTCGTGTTGTAAATCTGGAGGATGACCTGGTGCATTATCAATTAATAGAAGAGCCTTAAAAGGCAATCCTTTTTCAGTTGTTAATCACTAATGGTTTCATCATATAATCGCCAGAAGCATTGCAACAGAAAAGAACTGTTATACGACTTTTCGCTACTTTATGACCACTAGCTGATTTGTGAGCTTTGGCAATAAAGGTTCTTTCCGGCATTTTTTCCCAGAATAATCCGGACTCGTCAGCATTGAAAACCTGATCAGAAGTGTAGGAGTTAGCGGCCATGATTTCAGCAAGTTTTGCCGGATATTGTTGTGCCGCATCCGAATCAGCAGATGCACTTTCACCTTTCATTCTCAGATTATGTAAAGAATGTCTTTGTTTGAATCTCTCGAACCACCCATGGCTTGCAGAAAAATATACCTTCTTTTCATCGGACGAAGTCGACTGATTCTTAAGTGATTGATAAATCTTCAAAGCTTTATTTGTAACAGCATTGGTATCGATTGGGATTCGCTTTTGAGTTTGGTCTTCTATCCATATCACTAAGGCTTTTTCCATATTTTCCATTGTAACATCTCTAACATATGAAGTTGAACTCATACTGCTGCAGGTTCCAGCTGCTACACTTTTTCTAATGGAGTCTTCATTTTTTCTTATTGTCCTTATTGTGGCTTCATTCATGGAGTAAAATTTAGCAATATCCGTTACTCTTTCTCTATTACGTAGACGGTCTAATATTTGAATTTTAGTTTCTAAAGAAATAACTTTTCTTTTCATATGATTTTTCTTCAAATCCCTTGACATTATAGAACCTTAACAAATTTACGCAAACTATAAAGATGCAAGAAAAACTATAAATGTTGAAAACTTACCAGTTCAAAAGATAAATGCACAATAATATAAGCTTTGCTGCTAAAATGTTTCTGCACTATGTACTTGCATGAACCAGATAGCTTTACTGTTGTGAAATACATACGGGGATTCCCCTATTACAGGGATTTCCCTATATGGGGATTCCCCATTACGGGGATTCCCCTAAATGTATATATTTTACAACACCAGGAATCCCTTGTTGTTTTCATCAGTGTTACCAAAGGAATAAAATTCAAAAATGTCATCAAATCTTTGTATAGACGTATATGGAGCGGAATATACATTTTTATCAATTTTTTGAAATCTGTTAATTTATAAACCGTGTAAAAGCGAAATCATGTAAAACAAGTGCCGTGTAAATCGGGGGATAAGTGTACACGGTAAATTAAAGGAGAAATATTTTCTTGTATTTATAACTACATTCTCCAATAAAATTGATATGAATATTTTTTTTTAAATGTTATGTTTTAAAAAATTATAAACTAAAGTGATCAATTATTAATAAATTATTTACTAGGACAATTGTTTTTACTGTTACACCTCTAATTTTATAGTAAGATTATTATTAAAAAAAAAAACATCCACACAAGCAGCACCAATTTAATTATTCATTTCTTTGAACATTTATTACTAAAAAATTAATGCATGAAATCAACTAAAACTTTGGTATTATAACTCTGTTATAAGTAGCTTTGAAATTTTTTTTAGAAAAATCTAAAGGGGGGGGGGTGACATTTTCAAATATTTTTGGTTGAATTGATATGGAATGACTCATAACTATAATTAAAAACAAAAAGCTTTAATTATACAAAATTATAAAAATAAGAAACCTTTTGAGAGCTCTTGATGGAATGGTTTTTGAGCGCCTCCCAAAGTACCTTGTGACAAGATTTACAGAGGGGAAGGTACTAGGATGCTCATTAACAACAGGAATATCAGCCACAGGAGTTGCCACTGTGAATGGATTAGTGGGGCTAGATTCTGGAGAACTATCTACAACTGATATGTTGTCTTTAGTTTCTTCACCGGGCTTACGGCACCGCTTCCTGAGTAGACACATGCGATCTCTTCGGTCAAGACGGGCTCTCAGCTATAAAATAAATATTACCATTATTATATATAGAATTAAAAATACAGCATCATTACAAAGAAATTTTATTTTACAAATGAGAAAATACAAAAGGGTTTGAAGGGATCATATCCCCATGGAATCCATTGAAGTTTGGAGAAATTGGAAACAAAATATTTAGTTTAGCAAGATGTCTACTTGCGAATTTAAGAAAGCAGGTGAATGTTATTTGAGATCTCCCTGCAGATGATCTTGTGGGCTTTAAATTTTAATAATTGTAATAATCTCTGTGCAATGTCACTTGGGTTCACTTGAACCTGTTCTGTCTGTCCTACACTACTATCTAAATAATTAATTAAATCAAAATTGCAAATTTCAGTGCTTTTTTTCTTCTTTTCTTTTCAAATATCGGGAATTTTATGCCTTTTCCTGCCAAATCGTAAATTTTGGCACAATATCTTTCCAAAAATCCCAAACTTTAGCACTCAATTCAAAAATCTAAATTTTAACACTTCTTCAAAAGTCGCGAATTTTGGCATTATTTGATAAAAATTACGAATTTCGACACTTTTCTATAAAATCCGCACATTTTTATAAAAATGGAGAAATTTAACACTCTTTCATAAAAATCGAGAAGGTAAGCACTTCATGAAAATGTGGAAATTTAGACCTATTTAAAAAAAAATTATAAATTTTTACATAAAAATTACGTATTTTATAGTTTTAATAAAAAATTTCAATATAAAATCGCGAATTTGAGCGATCTTTCGTAAATACTGCAAATTTGGGCGATCTTTCGAAATAAATTGCAAATTTTGCACTTTTTTATAAATATTATAAATTTTAATGTTAATTTTTTTTAATCAAAAAGCGTTAATTCTAGAACCATTTCACAAAAATCTTAAAACTGTGAATTTTGTGTTCAGAGTTGAATTATATTACAAATTAGAAACATTCATTTGTTTTAAATGTTCTGAAATTAATATTTTGAAATGGCAATATAAATTATCGTTAAAGCTTATTTATTTAATTAAGAAACCATGGAAGCCCATAGAACTTTTCCCACGACCCCCCCCCCTTTTCCATCTCTTATGGGCCACCCATGTCGGAACTGTTTCATTATCCGCCACGAAGCGTTTCTTCTGGATGACGTTTTATGAGATACGCATTTTGATTGACTGGTCCAACTAATTGCAATCTTTAAAAGCAGACAAATTAATTCAACTAATTCATTCACAATTTGGATATTCAAATATTTTGATACTTGATAAGTGGTAGCAAACAGTTTCGTAGCCTCCTTTTTCAAGACAAAAAGTCACACAAACCAACATAAGAGAGGCAGGCTTCTGTTCAAGTTCTAATATAGACTCAAGCCAGGAGTATATAGACGAATGAAGCATATCTTCCTCTGGCTGGTGTGGATGCGTTATCGACCAATTGTACTTTTAATCACTGTTTCACTCTGTTACCAGTAGTGAACGTTGCAATTAGCTGCTGAATCTGTATGATCTTGTTCGAATATGATGGGGGGGGGGGGGGGGGGGGAGAATTACTCAGGGGCCCGTGCGCATTAATAGTTCATAAAAAAATAACATTAACTTATAAAATAGGGGGCTCGTGCATTTGCTGAATAGGAGTCCAAAAATTCTATCGGTAGTACTGCTCACAGGGGCGGAGAAAATTTTGTATTGACACACACACTCCTCTACGTAATCCAGGAGGCTTGCACACGGGACAGAACCCATAAATATGATGGGGGGGGGGGGGGGGGGGGGGGAAATTACTCAGGGGCCAGTGCGCATTAATAGTTCATAAAAAAATAACATTAACTTATAAAATAGGGGCTCGTGCATTTGCTGAATAGGAGTCCGAAAATTCTATCGGTAGTACTCCTCACAGGGGCGGAGAAAATTTTGTATTGACACACACACTCCTCTACGTAATCCAGGAGGCTTGCACACGGGACAGAACCCAGAACAAAGTCAAATTTTTGATCCCCCCCCTCCCCGAAGAGTCTTTACAGACTCCCAGTATGTGACCTAGAAGGCAGAATATTTGCACACTTATAGTAAGTATTAGCCATGGGACAGAACCTAACAAAGTTGGATTTTCAATTTCTTCCACCACGGAGGAAGAAACCGAATGGGGGCGGGCCAGCGCTGCATGCACATTTTATAAGAAAAGGTAATCGTAAAATAAGGGGTAGTAGGAAGTCCATACATTGTTGTATAGGGGTTTAAAAATTCTGTCAACAGCTTGTATAATTTCTCACCCGGTGGGCAGAGAAAATTGGAAACTTCTCCTCTAGGTAATCCAGAAGGCTTGCACATGGGAAAGAACCCAGAACAAAGTTGAATTTTCGATCCACCTCTCCCCGAAGAGTCTTTACAGACTCCCAGTCGCTGACTTAGAAGGCAGAATATTTGCACACTTATAGTATTAGCCATGGGACAGAACCTAACAGAGTTGGATTTTCAATTTCTTCCACCACAGAGGAAGAAACCGAATGGGGGTGGGGTCAGCGCCGCATGAACATTTTATAAGAAAAGGTAATTGTAAAATAAGGGGTAGTAGGAGGTCCATACATTGTTGTGTAGGGGTCTAAAAATTATGTCGACAGCACTGACCATGGAGACAGAGAAAAATGGTTTTGAAAAGTTTTTCCAGATCCTTCCGAATTCTCCTGTTCAGTATCTTTGCACATTTAAATTATCAAACACGGGACAAAACCTAATGCAGCCAGATTTTAGATTTCTCCAACAGCCACAGCCGCCAGCAGGGAAGAGGAATGATGCCTTTCATACACATAAACAGGTTATGAAAAAAAATCATTAATTTATAAGGTGTGGTAGGGAAAGTCGTGCAATTACTGTATAGAGACTTGAAATTTCTTGGTGGCACTGCGCACAAGGGTGGAGAAAATTATGTTTGGAAAAGTTTTCCAGATCCCAAAATTTTAATGCTTCTACATTTCTAAATTAATAAATAGACAAGTGATATAATAAAAATTAAACTAAATCCCAAAGTTTTTATTTCACTTGGCTTACAATGGGAAATACATTTTTGAAACTTAACATATTTATTTTAAGCTAATAGAATTTTGGACCTGATTATTTATTATCTATTACTTTACTTACACAGTTTTTCCCACAGCAAGGAAAAATTAGACCCATAAATTAGGCTTACTATAATTCTGGAATCCCAACCCAGAACAATTTTTTAAATGAAAATATACAGAGGCTTGACCATGTGTGTGTGTGTGTGTGGGAGGGGGGGGGGGGTAGTACTCCACTTCAGGGATATTACATTGCAACATTTATTTTTGCTAGCAATTGCCCCTTATTCTATCTATGCATACAGAGATGATGATAGTTGCTGCCACTACCAACGTAGTGTTAATTGACTGATTTTTTTAGGGGGGGGGGGATTTCCCCTATCCACTACTACCCAAGGAACCGCTCCTGCTAGCCTCGCTTAAAGAATGTATAAATAATATTTGGAATACAGAATAGGCTACTATAGTCACAAGGTAAAATTAAAATACTTTGCACAAACTTTCCATAACAAAATACCACTTTTTATTGAAACAGGAAGCTACACAAATCACAGTTGTTTTGTAATTCATTTATTTCATTTTGAACTGGGTCCTGGCTGTGGATCATCAACCTCATTATCACCAGCACATAGTTCAGACAAATTGCATTTTGACCATTCATATTTTTTGGAAGATAAAATCTTCTTTAAAATTAATAAATTTATGGAATTATTTTTTATGTTCAGTGATATAAATATTTTTAGTTGATTCTTTTTTTAAAATACTGATATTTTTTGTTTGCTTGATTGCTTTCCCCGGACATTTTACTAACCCCGGACCGGAAACCTGGACGTACCTTCAAAACCCGGGGTATACATCCGGAATTTCCAGATACATACATAAATCGAAGTTGATTTTGGTTTATTCATAAACACTTTGAGGGTGGAGGGAATCGACAACTGTAATGTTTTTTAGGGTGTTATTGTAACAGCCTTTGTTTGCTAAATTTTCAGTGCCGTAGTTACTTTATAATAACAATTTTATGCCACAACACTATAAATTTACGTTCGTATTGTAGTTTCTCAACCTAATTTACTGCTGACATCTTGTTAAAATTAAAGAGAAACTCATCCCACTGCAAAGTAGCAAAGAAAACGGGGTAATAATGCAGCGCCGCAGGAACTAAAATATGAATCCAGTTTTTTTCCCATGGCAAACTCGCTGGAGCGACCTACCAGAAAGGTGTAAGGTAACTGTTTGGACGGCCTGGAAGTGCCCCCCAATTTAGACTGGAACCCAGTGGGAGAGGCATCCATAGGGACTGTACCCTCCTTCACCTACCACCAACCTCTCGGAAGGACTTACCCACATGTTTAACGTGATCGTACTCTGCGTGAACACGGCAGCAGTTTTGGTAGTGGCGGGAATCGAACCCGGGCCTACTGAGTGCAATTCCCGCGCGCTAACAACTGGGCTACTGCGTCCTCCGCGACAATCTCCATAACTTTCTTTTTATTCACCCAATTTAAACCGGAACCCAGTGGGGGAGGCATCCATAGGGTCCGTATCCTCCTTCCCCTACCACCAAGCTCTCGGAAGGACTTACGGACCCACATGTTTAACGTGATCGTACCAAATGGGGGAAGGTTGGCTTAACACTTAACTATCATCATCTGGCTACTGTTGACGAGATGTTAAAAGGAGAAGTAACCGTACAGGGGTATTCCCTTCGAGTAAAATTCCTTCTCGATGGGTATTGGGTTGATTTCGCGCAATGCATCTTGGGTGATGGAAAGAGATTCTTTGTCAAGGAGGGGAAGAAAATGGGTTATTTCTTTTGCAAGTGTTTGTGTGTTGTAATTCCACGTGGGTCGACTTTATTACATTTTTAAGTTGTTAATTTAATATTTTTGTCACTTCATTTACATGGTTGACATGTATTTAATCGTGTATTACAATTCTGGGCTGTGTACATTTAATTTTCTGATTGAGATTGTCTTAAAATGGCCGATTTGCTGAGTTTTTTGCAAACACAAAAGGTACGTGAATTAATTCGATCCTAAAAGTATTTAATTTAATGTATTGTTTTATTTAGTATGCATACGTAATCACAATAAACACCTTTAGAAATAAATGATCTTGTCGTTTAGGATTCTTATCATGATTATATTTACTCATTTGTATACTTAGAACTTTTGATTTTACTAATCTTAAGCCAATTGAAAAGCTTGACATAAGCCAGTTGATTAGCTTGTTTGAGATAGAATTATTATTTATACTGTGATTTTCTTTTTATGTAAATGTGTTTATATAATAAATATGTGTAAATAAAAATTGTTTGATTAAATTTTGCTTAGCTTTACTCATGTTCCATTATTTTCTTTCTCTTAATTTATTTTTATAGGACAATTTTTTCTTGGTAGGAACCGTTATTGATTTTACAATTATTACAGGATTTTTTTTCTTCTTAATTTCTGTAGTTTAAGTTACACTTTTGCTGAAAGAGTTTATCTGAAAGAAATATGTGAAATATAGAAGAGTTTCCCTCTTAAAAACATTTCATCTGCAACTTATATATTGCAGTTGTATTATTAAAATTTACAAAAAGAACGCTTCTATGATGAGTATAATATATGTCTGTGAAATAAAATCTGAGAATAAAATATATCTGTAGAGCGAAAATAATATTTAGTGTGAAAAAAATTGCGGAACGTCTTACTCTTTATTTGTTTTATCTTATGTCAAAGGTAAGTGCATTTATAATTTCTATTTTATTAATATTACATATAAGAGTGCACTTGAATTTGAGTGTAAAAGTGTTTTGTAAGATCATGCATGCAAAATAAAATTCTTATTTTAAGTATAATTAGATATGACATAAAATATAATTTTATTTTACCGTAATATCTTTTAATGACAACGAAAAAATATCTTAAATTGAAAAAAATTTTTATACAAGGACAAAGCATGCAAATTTAAATTCTTATTCTGAATGTAATTGGAGGTAAAAAAAAGCATTAAAATTTTTTATTTTGCTTTAAAAAATCTTTATGTAAATGAAAATATGTTTTCCATTTAAATTGCATCACTTATCATACGATTATCAAAGAAACAATAAAGAATCCTTCATCCCGGATTCTCGTCCTGTAACGTTGCTTTTCCTGCATGACAGACTGTCAGCAGTCGCGATAAGGCTGTTTACATTGGGTCTACGGAAGCTTCCCTTCTTTACGGTTAGAAATTCAGCAGTTTTGACAGTGGCGGGAATCGAACCCGGGCCTACCGAGTGCAATTCCCGCGCGCTAACTACTGGGCTACCGCGCCCTCCACGGCGATCTCTATAACTTTCTTTTTATTCACCCAATTTAGACCAGAACCCAGTAAGAGGCATCTACAGGGACCGTACCCTCCTTTCCCTACCACTAACCTCTCGGAAGGACTTACGGACCCACATGTTTAACGTGATCGTACTCCGCATGAACACGGCGGCAGTTTAGGCAGTGGCGGGAATCGAACCCGGGCCTATCTGCAATTCCCGCGCGCTAATTTAAATTTTATAATGGCCACATGCTAAGCTCTATTAAAATATCCATCGTTCCATCATTTAAAATATCCATAAAATTAAAATATATCCATAAATTAAAATATCCATATAAAAAATCCATATCGTTCCACCAATCCATAAATATAATAATTTCAAATACATCACCACAATTCAATCCACCATAATTCAATCAATTAAATTATTAAATTAAAATATCCATTTAAAATATCATATAAATACAATAATTTCCCCCGATGAATATACAATACATATGGTAAGCTTTTAATTAATTTAAAACTGGAAGCTCGGTCCCCATGGAAACGGGGAAAAACTTCTGCGGGGAACGAACTGCTTTAGCGGATTGCCGAGAAATTTAAAATCATGACGTCTTTAAAATTGCGATCCTTGCGGGCAAATTTCATTATTTCTTGACCAGATTGGACTTTGCCAGATCTTTGACCTTTTTAAAAATGTAAATTATTAGTCGAAATCATTAGTACTTTTTGCGATGTGAGGATTTAAAAACCAAAGTTCGTTTTTTTGAATCGAAAGTGACTTTTGTTTTAAAATCTTTAAAAAATATTAGAATTTGTCCATGAGATTTGAAATTAATATATTTTGACTCGCAATTGTCTGCTCTTTCCGGTGGTGTGATTTGTTTTTTATTTTACGACGTCTGAATGGTGGAGAAAAAAGGGTCGAAATCGCATAAAACATTAAATAGCTAAAAAAATAATTCAAATTTTAAAAATCGGTTTTTACGTGTCCACTCCCCCTCCCCCCCGGTATCCGATTGGCAAATTTCGTAGCTGTCCGACGCGCGGTCGCTGAACGTATAGTGTATAAGACACACAGACATTGCCTTTTGTTATATAGACTAGCCGCCTTTGGCGACCAGCCTGTTCGCTACCCTTGAAAATTCCGACCGTGGCAAACTCGTTGGCGCGACCTACCAGAAAGGTGTAATGTAACTGTTTGGACGGCCAGGAAGTGCCACCCAATTTAGACCGGAACCCAGTAGGGGAGGCATCCACAGGGACCGTACCCTCCTTCCCCTACCACCAACCTCTCGGAAGAACTTACGCACCCATATGTTTAACGTGATCGTACTCCGCGTCAGTGGCGAAAATCGAACCCGGGCCTACAGAGTGCAATTCTCGCGCGCTAATTTAAATTTTATAATGACCATATGCTAAGCTCTTAATTCCATCATCCCCGTTCCATCTTTTAAAATATCCATTTAAAATATCCATACCAGAAAGGTGTAAGGTAACTGTTTGGACGGCCAGGAAGTGCCACCCAATTTAGACAGGAACCCAGTGGGGAAGGCATCCACAGGGACCGTACCCTCCTTCCCCTACCACCAACCTCTCGAAAGGACTTACGGTCCCACATGTTTAACGTGATCGTAATCCGCGTGAACACGGCAGCAGTTTTAGCAGTGGCGGGAATCGAACCCGCGCCTACCGAGTGAAATTCCCGCACGCTAACCACTGGGCAACCGCCCCCTCCGCGACAATCTCCATAACTTTCTTTTTATTCACCCAATTTAGACCGGAACCCAGTGGGGGAGGCATCCACAGGGACCGTACCCTCCTTCCCCTACAACCAATCTCTCGGAAGGACCCATATGTTTAATGTGATCGTACTCCGCGTCAATGGCGGGAATCGGACCCGGGCCTACCGAGTGCAATTCTCGCGTGCTAACTTCTCGCGCGCTAATTTAAATTTTATAATGACCATATGCTAAGTGAGGTATTGTTATTGTAACCACCTTGACCGGTTTTTCAATTTTGAAAGTTCCTTTTGAAAATTAATAAATGTTCTGGGGGTGATGGTATCAGGCTTTTCCCGATCGTGCAGCTAACCTCTTTAAGCCCATGTTTGCAAGGGGCACGGTCTGGGTCGCGGAAGCTCTTAATTCCACCATCCTCGTTCCATCATTTAAAATATCTATACAATTAAAATATCCATTTAAAATATCAATACAATTAAAATATCCATTTAAAATTAAAAAATCTTCCATATCGTTCCACTATTCCATAAATATAATAATTTCAAATACATCACCACAATTCAAACCACCATAATTCAATCATTTAAATTATTTAAAATATCCATTTAAAATATGATATAAATATAATAATTTCGCCCGATGTATACAACACTTATGCTAGGCTCTTAAGGGTGAGCGTCAGTAAATTTTCTGCCCTATCCGCGCTTTGTTAACTTTCGCGGCACACATATTTCGCCGAAATTCTGCTCAAACAGTTACGAAATATTTTCTTATAGATAAAATGCTATGCTTAGATTATATTAAAACTAAATTTAATACCCAATAAAACATAGAATATATGTTTTATTTTAATTTAAAATATTTTTGGTGCTGCCATCTGTTGTCGTAATTTAATTCATACCGACTATTTTTATTTTTTAATGAACATTTTTAAATGTCTATTCCTTCTAATACGTTATTAAATACAACAACAGATCATATATAATGCCATAATCACGGAAACGTAATTGAACTTGGACTTGAAGACAAAACTGCAGTCCTTAGTGATGTACATTCAGATCCCTTATCAAATTTATAGAATGATAAATTACCTTTCCGTGATTGTGGTATTATTATATATGATCTGTTGTTGTATTTAACACAGTATTAGAAGGAATAAATATTTAAAAATGTTCATTAAAAAATAAAAATAATAGGTATGAATTAAATTACGACAACAGATGGCAGCACCAAAAATATTTTGGATTAAAATAAAAAATATATTCTATGTTTTTTGAGGCATGAAATTTAGTTTTAATATAATCTAAGCATTGCATTTTATCTTGCAAAAAATATTTCGCAACTGTTTGAGCGGAATTTCGGCGAAATATGTGTGCCGCGAAAGTTAACAAAGGGCGGATAGGGCAGAAAATTTACTGACGCTCACCCTTAATTCATTTAAAACTGAAAGCGCGGTCTCCGTGGAGACGGGGAAGAAACTATTGCGGATGGGGGGGAAATGCCGTTAAAGAACTGAGCCGATTGCCAAGAAATTTAAAATCATGACGTCTTTAAAATTGCAATCCTGAAGGCAATTTTCATTATTTCTGGACCAGATTAGACTTGTAAGAAAGCCAGATATTTCAGCTTTCTAAAAATGTAAATTATTAGTCGAAATTATGAGTACTTTTCACTATGCGAGAATTTAAAAACCAAAAATCGTTTTTTTGAGCCAAAATTGACTTTTGTTTTAAAATCTTTAAATATGTTAGAAATCGAAATTGAGAGTTGAAATTGGTATATTTTTACTCGCAATTGTCTGCTCTTTCCGGTGGTGTGATTTGTTTTTTTTTCTACGATGTCCGGATCGTGGAGAAAAAAAGGGCAAAAAACGGTCGAAATCGCATTAGAAAGGTCGAAATCGCATTAGAAAAACATTAAATAATAAAAAGAAAAATAATTAACATTTTAAAAATCGGTTTTTACGTGTCCCCACCCCCCCGGGTCTTTTATTGCCAAATTTCGTAGCTCTCCGACGCGCGGACAGACACACACACAGACATAAGACAGACACACACACAGACATTGCCTTTTATTATTTACTAGCCGCCTTTGGCGACCAGCCTGTTCGCTACCCTTGAAAATTCTGACCGTGGCAAACTCGCGGGCGCGACCTACCAGAAAGGTATTGAAGACCCAGACCGTCCGACTCATCCAAAGGACTTGAGTATCTATTTGGACGGCCGAACTACCAAAAAGGTGTACGGTAACTATTCAGACGGCCAGGAAGTGCCACCCAATTTAGACAGGAACCTATTAGGGGGGGGGGAGGGCATCCACAGGAACCGTACCCTCCTTCCCCTACCACCAACCTCTCGGAAGGACTTACCGATCCACATGTTTAACGTCATCGTACTCCACGTGAACATGGCGGCAACTTTGGGAATCGAACCCGGGCCTACCAAGTGCAAATCCCGCGCGCTAACCACTGGGGTACTTCGCTCTCCTCGACATTCTCCATAACTTTATTTTTATTCACCCAATTTAGACCGGAACCCAGTGGAAGAGGCATCCACAGGGACCGTACCCTCCTTCCCCTACCACCAACCTCTCGGAAGGACTTACAGATCCACATGTTTAACATGATCGTACTCTGCGTAAACACGGCGGCAATTTTGGGAATCGAACCCGGGCCTATCGAGTGCAATTCCCGCGCGCTAACCAATGGGCTACTTTGCCCTCCACGACAATCTCCATAACTTTCTTTTTATTTACCCAATTTAGATCGTACACTCCTTCCCCTACCACCAACCTCTCGGAAGGATTCACGGACCCACATGTTTAACGTGATCGTACTCTGCGTGAACATGGCGGCAGTTTTGGCAGTAGCAAAAATAGAACCCGGGCCTACTGAGTGCAATTCCCGCGCGCTAACCACTGGGCTACTTCGCCCTCCGCGAAAATCTCCATAACATTCTTTTTATTTACCCAATTTAGAACGGAACCCAGTGGGAGAGGCATCCACAGGGCCGTACCCTCCTTCCCCTACCACCAACCTCTCGGTAGGACTTTCGGACCCACATGTTTATCGTGATCGTACTCCGCGTGAACACTGCGGCAGTTTTGGAAGTGGCGGGAATCGAACCGTGGCCTACCGAGTGAAATTCCCGCGCGATAACCACTGGGCTAACGCGCCCTCCGCAACTTTCTTTATATTCACCCAATTTAGACGGGAACCCAGTGGGGGAAGCATCCACAGAGACTGTACCCTCCTTCCCCTACCACCAACCTCTCGGAAGGGCTTACGGACCCACATGTTTAACGTGATCGTATTCCGCGTGAACACGGCGGCAGTTTTGGCAGTGGCGGGAATCGAACCCGGGCCTACTGCTAACTTCCCGCGCGCTAATTTACAATTTAAAATGACCATATGCTAAGCTCTTAATTCCATCATTTAAAATATCCATCGTTCCATTATTTAAAATATCCATAAAATTAAAATATCCATTTAAAAATCCATATCGCTCCATCATTTAAAATATAAATATAATAATTTCTACAATACATATGTTAAGCTCTTAATTCATTTAAAACCGGAAGCGCGGGAAACGGAAAGCAAACACTAATTCGGTTTCTTATTGTCCCAGCATATTCAGAACTATATTCAGAACATGTCTATGCATATTCAGAACTAGAGCTCCTCTACTAAAGAGGAGCCTTATTTAGAACCGTGACATCACCTCCAGCTTGACGTCCCCACGAACCACCTTCCCTCCTGCGGTGGAGAAACGCCGGTTAAGAAATGCTTTAGCTTTAGCTGATCGCCGAGAAATTGAAATTCAGAAAATGTTAAAATCCCGATCCTGTGGGCAATACGGAATATTTCTTGACCAGATTGGACTTGTAAGAATGCCAGATCCTTGACCTTTATAAAAATGTAAATTATTAGTCGAAATTATGAGTACTTTTTACTATGCGAGAATTTAAAAACCAAAAATCGTTTTTTTGAGCCAAGAGTAGGAGCTTTAGGAGCAGTAAAAATATGTCTATACCTAATATCTGCAAAAACTGGTTATAAAAAATTTAACTGGTCTGCACATATTCAAGCACATTTAGCAAAATGAGTCACGAGAATGACAATACTGGGCTGTAAGCACATCTAATGGGGGGGGGGGGGGGGGGAGCAGCTAATGTGTTTGTTCAACCTACTGCTTATTTTCCAAAATGAAATTCCTATAGTTTCACAGATTTACCCTGTTGTCTTCAGAAAAAGTCAAGATATTTCATACTACTATTTTTACAAAAATTTCACAAAAATTTTATTTTTGAATTATTTGATATTTATTATAAGTACTTGTTGGTAGAAGTAGAAAACAAAAAAAAAATCCTCTAAATGTTTTATATAATTTTGAATGCATACATATACAGCTTAAACTTTCAAATGAAATGTTTCTGTCTGAAAAAGTATAAAATAGAATAGATTTTTAATAAATTGATAAATTAATTGAAACTTGTTTCGGATTATTGATTTTATTATATATATATATAAAAAATATACATTAACATAATAAAACAAATTTACCACGTCAAAATCTGAAATTTTTTAAAACAGAGGAAAATGCTTTTAAATTCACAGCACAGCAAGGGATCTATCTCATTTCTAAAGAGTTAACTATTATATTAATATATGGTAAATTGTACGAAATATTTCTTAACGCCTGAGAAATAAAAACTGAATTGAGCAATCGTACTATATATGCAAAAATAATTAAAAAATAACTTTTAAAATTAACCTAAATATGAAAATAAGCTAGTTTAGTGAAGCTATTGTGTAATAGTAAGAGGATGGACACGGATGGAAAAAGATAATTATGTACTCTCAGCAACGCCCAATAAAAACTGAATTGCGCAATCGTACTATTTATGCGAAAATAATTAAAAAAATAACATTTAGAATTAACCAAAATATGAAAATAAATTAGTTTAGTCAAGTTAATGTGCAATAATAAGTTGATGGACATTGATGGAAAAAGGTAATTGTGTACTCTCGGCAGCGTCCGAGAATAAAAGCTGAATTGCGCAACCGTACCTTTTATACAAAAATAATTAAAACATTAAACTTTAAGCTAGTTTAGGCAAGCTAATATGCAATAATATGAGGATGGACATAGATTGAAAAAGATAATTTAGTATTCTCGGCAACGCCCGTGATTAAAAACTGAATTGCGCAATGGGTGAGCGTCAGTAAATTTTCGCCCTATCCGCGCTTTGTTAACTTTCGCGGCACACATATTTCACCGAAATTCTGCTCAAACAGTTGCGAAATATTTTTTGAAAGATAAAATGCAATGCTTAGATTATATTAAAACTAAATTTAATGCCCCAAAAAACATAGAATATATTTTTTATTTTAATCCAAAATATTTTTGGTGCTGCCATCTGTTGTCGTAATTTAATTCATACCGATTATTTTTATTTTTAATGAACATTTTTAAATATCTATTCCTTCTAATACAGTGTTAAATACAACAACAGATCATATATAATAATGCCACAATCACGGAAAGGTAATTTATCATTCTATAAATTTGATAAGGGATCTGAATGTACATCACGGAGGACTGCAGTTTTATCTTCAAGTTCCTTTGTCTTCAAGTCCAAGTTCAATTACGTTTCCGTGATTATGGCATTATATATGATCTGTTGTTTTATTTAATAGCGTATTAGAAGGAATAGACATATAAAAATGTTCATTAAAAAATAAAAATAGTCGGTATGAATTATATTACGACAACAGATGGCAGCACCAAAAATATTTTAAATTAAAATAAAAAATATATTCTATGTTTTATTGGGTATTAAATTTAGTTTTAATATAATCTAAGCATAGCATTTTATCTATAAGAAAATATTTCGCAACTGTTTGAGCAGAATTTCAGCGAAATATGTGTGCCGCGAAAGTTAACAAAGCGCGGATAGGGCAGAAAATTTACTGACGCTCACCCTTAAGACAAAAATAATTTGTTTAGTAAAATAATTGTTTATTTTTACTCGCACTATAAAAATAGAATAGTTTTATTACTCTATGTAATCATTAGAAGATGAAAGTGGATGCAAACTGATACTTTTGGACTCACAGCAATGCACTGGGAAATAAATGAATGGTGCAAGTTTTTCCCCGTGAATTCGCACATTTTTTGGAAATAATCGTAAAAGTTAGCACTAGAAAATGTTCCAAGTGTCGCGGTACGCACGGCAATTGCAGGAATTTTGGAAAATTCGTGAAGAATTTTTAATATACGAAAAACTTTGCAGAATTCAATCTGAAATCCGTTTTTCAAATTAACCCTCGGGATCTGGAGAAATAGGTTATCAAAGTTTGGACTTTTCTGCTATTTTTGTGTTTATAATCTCAGACCGAAGGCGTTGCCACAATTCAAATTCACGTTTTAAATAACGCAATGAATGCAAACTTTGTTCATATCGGTTGGAGCTGAATTGTATGACATACAAAATTAGAGAGAGGGAGTTCCTTTTCTTCCATGTATGACCAGAAATTTGAAAACTTAGATAAAAAGATTGAGATATTAATCTTGATAAATGGATTTGCTAGAGAGTCTCGCGTAAATTAATTGGGTTGTATTAGATGGGTGGTATAGTATGAATGTTTTGATAGGAAGTCGTAGAAGAAATAGTGTTATTCAAAGGAGGTGTGTACGAATCTCATGTGTCTGTGGATATTAGGAGTCGATGGAAGGTCGGGAGTCGATGGAGTTGATATCCGCCAGTTCCTGTTTCCCGTGCATGGTCGTGGTGTACTTAGATGGGCGTAGTGCACGAAGCGCGCAGATTGGTGTTAAAATAACACAGGTGCTTACATAGTTAAACGACAGAATAAATTAGATAATTGCAATTTATCCAGCTACAAAAGCCGATTATAAAGCAAAATCCTAAGAAAAAATACCTTACATTAAAAAAATTAATTCATTTAACATTTTATTATTATATAAAGCGAAATCAACATTTACCTGAATTAGTATAATAGGTAGCAAGAAGAAATTTGCAGTCGTGACATTGCACGCAGATTTGCAGAATAGCAATTATCAAAACAAAGTATAACAGGGCGAAACGCCCATTTTTAACACTTTACAACAAAGTTGAAAAGTGTTTATAACTTTGTTCCTTCTGTCTGTCTGTCCGTTAGCATGATAACTGCCGTAAAAATGACTTTATCAAAATGAGATTTTAGTATGTTGTTCAGACGGTCTGTGGGACCTATGGGAATATAAATGAATAATATCACCCAATTAGTTTTGGATTGAATCCGGGTTGAAAACACATTGAACCCTATGGGACCTAATTTTTCAAACATTTTTTAAGCGGATTTAAAATTCACAAATTATTTCGAAAATTTTAGGAAATATTCAAATTACCCCATAAAATATATAAAAAAGAATTTCAGCAAAATATATTCAGTAGTTTTTTAAATAAAAATAATAATTACGCCTTTTATATGAAGCGATCACGTGACTCACTTCAAAATAAAATATCGCATCCATCTTGTGTCAAAATCCTGATTTTTAAAGTTCTTTCTAATTCATATTTAGTGTTGCATCCGTCCTAAAACCGCTTTATTTTTACTTACATTCTGTGCATCTACATACTGAAATAACGCAATTACAATATATTTGAGTGTAAAGGATCACCCAACTTTGATTATTTCTACAACGAAGTCTATTTTTCCCTTATGGAAAATGTAAATACCAAAAGATGTTGAATGAGTTGTACAAGAATTGGTATTTCTTTAACGCAAAATTATTTAGCTCTAAGAGTGCAATATAGCTGATATGAATGAAATATCAATT
Organism: Amaurobius ferox; assembly: GCA_951213105.1. Taxonomy (NCBI): domain Eukaryota; kingdom Metazoa; phylum Arthropoda; class Arachnida; order Araneae; family Amaurobiidae; genus Amaurobius; species Amaurobius ferox. The sequence continues at coordinate 12,938,412 of OX578136.1, forward strand.
GATTTTACAGAGAGAAGGACGATATTTTCGATGAAATTTTAAGCATAGAGTTTAATTACTTGTATCTCCATGATCTTGTATTAAAAAAAAAAAAAAATTATAGTATTGTGATCAATGAAGTGCTGCTTTTATAGAGAGCCAGGCTTGTTATATTTCGATGACGTCATTTGAATAAATTTCATTTGCTTTCGATGAAGTTTTCAAATATAATAAATTATTGTAGTATTATGACAATTTTAAAAATATTATCGAGGAATGTATCGCATTTTAGAGATGCTTAAACCAGGTAATTTATATTTCAATGGCGTCATTTGAGTGAATTTCATTTTTTTCGATCAAGTTTTAAGTTTTTAAATATAATAAATGAATGTAGTATTGTGATAATTCAAAAAATATTACCGAGGAATGCATCGCATTTTAGAGATGTTTAAATAAAACTGCAATGAAGTTGGAAAGTGTTTCATAATCAATGCTTTATGCATGATTGATCTTTCTTGTTAACACTTTACAACATAGTTGAAAAGTGTTTATGACTTTGTTCATTCTGTCTGTCTATCTGTCAGTTAGCACGATAACTGCCGTAAAAATGACTTTATCAAAATGAAATTTTAGTATGCTGTTCAGACGGTCTGTGGGACCTATGGATATATAAATAAATAATATCACAAAATTAGTTTTGGATTGAACCCGGGTTCAAAAACTGAAATACATTGAACCCTATGGGACCTAATTTTTTAAACATTTTTTAAGCGAATTTAAAATTTACAAATTGCTTCGAAAGTTTTAGGAAAGATTCAAATTATCACAAAATATATAAAAAAAATTTCCAGAAAAATATATTCAGTAGTTTTCTATATAATAAAAGGCAATGTCTGTCTGTCTTATACACTATACGTTTTGCGACCGCGCGTCGGAGAGCTACGAAATTTGGCAATCGGAGACCCGGGGGGGAGGGAAGGGGACACGTGAAAACCGATTTTTAAAATTTTAATTATTTTTTTATTTATTTAATGTTTTATGCGATTTCGACCGTTTTTTGCCCTTTTTTCTCCACGATCCAGACGTCGTAGAAAAAAACAAATTACACCATCGGAAAGAGCAGAGAATTTCGAGTAAAAATATATCAATTTCAAATCTGAATTTTGATTTCTAATATTTTTTAAAGATTTTAAAACAAAAGTCACTTTTTGCTCAAGAAAACGATTTTTGGTTTTTAAATTCTCGCATCGTGAAAAGTACTCATAATTTCGACTAATAATTTACATTTTTAGAAAGGCCAAACATCTGGCATTCTTACAAGTCCAATCTGGTCAAGAAATAACTAAAATTGGCCCCTGGATCGGAATTTTAAAGAAGTCATGATTTTAAAATTTATCGGCGGGCGAAAGAAGTTCCCATTTCCCATCACCGGTTTCCCCCCAAGCAGGCGTTTCAATGGCGCCGGTTTGTGTCTAGGTGGAGGTGACGTCACGGTTCTGAATATGCATAGCGATGGATGGGACAATAAAACACCGAATTAGAGTTTGTTTTCCGTTTCCCGTGCTTCCGGTTTTAAATGAGTTAAGAGCTTAGCATATGTATTGTAGAAATTATTATATCTATATTTTAAATGATGGAACGATATGGATTTTTAAATGGATATTTTAAATAGATATTTTAATTTGTGGATATTGTAAATGGATATTTTAATTTTATGGATATTTTAAATGATGGAACGATGGATATTTTAATTTTATGGGTATTTTAAATGATGGAACGATGGAATGAGGTTGATGGAATTAAGAGCTTAGCTTATGGTCATTTTAAATTGTAAATTAGAGCGCGGGAAGTTAGCAGTAGGCCCGGGTTCGATTCCCGCCACTACCTAAACAGCCGCAGTGTTCAGGCGGAATACGATCACGTTAAACATGTGGGTCCGTAAGTCCTTCCGAGAGGTTGGTGGTAGGGGAAGGAGGGTACGGTCCCTGTGGATGCCTCCCCCACTGGGTTCCGGTCTAAATTGGGTGAATAAAAAGAAAGTTATGGAGATTGTCGCGGAGGACGCAGTAGCCCAGTGGTTAGCGCGCGGGAATTGCACTCGGTAGGCCCGGGTTCCATTCCCCCCACTGTCAAAACTGCTGCCGTGTTCACGCGGAGTACGATCACGTTAAACATGTGCGTTCGTAAGTCCTTCCGAGAGGTTTGTGGTAGGGGAAGGAGGGTACGGTCCCTATGGATGCCTTCCACACTGGGTTCCGGTCTAAATTGGGTAAATAAAAAGAAGGTTATGGAGTTTGTTGCGGAGGGCACGGTAGCCAAGTGGTTACGCGCAGGAACTGCACTTGGTAGGCCCGGGTTCGATTCCCGCCACTGCCGAAGTGTTCACGCGGAGTACGATCACGTTAAACATGTGGGACCGTAAGTAATTCCGAGAGGTTGGTGGTAGGGGAAGGAGGGTACGGTTCCTGTGGATGCCTCCCCCACTGAGTTCCGGTCTAAATTGGGTGGCACTTCCTGGCCGTCCAAACAGTTACCTTACACCTTTCTGGTAGTTCGCACCAACGAGTTTGCAACGATCAGAATTTGCCACGGTCAGAATTTTCAAGGGTAGCGAACAGGCTGGTCGCCAAAGGCGGCTAGTTTTAAATAAAAATTAAAATAATAATTACACCCATTATATGTAGAGATCAAGTAACCCACTTCAAAATAAAATATGGCATACATTTTGTGTCAAAATCGTGATTTTTAAAGTTCTTTATAATTTATATTTGGTGTTGTATCCGTCCTAAAACTGCTTTATTTTTGCTTAATTTCTGTGCATCAGTGTTCTAAAACAACGCAATTACAATATATTTGAGTTTAAATGATCATCAAACTTTATTATTTTTACAATAAAACCTAATTTTCACTTATGGAGATCGTAAACACATCAAGCTGCAAGATCAGTTGTATAAGAATTCCTGAATTTCTTTAACGCAAATTATATAGTCTGCAATATAGTTGATATGAAAGAAACAGTCATTGATTTTATATAGAGATCAGCCGATTTTATAGCAGACTTTTCTGGTGAAGTTGCAAGCACAGAGTTAAATCACTTTTACCTCCATGGTTTTAAGTTTTTAAGTAAAATAAATTATTGTAGTATTGTGATGAATGAAAGGAATAAAATAAATGTTTATGAATGAAATTTTTACTGCTTTTTCATAGAGAACTAGGCAATTTATATTTCAATGACGTCATTTGAATAAAGTTCATTTTTTCCGATGAAGTTTTCAAATATAATAAATTATTGTAGTATTGTGACAATTTTAAAAATATTACCGCTGAATGTATCACATTTTAGAAATGTTTAAATAAAATTGCATTGTAGTTGGAAAGTGTTTCATAATCTATGCTTTATGCATGATTGATCTTCCTTGTTTAATCTGCGCATACTCATTAAACTTCCTACATATAGTGTTAAAAAAAAAAAATCCAATATTAAGCTTCACTGTCTTTTTTTTTTTTAGACGGTTGCTAAAAGAACGTGACGAAACAAAATACATACCATGGAGTTAGAGAGTTACCCTTTCTACCTCTATGATAGTATATACAACGCAAATCTAATTAAATAATGTTTTGGCGATTTACTGTAATATGTTACTTTGATTTCATTGTTTTCTTCTATTTTAATTTGTTTAACTTAAAATTAAAATTCTAAAAACCTATACTCTTTTATATTAGGATTCTCAAATATTGAAATTATTATTTTATACTTCTAATTTCATAACATATTTGATAAATTAAGTTTTCATTTGAAATCTTTCACAGCTCGCATACTTCATCGGGCGAATCCATTGAAAGCTCAGCTTTTGCTAGTTATTTCCAGGGGGAGTAACGGGAAAAAATAGTCTTCCTTTTGCAATGCAATACGATTGATCGCATATAAAAATTCTCTCAAACTGCTGTCAGAACCAATTTGTAAAAACAAATATTTGCTTAGTTAATATCGCAAGGTTCATATTCAATTTTGAAAACAAAAAGTTTTAATGCCATATCACAAATTTTTATGAGTTTATAGATTACATGCTCAAACCCAGTGGTCGGAAGTAGCGAAAGTACAGTAGTCACTACTTTTTGTAGTAGTTTATAGGGTAACGCGCTACTTAAAAATTTGATCTGGGCAGCACATGACTTTCCTTATATAATGCAATGAATTTACTACTTTTACAGAAGGGGGAAAAAAAAATATGGTTATTAAAAAAAATAGATACTTATATTCTTTCCAAGATATTGAATTTTCGTTAATTAGTCGTCATTTTCATCGATTTAGCGTAATTTTTTTTCCATTTGGCGAGATTTTCGTTAATCTGGCAACATTCCGCCAAAATCTCGCCAAGCGTTATGGACGGAGAAATAAGTTATTCTTATAGCAGATAAATGACTATTGGCGTATTACTAAAAGTATCTTTTGTTATGAATGGAACGAGCTAGATCCACGAGAATGATGTCCCCCAATTTATCGCATGATATTACGTATGAAAAGTGAACATGTTTCTCAACAGTTAATATATATTTTTTTAATTTCTGGGATTTTTTATAAATTTATTTGAAAAATGTGCAATATCTCGAGAACGGTTCATGCTAGCGGTCTAAAGTTTATGTCAATCGTTTTCTAAGGAAAAATTACATAAGAAATGTCTATCTGTGTAACTTTATTAAAGGTTTTGATTTTTTGATAATTTTTTCAGAATTTCACTCGAAAATTTAGGGGGGATTCTGAACATTCGATTGCGTTTAAAAACAATAGGCTTCCAGTATTTACGGATTGTGATTTTTGTACCAAATTTCATTCGAATCGCTTCATTCGATCGTGAGATATCGTCTCCACAGACATCACCTCAAAAATGTTTGATTCGTGATCAGGGATGTTTGAAACGTGCTCTCCCGTCGAAAACCCGAATTCGAATTTTCGACCCCGTCACAATACTTTCCTTATATATGCATTATGTATATAAGGAAAGTAATAAGTAGAATAGCGAGTATCGCGATACAATAAATCACTAGTTTGTATCGAGTTTTGACGCTACTTTTAACATTACTTCAGTAAACAAACAAGGTGCCATTCTTCATATCACGTGATCACCCTTTTTCCTTTGTACGAAATTTAGTGTTCTGCGCAACGATGTTCAATTTGCAAAGTGCCAAGCGCTTTGAAACAAATAAAAAATGTGGGTTGTTTCAGCTGACAAGATTTCTTCAGAGATAACTGATTTACCCGTCTCATAATACCAAATAAAACGAGATGGAACTCAAGGCATATGCCGTTTCCTGAAAGAGAACGAGAAGAAACTACACAAGATTTTCGATGCTGCAGGGTAGGAAGGCTACTGCCTCATGAAGTTGATGTTTTGTTATGTCCCAAAAGTTTCTGCTTGTCCGATTGCAATTTTGAGATACAAATTCTACTAAAAATGAACAAACATGTTTTTAAATAAATACTTTTTACTTTTATTTTATTGTTTTCAGAAATGGGAAAAAGTATACATATTGATAAGTTGATCAGTAAATTTCACTTATTCAGAACACGTATGTTAAAGTACTACAGTTTATCCATATCCTCAATTTTTTTTGTGTACATTGAAGCTGTGACAAAATTCGTCTTATAAAAGTAGTTAAGTAGTGATTACATTTAAAAAGTATAGTTTGTAGTCACTACTTTTTAAAAAAAGTAGTTGTATTTAATTATATTTGTCATAAAGTAGTTGTAGTTAACTACAAAAACAAGTAATTTTTCTAACCACTGCTCAAACCATCTACTTCATATCAGCAATATTTTCCAGAAACATTAATTAAAGCCTGCTTAAATTACAAATTTCTCTAATTCCAATATACAATTAAACGCTATATATTAGTAACATAAATAAATATAAGATAAAAACATGATTAGTATTAGTTTTGTAGCATGTAAATTTAAGTTTAGTATCAATTTTATAGCAGATAAATGCACTATTCGAATGATTTGTAGCAGTCAAAATTCATTTAAAGTCATTTTTATCACACACACACACACACACTCTCTCTCTCTCTCTATATATATATACATAAATGCTGAACAAGAATAAACAAATGCTCACAAAATTTTTATTAATTAACTTTTATTTATTGTTTAACATGTTATCAATTAAAAAAAATATATCTATATAATATGCATTGAACTGACTGCATGATGCATCAAATTTCCCAAGCACTTCTACTATAGCTAGTATCTTGGTTTTGATGTGATCCAATTCATCTCAGCTTTAAGACTAAGAGAAAAATCTAATTCCAAAATTTTAAATTAGCGGTGATGGTGCAAAGGAATAAAAATAATAATAATAATAATAATAAAAACCAAAACCTCCTTGCCTAATTATCAAACACTTCCACTCTAGTTAGAATTTTGGTTTTGGTATCATCTTCTAGGTCACAGAAAAATCTAATATTTTGAAAAATTCAAATTAGAGACGACGATGCACAGGAATAATTAAACAAACTTTCTCAAAATGTACGCCAATCCATTTCTTTTTTTTTTTTTTTTTTGTTTAAAACTGACACAGATATTTTGGTATTCAGAACTTTTATTAAGTGGGTAGATACCACATTCAGTGGCCATTAGTCATTAAGTATGGGCAAAATGTGGGTAAAATGGCTAGTTTAAAAATAAACTCAGCATAATCATTTGAAAACTTGAAATATATAAATATATATATATATATATACTCGTATATATATATATATATATATATATATAAAGCCTTGAGATAGCATTGCATGAGAATGTTAACTAAAAACCATCTTACTTCCATCATTATTAACTCTCATAGTATTTGGTTAATTATGCACAATATTTCTTTAAAATTAACCAAAATATGAAAATAAGCAAGTTTAGTCTGCCTACTGTGTAATAATTAAAGGATGGAGGTGAATGGAAAAATATGTTTGTGTACTTTGCAATGCATCACGATACATAATGAATTACGCAATCCCACAATTTATGCGATAAACTATTTCGCTTAGTAAAATATTTATTCATTTATACTGGTGCACTATAAAAAACATTGGGGTAATTTATGCATATAGGCATATAGTGCACATAAGCAGGAGCCTTGAAGACAAAGGGAAAAAAAATGTGCTTGCAGAGAAAGTCATGAGCTGCCCACATAAGATTTTTTGTGAAACAAATATATTTCTTTTAAGTTAGACTTGTTTTTAAATCCATTTTTTATTGGGTCTGACATGCTTAGAGAAAAATTGAAATGAGTGAAAGAGATAGCGATTGAAAGTTGTATGTTAAAATGTAGACGATATCTAGCAAATGTTTAAAAATAAACATTATATTCGAAAAATATTTCAATCTTAAGATGTTTGACCCCTTTAATCCCATTAATTCCCGGCCGAGAGCAATAATCAAAGACATAAATCCCACTGGTCTCCCCCCCTCCTGTGTTTTGACTTGACTGACTCAAACAGTAAACACTTGAAAATAGAATCTTAAAGAGTTCAAACTTTCAGAACTTTTCCCCCCAAATTGACACACACACACTCCGGCCGTCCAAATGGTTGCTCGAGTCCTTAGGATGAGTCGGACGGTCTGGGTCTTCAACACACACACACACACACACACAAAAAAAAAAAGAATAATTGAGCAAAAGTTTACTCAATTAGTAATGTAATCAAACTTATAGTAATTTATCAGAAGAGAAGGGCACTACACTAATTAACAATCTTCTAATTTTTTTTCTTTTAAATATCTTTACTCTATTTTTTTTTTCAGGAGAGGTGAAAGGGAGTGCTTTGCTTCTTTTTATTCTACTTTAGATCCCGCTAATGAAGTTTGGATTTTCGGGTAAAAAATTAAAAAACAAACAAAAATAATAGTAAAATCTAATATTTTATTCTTTACAGTACCGATTTCCGGCAGTCGTCAATTGTTTGTTCGGGTTCCTTTTGCATTTCGGAATTGGAACGGCAAAAATGTTAAGGAGATTTTGGCAAAAATACGGAGCTTTAAGGGCTGGCTCTTAACAAAATGGAATTTATGGAATTTTTAATGACGGTGCGAACCCTGTAACAACGAAGACTGCATTAAACCAGTGATTCCAAACTAGGATTCCTCGAGAATTTGAAAAAAGAAAAAAAAAATTACAATTCGAAAACTTTTTTGTAATTGAGTAAAAAAACCAAAATTAATTGAGGTATTAACGTGACAACTATATTAACACAAAATTATTATAAAATATATATACATTTGTTTCTAATTATTGCCAGATAGTGAAAATGTTATATTTATTAACAGTAATTAATAAATATAAATAAGTACTCTTGTAATACTTTCAAATGTATGAGTTTAATTTAATATTTATTAACTCTGCTGTGCTTTACAAGCTTATTTTATATTTTCTCACTGTCAAACGCATTGTGTCAGCCAGGTAAGGATTTATCCAGATTTTATGAAATATTAACGATTTCTCCTGCAAAACAACAAAGAAAAGGTTGGGAATCACTGCATTAAAACTAGCAGGGGCATTTTTGAAATTGCTCGTGGCTTGAAAAGCGTATTAATTCAAAAATCCCCGCCCCCCTTCTCTGTTAGCCGAAATAGAACAAATAAAATTAGTAAATCCCGCAATATTCTACCCCGTTTTAAAGTTAAACTTAATCAGATACATCCGAAGTCTGGATATTCTTAGTTTTAAAAAGTTGAAAAATAGAATATAAAAAAAAATTTGATGTGGCCAGCACATGACTTTTCCTATATTCATTTTCTTATTTCATGATGCATTAAATTGAGTTTCATTGTAGAAAAAACACAAGTACTTTTTTAATGGTATATCCAATTTGCATTTTTAATCCATCTTCCCTTTATTTGGCAACTTAATGTTAATAAGTTTTCAGCTCCTAAAAATTAAAAACTAAGATATCTCGAGAACGATTTATCCTAGAGTCATGAGGTCAGTCGTTTTCGCTTTGCTGTCAAAAATTATATAAAGAACAAGTACTTAAATACATTTCAACAATTTGTCATTTATTTCAGATTTTCCCGATATTTGCGGGCCATTTCGCAATTTAAAAAAAAAAAAAAAAAAAAAAAAAAAAAAAAAAAAAAAAAAAAAAAAATCTTTTCGGAATCATGCCAAAAATCTAATCAGTATCAGGGTAATCCTCAAGGGATGCAATTACTAAATTTTAAGAATTTTCATTAAATCGTTTTTTAACTGAGAATGAAAACGTCTTTTGTTCCTCAAAATTAATATATATCTAGAGAATGGTCCACCTTAGAGTAATGGGGCGGGTAAATTAGGTTAATTAGTTTCTCAGCTTGAGTGGATACATACGAGTTTTGAGGGTCATTTGCGGGGGGAGGGGGGAATAAAATAAACAAATAAAAGAAATTGCAGGGATTTCCCCTCTAAATCGTATCAAAATCTAATCAGAAGGGTAACCCCAATTGACTTATCTACCCCCCCCCCTTTTTTTAATTTGGCCAATTAGTTTTTCTGCTAGATTGGACAGATACATCGATTTTTGCAGTTATTTCGTAAAAAATCTGATGTAGGCAGCACATGACTTTCCGTATATAATGCAATGAGTTTACTACTTTTACAGTTAAAAAAAATGTTATTATAGTAGATACTTATATTCTTTCCAAGATATTGAATTTTCTTCAATTAGTCGTCATTTTTATTAATTTAGCTTCATTTTTATCCATTTGGCGAGATTTTCGTTAATTTGGCAATATTTAAAAATGTCGCCAAGTTGGCGACATTCCGCTAAATTCGTCGCCCAAATCTCGCCATGCGTTATGGACGGAAAAATAAGTTATTCTTATAGCAGATAAATGACTATCTGCGTTCAAATACAAAAGTGTTACTCAAAGTATCTTTTTCATGAATGGAACGAGCTAGATCCATGAGAATGATGTCACCAAATTTATCGCATGGTATTACATATAAAAAGTGAACATGTTTCTCAATAGGAAATATTTTTTTTTTATTTTATATGATTTTTTGATAATTTTTTTGAAAAATGTGCAATATCTCGAGAACGGTTCATGTTAGCGTTCTAAAATTTATGTCAATCGTTTTCTAATGAAAATTTACATAAGAAATGTCTATTTGCATAACTTTATTAAAGGTTTTGATTTTTTTGACGATTTTTTTCAAAATTTCCCTCGAAAATTTAGGATGGGGGATTCTGAACATTCGATTGCTTATAAAAATAGGCTTCCAGTGTTTACGGATTGTAATTTTTTTACCAAATTTCGTTCGAATCGATCCATTTGTTAGTCAGTTAACGTCTCCACAGACATCACTTTAAAAATGTTCGATTCGTGATCAGGGATGCTTGAAACGTGCTCTCTCGTCGAAAACCCGAATTAGAATTTTCGACCCCGTCACAATACTTTCCTTATACATTATTGTATATAAGGAAAGTAAAAAAGGTAGGTTCCTTTTCCCTGAATCGTACTAGGTAACCCACAAGTGACTTGCTCAATTTTATGAAATTGATCAATTAAATTTCGAATTAAAGTGGATACACATATTGCACAGTCAAATAGGGAGGCAGACGTACACATAAAAGTTGTTTTTTTCGTTTTCTAGCTTACTCGAAAAGTGTAGATCCATTGAAAATTTGAGTTGTTTTCGACACGATCCCGATATTTTTCCTAAATGTTACCATGTTTCGCAGGGAAATTAATAATTCCAGAAATCTTATTTTATTCTTATGCATAAACAACATCAAGAAATTAAATTATTTATCTACATTTACTTCATTACTCTGGTTTAAATGAATGAAATAAAAATCGTCTGCTTTATTTGACAGAACATATTTTTTATCAAATAATGTTTAGTAAAAACATTGTCTAAAATGTAATTTTATGCAAAGGAACTGCTTTAAGCAATATTTCAACACACTGAATTTCGAAACTCACAAGAAAAAGGTGGAAATTTTAACAGTAGTACAAATTTGAACTATGAAATACATGGTTGATTTAACGGTTTAAAAAAAAAATGTTATTTATATTACAACATCATGGTTCTGTAACAAAGTTATGTAATACACTTTAATAAACTAATTTGTAAAGTATAAGGGAAACATTAATAAGTTAAATATCACGGTTATCAAATCGTAATTTTCAAAATAGATTCCCGTACTGCGTCCGTAAGAGCTTGGCGTTCTTTTGTGTTCAATGGCGCTGCAATGCCAAACCTACCTTACGAAATCTCGCCAATCACGAGGAGGTAAACATGTCAAAACACTGTGTACAACAAATTTTGACAATTCCAAAAAGAATAAAATCAGATTAATTTCGATAATATTAGACCTATGATTCGGTTAACATTTTAATTCTGCAATTTAAAGTGCTCTGATTTAAAGCATTATCAACTTTTTATAAGTTAACACCAGTCAGGTAGATAGATCATTTCAGAAATATACAAATAAAATAAAAATCAATTTTTAATAATTATATTCAAATACAACATTAATTTTATTCCATTATTTTTCCTCTGATATACAAATACACAGAACTTAATTTATTTTGAAAACTTAAAATGCACCTGGAATTGCACAAAATATTAACTGTACTAAATGACATGCAAGATAATATAAATAGTTCAGAAAAAGTTTACATTTTTAAAAGAATATGTGTTAAAAATTACCTAAATAATGTAATGAATAAGTCAGGCATATTTAATTTAAGACTTATTTAATTAGTTTTATCATTTTTCAAGCACAAGTTTAAATAGGCAGAATCTTTATTTATCAAGAAAAATATTTTTGACAAACGCTCGGGGATTTTGTGACACAATAAGTTGATACATTACTGCATATTGATAATAAGCAATACACAGTTAGTAAAATAAACTTTATAACTTTACTTATCAAAACACTTAACGATTCCACTAAAATTAAATTAGTTAGATACGAGTGTAAAAATTCCAATCATAACATTAAAAGTTATGCAGTTTCGTATGAATTAAGATAAAGTATAACACATGAAACATACAATTATAAATTTCAAAATACTGTGTAACGTTGTTGACAAAACATTACAGTTATTACGTCAGTTGACAAAACGAACAAATTATTTTTTTAAGGGGCGTTCCTGACACAAATACATCTGTAAAAAAGACAAGCATGTGAAAGTGTTTCGATCAAATACTAATATCAGGCGAAGAGTAATAACGAAATAAATAACATTACCGTAACAGGCAACTGGAAATCACGTTAGCAGAAGTTGTACTCGTGCAATAATTAGATGCAACAAAACGATGTACGCAATTGCGAAGAGATGAGAAAATCCAGTATACTTCAAACATAGATTAACTTACAGCATGTACATGCACATTGATCAAAACATTGAATAATAGAATGTACGTTGACGCCCGAATAGTTAGCTACGCGTATAGTTAACAAGCGCCTTCATAACAAAATGATTCCATCTACTACAACGCGCTGGAAGGCAGCATAGGAGACGACATTTATCGCCCTTCTTGGTGAAATTCAGCATCACCATAAAAAAAAAAAAAGGAAAAAAAAAAAATTATATTTATGTAGTTGTATATAGACATAATTCGTAAATGCCAATTGCGTTGAATAAATTACGTAAATATAAGTAATGATAATGAATTTTTTTTTAATTATATGTATCTTTTTAATTTTAAATTTTTTAACATAACCTGCCGAGAAATATTTTCAAATAATCAAAAAATGTAAAATTGTAGGAAAACTCAAAGTGCGAACTAGGCTTAACTTTTTAAGCAAGCAGATCGAGTTTACGATTGGTTTAAGAGTAACTCTATATTGATTGGAGATATGAGAAAAGCTCTTGTGCACGCATCTACGCATCGAACTTCGTAACATTCTACCGGACGTTTATAAGACAGCTCGTACTTACCATAGCAGATTCTTGCCTTTGCGTCTTAATTTGCCGATCCTTTGTGGCTATTTCCTCCTCTAACTGCTTAATTAAATTCAACTGGACAATTAACACATTTTTAAGTTTTTTATTTTCCTCCGACAACTCTTTCGGTCGACCTGGAGAGCTTGAGACGGGGGATTTTTTAATATCGCTACAGTTCGCATAGATATGATCTGTCTCACAGGGCAGGGAGACCCTGACTTCCCTGGACCCATCAATTTTGCAGAGTTCGGCTGACTTGGTACAGGATATATGATCGTGAAACGCAGCGGCAAGATTTATCTGCCTGACCACGGACTCATCCTCAGCGGCGTAGCTGAGACTTTCGTCGGCGCCATTTACGATCGGCGAGATTTTTGACATTTTACGACGATGCAGGGAGTGTCGACTTTCTAACTTGATGCGATCCGATTCTGCTGCTTCCGATTTCATAGTAAAACACTCATAGGTTCAAACCATCGGTTTCAAACACAGGGAATTTGAAATAATATTGGCAGATACCCCAACAGCACTGCGAGCGATCTCAGCAGCAGCCATATGCATTCAGTGACGTCAATCGACTTTGTTATGCCATTGGTTAATACTATATTATGGCGATAATATTTTTCAAAGGGTTTTACACATCATACATTTTGAAAAATCTTAATTAAGTGGCATTTAAAATAAAAAAATGATGCATTGAAGCAATTAGTTTATTTAAAACTACAAATTTATCGTTAAAAAAATAATTTAAATTATATTTTATCAAATATTTTTAAAAATATTTTACATATTTCTTCAGCAATAGTTTTAGTATTGCTATTGTGAATACTAAAACCATTTCATAGCAGCAATGAAGGAAAATGGTTATTAAGAGGGCTTGATTTACAGTAGTTGGGGCTGTGGACCTTTTGGGGGCCCACTACTAAATATTTCAATATATTTATCGGCAATAGTAAATAAATGTTTAAGAGTAAATGGCACAATGAGAATCTGTATCTTGCAACATTGATTTTGCTGAGGTATTGAATAATTTTGCTCAAATTTAATTTACTTACACATTACCGATATTCTCAGTTATTTTTAACACTTGGAAGCTTTAGGCCATTACGGCAAAAATCGGGGCCTTGGGCCACGGTGGCCTGTGCATAAACCAGACACTGATATTAAAATATGTTATTTCAATTAGACTAACAACTAACAAATTTGCATAATTATCAAGATAGTTCAAAACAAAATTTCTTTTTCCAAGAAATGTTTATTTTTAATGAACATAAAAATTAATTTAAAATATTTAATAAAATATAATTAACAAAACAAACCACTCCACTGCATTATTGAAGAAAAAGGGTTGCTAAAATGTTTTTACTTCAATTATTCATCGTAAATAAAGTTAAAAATAAATAAACTAATTTGCGTAATAACGAAGAATTATTTAAAGTGCATTCAAAAGAAAAACTTGTAACAAATTCATAATTTCAATTACGAGCATGCGAGTATCATTTTTCTGCTTAATCGTTTGTACAGACTCTTCAATTCCAACTGACATCAAATTTTTCAGATTGATTTATTGATACAAAATCTTGGTTGGCATTAATTTTCAAGATAATCGGTTGAAAGAAAAATCGTCGTATGTAATGTTGATCAGAGATGTAGCGAAGGGTCGGGGAGTCACATGTTTCAAGTACCTTGGGGGAGTCATACCCCCACCCCCCTCTCCCGCTGAAATTCAGAGAAATAGGCATTGCTACAAGGGGGGTGGGGGGCAGCTTGGAAGGACCTTCTGAGGAAGGTCAAAGCCCAGAGTGGGCTTCGGAGTCATTGATGATGATGGAAAACACAATAATTAGTAGTAAACAACGACAGTAATCTTTGTTTTAAGGAAAACTGCACTTTGCTCTATAATATGACTCTATAATTTTTCTTTTTCTTTTGTTAGAAAAATTTCTGCATCATTTGTTTAAAGGAGTTCTGGATTTTCCGGCAGTAATTTTAAAATTCAAATTTAAGGAAAAATAGTGAATAGAACTTTAATTATCGCAGTTTATTCATTACAAAAACTACGTGCCTCTTGAAATCATTCATACAAACGAACTTTTTAATAGAAAAACACTAGTGTCATTTATTTATTAATACCCTACTTTCAAATACAGTAACTGTCTTTGAGCACATAACTTACAGAGCGATAACTTAAATTGTATAATTATCCCCGAAATTACTCATGTAGCATAATAAAAAGGTTATTTTCTAATCAAGGGAAAAAAAAAAAATAAAGTTTACTCAACGTCTCAATAAATAAATGCCTAAGTTAGAAATATAAGTGCAGCGCATTTGAAGCATCTTCTTCTGTCAGATCAAGTTCATCACTTATAAATGTTCTTACCGCTTATAACACGCGAAAGGAAAAACAAATTAGTTTTGATAATAAATAATCAGGATTTTATTTCAGTTCTACGAAGACAATTGTTTATGTTTAGTTGTATGCTGTTTAGATTAAAAAAGACATTATAATTTTCCCCACAGATTAATAAATTTCGATATTATGAGGTAATAAAATAGTAACTCAAATTAGAAGTTTCTCATACCTCGATCTTGCTGAAAATCGTACTTAATTTTATGGAAACCACTTGTTCTTTCTAGATATCGAGCTCCCCGTGGTAATGTTAAATTTCCAACATCTTCAGAACGGCTAGTGATAACGCCTAAACAATGGCGTGTATTTTTGATAGAAAGTATTCACTTATTTGATAATAGAAAGCATGTTTTTTTTTTTATGATTTTTTTAAATCAAATTTTAGTCAAAAAGGAGTAACACCTCGAGAACGGCGCATATTGACGTTCTGCAAATTATAAAATCCGCTTTCAAATTAAAAATTACATATGAGATGATTATTTCTGCAAATACTTTTTAACAATTATTTTTGGATTTAATAAATGATCGAAAAATAAACTTCTACCAGTTCCGAAAATAAATAGGTTTCTGATGTTTATCGATTAAAATAATCGTACCCAATTTCATTCTATTTGCTCAATTTGTTTAATAGATATTGTGTATTCAGACATCACTGATACAATGGTTGAGTGTAGATCTATCAAAACCTGAAAATCGAATTTTTAACATCACACAATGCTGCCCCTTTATATACAAGCTCAGAATCCTAATAAACTTTTTTAAGCACCCCTATAACTTTGTAAGGAAAGGTCCATGAGTGTACACATTATGTCTATGTTCATTAAAGTGACCAAGCCCGATTGAAAAGTGATTGCAGCGCTCCCTAGAGGAGAATTAAAAAAAGTTAGGATAACAAACTCGGCTACATAGTAAGATAGAGGTAAGATAGACGAAACGCTAGTTACAAAGTTTATAACTCGGACAGTCTGACTCGCCCGAAGGTTTAGAATAAGAATCGGTCATAAAATTATTACAGAAGGCATTATTTCCACATAATATGGTTATAGGCGAATGGCTGCCTAATTCAGGAATGCTAAGATAAACAATACTTATATGCACAGGAATCCAATGTACAGCTTGTTCAAAATGCCCCCCCCCCCCAACAACGCACATTTGAATTCGACAAAGAATACGATAGCGTAATTTGACAAACAGTGCAGGCGTCACCGAGTTACACTCTGCTGATACAATCTTTTGACAGGTGTTTACTGCCAACGCGTTTCTGATGTCCATTACTACTCATTAGATATTCTTTGACGACTTTGTAATTGACATTTTTCCTTTATCCAGCTTTGTTGCAAAGTTCGCTATACCAACTTTCTAAATTCTCCCCTAGTGGCGCTGCAATTATTTCTATTCGATCGGGCATGGTCACTTTACTACAGATAAACCCAACGTGTACACCCATAATCCTATCCTTACAAAGTTAATTGAGGTGCTGAGGACTTTCCTAGGAATTTTGCATAGGGACTACTATGATGCAATTCAAGCAAACAAACAGAACTCCTTTTAAAACCTGCAATAAAATATTAAATTTAAAAATCTATAATAATAAAATATTTGTGTGCTAGTGACATAAATTCTATTAGGCTACAAAAAACAGCTGCAAAATTCAGTACGGTGATAGTTCAGGTCAGGTTCTGAGATATTTCAGAATTTTTTTTTTTTTTTTTAAATTTGAATCAGTTCTTTAGTTATTTTACGAAGCAATATTTTGTGCGATTTTCACGCACTGACGAAGGAAACTAAGTTGCTTTTCGAAACGTACGTATATTGATTTGTGCTGTATTTTACGTTATGAACCAGTTCATTAGCACTTCTTTAACCCACAGGAACGCTGCCTTGTGAGTGGAAGTGCTAATGAACTGGTGTATGTCTGGCGGCGGCGGCTATATGAACAGCTGGGGAATTTTGATTGGGTATTCTTTTGTTCTGTTGTAACTAATTCCCCCGTAGTGAAAGAGCGCCTCATTCTTTTGTTCTATTTTAATGTACTTAGCTTATTTAGGTGGCAATTATGCTAGCTTTAATTTTACTTTCTTCGTTATGGTTCTATTTCATGTCTTTAATTACTGAAAAAGTAGTGTTAATTTTAAAAAAGTTCTCCATTACCTCAATCATAATTGAAAAAATCTGATGTGGGCAGCACATGACTTTCCTTATATAACGCAATGAATTTACTACTTTTAAAGAAAAAAAAAATATTTTTATAGTAGTTATTTATATTATTTCCAAGATATTGAATTTTCGTCAATGAGTCGTCATTTTTATCCATTTGACGAGTTTATCGTTAATTTAGCAGCATTTAAAAAAGTCGCCAAGTTGGTGACATTCCACCAAATTGGTCGCCAAGCGTTATGGACGAAGAAATAAATTCTTACAGCAGATAAATGACTATTGGCATTCAAATACAAAAGTATTACTCAAAGTATCTTTTTTCATGAATGGAACTAACTAGATCCACGAGAATGATGTCACCCAATTTATCGCATGGTATTGCATATGAAAAGTGAACATGTTTCTCAATAGGAATTTTTTTTATTTTTTATGACTTTTTGATATTTTTTTTTGAAAAATGTGCAATATCTCGAGAACGGTTCATGTTAGCGTTCTAAAATTTATGTCAATCGTTTTCTAATGAAAAATTACATAAGAAATGTCTATTTGCGTAACTTTATTACCAGTTTTGATTTTTTCAAAATTTCACTCGAAAATTTAGGGGGGTTCTGAACATTCGATTGCGTATAAAAACAATAGGCTTCCAGTGTTTATGGATTGTGATTTTTGTACCAAATTTCGTTCGAATCGGTCCGCTCGTTCGTCAATTATCGTATCCACAGACTCACTGACACACATACATCACTTCAAAAATGTTTGATTCGTGATCAGGGATGCTTGAAACGTGCTCTCCCGTCGAAAACTCGAATTCGAATTTTCGACCCCGTCACAATACTTTCCTTATACATTATGTATATAAGGAAAGTAATAAATTAGATTCCCTAGGCTTATATTTTATGAACTATTGCTTCCCTCTCAACTCATTCATTGCCTTGTTCGTAAAACAAACAAATAATACACACATACATATAATTTTAAATATACTGTTGCAAAAAAAATATATGCATCCGTAAAAAATTGAGCTGCAGCCGCGAAATTTGGCATGCAAATGATCAAACTGTCAGAGTCAATGATGTTATAGAGCTCATGCAACGCGCATGAAACCGACGCATCGTGCAACATTTAAAACGACCGGTGTTCTCACTCATGGGCAATTGGAACTGGATTTCTTGCTGTGATATTACAAGTTGTGTACAAAGTTGCCTTTGAGACGTACTCGATAGTGCTACGAACAATTATCGAATTAGAGATAGATCGCATTGTAAGCCTAAGGGAAACTGGTTTGTCTCATCAGTCGCCATCTTGGTCGGCGAGATATGGTAGCTACTCTGTGTTATTAACAGTGGATCAGAGAAGGTATATGTAACTGTCACAGAAACTCACGATGCTCCAGACAAACTGCTTGGGAGGGTCGGGCAGTTAGAAGAGGAACCGTCTTATATAAATAGATTATATAAGAATATAGACTATATTTATATTCTTTCCAAGATATTGAATTTTCGTCAATGAGTCGTCATTTTCCATATCGTCATCATCAATGAGTCGTCATTGATTTAGCGTCATTTTCATCCATAAAGCGAGTTTTTCGTTAATTTAGCAATTTAAAAAAGTAGTCAAGTTGGCGCCATTCCACCAAATTCGTCGCCAAAATCTCGCCAAGCGTTATGGTCGAAGAAATAAGTTATTCTTACAGCAGATAAATGACTATTGGCGTTCAAATACAAAAGTATTACTCAAAGTATCTTTTTTCATGAATGGAACGAGCTAGATCCACGAGAATGATGTCACCCAATTTATCGCATGGTTTTACATATGAAAAGTGAACATGTTTCTCAATAGGAATTTTTTTTTTAAATTTTATATGACTTTTTGATAATTTTTTTGGAAAATGTGCAATATCTCGAGAACGGTTCATGTTAGCGTTCTAAAATTTATGCCAATCGTTTTCTAATGAAAAATTACATAAGAAATGTCTATTTGCGTAACTTTATTACCAGTTTTGATTTTTTCAAAATTTCACTCGAAAATTTAGGGGGGGTTCTGAACATTCGATTGCGTATAAAAACAATAGGCTTCCAGTGTTTATGGATTGTGATTTTTGTACCAAATTTCGTTCGAATCGGTCCGCTCGTTCGTCAATTATCGTATCCACAGACTCACTGACACACATACATCACTTCAAAAATGTTTGATTCGTGATCAGGGATGCTTGAAACGTGCTCTCCCGTCGAAAACTCGAATTCGAATTTTCGACCCCGTCACAATACTTTCCTTATACATTATGTATATAAGGAAAGTAAAAAAAAGAAAAACAGTTATTCTTACAGTAGATACTTATATTCTTTCCAAGATATTGAATTTTCGCCAATTAGTCGTCATTTTTATCATTTGGCAACATTTAAAAAAGTCACCAAGTTGGTGACATTCCGCCAAGTTCGTCGCCAAAATCTCGTCAAGCGTTATGGACGGAGAAATAAGTTATTCTTATAGCAGATAAATGACTATTGTCATTCAAATACAAAAGTATTACTTAAAGTATCTTTTCTCATGAATGGAACGAGATAGATTCACGAGAATGATATTACATAAAGTGAACATATTTCTCAGAAGTTAATATTTTTTTTAATTTATGGGATTTTTTGATAAATTTATTTGAAAAATGTACAATATCTCGAGAACGGTTTATGCTAGCGTTCTAAAGTTTATGTCAATCGCTTTCTAAGGAAAAATTACATAAGAAATGTCTATTTGCGTAACTTTATTAAAGGTTTTGATTTTTTGATGATTTTTTCAAAATTTCACTCGAAAATTTAGGGGAGTTCTGAACATTTGATTGTGTTTAAAAACAATAGACTTCGAGTATTGACAGATTGTAATTTTTGTACCAAATTTCACTCAAATCGCTCCATTCGTTTGTGAGATATCGTCTTCACAGACTCACTAACACACACACACACACATCACTTCAAAAATGTTCGAGTCGTGATCAAGGATGCCTGAAACGCGCTCTCTCGTCGTAAACTCGGAATTTTCGACCCCGTCACAATACTTCCATATACATATTATACTATGTTATAAGGAATGTAACAATAATTCTATTTTGCGAGGGACGTAAAAGTGTTTTTTAGTAATCATCAGTATCCTTTTTAACTATACTGATATTCAATGGTGTAAAAGTGATTTCACCACGAAAACAATATTTTGCTTTAATCTAGAATAGTATGAAACAGAATATAAAAAATAGGGTTCCAACGGCTTTCAGAGGGAATGTCTCCCCCTTTAATATAAAAATACAGTGTACCATTTAACTGATACATTTGAGCATATGTAGTCTGTTATTTAGATTTGGGGGGGGGGGGGGGGAATTTCAAGGAGGGGGAGTTTTTTTCAATTGCACTGAAATCTAATCAGCAGCAGGGTAACTCACACGTGACTTATCTATCAGATTTTGTCAAACTTGGTCCATTAGCTTTTTAGCTAGAGTGGATACTACATTGCACACACAGACATCATGCTAAAAATAGTTTTTTGGGGTTTTAAAGTGCTTGAAACATGTTGATCCGTAAGAAACCTGAGTTGCAATTTTCAACACGATTCTAATACTTTCCTTATACATTACAATATATTGTAGGGAGAGTAAAAAGCTACCCCCCCCCCTCTCAAGTTATTCTTTAAAAAAAAATCTGCAAACATTCTGAAAATTGTTTTATTAATTTATTAATTTGGCAACAAGTATGCCATATGGATGAATTGGAATTATTTAGCTGAGCTGTGTTAATATATATACTATTTTAATAAACATTACATTATCCATATCATAATTTAATGCTATAGAAAATGTAGTACCCACCATTTTCTAACATTGTCTTTGCTTCAAAAACTAGTCTGATTTGATATGTGATAATGCTATGAAAATCATAAATTTTGAAGAATTCGAGTTCTAATCATGGAACTTACTAAAAGTTCTATTTAGTTCTAGTTTTTACATAATGAATCTACACCTGAAATTTCATGGCACATGCTTTAGATCCATCATGTTTACAACTCACAAATAGTGTGTCTTGATAGCCCTAATTACAAAATTATTTGTTATATGGAGCAAATGGTTTATTTTAGCTGTTGAATTTTCATGTCAAATTATGCAAGGAAGGTTAAAAACAGTTGAAGGGGAAAATAAAAACAAAATATTCAATCAATAGCATCCTCTCCAGTAACAGATAGTAACATTAAAATCTCATTTCAATTATTTTATTGTTTAAAAGATGTACTACTCAAAGTTATCACATTTAATTTGTATTCTGAAATGTACAATAAAGTCTGCATTTAGTTAAAGTAAAATATGGTAGCACGAATAGAAAATCAGGGGCTTTCAAGTTCTTTCCTTCAAATTGTTGAAGAGAAATATTTTCATGTTGAAACCACTGCTAAAGTAAAATCTGAATATGTTTCAAAAGTTCTGATCTGATTATGTATGAAATTAGTCTTTTTGGAATTTGGCTTGTCCATGTCACTTTAGTTTTGGAGAAAAAATTTTCATATACTTAACCAAGTGAAACTAAATTTGACACAAAAATAGAGTTCTACGAATATGAAAATGTTATATCTAATTTTTTTTTAATGTGACTTTCATACACAGTACTTTGCATATTTTGTATTATATTGCATTATTTTAACAATATTTCAGTACATACAGCAATCATCTATGTAAGACAGATGCAGGCATGTCTGATAGATGTTTTCTTATTTTTGTTGGCGTAGTTGCTCAGTCTTTGTATCCTGAAGAAGGACGCTGCAGCAGTTGATTTACATTTTTGATTACAATTACTTAGAATTTACATCTCCATCAGCAGTTGATTACCATTACTAAGAATTTACATTTTTTAATCTATTTCTTACAAGGGCCTTTGTGAGCTTGTAATTAGGGGAAAACTGGTGTGCACTTTTCGGAAGACCAGCATTCTAAACTCATGCCTTCTTAATAAATGATTCAAATCTATTCTGAATAAGTTCTCACTTTTGTCACAATGTTCCCTCTGACCTTTATACCCTCTAAAACAAAGGTCCACAAATCTTTGTATCCCCTATAATACAGGTCCACTGGCTCGTGAGCACCACAGTGCTCATATGAGTTGAAGACCCAGACCACACGACCAACCATAAGGCTTATGGCAGCTATATGTGTGGGCGGAGTGCTCATATGAGTGTAAAAATGTATAAAATTTTATTGTACTAATTGTTTTATTTGGTGGCATGTGAAAAAATGTATTATACACTAGTACTCATTGATGGTAAAAGGTTGTGATATCTGTATTAGAAGAAATTCCTGTATAATGTATTAGACATAGGATATAAAACCACTACTACCAAAAATTTGTCAATGTATTCCTCTCAATAGATGGCAGCACCACCACAAAAACAGGAGGATCACTAGCAAGGATCTGACAAGGTTTTTTTTTACAGGGTTCTTAAGCCCCTCCTTTAAAATTTCTTAAAATTTTAATTTAAACTTTTTGCCCACAGCATGCTAACCCTCTTAAGAACTTCTCACATATAAGCAGTTTTAAAATAAATATATATATATATCTTCAATCAAAAGGTGAAGCTATTATATTGATGAAAAATGCCAATACTGGGCTAATAATTTAAAAAAGGATTGAATATAAAATTTATATTTTACAGTGATTTGGCTTCAGTAACGACTGTCCACTTCATAGGCACTGCTAGATATTTACAAAATTGCTACTACAGGGTCCTGCTGCTCATTTTAAACAGATGAAAGCAGGGAAAGAAAGCCATCGTTGATCGAGATCTAGTTGTTTATAACACATGTTCAGTTTCTGTAGAGTTGTTTCAGGTTGAAGTTATGTTTTGTAAGATGGCTATATCGCAGATCCACTCTGTGGATATCATATTTTACTACACTACATGTTAAGTCATGTACAATGAGTGTAAAATTGCTTTACAATGTTAATTCAATTCTAACCTTATTATTAAACCATTTAGTGTACAGAAATTAACAATCTGTCCCCTCCATGGAATTCCTAAACTACGGTATGGAAAACCCAGACCACAAGATCAACCCGAAGGCTTTTGGTAGCTTTTTGTGTGGCCGGCCTAGACTACGGTGTGGACATATGTGGCAGAAAGTTTTTTTTTTGACAATTATAATTTTATTTATATCTTTTGTTCCTACTTTAAAATTTTAAGACATTGAAAACAATTTAACAACTTAGTTGAATACTGGTTTTGACAGTTTAAATGTTTGTCTGTTTATTTTGCTAAAACGTGAAAAGGATTGTCGAAATATTTGGAAAAGTCTATTAAACTAATCACTGTTTTCTCATGCACATTTTATATGTATGACAATTATTATTTCATTTACTTCTTTTTATGAATTCTGAATACTTTTCAGCTTTTTTTATAAGTCCAGAAAAGGAGCTTCTTCTGGTTTCCTTAAAAATAATCTAAAAGTTCTTTTTCCTTAGACTTGTTTTCAATTATAATAACTACTGTGTTAATATCACTATGCTAGGATTCCACTAATAAAAAAGTAATATGTCACTGAGTTAGTAAAATTAATGTTACCAATAGTCTTTATGATTTTCTTGTTTAAAAAGACCAGGTACAATTGAATCTGATTTGACTAACAAAAGAAGGAAAATAAAAATAAATTCAATGAGAAAAGCTAGAGAGAAGTTACGGAATGAACCAATGAAATATGAAGCAAAAGCAAAGGAGAGAGAAAGATTTTACAGAAGAAAACTAGTAATTAAGGATATATCTGAACAGAAACAAAAAATAGAGAGATTAAAAGGGGGGGGGGAGAATTAAATGTAACCTTGAGTTTTCCTCATGAAATTCAATAGGAAGCTTATCTAATAATCACTCTGCTACAAGTTGAATTGAAAGTGAAAGAGGGCCAAGTGTACTGTGAAAAGAATGTAAAAGAGAAAATCAAAAATTATAAAATGAGAACAATAAACTAAAAAGAACACTTGAAAAGTACAAAAAATTAATAAATAAACTGAAGAGATTTAGAGATTCTTCACCGCAAAGTCAGTTGAAATGAAATGCCCAGAAAGTGTCAAGAGATTTTTGTCTAAGGAAAATACATTTCTGGAGATATTTAAAGAAGGAATTTGTTTGGTGATGCTGTTCAAGATCAGATTCAAATGGGTTATAAGAAGATAGAATTACACACACACACACACAAAACCCTGTAATGACAGTATTAACTAGAAAAATAATAAAGAAGTAGCAATGTTTTGAGCATGTGAGATCCATAACATTAAACAAAATGAACAGGTCACATCTAGTACAGGTTTATGGGCCATTTAGTCATTAAAAGTCAAGAGTTAGTAAAACAAAACAGAAAAAAGACCAGAATCATCAGATTCACATAAGTGATAAAAATATATCTGGTTTAAAACATGATGAAAAATAAGTTAACACTCAAATGAATCTAGGTTCATGTTTAAAAAGATAAGGTACAATTGAATCTGATTTGACTAACAAAAGAAGGAATATAAAAATAAATTTAATGAGAAAAGCTAGAGAGAAGTTACGGAATGAACCAGTGAAATATGAAGCAAAAGCAAAGGAGAGAGAAAGATTTTACAGAAGAAAACTAGTAATCTAGTAGAACTAGTAGTGTAGTCAGAAAGGTAAAATCCAATGTTTAAAAATCCAAGTTACCAAATCATTTATCAGATTTGTGTCATTTATCATAAATTTCTGATAGATAAATATGTCTATGTAAGCTACACAAGAACACAGTCTTACATGTGAGTAAACTACATTCAGTTGGAATGATTTCCGAACAAATAGGCAGATGAAGTAGTAAGTGATAAAAATCTATTTAAAAAGAATAGGTGTCTTAATATCATATATTAATTCCATTGACATGTCTGTACATGGAAAAGTTAAAATATCCAATTAATTATTTTGAAACTATCTCAATTTTACAGTGACTAAAATTTTTTTTTTTTAAGTCACTGTCAACTGTGTATTGGAGAATATTTTTTTTTATAATAATCACCATGTTTTTTTGCTCTTTATTTAGACAATGATACACCTGAAAATTCAAATTTTCACATAGTAGTACGTGGGCAGTTTAAGTTTAGTGTCTACTCTATCACAGATTTTTTTGTAAAATTGATAAGTATGGTTATATATATTTAATATGTAATATATATATATAAAAATATATATATATATATTATTTCTGTAATACATTTTACAGTTGTGTACACAGAAACGTAGAATCAGCATTAATGAAACATGTATGGCCCTTGATAACTTACATGGTTTTAGAAATGCTTTTCATATTCATTTTATTCCTTTTATATTCACTAGATTCCATTTATTCAATTTCCAAATTTCTTGCCTAGCTCATCGTGCTACACTTGGCTTCTGATTTGCAATTTTTTTACCTTTACCTTCAGTTTACAAGCAATTTTCTTTAGTATTTCTCGGGTATATATATATTACAAGTAATCATAAAAATCTTCAATTATATATATATATATATACACACACGAGAGATGAGAATTAGGGAGAGAAGAAGTACACAGTTCGTAATAAATTTCTGGACAGTTCTTTGATTAAAACAGAATGGGGGAAGGAAGTGGTGGCTGGTTAGTTATTTCATTTAATCACCAAACTGCACTTAACCATCGCTGAAATAATGGAGTTTAGCGATTAAATAAAACAACTACCCACCCCATTCTGTTTTAATAAAAAAACTGTCCAGAAATTTATTGAGAATAGACCATACTTATCACATTTACAAAATATCCATGATGGAGTGGGCCGGACCACTAAACTAAAATTGTCATTGAAATGAATTATTGTAAATAATATTTTAATGACAACACTCATGTTTATTTTTTTTTTGTCTAAATTGTCACATCAGTCAGACAATTTTCCTTCTAATGTGAACACTGAAATGCATTTTAGGAATGCTGACACATTTAAAAAGAACTGAAGATATTTTTTAACATTGGTCGGTATAAAGTGCATAAGTACATTTTAGTGTTTTGTAACTTTGAAATGTCAAATCATTAGTTTGGTATGAAGGACATCGGTTAATTTAAGTTCTTTTAACAGCATATTGTGATCAGTTTTGATTCACTTGCTACTAAGAACATGAAGGTACGAAGTACTAAGGTATGGAGGACATCAGTTAATTTAAGTCCTTTTAGCAGCATATTGTGACCAGTTTTGGTCACTTACTACTAAGTGAAAATTCAAATTGCAAGTCTATTTGTCACTCAGTTTTCACTCATCATGTACACATGGCTTAAAGATATTTTACACTTTAGATGAATGATTTTTTTTCTTTTTAGTTGGTAATCTTGATTTGACTCCATCCAAACTTATCAGCCTTATTAATTGATTAGGAATCATAAAAAAGAAGGATTCTCCTAATTACAGATGTTCGTCCAAAAATGCCATAGACTTGAGTTGCATAGTGTAAAGGGCCTTTAACCGATAAATGATTAGATTTAATGCTTATTTCAGTTATAGGAAAATATGTTAGTTAATAGATATAATTACTTACAATATTCTTTTATAAATGAATTTTGAATAATAAATTGCAATATATCTATATGCAATAAATTACAATATATCTATTTTAGTAAGATCATTTACCATTTTATATTTTATGCAAATTTGTTTTAAACTGGTCTCTATATATATAAATATTCCATGTTTTTACTGTTCATGTAGCCACTGATGAAGGGCGTATATACGTCCGAAAGCGCTCTGGCAGTTTTTAATATATGTTACACGCCTTTAGGATGTGTTAAATAAAAGACCTTTCATTTTTTAAAATGTTTTGTCCTTGATTTTATTTTTATCTATATGTTTTTGGCAGGGCAGGGCACTTTGGGATACTTATTGATTTTTATACATAAATCGGTGACAAGTGATAGGCACTCCATTATTCTAGTGTAAGTTGAATTTTATCTTTATTAGAATATTAGGTATCTTAAGATTAATTTATGTGTAAAAAAAAATCATTGAGGTTTTATGTGCAGGATTTAAAAAATTTTGAAAATGTTCAGAGAAATATTTTTTTAAATTGTTATTACTAGCAATTTTAATTCCACAAACTTAACAAAACCTTTAATTTTTAATAAGACAACGTGGAATGAAATTGAAATGAATTACTGTAAATAATATTTTAATGACAACACTCATATTTATTTATTTTTATCTTAAATAAATTGTCACATCAGAGTCAGACAAGTTTCCTTCTAATGTGAACACTGAAATGCATTTTAGGAATGCTGACAATACAGTCTGTCGCATTTAAAAAGAACTTAAGAAATTTCTTAACATCAGTTAGTATCAAGTGCATAAGTGCGATTTAGTGTTTTGTAACTTTGAAATGTCAAATCATGAGTTTGGTATAAAGAACATCAGTTAATTTGAATCCTTTTTAGCAGCATATTATGACCAGTTTTAATTTAAAGTCTATAATACCACGTCTGCACAGTTCTTATTAAAGAGGATGGACAAAGAATTTAAACTAAATAGAAAATGATTATAAAGGTAAAATATACCAAATATTGACACAAGTTCCTGAAAGAAATATGAAATACTGGTATTTTTATGTTCATACTGGCTTATAAATATCATCTAAGTTTGAAAGGAATACCAGTATTAGATGTTCTATTTAAAAACATTACAATATTACAATTAAAATAACTTAAGAGCAGCATGCAATATAAGTTTGGGACACACAACCTTGTCTGAAGATCGAAGGTAGAGCTTCTTGTGCATTGCTTTTAATGAAGTCATTTTAATTTTATTTTTTAGTAGCAGTTTGAGCTGTACATATGCATTAAAAGATTATTTTAAACATATTCTTCACAATTGATGGAAAATATTCACCAAGGTTATGGTTATCTAATCTACCTCATTTTATAATGTATTTTTAATCAGTTACAGAAACATAATTTTACATAATATAAGGAAAAATATCTAAAACATTAAACCACAAAATTGTGTTCAACAGCACTTTTTGGAAGTTATAAAATCTGAATTTTAATTAAAAATATTAAGAAGCAGTTACAAACAAAAGCAATAAATTGAATGTAATTAAAATATATACAGAGAGAAAAAACTTTTGATAACAAAATATAAAAGTTTATACAAGCATGCATTTAAAGAGCATTCAAGAAAATTGACAAAGGCCTAATAATCTTCAGGTTTCTCAGATGAGAACTCTAGATCTGAAAATTAAAATTTTCTTTTAGTACCAAGTGGCCAGTTGGCAGCTTTAGTTTAGTGGCCACTTAATCACAGATTTTTTGTAAAATCGATAAGTATGGTAAATGGTTATATTTATAGATATTTAACATGTAACTAATATTAATATATGCAAAATTTGAAATTACTTAATATATAACCTATATGATGTATTATTTTTTAAATGTTTAAAAAGTCATATTATATAAATACACAAAGAGTGGTGGTGCAATTGATCACCATTGTCGTATTTTGGGAAAGAAAATTACATTTGACGAAAATGTTGGCAATTATAAATTCTACCAATAAAAAATCGTGATATACTAATCGTAATGTGTACTACAATACTATTTGTCTTGATTTAAAGCTTTGGAATTTGAGAATTTTTAAATTAAAAACAAATTTTTCAAATGCAACATTAAAATAAAATGGTGAATATAATAGATTGGCAAAAGTAATTAAAAATCGATAGGGGTTACCTTGGATTTTTGATTATTTTGCCCACCTATTCGCCAAATGAATTCGCCTATTTGGAATTTGGCAAAAGAAAAAAATTTTCTTTTGCCAAATAGAGTTTTTTATTTTGGAAAGACAAATAGTGGAGAAGTACACATTACAATTACCCTTCCCGGCCGTCCAACTAGTTACTCTAAGTCCTCAGGACGAGTCGGATGGTCTGGGTCTTCAACATTACAATTAGTATGCCACAATTTTTACCTTTTACCAATATATAGCATCGAGAAAATATTGTTTCCACGAAAATTTTTTGTCTGTTTGTTTGTAGTCAATCTCTTGTGTATACCATAGCTGTTGATTTTGTTAATGAAAAATCTAGAACTAGATAAAATATTTTTTAATTTGAGTGAAAACATTGAAATTTATTCAAAATTTTATATTTTCTTAACATGGTAACATAGGGCAAAATCTGACAGAATAATCCATAAAAGGGGTTGTCATTTAATCATTATAGCTCAATGATCACAAAACTTAATAGTTTTAATAATCAGTGAAAAATAGATGCAATACAATTTTTTTATTTGTAATATTATTAGTTCCCTTGGGCGATATTACATTATCAAACTTTGTATCAATCGAAAGCTTTTTCCAAGCCCTTTAAAATAAAGGTCATTGCATGCTACAATTGTGACCATTTGGGACAATGATAATTTTTGTTTTTAATTTCTCGTGTAAAATTCATAAGTTACTTATTGTGATGGATTCTGGTATGAGAATGTTGAGCTGGATCACACTCCAGTCAATTGATTTGACATTGGCAAAATTCATAATCACTAACATTTTTACCACATTGAACTTTCATTTGCAAAATGTGACAATGATGATCGGCAGTGTGACAACCTTATATATATATTAATATGAGAGATGAGAATTTGAGAGCAGAGAAGAAACATATAGTTTTCCGATTTAAACTTCCAGGCAGTTTTATAATTAAAACTGAATGGAGGAGGAGAGTGGTAGCCGGTTAGTTGTCATTTAATCATTCTGCATTGTTTAATCAATTTGTGTTGAGTGCTTATTTTTCAGGTCTTGGAAACTCCCTCAATTTTTTGAACATTTGTTTAAAAAAAGTATTATAAAAAATTGACTGCTCAACTGTTATGAAATAATCATTTTATGTGTAATTTTTGTATAAAAGAAACATTATCATTTCTACAGAACAAGAATTAAGCATTGTTCGCAATTATTGCATGTTTATCATTGAAAACAATAAAAATATCATAAAATAATATCTTTAGTTTTATCAAATGTGTGAATGTTTTTTTTTGCAAATACTTTCAGAAGCAGGTGATCACATTTATTATGGAGATATGACAAGCTGTTCTATATTTAGAAATAATCCAATGATTTCTATGAAATTGCTTATTAATAACAAAACTATTGTTTGTTTTAATATGCTTATTAATGTTATAAATAGCATTAATAACAAAAATATTGATTTTTTTTATGAAATATATAATTAGTTATAAGAAGGCCTTAATTTGTTTTGTTTTCTCACAGTATTAATATTTGTAAACCTGTAGTAAAATAAAGTCATGTGTTGGACAGATTATATGGATATCAGATACTTTTTTTTTATTATTTATGTGCCAATTTCTTTTCCTTGAAGAGTAAAACATTGACATCTGGCAGAGTTTTAAACAATACTAGATTACTTCTAGACAGACATTCAGACAAAATCCTGTTACATTTTCAGTAAAAAGTAATTTTTAGATTTATATACATGAGTATAGAAACTGGAGGGGTAGGGGCATCCCTCTTAAGTTTCCTATCTATATTTTTAATTACAAAACTAATAAAAAAAAGCTAAATTCATTAAAATGTGAAGTAAAATTCTGGATACGGGGGCGAGAAAAAGGAAAGATACTCAATTCTTTATTCTGATTATATAATTTATAAAACTAGACAGCACATGATACATAGTTTATTATATAAGGAAAGCAAAATGTCATATTAAGAAGTGCAAAAGTATTTTAGAATGGCTGGGGGTGAGGGTTTGAGTTTGATAGTTCCTGCTCATGTAGCCCAAACCTTATTTTATAAATCTGCACATATGGATTTATATGAAATAAAACATTTAAAGTAGGTAGATCTTTAACAAAAGAAAAAAAAATACTTGATTAGTAACAGCATAAAAGTTGATTAAAAGTATGAACCATTTCTAGAAGTCAAAAACAGTCTTCCTTTAAAAACATGTCTTTGCTGATGCAATTGCTGTCCTTTTATCCTGAAGGAGGTTGGTTTAGATTTTGAAACCAGTGGATAAATCAATTATTTGTCTTACACTGTTACTAACAGAACAGTTATTATAAATACATTTATATAGCAATTATAAGGAATTTTTATGTTTTCATTAAAATTGAGATTCAAAAAAAAATTCTAATATGCTTCATGTATCTTAAAGGTAAATACATTACCGTAGGGAATGATATAAGTCACTACTACAATAGTTTTGGTTATTTTTGAATGATGTTTATTCTTCAATTGATACAACATGCCTCTTAAAAAGAGGTAAAATATTCCAATTTTTTTTTTCAGATGATTTGAGTATAGATTTTTATATCAAAAGGCTACAAAATAAACAAAATATTAAAATATACAAAATACATGAAATAATATTTTCTAAAAATTAATCCTAATATTTCTAATGATCTTAAAAAAATGCAATAATTCCCAATAAATTTAAAAATCTCCGAAATACTGCATGAGCTTTACTCATACTTACATCACACAATAATTTAGTCAATATATTGTTTTACTAATATTTACAGTGCAAAGAGATATATATCACAAGTGAATCAATATTTTTTGGATTGAAATTAAAACATCTTATTTTTTATAAGTTATCTAAATCAAAACAACATTATTTACACACACACAAAAATAATCACA
Source organism: Amaurobius ferox (assembly GCA_951213105.1). Taxonomy (NCBI): domain Eukaryota; kingdom Metazoa; phylum Arthropoda; class Arachnida; order Araneae; family Amaurobiidae; genus Amaurobius; species Amaurobius ferox. The sequence goes on from OX578136.1 coordinate 12,970,553, forward strand.
ATTCCATCCTAAATTTAAGCATATTTATTCAAATATGAACAACTAATTCTATACCTTAAAGGGTTATATACAGCTATAACTGAAAATTATATAACATACCTGATTTTATAAGTTATCCTCAAAAGATATCCAACAATAAAACGGCATCATTATAAACACTTTCTAAATTAAATCAGTGTACATAATTCCACCAATATGGGCATAGAGCAATTATAAATAACAAAATCAATATCTTTAAGATAACGTAAAGCTACGCTTATAGTAAAAACATATCAAATAAAATATATATCAAAATTTTAATGGACTTCCCACTAACCCAGAGCTTTTCCCGTTATAGTGCCATCTTTCAGATTCCCGCCTTTCTTAGCGTGACGTCTTTCATATCTGGCGTATTCCATTATTTTGCAGGAGGGGAATGACATTAATTTGATTTTTCGGTTTAGTTTCGACTCAAAAGTGTGAATCCCCACGTTACTTCTGATTTAAATGTGTGCAAATTCTAAAGGCATTCACGTTGCTTTAAAAAAATTACTTTAAAGTATTTATTTTATATATACACTCTATTGTAAAAAAAATATATTCACCCATAATAAATTAGCGAAACTCGGTATGTATGTATCATTTAAGGAATTTAAAGGCGTATGTGGACGAAGGTCAAAGTGCCTGGCCATTTGAAAAAAAATCATTTGAGGAAATCAAAATATTAGAATGTGGGACAAAAAAACAAACAAAAACATTTTATTAAAAATGGTGGCAACAAGAAGATGACATTTTTTAAGTTACTTGTAATACCTCACCTGGCAGCTTGCTATACAAGCTGATATTCAATGTGGCAGAGAGTCAATTAAGTTGCATATGCTCTTCTAGGCTTACCATAATTTTGGAAGCCCAACCCAAGACACTTTTTACTTTCCTTATATACATAATGTATAAGGAAAGTATTGTGACGGGGTCGAAAATTCGAAATCGAGTTTTCGACGGAAGAGCACGTTTCAAACATCCCCGATCACGAATCAAATATTTTTGAAGTGATGTCTGTGTGTGTGTGTGTGTGGAGACGATAACTGACGAACGAATGGACCGATTCGAACGAAATTTGGTACAAAAATCACAATCCGTAAACACTGGAAGCCTATTGTTTTTAAACGCAATCGAATGTTCAGAACCCCCCTAAATTATCGAGTGAAATTTTGAAAAAATCGTCAAAAAATCAAAACCGCTAATAAAGTTACGCAAATAGACATTTCTTATGTAATTTTTCATTAGAAAACGATTAACATAAATTTTAGAACGCTAACATGAACCGTTCTCGAGATATTGCACATTTTTCAGAAAATTATTAAAAAATCATATAAAATAAAAAATATATATTTCCTATTGAGAAACATGTTTACTTTTCATATGTAATACATGCGATAAATTGGGTGACATCATTCTCGTGGATCTAGCTCGTTCCATTCATGAGAAAATATACTTTGAGTAATACTTTTGTATTTGAACGCCAATAGTCATTTATCTGTTATAAGAATAACTTATTTTTCCGTCAGTAAAGCTTGACGAGATTTTGGCGACGAATTTGGCTGAATGTCGCCAACTTGGTGACTTTTTGAAATGTTGTAAAATTAACGAAAATCTCGTCAAATGGACTAAAATGACGCTAAATCAATTAAAATGATGACTAATTGTCGAAAATTCAATATCTTGGAAAGAATATAAGTATCTACTATAAGGAAAACCTATTTTTTACTGTAAAAGTAGTAAATTCATTGCATTATATAAGGAAAGTCATGTGTTGCCCACATCAGATTTTTACTTTCCTTATATACATAATGTATAAGGAAAGTATTGTGATGGGGTCGAAAATTAGAATTCGAGTTTTCGACGGGAGAGCATGTTTCAAGCATCCCTGATCACGAATCAAACATTTTTGAGGTGATGTCTGTGTGTGTATGTGTCAGTGAGTGTGTGGAGACGATAACTGAAGAACGAATGGACCGATTCGAATGAAATTTGGTACAAAACTCACAATCCGTGAATACTGGAAGCCTATTGTTTTAAAACGCAATCGAATGTTCAGAACCCCCCTAAATTTTCGAGTGAAAGTTTGAAAAAATCATCAAAAAATCAAAATCAATAATAAAGTTACACAAATAGACATTTCTTATCTAATTTTTCATTAGAAAACGATTGACATAAATTTTAGAACGCTAGCACGAACCGTTCTCGAGATATTGCACATTTTTCAAAAAAATTATCAAAAAATTATATAAAATAAAAAAAAATATTTCCTATTGAAAAATATGTTCACTTTTCATGTGTAATATCATGCGATAAATTTGGTGACATCATTCTCGTGGATCCTAGCTCGTTCCATTCATGAAAAAATATATTTTGAGTAATACTTTTGTATTTGAACGCCAATAGTCATTTATCTGCTATAAGAATACATTATTTCTCTGTCCATAACGCTTGGCGAGATTTTGGCGAAGAATTTGGCGGAATATCGCCAACTTGGCGACTTTTTTAAAATGTTACCAAATCAAAGAAAATCTCGCCAAATGGATAAAAATGACGCTAAATCAAACGACTATTTGACGATAAACGACTATTTGGAAATAACGACTATTTGACGCAAGTTCAATATCTTGGAAAAAATATAAGTATCTACTAAAAGAATAACCTATTCTGTTTTTATTGTAAAAGTAGTAAATGCATTGCATTATATAAGGGAAGTCATGTGCTGCCTACATCAGATTTTTTAAAAAGTGAAAATATATAGAGGCGTGACCACGGGGGGGGGGGGGGGTTTAGCACTACACTACAGGGATATTACATTGTAACATAACATTCCTTTTTGCTAGCAATTGCCCCTTATTCTAACTATGCATACAGCACCCCCTCCCCTATGGTGAAACCCTCAGGGGTTGAGTTCGATTCTTTCACGTGATAATAAAAACAAAGATAGCTTTTTTTTTTCATGCATAAATGTATGGAATCATTTTTTACATTCAGTGATATAAATATTTTTAGTTGATTCTTTTTTTAAAATATTGATTTTTTTTTTCTTTTTGCTTGTTTGATTGCTTACCCTGGACATTTTACTAACCCCAGACCGGATGCATCTTCGAAACCCGGACTGTCCGGGGAAATCCCGGACGTATGGTATACATAGCTCTTCGGAAGATTTTACAACATTGCAAATGGTCAGCTAATTCAGTGGTATTCTGAGAAGGCTGCACTGCCGTCTCAACATGTTCCAGAAGTGTTCTATTGGGCAGGACCGCAGCAAAAATGCAATTCAAGGGAACTCAACAATGTTGAAAAAGAGGCTTACTATGACCTCTTCTAAATATGCTATAAAATATTAAAATTTTAGTGTTTAAATAAATTGCTTTAATAAAAAACCTTTTAAATATTTATAACAAAATACAGTACATTTTTTTATTATTGGAGACCTCTATTATTATGCGTTAGCTGCTGTACATCAATATTAATACATAATAATTAGAATTGATGCTATTATAAGCATTAAGTAGCAGTGAGTCTGTTACTTAAATTAGTCGAAAATTCTTATAAAACATATTATTATTATTTTTTTTAATAGGTTGATTTTAACTTTATAATGCCAATAGAAAACTAAGTAGTTTATAAAATCGCAAAAAGCAATTATACAAAATTTAGATAATATTTTGAATGATACACTATTTCATGCCATGCTGAAAATTGACTACTTTTTTTATAAGGGGGGGGGGGGGGGCTGAGTATATCTTTTGAGGGTTCTCATCCCCCTTCCTGACTACGGCCTTGCTATTGGGTCATGGGATATGGAAGGCCATGGGATAGTATTAAATCCTCGATTGTTGTAAAAGTCGTACAATATGTGGTCGAGTGTTGCCTTGTTGGAACTTGGGTGGCGGCTTGAGGCAGAACAATCGGGAGCAGAATATCATCGACGTACAAGCGAATCGTCATATTGGTTTGCAGCACAACTAGAGAAGATCAGCTGTTCCATGTACCACAAGATGGCTTGCCAGACTGTCACACCACGTGTGATGGTCATGGCCGTGTGCTGCTCGACAACAAATGCTGGATTGGAGAGCTGACCAGTGCTCTACACACGTATGAGGCGGTCATCAGCACTGAGAGACAAGCGGGATTCGTCGCTACAGACTTCCAATCGGACACTGTTCAGGATGAACGAAATCAGCACCTATCCAGGTGGCTTTGCCTATGTTGAAGGGTCAGTGGATGGCGACACCTAATTCCACCTTCAGTCAGTCGTATCCGAATAGCTTCCTTTGATACAGGATGCATGGAAGATGGCAAATGCCTTCGAATAACGACGCTATTGGTGTGAACGTGGTTCCTCACCTGAGTGCACGTTCCTCTCGAGCAGTTAGTTGTCTGTCTGGGACGTCCTGAGCCTCTGCGACAATTACGAGTGTCTTCTCTGATTCACTGTTGCCAACACCGAAAAACTACCATCATATCGCTTCGGCTTCCGTCAAGATGGCGACTGATACGTCTGTTGACCCAACCAGCTTCTTATGAGAGATCGCATCATAGGCCAACCAGGCCTATGATGCGATCTCTCTCTAAATCCAATTGTTGTTCGTAGCGCCATCGAGTACGTCGCAAAGGCATTTTTGTATACAACTTGCAGTATCAAAGAAGAAAATCCAGTTTCAATTGCCAGTGAGCAACACAGGTCGTATTGCTACACGATGCGTCGTGCAGCATTGAAAATATCAATTGAAAATATGAATATCTCCGCAACCTTTCAGCCCAAAAGCTGTAATTGATGTAATCCAGTCAAAAATGCAATTCCGATAAAATTCATTTCATTTGTATTTCTTAATTATTTAAATCTGAAAAGATTTAATAAAAATCAGCTGCTATATAATGTCATTGGATTTATTTCCATCGCTTAGCAACATGATATCATTTTCTTCAAATAAATATTCGGTAAAAGTATCGCCTGCATAATGCTATGTCTATGGAAGATTTAATTATGCAATTTTTATTAATATCCAGAGGACCACCAATCCTTGGTCCTAGAAACTCGAAACATAGACTCAATTTTAAGTGGGGCCAGCGCTACCCACAAAATTTCATGAAATTCAGTGCAGCCGTTGGCCGTTCTCCCGTGATGATGAGACAAACACCCACACACACATAAACATCTTTTCAATTTTATTTATACAGATTGTTCTAAATTCAATCTGCGTACACCCATAGTTTGATTCAATTTCTTGTGATAAAAATTCTACTTTTCCGTGTGCCACTGTTGTGTAGTAAGGGAGGACATTCAAAAACTTGTTTATTTTTTCTCATAATTTATTCATTCTTTTTTCAATTCATTTTCGATTTTTGTTTTTTCATTTCCTCTGTAAATGGATATATTTATTATAATTCATTCTCGACTTCTTCCGTGGATAGTGTCCTTGAGCACAGGTAAGCACTCCTTCAAGCAGGAGGCCTTTCTGCAATTGTTTGGAGGAAGTGAAGATTATTTGTTTATTTATTTCTTTGAACGATCTAGAGTTTCCGCTTTTAGTATCCTTGTGGGCTTCCAGTCTGATGCTTTCTTTTTTTCTTGCATATTTTACTGCCTACGTTAGAACAGTGACCTCTTTCAATACATTAATAAAGTTATATCCGTTTTAACAAATCAATGATCTTTCTTTCTGTTAAGCATAAATATAACCAATTTGTGATATTACTTTTTATAATGTTTAAATATTTAAATTATCAGAAAATATGAACATTTTTATAATTAAAATTTGAAAGAATGTTTAGTGTGTATATTGTACACAAAGTATTTATATTGTTACAAATACCAAATAGGTATTTTCCTGCGCTGAACTGATCATCGCCGATAAACGACTATTAATTGTTATTATTGGAAGATCCGGCTTGCCCGTGATGATAAAATTGGCTACCGTGGTGATAAATTTGGCGAAACGTCGCCAAGCTCAAGGTTCAATCCATAGAGTTTCTCTAGGAAACTAGACTTTAACCCTCTTACATAATAATAATAAAAAAAATGTTTGTCTATGTTTCTGTGTGTTTATCTGTAACGGAAAATCAAAGCGTCGGATAGCGATGAAATCAGATACAGAGGTACTTCAGGTCCTCGGATGATGTACGTCGGTGAGATTTTTTTTTTTAAACTTCGATTTAGTTCTTTAGTTATTTTATGTTGAAGCACTATTTTGAGCGATTTTCATACAAATCGGTTCTTTAGCGATCAAAAATATTACCACAGACTCGACATCACGAGAAAGATCAAAGTCGTTCGTTCTAACGATCTTTGAACGAATCCGTAGGTTATTTATCTCACATTTATTATTTTTTTTCTCTTAATGCATCGAAATATGCATTTATTTTTTATTTATTTATTTTTTTTTCTTATTTCGCCGCATCTTAAAACGGGAGATTAGCACAATTCTATAGTTTGCTAAAATAAAAGTGTCTATATTTGCTATCTAATAAAAAAATGTCTTTTAAATTACTCTACTTTATGAATTTTCAATCAAAAACATAAAAATTGAGATTTTTAATTCCTTTTTTTCTTTGGTTGACCTTCGTGAAGCGAAGGTCTTCTTTCTCGGGGGGGGGGGGGGGGGGGGGGAAGGGAGGGGCGTTGCTATGGCGAGCAGTGGACGTTTGTACGCATGCGTGTCATATTATTGTGCACGATTACACTACACATGTCTGGAAGGAGGTGATTCGGAAATTGAGTGGTGTTATCTATATCTGTATTATTTAAGTCGCGGATGTTTCCGAGGGCCAAACGACGGCTGGGGGCTTCATATTACATGGGGCCTCAGAATTGGAAAGGTCCATGAAGAAGTCGCCCCTCGCTGAGTTCCTGTCTAAATTGGAAGGCGCTGTTCCGGCTTTCCGAACAGATATCTTACGCCCTCGGGAAGGTCAGACCGTTCTAAAGTCAAAACAAAAGAGGGCCAAAGTCTACAAAATAATTAAAGTGGACCAAAGTTTAGCATGAGCAGGTCGAGTGGGTCCATTGCAGGGTAGAAAATGCAAGGTGAATATTGCATCAAAATTGGAGCAAATGTCTGTCTCTAAAGTAGATGAAAAAGAATATTTTTAAAAGGCCTCTGCTTCTCCTCTTTCTGCACGGGCGCAGAAGTCGTAAAGCTACACAAGTGAGTCTAAATTTAACATAAGTAGGTCGAGTGGGGGTCATTGGATACAAATTAAATCGCAATTTCAACAATCTTAATACAATTAGACCGATTGCACTATTTTCCGCGAACATAGTTTTTACATTTCCAATACTCTTCTGAACCGATCGCTGAATATAAGGGAATTAATTGAACGATAATCCCTGCATATACCTACACTTAATCCCTATATAATCTTTTTGCTGGGCAAACCTATTCTAATGGCATATTTCTTTTCGCATGAAGCAGTTGTTAATTATTCGATGTTGCAATTGTTTCATTTGGAGCCCCTCTGACACGGGGGCCCGGGTCAGCTGCTCCGCTTGCCCTGCGTTAGTCAGGCCCTGAGTGTTGCAGCTCAATGTGTTTACTTACTCCTTGGTGAAATATGGGTGCACAAGCATGAGATATTTTACTTTATTCTGGAAAATTTCGGCAGTTAAACGAACTTGGAAATTTTAAAGATGTATAATGATTGATTAAGTTTGAGAAGAATAGATGGAAATTTACGTATTGAAGCACGTATTTATGTGAGGCAGGCAAGTTTATAGATTAACCTGAATCTAAATTCTCATCAGATATATAAGATAAATTTATATGTCGCTAATCAAGTTAGTAAAATAATTGGATATTTTGACGTGAAGTCTATGGTCGGAGTATCCAGATGAAAGCGGGTTGAAAACCAGAAGTGCTAGCTAGCTACAAACAGTTAGCGAGTAACTTGTAGTGCCTAGAATGCCTGTAAACGAAACAAACGAGTCTGAAAAATTGAATAAATTTATTGAACTTTACTGGAGTTTTATTTTACAAAATGTTACTAACGCAAAACTATTTCGGCTCCATCGGACCGATATTTTACCACAGCCGATATTTTTTTTTTAAATTTTTGCTCCAGAAAATATAATTCTATAAAAAGAAATTAGACTCAGAAAAATCTAAATTCTATAAATCATAAAAATGTAAACTTAGAAAAGTAAATTATGTAAAATTAAAAAAAAAAAAAAAAAAAAAATGTACACTATATTTCTTAATTACCGCAAAAAATCTTGAGAAATTCCATTTTTAAAACAAACTTGAGAAATTCCACTTTTAATCAAAAGAAATTGTACATTTTAAAAAGATGACGACCTGATAGAACACTTTTTCCAAAATTGTAAGATTTTCGGATAATTTTGCAATTTATCCCAGTTTTTCTTTTTTATGTAAAAACAAGATGGTTATACAAAGATTTAAAAAAGGAAACATAAATTTGCTAATTCTATAGTATTTTAACTATCCTTTGAATTTTAGTTTTTCTTCAGCTATCAAAGAATAAATAATACGAAACTAAGATGTGAGTAACTTATTCAATCACTTCCTTTCACCAAGATAACGATCTGATAACCATGAACAGAGTACCTGTTTATCAGAGAGCTGACAAACAATGTGCTTTGTAAATCTTAGCTTTTCAAATAATTAACTATTTCAAGGATTCACATCTGTCATAAATTATACCAGAGAGCTGACAAACAATGTGCTTTGTAAATCTTAGCTTTTCAAATAATTAACTATTTCAAGGACTCTCTGATATAATTTATGACATCTGTCATAAATTATATCAGAGAGCTGACAAACAATGTGCTTTGTAAACCTTAGCTTTTCAAATAATTAACTATTTCAAAGATTGACATCTGTCATAAATTAACTGGAGGTGTTACTCAACTCGACTTTCTCATACCAGAATCCATTTTTTATTTTAAATTTTACTAGAAAAAATTTGAAAAATTGGTATTGTGGATTTAAATGATTACAACTATAGCGTGTTCCACTTAAAAGGGCATAAAAAGCCACTTTAAAAAAGAGCATAAAAAAATATTTTAATTGATATTTGACTATGTCCCCCCCCCCCCCCCGGGAAGTGTAATTTACCCCCCATGCGGGGTTAATGACGTTACGGACGAAAAATATCTGTATTACAGCTATTTTTTACAACAATTTTTGCAACTATTAAGTCTCGTGATCATTGAGTCCTAAATAACCCCTTTTATGCAGGATTACGTCACATTACGTCCTATGCTGCCATGTTAAAAATATTTTTTACATTTTGAATAAATTTCGAAGTTTTCGCTCGAATTAAAGAAATTCAATTTAGTACTAGATTTTTTGATAATAAAGCCGGATATAAAGTTTTGTGAAAACCTATTAGCATTTTGTGGCTGCTATCGTGTTCACAAGAAATCGACCACAGGCGTACAGACGGACATCACTCCAAAAATAGTTAAAACGTGTTCAGGAGGTCTTAAAACCAATATTGGTATCGAAATTTCGAATTCGAAAATTTTCAGGAAAACCATACTTTCCCAATACTACGTATAAAGTAAAAATATGACAAATTACGAAAATTCTTGCTAACAATGGCGCTGCTAGATAATCTATACAGTGTTTCTTGCAGGTAGCCCCCCTCCCCCCCGGAGATATGTATTCGGAGACATTTTATGAAACCTAGTTTCTATTTATGTGGCACAGCATATAGATATATTTATATAGAGCAAATAGAAAACTTGCCCTCCCTAAAATGTTATTCTTCGCCCCCCCCCCCTGCCCCAAAAGCCCTGGACGAAACTCTGGATCTATACTGTATGAATACATTCCACAGATGAAAATCTTTAAAAAAATGATTGAATGGTTATACAATATAATAAATTATGGAAATTCTTGCATACATTACAGATGGAAAGTTATAAAAAGGTATCCAGCTTGTTACTTACTGATAAAACGCTCTTCAAGGAAAATCACGTGGCATGTAGAAGCTCTACCTTTCATTATCCGGTGCCTTATGTTATAACATGACAAAGTATAGCACTGGCTTCACCGTCCGGTGCACAATGTTAGAGCGATCCATTACTTATAATATTTCATACAAAAGCATGATTTAATTATATTTTATTAATCTTATTGCTACCTTTAATGTATTACGAACCGCTGTTGAACCTATAAGTAAAATACACTTTGTGCAACGGATAAGGAACTTGAGCAACGTATATAAGCATAAATAACAAAAAGAAAATGCAGCATACATCTGTTTCGAGGGTAAGTTGGATCTCCTTTGTCAGTGAAAGACAACCAACGAACAAGACGTCCAAAAGAGGAATGGGCGCAAATAGAAGAGACAGGGGATTATATTCCCAAGATCTGGATTGAGAGCTAGCTCACTTCAGATACCAATCAGAAAGCAAAATGAAGAACAGTCCAACCAATCCGGAACGGGAAGCAGATCGTCTTTTCGGAATATTCCTGTTGTGTTTTGGCGGGGTGATCAGTCCGACCCAGTGAATTTCCGTCCTATTTCCTTGCTCTCTTGCATTTCCAAGCTCTTCGAGTATATTCTAGTCAAGCGTCTTGATGAATTCTGCAACCAAAATAATATTCTTATTCCAGGGCAGCTTTCAGATCCAAACACTCATCAAACACAGCATCAGCTCCCGAGGATTACAGAACTCATTCAGGGCGCCAAAGCTAGAGGCTACCTCTCCGCTATTGACTTTCTCGATGCGTTTGATAAAATGGGGTTGTATGGTTTGCTTTTTAAGCTCATTAAACTACACTTTTCTCCTCAGCTTATTAACCTTTTGCTTACGTGTGGGATAGCGTCCTTCCCAAACGAAGAACCTCTGAAAAAGACAGGTATTTGACATACGCTAGCTCCCAATCCAGATCTTGGGAATATAATCCCCTGTCTCTTCTATTTGCGCCCATTCCTCTTTTATCCCAAACAGTTCTATCCCCCTTTGCGGACATTAGCGTCCTTGGACAATAAAGAATCATTAACATGTGCGTCCATGGACGCCAATGTCTGCAAAGGGGGGTCCAGGAATCGAACCTTGGATCTTCGACCTGACCCGTCGACGCCCAGCCGTTGAGCTACTGGGACGGAATTGTAAGCTCTTTTTGTCGAAATGGACTCTGTAAAACTTTAAATAAACTATAAATGAAAGCACGAAATTGAAATACGTAGTTACGTGTCCGTCAGGCAAGTTTATGGATTCCCCTGAATCTTAAATCTTGTCAGAGGTATTGTATAGTTTGGTTTATATGCCGCCAGCAAGTTAGTAAAATAAATTGATAGTTTTACGTGAACTTTATAAAAGCAAAAAATCTAATGTGAGCAGCACACGACTTTTCATACAGACTCAAATCCATTTTATCTTTATTTCATTAATAATGTATTAAATTGAGTTTAATTTCACCAAATAACACGCAGAATTAGTTGAAATTACAGTAAATTTACGGTCGTTTTCATTTAATAACTAGACCTATTCTCAAAACCGGCCCAGAAAAAATGCGAAAAAAAAAACTAAACTATCTCGAAAACGGCTAGACCTAGAGTAATGTGGTTGGTATTATTCTTTCGACCGTCAAAAATTACGTATAAAACAACTATTTAATGGGTGCATTTGAGCATATGTAGTCTTTTACTCGTATTTTAGATTTTAACGAATTTTGCGGGACATTTCGTAAAAAAAGGCAGGTTCTTCTTTTCCGAATCGTACTAAAATCTAATCAGCACCAGGATCACCCACAAGTGAATTACCCACCAAATTTTATGAAATTTGCTCAATTAGTTTTTGAGTTAGAGTGGATACATACATTGCATAGACAGACACACATACACTCTAAAAATAGTTTTTTCGTGTTCTAGAGGTCCCAAAACGTGTAGATCTGTCGAAAACTCGAGTTGTGATTTTCAACATGATTCCAGTACTTTCCCCATACATTACCATGTATTGCAGGAAAAGTAAAGCTAAAAGGGTTATAGCTATGAATAGTTTGAGAGTCATTGTTGCCCTTTAAAAGCCCTGCAAGGATATATAACTGGATTTCGAATCAGATTGTTAGTTTCAGGTTATTTTTATTAATGGCAGGTTATTTTTTTCCAAATAGTACCAAAATTTAATCAGCACCAGGGTAACTCACAGCCACAAGTGACTTTTCTACCAAATTTTGTAAAATTTGATCTATTAGTTTTTCAGCTAGAGTAGATACAAACAATTTTTGAGGGCCATTTCGCAAGAAAAGGCGGGTTCTTTTATCCCGAATCTTACCAAAATCTAATCAGCACCAGGGTCTCACACAAGTGACTTACCTACTAAATTTTATGAAATTGCGTCCATTAGTTTTCGAAATTAAAGTGGATACATACATTGCACAGATAGACGCACACACACAGACGTTAAGTTATAAATAGATTTTTCGTATTCTAGAGGCCCCCAAACGTCCGTCGAAAACTCGAGTTGCAATTTTCGGTATGATTCCAATACTTTTCCTATATATTACCATGTTTTGCAGGGAAAGTAAAAACCGAGCGAGTGTTTTCTTTTCATTTTTCTTGCCTTTACTCGAAATATCTTCCAAACTATAAAAGGTAGATATAAATAGTAAAAGACAAAAATACGTATTAGTAAATATAGTTTCTAAATCTATATTTATTAAAAAAAAAAAAAAAAGCTCTTATAGTTTTCCAGTCATCGTCTTGTCAAAATATTTTCCGTTTTTCAAGTTTGTTATATTTATTTATCAAAAACTAAAAGCGTTAGCTGTGAAGAATAAGCAAGAATCTGCAGCTCTTTGAAAGAACTACAAGTGCATACTCGTATAATTTGATTTTGGATTAGCTCTTAGTTTTCCAAGTATATTGGTTATAATTTCGTTATTTTAGTTTTTTAAATTGAGTTTTCTAATGGGTGGGAAAACTGCGTAATATTTAAGATGTCCTGATACTTGCAGCTCAATCTGCTTACTCATTTCTTGGTTAAATACTGGTGCATAAGCATGAGATTTCTTTATTTTTTGTGAATTTTCAACCAATATCATGAACCTTTTCATTTTCCGATGTCGCTCCGTTTCGACACATTTCACCGTTTCGACGGTTGCTATGCGATGGACTGGGCGGTGCTATGGGAAATAGTGGTAAATAGTTGCGTGTGACTTCCTCTTTCGTTTACATATGCGTTGCAATTTGGATTAGAACGAAAGATGGAATGATTTTAGTTCTAAACAGATGATATAGAAATTGAGTGTTGTTATCTGTATTAGTAAAGTAGCGGGCGCTTATTCAAGATCCGGGAAATACCAGATAATCTGTTGTAGCATCCTATATTTTTTAACTTTAAAATCACGCTATAAAGGTTACTTATAATCGGATGAAATCAAGCATACTGCAGCCAGTAATTCATGCGAAGCTTATGAAGATATATCTTCTCTGTTGTATGTGTCAATTTTAAATTTCCACTGCAGTCACTAATAGTCATTTTGCAGATCATAAATTAAAAGGTGTGGGACATTTGCTGAAATCTGAAAGTGAATAAAACGAAAAAACAAAACAATATCACCTTATAGCACAAAATGTTTTTATTTTTTATTTTTTTTTACAAACAACTAATATAACGAGTTAAAACATCGAACAATATTCATTTTATCATACCTGTATTTCCGAGCAAAAGAGAATAATTTTTCCTCTTATCTTTACAGTAGCGTAGCCAGAATCTCGGAAAGGAGGGGGGGGGGGGGGACAGTGATGATTTTTGTTTTTCATTATGGATCTTATGGAGAACTAATGTAATTTTTCGCCAAAGAGGAGGGCGTTAAGATGGAAAGGGGAAGTTAGGAGTACTAAACTCGTTTTCTAATATGTAGCATATGGAGAACTAATGCAATTCTTCCGCCAAATGGGGGGGGGGGGGGGGGAAATTATAATTCCCCTCATCGGTTTTATTAAAGATTGCTTTTTATGATATTATCTATGTTTAATACCATTGATAATTCGTTAATTACTAATTCCTTTAACTAACGCATAATATATCAATTAATCAATTATTATTAATTACTATGACTTATTAACAATTTAATATATAAAAGAGAAAATTTCAATAACCACTTTTAACCCTAAATATCTCCGGAAATATACGATATATTTTGAGGATTGTTTTTTCAGGCAATGAATATTCCATAAAATATTCTGTGTCCAGTGAATATTTTGAAGTAAGTTTTGTCATCTTAGAGCGAAGTACGGAATAACGCGAGTTAAAATTCTGTTTCTGCCTTTCATGATAGCTTATAACTTGACAGCGGCTCGGCTAAATGGATTTACATACTTTGATAACAGGGAGCGCCATTTTGGAGAGGCGTTTGCTCCCAAATTTCCAAGTTATTGAGCTTCGTAAGTAATTTTCTTTGCCAATTTTCCATCATTAAAGCACTAGTTTTCCTCAACTTACCCCCTACCTTGCAAGAACTTCTTGAAATTATGCCCCTGTGTGTCACTGTTTTGTTAAAATTCATTAGTAGCACATTGATGGTTAAACTATTTCAGATTTTGTAGCTTGCTCACTTTATTTCAGCATTATTCGGAGCAACACTGAGTAGTAGACATTAGTAAGATATTTAGTACCAAGGTGGAAAAATTCTGGGTACGCCACCAATGAAAAGTTTCATGAAGATTATTTGAATAATTTTTGATTCGATATAAATCGATTCTGATATTTATCGTCATCGTTATAAGGTAATGGAACTTTTTGCATGACATTCAACATGTTCTTATCTTACATTTCAATGCCCCGGGAAAGAAAATAAGAACGTTTCGCTGAGAAATGTTAACTAAAATTAACTTTTCCTTTTGACAGACATTTTTTCTTATAGCTTCCGAATTCGGTGGATGGTAAGATGTCTGGAATGAAATTGTAATTCAGTAAAACATCGGATTCAGAAAAAAAAATCTATCGCAGTTCTAAGCAGTGATTACGACGTTCATAGATTTTTCTCAGAACTGTAATTTAACGTTTAACTTTGTGCATTTCAGCGGAAGAAATTCTTTTGACTCTGATTTTGTGCCATTTGAAATCAGATTACGGAAGGAAATAGTTTTATCAATATATTGATGTTTTATTGAAGCGTTACAAAATCTGAAAGAGTTTTATCAATATATAAATAGTTTTATCAATATATTTATTAATACATTGAAACACAATATGCACACTATGTATTAATACACATTAATTATAATATACATTTTTTTAGAACTTTTTCTTGTACTAAAAAAGTCAAAATTTTACAGTGATTGAAACAACCAAAATTTGTACAATCGAAATAAGCATAAATATTAGTCAGAAGGAGTAAAAGTTTAACAAAGTTTACTATGGTCAAGTGATATTTATGCTGCAAAAATATTTCCAAAATTCATCATCATTCTTGTATTAAAAAAATCAAATTTTGACAGTGATTGAAAACAACCAAAGTTTGTACAATCGAAATATAAGCATAAATATTAGTCAGAAGGAGTAAAAGTTTAATAAAGTTTAGTATGGTCAAGTGATATTTATGCTGTAAAAATATTTCCAAAATTCAGCATCAGGTGTTAAATATTAATTTACTTATTGGAACAGCTGGGTTTGAGGGTTGCATTTGAAAGAACGTTCGGAAGAATTGCACAACTTATGTCATCGTTTCGTCTGCTTTTCATGAGATGTTAAAAGGTTGTGCCGTGAATTGATTCTAGATCGGACTTAGGTGCTCACATGAGAATGAGAAATTCATTTGTGGCAAAATACAACAAAAATGCTATTATGAACATGATGAAGAACTGTTCATCACCTGGTGGTGAATGTTTGAAGTTTGGTTTCCCACGCCTTAAATTTATTCCATATTTTTCTTTCAGTAAAACCACCATGTCTCTGATAAATAACAATCACTATAGAACTTCAAAAGCTTTCACTCTGTATGTCGCAATGTTTTCATCTTTGAGTTCTTCACAGAGAGCACTAAAACCTTTTTATCCACTATTTTTAATTGCATATTCTAAATTTGTTTTCCTGCACCCATGGAATGTGAAATAAGATATGATAAAATGCAAAGGAAAAATGATTTTTTAACTCATAGATTATAAAAGTCCAAAAATATACATATTCCTCATTGACTCAAGCTGGTTTTTACACTGCAGCTAGATATAAGATGTTACTCGAGTATTTAAAAATTATATACAATTTCACCGTTAAAATTAGATGACTTAATACATGACAGTCACTCCATTGCCTTTTGAGGTCTGAAGACGACATACATCCGAAATATCAGATGACAATGTTTTCACTAGAAAGTTCTAAATTTGTTACATTGATTATAATTTGACGTAGAATACATTTTTCTACGTACGTTTTTGCTTGTCTTAAAGTTTGGTTATATAACATTTCTAAACTGTATGTTACTTTATTATAAACACTTTTCTTTTATAAATGCTAGAATTGAAACTTTAAAATTCGATGTAAGAATTTAGTGCAGTAAGTCATCAAACAAGCTATTTCAATAATTTTGTTAAAAGTAGCATACATTTAGGTAGAATAGAAATCTCATCCAAATATCAACGGGTATCACACACACTTTAGCATCAGATATTACTTGAATTTCACATGACTGTTTCAAGCTTTCGTTGAAAATACCTTCCGTAGTTCCAGTATCGTTTAATTTTGACAAAGTAAGAACTTCTTGTCCATTATCTAAAAGGGTTCGGTGAGATGTTATCAAAATTCCATCACCCTCAAGATCGCGATGGCCTATTTCCTATCACTGGCCTGGGTCTATTTCCTAAAGCATTACGGTTCCTTGGCTTGAATAAGGCCGAAAATCGACTACTCTCTGTGGTAGTTGGCTCTTCAGTCTCCTCGAACGAGGTCTCGTCGTCTTCATCTGTTTCATTGCTCTCATTATTAGTGGAAGGCAATTCGTCATTATCGACTTCAGGTGAGGTTTCTTCCGCTGTTGGAGCTGGCGCAGTCGTAGTAGTTTCAGCCTCTGCTGGTTCACTTCCAGGTCTAGGTCTGAGAAATCCTGGACGAGGTGGTCTATTTCTGGTGATTAAGTTTGGACGTGGACGGCTGGTGGTACGTGTACGAGATGAAGCCGCTGGAGCTGAAGCTCTGGTGGTGGTACTTGTTGAAGAACTCGTTTGTGATCTAGATCGGCTCGACTGAAATCGTCTTGGTGCAGATGATGATGCTGATGTGAAGCGAGATCTGGCGGTTGTTGTTGTTGTTGATGATGCTGTGGTTGCTTCTGGAGCTTTACTATCTGCTTTGTCTTCGCTGTCAGTAGTACGGGAACCAGATCTTGGACGGTTGCTGCCAATGGGTGGACGTGGTCTAACCCTGTTACCCTGGAAGGATCTTCGAGGGGGAGAAGGTGTTGTAGTAGTAGTTGTAGAACTAGTAGATGAAGTTGACCTGCTTTGTGTCTGACGATTTCTGTTTGAAGAAAATGATGAAGATGGACTTGGGTTGAATCGCCTCCTTCCACCACCAATGGATGGACGCCTGCGAGATTTTTCAGTAGTCGTAGTTGGTTCTTCAGTTGTTGTCGGAGGTTCGGTTGTACTTGTGGTTGTCGTTGGTGGATCCTCTTCAACTATTTTGTCATCATTGGATTTAAGATCCGAACCATTATCTAGTACGTTATTTATTTCATCGTCATCTATATCTTCATTTGCTTTCAGATCTGGTTGAGCATTGATATGGGATGATTGGGTAGTTGGAGGTTCTGATGTCAAAGTGTCTGGAGTTAGAGATTCTGGTTTTGTAGTCGTGGGAACTTCTGTAACAATGAAATTTGGTAAAACAGGGAAACGAGGAACTTCATTACTACCATATCGGAAAACATTAGATACTGGTTTGAGAGGCTGAACTACAGTGTCATCCAAAGGACTGCTATTTATTCGGTCAGGACGTGAGTAAGCATCTCCTACAGATCTTGGTTGTGACGAACTGGTTTCTGACGATTGGGATCCATCTTTCTCGGGTTTTGCTGAAACTGGCGTAAGAGAATTAATATTTGCTGAAAGTGTTCTAGCGCTCGCACTTTTTTCTGGTTCTTTCCCAAGTTTGTCATTATCGTAACCTTCCAGTGATGGGATATCGTCAAAGTTCAAACTAAGATTGTTGTTGGCTGAAGTATCATTATCGTAGTAGTAATAGTAATAGACGACGTATTCGTCTTTGTTAGCGTCTTTTTCTTTGGCTACAGATCCCTTTTCAGGCTGGATTTCAGATGCTGGAGCTTTGTGGATGGACTGTACAGGTACATGAGCTGATCCGACTACTTTTGAGTGTGTACTATAAGTACGTTCGGCTGTGCTTTGAGGAAGGCCTGAATTATCGCTCAAAATTGCGAATGAGGATTGTCCCTGACTGTTTTGAGGTGGCTGTTGATGCACAGAGTAGGACGTTGCAGGTTGAGGAGCAGAGTGAGGCACTGATTGTTGGTACACAGAAAATGATTGCTGTGGATTTGATGGTGGGATATATTGTACTGAGTGTGAATGATGCTGAGGCTGGTTAGGCAACACGTAACTTTGAGGTCCAGATACTGGAGGAATCTGGTATGATCTTGGAGCGTTGGATGGATAAGGATTCTGGGGAGGAAGTAAAGGAGATTGATATTCATTTGAACGTATCAAGGAGATTGGAGGTTGGTATGAATTCTGTATCGTCGCAGAGGATGCAATTGGGGAGCCCCCGAAAGATATTGGAGGTTGGTAAGCTTTTGGTTCTGAAGGTTGATTGGGAAAGTTGTTAGTAGCTTGTCGACGAGGGCGTATTCCCGGTGTTGCATCAGCTTTCCAGAGTAATACTTCCATCACTAGAAGACTTATAATACACCTGGAAGAAAATAAAAATTGCATTAGAAAATATGTTAGTAACATATTGTAAATACAATTATATATGTACTAAAATAGAGGCAGTCGATACTCAATAACAGCAAAAAGGTGAAAATAGATCATTTTTCATTGAATTTGGAACAAAATCTGTTCTTAGGTTGGTTAAATAATTGTTTTGTGCCATATTTCAAAAGACTGGCATGCCAATATACTTTAAACATAAATTACAATTTAAATCTTTGGGTAAAAATGGTAGTTCCTTTTCTGTTTAAACATGATGACTACGACTACGATCAGCTTCAAATGCCAGAGTTTAGTTCGGGCTCAATTTTCAAAAATTAAACTGCTAGGCAATCTGCTTCGTTTAATAGCTTTCGAGGTTATTCGAATTTAATTGCAGAGAATAACCGTTCACTGCATTAGAAGTAAAGAATAAAATACCCTTGAAATGTGCCGCAATGTTGCAAATTTATCCTACGTCTGACACTGTAAGAGCGGAATGGGTTTAAGCTACCATTGGCTGCATTGAGAGTTTGAGTCTTGGACTATGTTCTTTTGACAGGTCGTCTGAATGTTATTTTTATTAAGACTGAATATTATTATTATTATTATTAAGAACTTTAACCTGGGTTTTTCCGAGCCAAAATTTTGATAACAAAATAAAACCGTGGAGCTGAATCGATTCGAGCCGGTAATTGATTAGAACTATAAATGTTTCCTTTTCACCATTAGAACATTTCCTTTTCAAGAATTCGTTGTTTCATTACTCTCCCCCAAACAGAGACGGATGTTCCATTCTGTATTGGATAAGATTTGGAAGAGTGATCAAGGCATTGTATTCACCTTATTTAATGAGTAAGATTTATTAACAAACAACTTGAGCGCAAAATTAAATAAACAAAATTAAAAAAAGCCAATGTTCTTCTACTTTCATGTGTATTCATTTGAACAAAAAAAAAAAAAAAAAAAAAAAAAAAAAAAAAAAAAAAAAAAAAAAAAAAAAAAGATGGCGGACACGCACGACTAAATAGAAGAAGCGCCTCAGCAACTCGAGGTTCTTGATTCCATTCTTCGTGTATTATAAAACATTGCACAAAATATATTTTTAAGACAGTTATTGAACTTTGTTCAACCTTTCCTCGAACACTGAATCAGAGGTGTGGTTGGTTTATTTCTTTATGGCTAAGTTATCGAGACAGTACAAAAGAACACGATATTTATTTAAACTGAGCAGGGTATCCCAAATATGTTTGATGGTGTTCTTAGAAAATTATCAAAAGATAGAAATGTTCCACCTCAAATCGTCCACCAACATTCGGAGGACGTCTACTAAGCTCTGGGGTATTTTCAGTGACTTTTGGTTTTGTCATCTTGAATTATGTCACATCCAATCATATAAGTATGTGTTTTGTATAATTTAAGGGCATCTCTACCTTTTTACTTTCCTTATATACATAATGTATAAGGAAAGTATTGCGACGGGGTCGAAAATTCGAATTCGAGTTTTCGACAGGAGAGCACGTTTCAAGCATCCTTGATCACGAATCAAACATTTTTGAAGTGATGTCTGTGTGTGTGTGTCAGTGTCTGTGGAGACGATAACTGACGAACGAATGGACCGATTCGAACGAAATTTGGTACAAAAATTACAATCCGTAAACACTGGAAGCCTATTGTTTTTATACGCAATCGAATGTTCAGAACCCCCCTACATTTTTGAGTGAAATTTTGAAAAATTCGTTAAAAAATTAAAACCGCTAATAAAGTTACGCAAATAGACATTTCTTATATAATTTTTCATTAGAAAACGATTGACATAAATTTTAGAACGTTAACATGAACCGCTCTCGAGATATTGCACATTTTTCAAAAAAATTATCAAAAAGTCATAAAATAAAAAAAAATATTTCCTATTGAGAAACATGTTCACTTTCAGGTATAACACCATGAAATAAATTGGGTGACATCATTCTCGTGGATCTAGTTCGTTCCATTCACGAAAAAATATACTTTGAGTAATACTTTTCTATTTGAAGGCCAATAGTTATTTATCTGCTGTAAGAATAACTTATTTCTTCGTCCATAACGCTTGGCGAAATTTTGGCGACGAATTTGGCGAAATGTCGCCAACTTGGCGACTTTTTTAATTGTTGCCAAATTAACAAACATCTCGCCAAATGGATAAAAATGACGCTAAATTAATCAAAATGACAACTGATTGAAGAAAATTCAATATCTTGGAAATAATATAAGTATCTACTACAAGAATAACATTTTTTTAACTGTAAAAGTAGTAAATTCATTGCATTATATAAGGAAAGTCATGTGTTGCCCACATCAGATTTTTTTAGATTATTATTCAATAATTCCCAGGATATTCATTGGTGAAAGGGCCAAAGGACCTGAAACAACATCCGTAAGATAATTATAGCCTTATCAATCTAGGAAGCATAACATATTGTTTTAATAAGAAGGAGAGAAGCGCCCTGAAGGCGTATTGTAGTCTAAGTCAGTGCTTATCAGTTTTTTTTTTACCTGTGACCCACTTCTAAATTTATTTACCTCTGTCACCACCCTCCCCTTTATATTTTAAATTTTGTTTCAGTTTATAACACAGTGTAGAATGAAATAAGAATGAAGCGACCGGTGTTTTCTGATTGGTTGGTCTGCCGGGAAATGTCTAATGCAATCTCCAAAAACAAGACGTACGTAAAAGTGTGTGTACGTTTTGTTTAACGGCTTGAGGACGAGCAATATAATTATTATGATAAATAAAGAAAATAAACCTTTGCTTAAAATAATGCCGGTGATATAAGCATCAAAAGTTCCATAGTTTGAAATTATTTTTTGAATATTTAAACGGTTATATATTGATAATAATTAGATTTTATAACAGGAAATACATATAATATGGAGATAATTCCTTTCAGTTGCAGCTTTTTAATTCTGAGATCGACGTTGTGTTGCACAATTTCTGCAAGGAACTAAATTATTCTAACGTTACGTTCTTTTTAACACTTTAAAACAAAGTTGAAAAGTGTTTATGACTTTGTTCATTCTGTCTGTCTGTCAGTCTGTCTGTCCGTTAGCACGATAACTGCCGTAAAAATGACTTAATCAAAATGAAATTTTAGTATGTTGTTCAGACGGTCTGTAGGACCTATAGGAATACAAATGAATAATATCACCCAATTAGTTTTGGATTGAACCCGGGTAGAAAAATTGAAATACATTGAACCCTATGGGACCTAATTTTTCAAACATATTTTAAGCGGATTTAAAATTCACAAATTGATTCGAAAATGTTAGGTAATATTCAAATTATTCCGTAAAATATATAAAAAGAATTTCAGCAAAATATATTCAGTGGTTTTTTAAATAAAAATAATAATTACACCTCTTATATGAAGCGATCACGTGACCATGATATGAAAAAAATCTCGTGACCCACTTCAAAATAAAATATGGCATCCATCTTGTCTCAAAATCGTGATTTTTAAAGTTCTTTTTCATTCATATTGTATCCGTCCTAAAACCTCTTTATTTTTGCTTAAATTCTGTGCATCTACACACTGAAATAACGCAATGACAATATATTTGAGTTTAAATGATCATCCAAATTTGATTATTTCTACAACGAAGCCTATTTTTCACTTATGTAAAATGTAAACAGCAAAATATGTAGGATGAATTGTATAAGAATTGCTGTATTTCTTTAACGCAAAAGTATTTAGCTCATGGAGTGTGCATAGCTGATATGAATGAAATATTCATTGATTTTACAGAAAAAAGGACGATTTTTTTCGATGAAGTTTTAAGCATAGAGTTTAATTACTTGTAGCTCCATGGTCTTAAGTTTTTAAATAAAATAAATTATTTTAGTACTGTGATGAATGAAATGAATGGGAAAATGTTATGAATGAAATGCTGCTTTTATAGAGAGAACCACGCGTGTTATTTTTTCTATGACGTCATTTGAATGAATGTCAGTTGTTTTCGATGAAGTTTTCAAATATAATAAATTATTGTAGTATTATGATGATTTTAAAAATATTACCGAGGAATGTATCGCATTTTAGAGATGTTTAAACCAGGCAATTTATATTTCAATGCCGCCATTTGAATGAAGTTCATTTTTTAGATGAAGGTTAAGTTTTTAAATATAATGAATTAATGCAGTATTATGATAAGTTTTAAAATATTACTTAGGAATGTATTGCATTTTAGAGATGTTTAAATAAAATTGCATTGAAGTTGGAAAGTGTTTCATAATCAATGCTTTAAGCATGATTGATCTTTCTTGTTAATATTTCAATAAGATTTTGCAGAAGTTAATTTTCGTGCCCATTTAGAAGTTTCAGTGGCTTCTTAATATTTTGTTCCCCAATATTCGTGGTCTCACTTAAAATATGTCTAAAGCTAAAGTATCCGATATAAATCGAAACTAGCTACCCTCCAGTCAAGAAATTCCTTATGTGTTCAATAATTACACACATTTTCGGTACTTTCCCGGCCGTCCAAGCAGTTACTCGAGTCCTTTGGATGTGTCTGACGGTCTGGGTCCTTAACACATTTTCGGTAAGTTACCTTACACCTTACGGTAGGTCGGACGGTCTGGGTCTCAACAACAAACAACACATTTTCGGTAGCTCACCAACAAGGTAATAGGTTCTTAATCCGACGTTGAATTGAGTTTCTTCACTCACTTTCGGCTCTTTAAATTCATATTATTATCCAACATTTTGTCATTCTCTCTCTCTCTTTCTCTCTGAAACGTAAATTACGCTGTGAAGAGTTCAGTACGCTAATCACGCCAAATCAACTTCCGAAAAATTCTCCAACACGTATCTTTTTTATTTATTTATTTATGAATCTTGTCCTTGAACATAGTGAGGTAACTTAATCTGTCCTTACATCTCATCCACTAAATTGCGTGCTAAGATAACGGAAGAAAAAATAAGTATGTATTCTACACCAATCTGTGCTAGAAAATCTTAAATGCGATGCACTACACAA
The DNA here is from genome assembly GCA_951213105.1 of Amaurobius ferox. Taxonomy (NCBI): domain Eukaryota; kingdom Metazoa; phylum Arthropoda; class Arachnida; order Araneae; family Amaurobiidae; genus Amaurobius; species Amaurobius ferox. The sequence continues at coordinate 12,994,433 of OX578136.1, forward strand.
TGAGGCGCCTTCGGGGACATTTCAGATTTACCATTGTTCTAAGGTCGTAATCTCAATCAGAACATTGCAACTTTAAGTGATGATCAGGATGATTTATTTAGAGAGCAAACTTTTATTTGAAAGAGTTGAATGGTGAAAGACGGACCTACACAGTAAACTCCAACAGATTTTATTTTTAAATCTGGCATCTATTTTAATTTGAGATAGAATCAAGCTTCTAGCACACCGACTATTACTGGTTTTGCCCTTTTTATCGCTTATCTGTACTGAACAGACGATAACTGCACAATAGAGGTTTGCAAAATCAAGACCTTTCTGAAGAATGAGGCTGGCTGAGTGATCAGATATTGAACACCTGAAAATGCCGGCTTTCGTATTCAATACTACTACTACTACATCTAGAAACACCACACACCACCACACACACACAACCACCAAAATTTCTTACTGCAAATTTATATCACTTATTGTTTGTCTTTATTTTTGACAGATTAGAAGATATTCCCAGTGAAAGTAAGCACAATGAAGTAAAAACTTGCTCGCACGAAGATTTATTATTATTATTATTATTTTTTCCGAAAAAAAATAATAATAATAATCTAAAATATTAAAATATTCAAATTAGTTTTATATATTTATAAATGGTACCATATTTTCTTCAAAACAAGCATAAATTATTTCGATTTTTACCTATTAGGTTTAAAAATATATAAGCGAATTTTGCATTTTTCGTAACGCTCCAATTTCACTCGGATATCCTGACTAAGGTTCTTGAAGATACTCCCACTACAGATACCAGTATCCATAGACCGGTTTCGCGCCTATTATACGATCGTCAGCATAGAATAATCGATAACTGCAGTGGCAGGAAGAAACTTGATATATACCACATTTTTTACGAATTCCTATAGGAACTGACAATTTCAATCCTTCCATGTGGCCAGCATAAAATTCATTTATAATTTAGCTCGGGCCACACGAAGCTGCAAAGTTAAAGTTCATAAACACAAAACCCACCCCTTATAAGAGTGTTCTGCATTTATCTTCTAAATATACGTTACTCCTCTTTGTAAGGCTTTTAAAATGATGTATGGTTAGGACCATAGGAACCCAGACCATAGATATTATTCCCGCCAAAATTGTCAATGTACATATTATAAAACAATAAATCTGTTTCTTCGTAGACAACTTAGTTTTACCAAAAGTAGTAATTAAATAGAAATAGGCAATACATTCTCTTGTAATATTTTAAGCTAATATTATTGATCCACGCTACATCAAAATATTACTTGAAAATACAGCAGACCGAAATTCATTAATAAACTATCTGGAATAGCCAGCTTTTCTATGGGCTATTGCGGAATTAAATTTATTTTAATTTGCATAAAATAATGCGATGTTATCAAATGCAGGATTAAAGTTTCATTTTCACACACAGATTTGAGTAAAGTTGAAATTATAACATTTGAAAGCAAATGCTAATGGTTAAAAAAACAAAATATTTTTTTTTATTACACAATATTAACAATTTTACATACCGAACTTCAAGCTATAAACTTCATTTGCTGTTTTTAAATTATTGTTGGGATTCTGCCTGAAGCAATTTAATAGTATGGTGGTGTTTCCAGGAAAACCTTTACAATATGCACTGAATTGAGTGGATGAGAGGTTTGTGTGTGTGTGTGTGGGGGGGGGGGGGGGGTATCAGAATTACCGAGATCTTCTACTATAGTTAGAAACGTGGTTTGGGTCTCATTCGATGCGTCTCAGCTTCGAAACCAAGGGAAAATTTTTAAATTTCAAAAATTCGAATTAGGGATTAAACAATTTTAGGGTTTCAAAAATTCGATTTAACGGTGCAAAGGAATAATAAAAAAAACTCAAGACCATTTTGCATAATTATCGATCACTTCCGCTTTAGCTACAATCCTGCGTTTGATTTCATTCAATTCGTCTCAGCTTTCATGGCGATGAAAAAGTCTAATATTTTTATAAATTCGTCTAATATAAGTCTAATATTTATATAAATTCGAATTGGGGTGTAACGGTGCAAAGGAATAATAATAATAAAAAAAATAAATAAAAAAACACTTTTCAAAATGATTGAGCACTCACACTCGAGCCAGAATATGGAGTTCATTCCACCCGTAACGGAAAAATCGAAAATTTTGAAAATTCCAATTAGGGATACAAAAAAGATTTTTGAAAAACGTGCCCCTTAAAAATGCGCACCATTCCATTGCTATGCTTTAATTTGAAACGATTTTTGATATTCAGAAATTTTGTTAAGTGTGTATAGATGTCACACTAAATGACCACTAACCGTTGAGACCGCGAAGCTAGGGTTCAGTGGCTAGCTTAGTATAACACTGATGTTCCCGAACGGTTAAAGGTTGGGCATTCCTGCTTTAAAGATGATATTCGCAAACAAAATTCTCCGTTCTGAAAACTACACTCGAAACACATTCTAATGAAATACTATATAAGCAAAAAGCGATATAATGGAATATCTGTCGTCATTTAATGGGTCTGTACGTTAAAATAAATAAATTTTTGTAACGTTATAACGAAAGTTTTAACGTCACGAAAAACGTAACGTAAAAACATTTTAACGTAAAAAAAATAATTAAGCTACGAACCCCAACAAAGAAGAAAATTTCATGTGTGAAGATACAATATAACGAAACTTTTTACTTTCCTCGCGAAAGGAAAGCTAAAACTGCCACCACGGAGTATATAGTAGGGCAATAATTACAATCATAAAATTCGCCTGTAAGAGGCGTTCTCCAAAATTTGGAAGACGTTCCTAGTGCAGATAACAGCATCCATAAACCGGTTTCGCGCTTATTACGTGCTCGTCAGCATGGAATAGCCGATAACTGCAATGGCAGAAAAAGACTTGCTGTAAGCCACCATTTCTGTGAACTTCGATGGGAACTGATCATTTCAGTCCTTCCATGAGGACGGCATCAAATGCATATATTCAGCAACAATTTAGTTCAGCCTACATGAAGCTGCAAAGCTCATGTTCAATAATCACAGAATGTTTCTGACTGCCATTGCAGATATCGGCTATCCCCCGCTAACGAGCGCAAAATAAACTTGAAATCAGTCCATGGATGCTAATAACCGTAATGAGGGTGTCTACCAAATAGTGAGGAGGACTGTCCATACAAATTGCAGGCCTCGTCACAAACATTTATGACAGCTCCTCTCCTTATTTGATTTCCCCCTTTCATGTCTTCCCCTTCCTTAATTTAAAAAAAGGACACTTTCACTCGAGTGGTATCCGTCCTCTCCTTTTTAGGAATGTACACATGTAATAAAACTGCTTTTCGCATCTGATCTTACCGTAGATATCCTAAAGAGTAGATGGAGTCTTCCTATTTTTCACAATACTATAAATTCTATATATCCTTTATATCCTATATACAAAGAGCACATATATCACAATACTATATAAGTAACTTCTCACTCCGATCTCCCACTTTGACCTTGTAGTTTTGACGAGAACGTGTCAAAAATCTTCTCCGATTGGCTACTTTTTTTTTTTTTAACATTCTGCTAGTCAACTGCTCATCACTTTATGATCAAGCCTTCTTTTCGTAATAGCTTTGCGGAAGTAGGGGTCATCCGAACCCCCTCTACTGTTTAGGGCCTGAGCCTCTCTTATTCATTCCTCTCTTCATCTTTTATATAGGATATCTACGGATCTCACACTGGTGGGTTGACTTTGAATATTTTGAAGGGTTATTTTGCAATGTGCACTCGCCCCCTCGAGAGTATACTTGAAATGGGAGAAGGGGAACGGCGCCAACAGCGAGTTTTTTTTCCCAACCATTCATCAAATTTTCGCAATTGAGAAAGAAAGCTGGAGCAGTCACTGACCCCCCCAGCGAAACGGTCATCGCGAAACGGACTCTCTAGGTAACTATGTCACAGGAGCACGCTCGTCTAAAAAAACGGAACCCGCCATGACGCTTTTATTATGAAGCCAGTGAAGTTTAAGATTAGGGTCCCGGCCGAACAGGCAGTGGCATCTGTCGCCATGGCCCATGGGGTGGTTTTAGGTCCCTCCCCCGTCAGAGACCCATTCTGTTCTGTTGAATGCAATATTATGCAACCATCTGTTAATATCCTTCTCGTGGATCTAGTTCATTCCATGCACGAGAGGAGATATTAATTTGTACTAGTTTTGTATTTTGACGCCAAAAAATTCTCACCGAATCGAATCAGTCCGAAACATCCCTCCATTTTCAAAAGAAGCTGTCAATAAATCAGTGAAAAATCCAAGCCTATAATAATGATGAATAAATAATCATTTCAAACTAAAAATTTTATTAGAAAACAAATGATACAAACTTTAGAACGGTATCCAAAAACCGTTCACAAGATATGCAAGGTAGGATCCAAAAGTTCGGAGACTGTGCTGATATCTCCAACCCTGATTGGAGGAGAGGGGAACTATTTTACCCTGGCATAGAGGCACATGGGACGCGAGATGTGGAAAGGAAGAAGCAGGTGTTATTCCAGACACTCGTGTGTCAGTGAACTGTAGTCGTTTGCGCCGACGAAAAACATCGCCGACAGAAGCATTGCACCTGCTGCAACTTTTTGATCCTACCTTGTATACGATACAAGAAAGCGTTGGATTAACTATGATGCACTAATAAGTCTTACAGAAACTGCCAGAAAGGTCCAATTAAAACAATGTACAAAATTGAGGCCCTGTGCAAACACGAGACCGCAAGCGGTAGCATTGGCCCTCGGGACACTTCTGGTTTCATGCACTTTTATACTTGAACGCTTTTTAGCTTATAATCTGCAAAAACCTATTTAACATTGATTTATTTGACTATATTCTTTCTGTTACTACACAAAGTTTATTTTTAATTTTCTGTTTTTTTCACTATACTTTAGATACATTCAGACATTGTACTATTATCAGTCCATTAACAGACTATAGTAGACTTATATAGAAGTTCTAATAGTATTTTTAAATTGACTGCGAATTCCCATGAAATGACAGATATAAGAATTGTGACATTTGAGTCTCTCTTCAGCACCTATTCGGTTATTGGGTGTTGAAGAGTGCTAAAAAGAGAGAGACTGGTTTATCGATTCCGATCGTTGCGCCAGGAACATGATTCCAAAGTTTGGAACGCTTGTTACTGTCGGATCATTTAACTGTGACCATCAACATAACTATGAATGTTCTGGTAGACGAATGCGACCCCTGGTGTACACCATCATTTTGCTTTTAAAGATGCAAAGTCATTGCGTTATACAGGGTGATTAAAAAAAGATGGGCCAAACTTTACGAGGTGGTAGTACACACCTAACCAAGCATGTGTCGTCATAGCTTACCGGGTCGGAAATGAAACGGAAAGGCGCCAGTGGGCGCTTTATGGTGAAACCGATGAGGTGAGGCGAAAACACAAGTATGACTCAGAAGTTAAAATGACATTGCTCAAAAGAATGACTCAAAAGAATGACCGTCAACCTAAATGCACGTCTCACAATGGCGATGGAGGGATTGGCAAACTCTCTCGAATAGACCAGGCATGTCGCGCACTTCGGTAGCAGCGACCGAAAATCTGGCCTCGAGTTCCTCTTCAGATTCAAGAGGAGTGTCATAGACGAGACTCTTGAGATATCCCCCACAAAAAGAAGTCAAGACACGACAGATCGGGCGATTGTGGGGTCAACCTGGTAGCGCGAAAAGACCCCAGTTCGTGCAAGGTGGGTGTTTAAAAGGGGTGCCTAATCTGGGTTTGAAAGCCAGACTTTAATCCCCTATCTAAAAAGAGAAGAAAAACGAAGAAAAGGAATTTTACGAAAGGAAGTTTACAAAAGTCAATAGAAGACCCCAGTTCACAGAGCTGATGATGCAAGGGTTTGAATGTTTTACGATTGGGCAACCGCCCATCGGGGAAACATTCCCACGTATAGTCGTTGTGCCTCTCTGCCATTTCCATTTGCAGCTCCATAGATGAAATGCATATCTCCTTTTTCCCTTTTTCCCTTTTTTGTAAATTCCTGCATCGTCTCAAAAGTTGGAGTTGCGAATAACTGCCGAAAACTGAGAAGGCCGTACATTCGGTGTTACGAAAATTTGCATAAGGGTTCTTCTTCCACAGATGAAATTTGCATACGTGGGTTTCTTCTACAACCAGAAAATAGCAACCAGAATAGTTCTTTTAAGTTTGCGGAGCGGCCGCTTCCCAACGAGTATACTATAATCGCCCTGCAACGCTTTTACGTTTCATTTCCGACACGGCAAAATATGACGAAAAATGCTTGGTTTGGTGTATACTACTACTTCGTAAAGTTTGGCCCATCTTTTTTTAATCACCCTGTATAGGGAAAATCATGTGCTGCCTACATTACACTTTTTTCAACCTGGATTTTCTTTTTTTAAAGAAGTGCATACTGTCTGAATTCTTACTTTCTTTGTGGAAAGAATTAGTTTACTGGGTGGAACCCTCGAAGTTAAACGTGAAGCACAGATCATGGGACCCTCCTTGAAAGTCACGAGTCTTTAGCTGTAAACGCCCGCATGTAAGCTTCGAAGCTTGGTTTTCGAAACATCCGTAAGTGAATAGAAGTATTTCCGAACTTTCACGAGCCGTGATTTCACCCACTTTCTCCGAGTACATTTTCTTCTTTTTGCGGTTAATATAACCTTAATGACACGAGAGGATCCGTAAAGAATTTTGGTTGTTGATGAGTGCGCCGTCATTTAAAATTTCGCGGAATTCCGTTAGCAAGTGCAAGAAGACTAAATGAACTTGGGCAGTTCCCTTCCAAACTCAGGTAGCTCAGTCGGTAAAATCCCAGTTTCGATACTCTAAGGTTGAGGATTCGAGTCCACATTTCTGTGTGGCTTAATATTGGCGTCCAAATGATATAAATTCTGAAATTCGGAATAAAGACAGTGCGAATAGTTAAGACTCCACCGTCCTATTTGGTTTTATACTCAACTTGTGTCAGAAGCGCCAAACGATGGATGTCAGACATCAGAAATGGATGACGAGTAACCAATGGACTATTTTTTTTAATAAAACTACATCCATACTGTTATCCAATCCATTACGAACAAGAAGAATGATTTAATGGCTGCTTTCATCGAAACCACTGTTCTTTACACCTTAATAAAAGCTACATTTTGCTGTAATACACAATTATTTATTCACTCTGGTGCAATTACCAGGTAAATCCATCACAGGTTTTTGTTCTTCCTGGAATTGAAATAAGTAATGTTCCTTTTTTTTGCCTACAAGCAGTAGGTAACTTGCATTTATTTATAATGACATAGGTGCTCTTGACATTTTGGACTTACATGGGTCTTGCACCCACACTTTCAATTCATTCTTCCTTATTAGTGAAGATTTGTTTCAGCCGTAAAAAGTACCGAGATAAATCATATATCCTGCTCATCAAATTTGAGTTCCTCGGACCATTTTCACTTTCCTTCCACACAAAGTATAATATATAAGAAAAACATTGTGAAGGGGTCGAAAATCCGAATATATTACTTAACGCACGATAGCGATTTTTTTTTTTATAGCTGAGAATTGTCAATCAGGTTAAATTTGTATGAAACATAAGCCACTTTGTTTGACACTTCGAAATAGTTTTGCCCAACGTTACCAAGAAAAACACAGAATCAGATATACGATTCAATGCCAAAAATATTGACATTATAACATTATTTCGCATTGAAAAATGTAAGGCCATTGTATTATGGCGGGGAAATTTATGGGCCTCTTACATCAAAAATTTTTTTCAAGCCCAAAATGCGTCTATTAAGAAGGGAATGTCGCCCCGATGACAGTGTTCTGGAGGACTTCCTTCCAGAAAAGGTTCATTAAAAAGTGTTCAAAGTCAACACTGCAGAAATGCATTGTATTAAAAGGAAACATATATTTTTTGTAATCATTTTTTTATTAATATTTTACTTTCTATTGACGAGCTGCTTCTTTTCCAATTTTGCCTATTCATTGATACAACGATTGTCAAAATAAAGTGACAACAACAATAACAACAAATAAAACCCAATTAATTTTGACTTTTGTACGAGAAGCAATTGTCAATATATTTGCCAATAGGACATGTTTTAGCAAGAAAAATATCATAACTGTTTATCGCTGAGAGGTAACGCCAATGTCTTCTTTCAATGGCTCTGAGGTTTGACTTATTCGGATTTGAACGGCAATTTTAGTTAGTGTACACTAACTAAAATTCAAGTTAAACTTAAGCCATGTTCTGATGTGATGGAAATGATCTGATTCATTACCTTATCATTTGTTTTCATTTAGACACTACAATGCTGCTTGAAATTCAAATATGATTAAAATTGAATTTGGATATGAAGTCAAACTGCTGTTCCTCTAAGGACTAAGGCTGGCTGTTGTTATTGAATCATGGTCTTTCTTCATATTACATTAGAAGATTCACGCTAATCTTCGACTGTCCCTTCTCTTAGGGGCAGTTACAGTAAGATACTCATAATTTCTTTCTTAAAGTTTTATGTTTTGCATCTCCTTACACGAGGGTGAGTCAATAATTATCCGCAATGCAGTTGTATTTGTGTTTCTGTTTTCGTGAGCATCGCTAGACGAGGTTTCCTTTTTATCACTGCCATGAAGGCTAAAGAGTCACTACTGCACAGGTTTGAAGTTGCCAGCTAGGTTCCATTATCGCTGCCGTTAACCATAATCGCTTCGCTGTACGTTTGTACTCAAGAAGAGCATTGTTCAGTGATCCTTTTTTTGTGGTCTGAAGGTATATTAGGGGCTCAAAACTTATAACACAATAACTTTTCGCCGCAATGGAGAGTCTACGAATGAATTGAAGATTTTAAAAATTGTTGGGAAAGTGTTAAGGTCGCATTACGTGTAACAACTTCATGCGTTTTCTGACGTGGGCTTCCTCACGTGTAATACGGTCAAACCCGGAAGACCGTGTGAGTGTGTGTGTGTGTGTGTGGGGGGGAGACGACATGAGGAAGTTGCTACGTGTAATACGGTTTTTCACGCACTTCTTTTCCATGGGGAGGCCTACGTCAGAAAGGCCATGGGGAAGTTGTTACATATAATGCGACCCGACCCTAAGGATGAAGATGGAACCAGACGCCCCGTTTGAGGTATTGGCTCATCCTCCGTATAGTTCCGTTCTCGCCTATTCAGACTAGCATCTGTTTGATCCATTCAAAGATACATTAAGGCAGGGTCGACTGGTTTAAACCATATTAATTTAATCCATGGTTTAAGCCTTGATTTAAATCGAAAAATGTGGTTTAAGTATAAAAAGAAAAAACTGTTTTTTTTTATTATTAAGCTCATTTTTTGCGGAGTTTAAACCAGGTCTTTTTATGTAAAAACCAAGGTTCTTCTAGGTTTAAACCATTGCTGTCTAAACCAGCCAACTCTGAAATAAAAGATTCACCTCGGACCAAGAACCGAAAGATATTGTGCATGCATACTCGGCGAAAAACCTTTTATTTCTGAGGCCATAAAGAAACTTGTGCAACGATGGAACAAGTGCGCTGAAAAGCAACGGGACCAGTTTGAAAAAATATTGTAAGTCCTTTAATTTTATTAAAATAAAGTTTATAGCTGCATTGCGGAAAACTATTGACTCACCCGAGTATATTAACCGCACTGTGGAATAATGTATTTGATCCTCACTACAGTTAAATTTATTACATTTTGAGTACAGTAGTTAAAATGTTGACATTCCTCTTCACTTACAACCAGCTTAGGCTACTCATATAATTCGTCATCATTTATAACCAACAGCGGTTACTTTCCATAAATTGACAATGCGGATCTTCAGCTCTACATTTCAAGCTATGATTTATAGATAAGTTAAGTATGGATCATGGCTAACTATGTCATATGATAAGCTAAGTATGTCATATAATTTTCTATTGCCGTAATAACAATATATAACAGAAGAATAAAAAAGTGGTACTACAGTGTCATACCTAATATCCAAAATTTATTTGCTTACAAGCAAATTTGAATTTGACGTTGAATTGCTTTTTATTTGTTAAGGCTTAATGTTGATATTAAGTCATAGTCATTCCATCCTCGACATAATGCTACAAGAAATACACCAATCTCTTCACTTACGTTTAGTTACCGTAGGCTACTGATAAAATTCGTCATCGTTTATAATCAACGGCAGTTATATTCCCCAAACCTTCCGAACAGCATAGGAGGAATTTGCTGCAGGAAATCTTTGCTGGAAGGTTCACCAAATGTCGGTCAGTCGCGAAGGGCCGTGAATGCCAATGCCGTTTTGCGGAACTTTTGTTGACTTATCTGTGAATCGCAACTTTAAGAAGCAGAGCTGGAGGGGCTACATTGCCAGTTATTTTAGATTGTGCACCAAGGACGAGGAAGGAAAGAAATGAGTTCTTAGAAAGGGATATGAAATGATTAGTATCTTCAGCATGTACGACTGTGATGCGATGATTAAAGTCATTACCGTTATGCCATACATTACCGAAGAATGAAAGAAAGTAAAAAATGTTGAGAAATCGTTTTTAGAGAATGGTATATATAGCTTATTTAGCGGAAAAATGTTGTTTTCATTTAGTACCTTAACTACAAATAAGCTTCATTAAAAAAAAATGTTTTTATACTATTTTTATTGTGTTTTTACACAGCTACGGATGTGACTTACAAAATAGCGTTTTAGTTAGATTTTAAAGTTTTTCTTTAATAAAAAGGTTGATAAGTGATTTTAACCAAATCATTGGCAGCCCAGACGCAAATCTTGGGTTTAATTCCGTATTGTCTTGAGGTTACGATTTAAAGTGTTTTCTCGATTTAAAATGTTTTCTAGATTTAAAGTGCTTCCTCAAGGTGTACTTTCTCGCATTTAACGTAAATACGTATGCAAGTAAAGACAAATTGACATGATGGGCGAGAAATGGAGTTCTCTACTACTTTGAGTTGATGTAGATCCTGATTGTCCCTACAAATTTGGTGCATGAGCTGTCCTGTTTGCACCATCTTTTACACAGCATTGCGAAAATATAGAAATAAGTTTCCATTCGAAAGCCCTTCAAGAAAGGTGTCTTGTGACGATATGAGCGGCGTAGTCCGTACCCTGCCAAACGCTGTTTTGGCAGTGTGGTTCGATTTATGTATCTTAAAATTCCCCCATTTTTTACAATGCTCAATTTAACCCTACACGTCAACGTAAAATTTCTTAATAACCAACAACTACGTCAATTTTTAGAAAGGTATGCCAAATGAAGAATTTTTCCAAGTCAAAACATTCGCATTTTATATGCGTGAAAATCTCACAACAATTTGTATATGCTATTTTTTTTTTCTTTCAATTTGTATATACTATTCTTTTTGTATTACAAGTAACGTGAAGATGAGGTAAATCGGTCACCAGGAGCTCAGTAATCGGGCGTCTCGCCTTGGCTCATCATTGGATCAGCCGGAGATCGTGAGTTTGATCACCCGCTGAGATATTTGTTACACAGTGTTTACGTGTTTAGTGTCTCTTTTAAAGTCGTTTCTCTATAAAGTTTTGTTTATATGAGTAGCGAATAAATTGTTAGGGTGGTTTATGTTTATATAAGTGGTTATTCTAATTAATTTTTATTGTTATAGACTTCAAGCTCAAGTTCTACTGCGGCAAAGGATCATAATTTGAATTTGAATGAATTACTTTATCTTTCCACTTGATGCTTTTGGACTTAAAAGAGGAACAGCTTCACAAAATTTTACAGACAATTTAAACCTATCTAACACACAAAAAACAACTTTAGATGCGAACGTGCTCTTATTGCAGATAACAGCATCCACGAACCAGCTTTGGCTTTTTATGTGTTTTTCAGCATGGGATTGCCGACACCTGCAATGGCAGTAAAAGAACTTGTTTTGTTGCCAGCTTTGTGGTAGGATTGAATTTATTGACCACAATAGAGGTTCGTAACATTGAGGTATTTACTGTCGATGCTGTTGTCCATAATGGAGGCGCGATCCTAGCTTTGGAAATGCCCCTTTTAGTTGGGTCTGTGAGTATTAACTTTAGTTGCTTTTTTTATTTTCCCTGCAATGCATCGTAATGTATAGGGAAAGTATTGGAATTCGTTTCGAAAATCGCAACTCGAGTTTTCGATGGATCTACACATTTGGGGACCTCAACAATACGAAAAAACTATTTTTAGCTTAACGTCTCTCTCTCTCTCTCTGTGTGTGTGTGTGTGTGTGTGCAATGTAGCAATGTATGTATCCACTCTAACTCAAAAACTTATTGACCGAATTTCATAAAATTTTGTTTGTCTGTCACATGTGAGTTACCTTGGTGCTGATTAGATTTTACAGATTAAAGCAGACAAAAAATTTTACAGATTAAAACAGACCTTAACAATAATTAAAAAGTTTATCTCAGCATACATGGCGTAAATTACATTTTATATGTTTAAGTGCTTTCGAGAGTAAAACACCCTTTGTTAGAGGCACACCACCAGTGGAGTGTTGTATACAGCCAACCCGCAAATCAAATTTGTATAACAAATGAACAACAAATTTGTACATTGATAAAAACCGATCGGCAAAAAGAAATTCATACAAAATGAAGAGGCATAAAATGGACACATTACAATGAAACCAAATATAAATATACAAGGTACAGTATAGGAAAACGGGATTAGCAAAGCTTTAAATGTTCAAGTACGTATAGGGCCCAACTTAGTCCAACTGAGGTCCGGGGAAAACACCTTCACCTCTCGATATATGAAATGAACAAAAATATTTTTCAAAAACCGGATTGCAGTTTAGAAAAAGGTACACAAAAGGTGGTTCTTATATATTTTATGGAATTCAAATTTCGGTAACTTTCTTATAATAGATAAGATTCCAACAAATAAATGTGGTTAATCGTTATATATTCCCAAGATGAATCTATCCGCTGGACAAATATATTTCGATGCATACATTTTTTTAGCGAGTAGGCATTAATGTTTTGATGTTGCCATTTGGTGCTCCTCTGATGCTCCAAATTGCAGCATCGGGCCCCGCATGCTACTGCATTAGTCAGGCCTTGAGTACGTAGATAATGGTTTCACTTTTGTTTAATCCAGGAGAAGCTGTCAGGCAAAACTAAGTTTTTGAACAGGGTCAAAATTAGAAATGAAATATCGATAGAGATATCTAGAGGTGGCGGGAAAAGTACATACGTCAAAAATTCCAATTTTTTTTTAATAACATATTTGATTTAAGAAATTTATGATCTTTGTTGTGGCTAAAACACATAAGTCAGTTAGGCTTCTAAGATGTTAAAAAAAAAGAAGGATTTTAAACACTTATTAAATTTTGTACGGATAGCAGTGGGGTAAAAAATATAAATTAAGAAAAGCTATTATTTAGTTCATAAATGTATAACAAACTTCATAAAAATTAAATTGTATTCTGAAAACAAAAAAATAAAATAAGTTCTCCTGAAAGCATCAACATTTTCTTTCCTTGATATTTCAAAATCCTTGTTTTTGACTTATGTGCTTTTTCCAGCTCCTGGGGTTACGTTGAATGATCATTGAGAACAGTTTGAGGTAAGGCAGTAGTTGAAAGTTTTTTATTTTTAATCCAGAATATGCTCAGACAATCTGTAGTTAATACCAACTAACCTTTTTATAGGACTAATAAAAAATTTTGAATTCTTGTCATGATAAATAAGGGGTATTGAGTACAAGAACTGATTTTTAATTTGTAGGTCCGGATACGACTGAACATAGACAGCAGAATGAGCAGAGTTAAAATTGAATTCACGACAAAACTGAACAAGAAGGCGAAAGATTTTAGGATTATAACGAAACTTGAATTTAATTGCCATTGCTGTGCATCGGGTTCGCTATAACGGAGGTCGACTGTATTTATAATTAATATTGCATTTGACATATTTTTAATACTGTCAATAAACCAATTCGAAAATTGCACTGTCAAAAATCGGAACTGGAGATTTCAATGGATTTATGTGTTTTGGGCAAAAGACATATCCATCATTATTAGAGTGACGTTTGTATTTGTGCCTGTCTGTCTGCCTGTATCTGTGAATGTGTGTTTGTGCCTGTCTGTCTGCCTGTATCTGTGGATGTATGTTTGTGCAATGTATGTATCCACTCTAGCTCAAAAATTATTCAACGAAATTTCACAAAATTTGGTGAGTCAATCACTTGTGGGTTAGTCACCCTGAAGCTAATTAGATTTCAGCATGATTCGGAAAAAATCTTGCTTCTTTTGCAAAATGGCCCGCAAAAATCGTCAAGATCTCAAAGACTCAATATGCTGAAATGTACTAATTAAATGCTTGCTTTGTGCGTGATTTTTAAAGAGAATTCTTACTCTAAGGTGAACTATTCTCAAGATAATGTTTTTGGAATTTTGAGGAGCTGCCGATGTTTTTTATTGTATTTAAAAAACTATTCAATACATTTAAAAAAAAATTGGTGGGCACGTAATTTGTAAGTTAAGCTGGTGCTGATTAGATTTCGATACAATTTGGAAAAAGTAGAGCTATATTTTTTTTGTTGTTACGGAATGACCTGCAAAATCGTCAAAATTTTAAATAAAAGACTAAGTACGCCTAAAAGTATTCGTTAAATGATTGTTTTGTATGTAACATTTGATGACGAAATGAATAAGACCAACTCCATTAATCTTGGATAAACTGTTCTCGAGATATTTATTTATTTACTTTTTTGAAATTTTGAGAAGCTCTCGACGTTTTAAAATGCGCAAAGTTGTCAAATGAAAAGGAAGGTTGCAAATTGGATAAAATTGCAAATTGGATGTGAAATCAAATGAGTATCTTTGTCATTTTAAGCAATTCAATTCAATTTAATGGATTATAAATTTGAGTCTGTAGGCAGTGTTGGCTTGGACTTTTAAGGGACCCCCCGCAGAAAATAGGTCCTAAGGGCCTCCTGGCAAGCTAAAAAATGAGGACTGGGGCCCCAAAGCTTCGAGGGCCCTAACTGAAAACGACCGCGCCCTGTTCAAAACGACTCTGCACATATAAGACTTTTCATTTTCTCAATTAAAGTTATGTTGGACTATCTGAAGGAGAATTGATTACTTATTAATTTTCGTTACATTTTTTATTTCATGGATTACGAGGGGAGGGGGATGTTTGGTGTAGATAATTGTTTGATATATCAGCAAATTCTTGTCTGTATATCGATTAAATATTTAAATTTTCCTATTGATT
Organism: Amaurobius ferox; assembly: GCA_951213105.1. NCBI lineage: Eukaryota > Metazoa > Arthropoda > Arachnida > Araneae > Amaurobiidae > Amaurobius > Amaurobius ferox. Next base: position 13,009,673 of record OX578136.1, read on the forward strand.
CGGGAGATATTGCTCACAAATTAAAATTGTGAAGGGGTGGGACAGCCCAATGGTCAGCGCGCTGGCACTCGGACGAGTCGAGTTTGATTTTCACCGCTGCCCTAACTCTCCCCGTGTTCACGCGAAGTACGGAAATGTTAAATAGGTGAGTCCGAAAGTCCTTCCGAGAGGTTGGTGGTAGGGGAAAGAAAGTACGGTCCCTGTGGATGCCATCGCCACTGGTCTAAATTGGTCAAATAATCAGCCGTCCAAACAGATACCTTACACTTTCGGGCAGGTCGGACGGTCTGGGTCAAAGAAGAAAAAAATAAAATGGTTTAATTTAGTCGCAATATTACTTGAATCGGGAAAATTCAATCACATTTGATATGAGAATATTTTTTACTCGATGGTACTATTTCATTCACATACATAAAAAGCGATGAAAATGAAAGAAATGTTTTTCTAAATAGACTCTCTGAAATACTTTCATTTTCAACAGAAAACATGTCTTACATTTTCTTTTTTCTTTTTTAGTTGGGCAATTTTCTTTTTTTCTTACCTGACAGGCCATTCGTTTGTGTTTTGTTTTGTTGCACGTGATTTGTAGTCTTTATGTTACGAAATTTGCTATGCACTTCGTTGCACAAACGACAATGTTGCAAAAGCTTACCTTCTGGGATAGCCGATGGCATGCTCATAATACCACGAGAAAGTTATAGATATAATTGATAAACCAATTAAAATGTTCTACTGCACTAAGGACTTTGCACAATGTTTAACTAATTTCAGACAATTTTGTTTGTATCACATATCATGGTATAGAGAAAAAAAAGTATCGTTTTCTTGAAAATTTCCGAATTCCAAATTTTGATGGCAAGCGCGTTTTAAAAGATCACTCGAAACGCTTTCGACAAGATCGTGTCGTCTTAAAGGATTTCGAACAGGTTTGGAATGACATCTCCTGTGTGAGGGGCGGACATAAAGGTGCTTAAAGGTGCGCATATAATTGTAATAAAAAAACCCCATGAAACGCCATGGCATCTTATGTGTGGATACGTTAAGTAAAAAACGAGAACTAGATAGAAATGTTAGCAATTCTTATGATTATAGATCTTAAATTATTCGGAAATTATGATTTTCATGGTTCAGATACCTTACCTTTACCAAATTTTTCGGCTGTCTGTAGCTTGGAGTTTTCGTTAACAGTGACACACATCTTTTCTCGGGCGCGGTAGCCCATTGGTTAGCGCGCTGGAGTTGCACTCGGTAGGCCCGGGTTCGATTCCAGCCACTGCCAAAACTGCCGCCGTGTTCATGCGGAGTACGATCACGTTAAACATGTGGGTCCGAAAGTCCTTCCGAGAGGTTGGTGGTAGGGGAAGGAGGGTACGGTCCCTGTGGATGCCTCCCCCACTGGGTTCCGGTCTAAATTGGGTGGCACTTCCCGACCGTCCAAACAGTTACCTTACACCTTTCTGGTAGGTCGGACGGTCTGGGTTTCAACAACAACAACACATCTTTTCTCATTATGTAAAATGAATGCATGTGAAATCCGAGTGTAGCCTTACACTCTAGATATTTTAATTTGATATTTGCAACATTATGGCCAAAACCAAGATTTTCTTGCTGTCATTGCAAGTATAAACTATTCGTGTTATAAGAGAGTTTAAAAAAAAACAAAAAAAAAACAAGAAAGATCAATCACGCTTAAAGCATTGATTATGAAACACATTCCAACTTCAATGCAATTTTATTTAAACATCTCTAAAATGCAATACATTCCTCGGTAATATTTTAAAACTTATCAACATTAATTTATTATATTTGAAAACTTAAACCTTCATCGAAAAAAATGAACTTCATTCAAATAACGGCATTGAAATATAAATTGCCTGGTTTAAACATATCTAAAATGCGATACATTCCTTGGTAATAATTTTAGAATTATCATAATACTACGATTATTTATTAGATTTGAAAACTTCATCGAAAACAACTGAAATTCATTCAAATGACGTCATAGAAAAAATAACAAGCCTGGCTCTCTCTATAAAAGCAGCATTTCATTCATAAACAATTTCCCATTCATTTCATTCATCACAATACTATAATAATTTATTTTATTTAAAAATTAAGACCATTGAGCTACAAGTATTTAAACTCTATGCTTAAAACTTCATCGAAAAAAATCGTCCTTCTCTCTGTAAAATCAATGAATATTTCATTCATATCAGCTATGCAAACTCCATGAGCTAAATACTTTTGCGTTAAAGAAATACAGCAATTCTAATACAATTCATTCTACATATTTTGCTATTTACATTTTACATAAGTGAAAAATAGGCTTCGTTGTAGAAATAATCAAATTTGGGTGATCATTTAAACTCAAACATATTGTAATTGCGTTATTTCAGCATGCAGATGCACAGAATTTAAACAAAAATAAAGTGGTTTTAGGACGGATGCAACACTCAATTTGAATTAAAAAGAACTTTAAAAATCACTATTTTGAGACAAGATGGATGCCATATTTCATTTTGAAGTGGGTCACGTGATCTTTTCATATCATGGTCACGTGATCGCTTCATATAAGAAGTGTAATTATTATTTTAATTTTTATTTAAAAAACTACTGGATATATTTCGCTGATTTTTTTTTTATATATTTTATGGAACGATTTGAATATTACTTAAAATTTTCGAAGCAATTTGTGAATTTTAAATCCGCTTAAAAAATGTTTGAAAAATTAGGTCCCATAGGGTTCAATGTATTTCATCTTTTTCAACCCAGGTTCAATCCAAAACTAATTGGATGATATTATTTATTTATATTCCCATAGGTCCTACAGACCGTCTGAACAACATACTAAAATTTCATTTTGATTAAGTCATTTTTACGACAGTTATCGTGCTAACGGACAGACAGACAGAATGAACAAAGTAATAAACACTTTTCAACTTTGTTGTAAAGTGTTAAAAAAGGCTCTGAACGATCTGCCAATGCTGGCATTTGAAATGAGAAATTGCAATTCTGAATTTCAATTCATTTAAGAATGTTACTGAATACAAAATCGAATAAACTACGAAAAGTTATGCATTTTTGAATGGTCGAAAGAACGCTTGTTGAAAAACAGGTCCTTGGAAATTCATTTCCCACATGAAGCGTTCGAAAGATTGAATTTTGTTTACTCCTCACCTTTGACTCCCTTGGAGGTGGAAAATCGGGTAAGGAAAAATGGGGTCGACAACATTTTTTTTTTACCTCCTGTTTACCTCGCATGCATTATCAAATGTTATTTGTCAGCATCTTCTTGCTTCACGCTGAATATTCACAAATAACAGTGAAGTTACTTGCCAGAGAAGAATAAGTCCATTCCAGACAGGTTTGGGGAGCTTCAAAGGTTTATTTGTGCTACGAAGATGCGTTAGTTTAAGGCAGCGATATAAATAAGGTAGGATCAAAAAGTTCGGAGACTGTGCTGATATCTCCAACCCTGTTTGGAGGAGAGGGAAACTATTTTACCTTGGCGTAGAGACACATGTGACGCGAGATGTGAAAAAGAAGAAACAGGTGTTTTTCCAGATACTGCGTGTTAGTGAACTGTAGTCGTTCGCGTTCGTCGAGAATGGAAATGGTGTTTGAAGAACAACGTGGGAATATCAAATTCTGCCAGTGTTTGGGGAAATCGCCGACAGAAGCATTGCGCCTGTTGCAGCAGGTGCAATATTCGTATTTTAAAAGATTTGCTTTCATTTTCGAATTGAAACAATATATTTTTTACTTTAAAAGTTTCTGAAGCGAAATCAAAATTCTTTCGTTGTAACGAAAAGAAAAATATGTATATCCTGAGAGAAATTATAATTGAAAGCGATACATTTTTTAGCTGAAAGGATATTACAGACTGAAATTTTGTGAAAAACTGCATGTAAGAAATCAAAATAACTCAAGGAAAGTGAAATCCTTTTTGAGCATGAATGGATAAAAAGTTCAAATGTTTCTTAACACCCCCCCCCCTTTGTAATTTCTTTTTTTCCTAAATATTAAAAAATATATATTGGAAAACTCTTGTGGAATAAAAATTTATGTGCTTTTATTAGTGTGGTACGTCAAGCTAAAAATAGTTTTTTTCGTATTTTAGAGGTTCCAAACCGTGTTGATCCGTTAAAAACTCGAGCTGTACTTTTCGACATGATTCCAATACTTTTCTTATACATTACCATATATTGCAGGGAAAGAAAAAAAAATCGTATCTTAAATTCAATTTTAAACAGTCCTCTCATGACCATCATCTGTCTTGCATTGGAGAGAGGATATCCAGAGAGGATATTCGTCGGTCTTTCTGTTTTTCGGTCTCATGTTTTCTTCGGTCTCCTGTTTCATGAACTTGGCCTAGGCCAAGTTCATGAGCTTTGTATATGAATAACGATTGTTGCACAAAAGGTCAATAAAAAAGAGTCCAATATTAAGCTTCACTACTATATATATATATATATATATATATATATATATATATATATTAAAATAGTAAATCCAATGGTAGAATGATGGAAGAAGTAACTTATAATACACTATCTTAAAAATATTTTTAAGCCTACAGAATACAATGAAATAAAATGAAATTCAACAATAAAGAGGAAATTATAATACATATTACAGTTCAGAAAGCTAAAGATAATCAACAAATGTCAATTGAGAGGAATCGAAAAAAGGAATACCAAAATAATCAAGCATTAAAACTTGCACGTGGAAGAGCTCTAGGCTTAAGAATAGTTCATCTCGATAAAATTCTTTATCAAGTCCTAATATTTTAAACGAAATGAACACAAAAATGCTTGTTTCTGAAACACAAGATAGATTTTAGCTATAAACATGTGTTATTAGGACGACAAGCATAAAGATTGAAAAAATAGAAAGGAAACATAAATACCTTAAAATACACATCAAATGTACAAACGTGACGAGCAAAAAATCACTAGACCAATGTTGCCATTCGATAAAGTGTGAAGAAGTGATTTACTGTTGTCAAAGTGAGTAATAAAAACCGTACTGCGTAATGGCAGTAAAATGTGATATTCTACAGTAAAAGCAGCAAAATAGAAAGATGAAAATATATTGTAATGTAAAAACAAGAGAATGTAGAAGTAAGGTAAAATAAGATACTAAGGAGAGATTATTAAGAATTTAGGCTAATCGAAATTTATTAACTACACCATTTACTAAATATGCTGGATATTCATATAATTTACTGGTAATTATGAGGTTATTTATGTGCAAAGCATGAGATTTTTTATCTGATAATCTATAAATTCTAAAATGTTGAATAAGTATAATATTTTTAAACAATTGAATTGAGTTGCAGAAATTAAAAGGTAATATTTTAGTAATATTGAATTTAAAATATCTTTTTTATCATATAAATTAGAAACTATACCATTAGTAGGTTCTATAATTATATTTAAATCCAAATAATTAATATTTTTACTAATAGTAGTTTCATTAGGTATTAATTCCAAATTATCCGGATAGAAATCTATATCTATGACATAATTATCAGTAAATACTAAACAAATCAGATCATCTACATATCTATATATTTTATAAAATTTTCTTATATTCATTTTTTCATCTTTTGATGCCTGTAGTCTGAGTTTGAGCATTTATAGTAATGTACTATTGCTCAATCTGAAACAGGCATTCGCTTGGGTTAATTAGAATTAAATACTCCGACCTGAAGATGAATTTAATTTTGATTAATCATCGAATTTGGGCCGATGCTGTTCTTTTCTCTTATCGGCATTATGGCCGTGGTTTTGCTTCTATGGTGATGTTAATATTACTTGAATTTTTTATTATTACATTTTTCTAATATATATATATATATATATATATATATATATATATATTACACGTTTAGAAGAACGTGACGAAACAAAATACATACCACGGAATTAGAGAGTCACCTATTACCTCCATGATACATACAGTAATAAAACGCAAATTTATGATAATACGGTTTTGCGATTTAAATGTGTTGCTATGATTTCATTGTTTTCATGTATTCCAATTTGTTTAACTTAATATTCAAATTCAACATATTTATATGATATTTTGTACTAGGATTCTCAAATATTGAAATTAATTTTTTATATTTCTAATTTCACAATTATTTAAAGTTGTTACAATTTGAAATCCTTCACAGCTTGCATATTTTATATGTGCGAGTCTATTCAAAGCCTGTTATTTTGCTAATGGTACTAAATTACGTTCGAAGCGTTCTATTCGTAAGATCACACGCGCACACACACACTCATAGAGACATCACCTCAAAAACGTTTTATTCGAGTTCAGGGATGCTTGAAACGTGTTATTCCGTCGAGAAGATCCCGTTACAACATTTTTCCTATACATTATACTATGTATGTAGGGAAAGTATTAAAATGTGTGATGATAAATATATATTAGTGCCTTTTATAAAAAATTTTAAGTACTGCAACTGATAATGCATATCCTCCCCAATTAGCCAATGATAGCATTTGTGTATCAACTGCCGCTCGATATAATCCCAGAAAAAAATTCTCAATTCCATTAAATTATAAGAACATGTATTTCATTATTCATCGTTCCGAAAGATATTAATGGGGAAAGTTTTGAGAACCCCTGTTCAAAGAAAACTTGCTTAGGGAAAACAAATACAATACGAAAGTTACACGCTTAGAAGGTCGACTATATTAAAATAATTTTAAGGTCAGAGATAACATTGTTCGGAAAGGGAGAAGAATGTGAGTAACCCGATTTATAACTGGCCCAGGTATTCGGGCCAGAGAGGAAAACGCTCACGAGGAGGAAAGAAACCCACGAAATTTAATTTTCAAAAACATCTACTTGCAAGCGAAAAATATGGCGCAGACCAGGAATACTGTGATTATCATACAGGGATTATACGGTTAAATAAATGGTGTTGGTATCGTCTGCTGATTTATTGGGTTTAACGTGGATGTGTCATCAATGTCTATCTACTGTGTTCATTACAATTCCGACATCGAATGCGAAAAAACTGTTTTTAGAAGTTAAACGATGGGGATTAGAACCCGACTTGTATTTTATTTTATGGAAGAAGTACGCATTTTGCAGTAAATCGTTTTAAATGCATCCACATGAGGTAGTTAATTGTTTATGCTCTCCAAGTAATTATAATTGTAAACTCTTACATTTTATTTTATTATTTTCCCCACATTACAGGGTCGTCTATAGGGTAAAGTATTGGAATCGTGTCGAAAATCGCAATGCAAGTTTTCGACGGATCTATACGTTTTGAGTGCTCTAGAACACGAAAATACTATTTATAGAGTAAAGTCTGTGTCTATTTTAAGCGTCTATTTATAGCGTAGCGTAATATCTGTCTATTTGTGCGTCTGTCTGTGTGCATATCTGTGCAATATCCACTCTAGCTAAAACACTATTAGATAAATTTCCTAAAATTTGGTAGGTAAGTCACTTGCGGGTTATTCTGGTGCTAATTAGATTTTGGTACGATTTAGAAGAAAAGAACCTACCTTTTCTTATGAAATGACCTTCAAAAATAATTAAAATCTAAAATGAAACATTACATATGTTCAAATGTACCAATTAAATGCTTGTTTCATACGTAATTTTTAACAATCTCCGCACCTATAAAAATGTAAATCTTTTTTTTGTTTGTTTTATCGGCGGTATCGTTAAATTTATAAATATATAAAAATAATTTCAATATTTTAATATTTTGACTTTTTTTTTCGAACAAACTTTAAAAGTATTTGTTCGAGCGAATTTCGTTTGCATTTTTCTTACTTTCCCCCAAAATATACATAAAAAGACATATAAATAGTAAGCGACAAAAATATGTAATAGAAAATCTAGTCTATTTTTTTAAAACTTTTATAGTGTTTGAGTCATCGTCTTGTCAAATTGAAGATTAAAAAATTTCCGTTTTCCAAATTTGTAATGTATATATCTCAAAAACTAAAAGTACTAGATATAAACAATAAGCAAGAATGTGTAGCTCTTTGAAAGCCTTATAAGTGTATATAATTAGATTTTGGATCAATCACTTTTTTTTTTCCGAAAAAAAAGATGTGTCTGTTCGAACGAATTGTTTTCATTTTTCTTACGTTGACTCAAAATATCTTCGAAACTCTAAAATATAGATATAGTAAGTTAGTAAGTGACAAAAATATGTATGAGGAAATTTAGTTTCTAAAAATATATATATATATATATATAAACTCTTATAATTTTCGAGTCATCGTCTTGTCAAGATGAAGAAGATAGTAAAAAAAATTTTTTTTTTCAAGTTTGTAATGCTTATATTTCAACTAAAAGTACTAGCTATGAATAATAAGCAAGAATTTGTATCTCTTTGAAAGACAAGTGTATATAATTGGGGAAGAGATCAACTATCATAGAGAGCTCGCTGTCTAATTAATGGCATAGCGGACAAACTACAGGCATTTGTCAACAACACTTTCCATGCAATATAGGGTAATATATATAGGGAAAGGATTGGAATCGTGTCGAAAATCGCAACTCGAGTTTTTGACGGATCTAAACGTTTGGAACTTCTAGAATACGAAAAAACTATTTTTAGCGTGACGTCTGTGTGTGTGTCTGTGGTTATGTGTGTCTGACTGTGCAGTCTTTGTATCCATTTTAACTCAAAAACTAATAGACAAAATTTCATAAAATTTTATTGTATGTCACTTGTGGGTGACCCTGGTGCTGATTAGATTTTGGTAAGATTCGGAATAAAAGAGCCTGCTTTTTTTTGCGAAATGACACGCAAAAATTGTCTATATCCACTCTATCTGAAAAACTAATAGATCAAATTTCACAAAATTTCGTAGATAACTCACTTGTGGGTTACTCTGGTGCTGATTAGAATTTGGTACGATTCGGGATAAAAGGACCTGCAATTTTCTTTCTTTTTTTTTTTTTCTCTTTTCTTTTCTTTTTTTTTTGCGAAATGGCCCTCAAAAATTGCCTGTATTCACTCTATCTGAAAGATTAATAGACCAAATTTCACAAAATTTAGTTGATAAGTCATTTATGGGTTACCCTGGTGCTGATTAGATTTTGGTATGATTCGGAAAAAAACAACCTGCCTTCTTTTGTGAAAAGGCGCGCAAAATTCGTCAAACTTTAAACTAAAAGTTTACGTATGCTCAAATATATCAATTAAAAGCTTGTTTTATACGTAATTTTGACGATGTAAAGATAATACCAACCTCATTACTCTAGGTTTAGCAGTTAATTTAGGTTTAGCAGCAAGATAATTTAGTTGTTTTCGCTACTCCACCTTTGAAAATAAGTCTAGTTACCAAATGAAAACGGAAATTGAATTAAAAGTGCAAATTCAGTGTCATTTAAAATAATTATGGGTGTTACTTTGTGCAATTAAACTCAATGTAATGAATTATTGAAGAAATAAAGAGAACGGGAATAGCAGTCTGCAAGGAAAGTCATATGCTCTGCCCACATTAGATTTTAAAAATTATTTAAGGACAGAATGTCCACGGTCGTCATTAGTTGTTGTAGATAAGTTAAACATGAGTCCAATATTTTGTTTCGTTTTCAGTATCTAAGGTCACTCAATGTAGAACTTCAGAATACTGATCTTTATGGATGATAACTAGAGGTTTACCATGGAAGTCCAATTGTCTTTGGATATCCATTTGGATTTTTTTAAATATGAAAAACATGAATAGAAATGTGAACTATAATTTAAGGCATCGATTGATTTGAACTCAAACTATTAGTTATTTTTTTTTGCAAAATGTACGTTTCTAGCTATTCATAGTGTGGAATGTGGAAGACCCAGGCCGTCCGACTCATCCGAGGATTTGAGTAGCTGGTTAGACGACCGGGAAAGGAAGCTAGCAGGTGCCGACTTCCAAGGACAGCGACCGCTCTGGAGGTTTATTAAAAATCCAGTTTTTTAAAGTTTAAGAATAAATTCGCAAGACAGACAGTTTTACAGACAAGAAATACGGACATAACGAAGACAGGTACTGTAAACAGACACAAATATGGACACGAAACATTCAGAAAAACATCAAGGATAATAATAATGAGACATTGCACAACATGATATAGATGATGAAGTAAATACAAAATGACATGGGAGGTTGATAATAGTGTGTAAGCTATTCATAGTGTGTGTAGTAATAGTGTGTGTAGCTATTCATAGTGTGTAATAGAAAGGATATATTGCCCAGCAAGGTCTGTTTTCCCTTGGTCTCTTTGTTCCCATATACATCCTGCCTCATTGACTCAGTTTTGATTTCACGCATGCCCTTTATGTGTAGAATGACGGAATGGTTTCCACAGTAACATAATATCTTTTGGTTATTCATTTGAAAATGTATATATTGAAATATAGAAAAATAGGAGTAGAATTTTGAATATTTATTTTAGAAATCAATTGATTTGAATACAAAACACAGGTTTTATTTAGTAAAATTTTAGTTTTTTAATTATTAACGGCGTTTAATAGATAAACATTATCACTTAGAGACTAAGTGATAGTGTTTAGCTTAAATTTTTAGTGCTAGGCTTAAATTTTTTTTATAAACCTATCAACTCTTTCCCGATGTAGAGTTCAGACCGAATGTAAAAATCGTATTTTTAATTATTACACATTTAGTGACATTTTACCAACAATGAATCACGTCATTGGATTCATATATCCATATACTTATATATATCAGTATCTTCTTTTCGGCAACGAAGTATTTCGTTGTTTTCTGTGGCAATGGTTAAGCTACACAAGCCATCTTAGTCAAAGGCTATCAATTTTGCTAAGAGATTGATATCTGTGATTTCTATGATTTAAAATGGTGGAGAAACGTGAATATTTCTTTATGACTGCTGCGGAAGCGATTGTCCAAGTCCAAGTCTTTTTGGGCAAAAGAGTACCTAACACAAAAATTTTATGTCTTTAAAAAATGGTCAATGGAAAATAAGGAAATTTAAAGGAAAGTAGTTTAATGGATTATCGAAAAAAGATCATAGGAAATTCGCTCAAGTGTGCAGAATGCCGACGAATAGGGAATTCTGGTCACGCCGAGTTTTAGAATTTGAAATAACGGAGAACAACTGTCGGTGCTTTAGACAATGTTATAACTAATAATAATTGATTCCTTTCAGGTTTCAGTAATGCGTGCCGTAAGCTCTTCGGGCTATCTCCCTGCCCAAAATGAGGTAAGCGTTAATGATTTCTCAGTGTGTGATTCGGAAGAATCTTCCGAGGAAGGTAATTCTAAATTCTGGATAAGTACTGGGCAGGAGGAAAGCGCTTCGACACCTTTTGCTCATGAGTTGGCCATTAAGCCTGCAGAGCGATTCTGGTCCATCCATTCAACCACCAACCATATCAAAGACAAAACCAGTGGTAAGTCCTTTACCTAGTACAATTTTCTCAGTCAAGGGTGAATCGGTTGGAAACTACACCATACACGAGTAGTGACCAAGCCCTATTGGAAGAAGTCGCTAGGAGAGTTTCCCTGTAACAAGGAAGTGCAATTCAACAAGATTTTAAAGACATTTCGGAAAATGAGAGCCCGCTCCGTCCCGTTCATAAGTACCGGTTGGTGAATCCTGCTGATGCCTACCATTCCAGAAAGCCCAAAAGAACGAGCAATACAGTAAGTGAATAGTCCAGTTAAATAGATAATTACATTACGAAAGAAACAACAAAATATACTATCTAAATACTAATATCTATTAAATATAATAAAACTAATATCAGATGTTCATAATATTAATTAACCATTAGCTTACTAATGATGCGAAGTAACTCAAAAAATTACTCTGAAGGGAAAAAAAATCCCCTAATTTGAGATAACTCCCCTATCATAAGGTTTTCTACATTTAACATACGTAATAATATTATATTTAGTCCAATTAAAATCAGAAAAATTCTAAGATAGAAATGAATTTTTATAGAAATTCTTCATATTTTTTTAATAGTAGCAGACATTTGAAAATGAGGTGGCTATTAGGTTATTTAAAAAGTGTTATCATTTTGTTTTGTCGGGTCAGGAACAGTGTGTTCTAATCGAAATAGTACATACATACAAGTGCGGTCTGTGTTGGTAACAGGCAACAGACACAGCGGGATCAGCGAAGAAAATTAAAAATGAATTTGTTACACACAACCGAGTTTTTATTTCTGTGCATTGGCCACTTGTCATTCAATTCCCAAGACGATAGACAAGTAGAAGTTTTAAAATAACTAGTGTTTTATAAATAGATCGATAAGTGTTGATAATAATTTTGGGGGTATTTAAAAAAAAAAAAGTCTGATGTGGGCAGCACATGACTTTCCCTGCAGACTCATATTCACGTTCTCTTTATTTCTTCAATAATTCATTAAATTGAGATTAATAGCACAAAATAGCACCCATGATTATTTAAAATTTAACTGAATTTGTACTTTTAATTTCAATTGGTAACTGGACTTATTTTCAAAGGTGGCGCAGAGAAAATGCGAAAAAACTAAAATATCTCGAGAACGGCTAGTCTAAGTAATGAGGTTGGACTTATCCTTTTTATCGTTAAAAATTACGTATAAAACAAGCATTTAATCGATATATTTGAGCATACATAGTTTTTTATTTTAGTTTTTGACAATTTTTACGGACCATTTAGCACAAAAAGTTATTTTTTTCCGAATCATACCAACAGCACGAGGGTAACCCACAAGTGACTTACCGAATTTCTTAAAGTTTGGTCCATTAGTTTTTGAGTTAGAGTGGATACATACATGGCACAGACAGACAGACAGACACACAGACGTCAAGTTAAAAATAGTATTTTCGTATTCTAGAGGTGTCAAAACGTGTAGATCCGTCGAAAACTCGAGTTGCAATTTTCGGCATGATTCCAATACTTTCCCTATACATTACCATGTATTGCAGGGAAAGTAAAAAGGGATCTTTTTAGACAGTAGGTCTTCTAGGGGTCGTGAGAAAACTGGTTGAACAGGGTCGAAACATTCGATACACGGGCACAGAAATTATTTAAAATACAGGTTAAGAGAAAAACACAATTTACATTGAAACATGAACTTATCTTCTTAAATAATAAAAGGCAATGTCTGTGTGTGTGTGTGTCTGTGTGTCTGTGTGTCTGTCTTATACACTATACGTTTCGCGACCGCGCGTCGGAGAGCTACGAAATTTGGCAATCGGAGACCCGGGGGGGAGGGAAGGGGACACGTGAAAACCGATTTTCAAAATTCTAATTATTTTTTTATTTATTTAATGTTTTATGCGATTTCGACCTTTTTTTGCCCTTTTTGCCCTTTTTTCTCCACGATCCAGACGTCGTAGAAAAAAACAACTCACACCATCGGAAAGAGCAGACAATTGCGAGTAAAAATATATGAATTTCAAATCTCCATTTCGATTTCTAATATTTTTTAAAGATTTTAAAACAAAAGTCACTTTTGGCTCAAAAAAACGATTTTTGGTTTTTAAATTCTCGCATAGTAAAAAGTACTCATAATTTCGACTAATAATTTACATTTTTAGAAAGCTGAAATATCTGGCATTCTTACAAGTCTAATCTGGTCCAGAAATAATGAAAATTGCCTTCAGGATCGCAATTTTAAAGACGTCATGATTTTATATTTCTCGGCGTTCCGCTCTTCGTACCGCTTCGTTTCTCCCCCGCTGAAGCAGGGAAGGTGGTGGGTGGGGACGTCAAGGTGGAGGTGACGTCACGGTTCTGAATAGAGCGCCTTTGCTCTATATAAATTATTATATTTATATTTTAAATGATGGGACGATCTGGATTTTTTAAATGTATATTTTAACTTTTGGATATTTTAATTTTATGGATATTTTAAATGATGGAACAATGAAACAATGGAATGAGGATGATGGAATTAAGCATATGGTCATTTGAAATTGCAAATTAGCGCGCGGGAAGTTAGCGGTAGGCCCGGGTTCGATTCCCGCCACTGCCAAAACTGCCGCCGTGTTTACGTGGAATACGATCACGTTAAATATGTGGGTCCGTAAGTCCTTCCGAGAGGTTGGTGGTAGGGGAAGGAGGATACGGCCCCTGTGGATGCCTCCCCCACTGGGTTCCCGTCTAAATTGGGTGAATATGTAGAAAGTTATGGAGATTGTCGCGGAGGGCGCGGCAGCCCAGTGGTTAGCGCGCGGGAATTGCACTCAGTAGGCCCGGGTTCGATTCCCGCCACTGCCAAAACTTACGCCACGTTCACGCAGAGTACGATCACGTTAAACATGTGGGTTCGTGAGTCCTTCCGAGAGGTTGGTGGTAGGGGAAGGAGGGTACGGTCTAAATTGGGTGAATAAAAAGAAAGTTATGGAGATTGTCGCGGAGGGCGAAGTAGCCCAGTGGTTAGCGCGCGGGAATTGCACGCGGTAGGCCCGGGTTCGATTTCCGCCACTGACATGGAGTACGATCACGTTAAACATATGGGTCCGTATGTTTTTCCGAGAGGTTGGTGGTAGGGGAAGGAGGGTACGTTCCCTGTGGATGCCTCCCCCACTGGGTTCCGGTCTAAATTGGGTGGCACATCCTGGCCGTCCAACCAGTTACCAGGCCCGGGTTCGATTCCCAAAATTGCCGCCGTGTTTACGCGGAGTACGAGCACGTTAAACATGTGGGTCCGTGAGTCCTTCCGAGAAGTTGGTGGTAGGGGAAGGAGGGTACGGTCTAAATTGGATGAATAAAAAGAAAGTTATGGAGATTGTCGCGTAGGGCAAAGTAGCCCAATGGTTAGCGCGCGGAAATTGCACTCGGTAGGCCCGGGTTCGATTCCCAAAATTGCCGCCGTGTTTACGCGGAGTACGATCACGTTAAACATGTGGGTCTGTAAGTCCTTCCGAGAGGTTGGTGGTAGGGGAAGAAGGGTACGGTCCCTGTGGATGCTTCTCCCACTTGGTTCCGGTCTAAATTGGGTGAATAAAAAGAAAGTTATGAAGAATATCGCGGAGGGTGAAGTACCCCAGTGGTTAGTGCGCGGGATTTGCACTTGGTAGGCCCGGGTTCGATTCCCAAAATTGCCGAATAAAAATAAAGTTATGGAGATTGTCGCGGATGGCACGGTAGCCCAGTGGTTAGCGCGCGGGAATTTCACTCGGTAGGCCCGGGTTCGATTCCCGCCATTGCCAAAACTGCAGCCGTGTTCACGCGGAGTACGATCACGTTAAATGTGTGGGACTGCAAGTCCTTCCGAGAGGTTTGTGGTAGGGGAAGGAGGGTACGGTCTCTTTGGATGCCTCCCCCATTGGGTTCCGGTCTAAATTGTGTGGCACTTCCTGGCCTTCCAAGCAGTTACCTTACACCTTTCTGGTAGGTCGCGCCAACGAGTTTGCCACGGTCAGAATTTTCAAGGGTAGCGAACAGGCTGGTCGCCAAAGGCGGCTAGTTATTAATACATTAAACAGTCACACTCCATCTCTGTCCATTAATAATGTTTCCATTAATTTAAGTTTTCGAAATGAACGCGTCATACAGCGATACTTCTCGAATCCAAGTCCATTAAAAAAAAATTGTTTAACTAAAGATCTATGGAGAAAATAATCTATGGAGAAATTTCTATGGAGAAAATAATCTTTTATTTTTCTCACTAATACTTCAATTGTCACAAAAAATATGTTTTTTTTTTTTTTAATTACTAAAAGTCTGTAATAAAAGTCATTATTTCAGAAAAAATCAAAAATTATTTTTTGACACAAGGAGAGACAATGTTATTGGAATCTTAAATTGTGAATCATTAGTGTTAATCATACGAGTTACAATAATATTCTAACTAGCGCTCGTTTTCTACATAACGTATTATGCACACAAAATTTCCTTAAATACCTTTTCATTTTTGTATGTGCATTTCTTTGGTTTTTCCTCCTCATTTTGCATTTTCTATTTTTAAAGGTCAACCCATGGCCGAGTGGTTACGAAAGTAACTACTGAATCGTGGGAAGTCAAGTCGCAGGGTATAAGTTTTAGGCTCCTCCAGCCGGTATTGACGGACTGCGCGTGCTAGGTTTCTCATGGTTTCCCTGGCATGTAAAGCGAATGCGGCGCAGTTACCTTTAAAAAGACTTCCATGAAGGCATCCCTTCTTAGAGTTTCATCCTTTTTTTCGGCAAAATTAATCAGAAATTTCACATAGTGTTCCGTTTATTCTTTTATTTAGTTAAGTTTCTACTCCTATACTTTGCTCATTGTTAATATTTTTATTAAGTTTAGCAAAAATGGATTAGGTTTCTAGGGGATACCACTCTAAAAAAAGAAAGAAAAAACGTGCCGACAGCTGTACTTCTAGGGGTCGTGAGAAAACTGGTTGAACAGGGTCGAAACATTCGATACACGGGCACAGAAATTATTTAAAAACAAATGACCCCAGTTACAGACCATTCTCGAGATACATACGATTTTGATCTAAAGAAAAAAACCACTAATATCAAGTGAGTGAAATGTTGCGAGGTCCTGATAACCTCTCAGTTATAATTTCTTTAATTTGCATTATATTATTATTTTCCTGTTGACTAACAATCTATTAGCGCTCTAGTTTAACGGACCCATCAAAAGCTGCCCAGACAGTTTGCGGATTCATTCAAGTGGGATGGAATCAACGTTTCGGCAGATCGGTGATCAGGTCGGTTGTTTTGATGTCATGTGTTCCACTCGCGCCGGGTTCATGCTAAGCACTGATCATTATTAGAAATTCTGGATACTTAAACAAGGAGGTCAAAGTTAGCAATCCGACGCAATAAGGAAGCATCGGCTAAAAATTTCTTTGTAACTAGGTTTTATTCCTTTCCTTTTCTGGAGTTCTGATTATATTTTGATACAATTCGCGGAAAAAAAAAGAACCTGCATTTTTTTTTTCTTTTTCGAAATGGCTTTGACAATGAAAAGAATAACACCAGTCCTATTACTCTAGGGCTAGCCATTCTCGATATATATATATATATATATATATATATATATATATATATATATATATATAAACACTTTGCCAAACACGGTTTTGAAAATATTACTATACATATTTTAGATATAAAAACAAAATCAGCAGATAGGATTTATTTTGAAAACTACTATATTAAATCACATTGTACTCTTTTTCCATATGGACTAAATCAAATGTATCTAAATGGTAATATTGTAAAAAATAATTTTGTAGATAATAAATATTCAATTTTTAATCACCTTTTTTTGAAACCCCATTTAAATGATAGTGAATCAATCAAACTCAAAAGATTTAAACGAGGAAAGGGACATTCCAAACTTAATGATCATAAATCTGAGATTATAACTCTACATAATCAATTTAATAGAACTTTTCAATGGAAATGCATAAGATCCTGGGTTTTTGCAGTAAAGAAAAAACATTTAAATAAGGTTTATGCCATTTTTTTAAAATTAAATCTTGCTAATGAACATTTTAATCATATTTTCTTTGATTTGCTTATTACAAGATCACAGTTTTTAAATTTAAAACTAAATCAGTTTCATTATAATAATACAACTACTAATTCTTATTGTGTTATCTCTTTCAAACATCCTATATATAATTCTATAAATTTTGGACATCTGTTTAACAAGTTTAAACATTTATTGCCTATTGGTGATTTATTTGTTTCAAAGACATTCAAATACAATAAGCCTATTGGTAGGTCTATATTTAATTATAATGAAGTTTCACAATCGCTCTCTATTGAACATTCTTCTCAGTCAATTGTAGATAGTGAATGTATTTGTAAATTAAATAAATTTGCTAAATTTCTAAATCCAGACTTGGGGCACATAGTTACCGGAGATTTAGACCTTGTTAGTGACAATGTGTTAAGAACCATTATGTCATTTGGCACTAAATTTAGGATACCTTCTTGTAATAATTCTTTTAAAGTCTTAAAATCAATTAATCTAGATCTTGATAAATATATATATAAATTAGCTTGTAAATACGCTCTGCCATTAGAGGCATTTAATATGTGGAAATTTACTATATTAGAATCAATTAAAAACGCTATTAGTGATATTAAATTGTCTAGATCTTTATATAATATTGATAATATTAAACATTCCATTAATGATTTACAAAGATCCTTTGTTATCACCTATGTTGATAAAGCCTCTAATAATTATGCTATTATCTGTAAAAAATTTTATATTCAATTCCTGTTAGATTATTTAAAAAATAATAGTCTTTTTAAACCTGATTTACATTCCATCAATAGTATTAAATTGAAAATTATCAATATGTATAATGATTTAAATATTAAATATAAATATCTTAGATTTCCTTATATAGTGCTTATTCCAAAATTTCATAAAAATCCTATTAAATTTAGAACAGTTACTAGTGGCCATAATACTTACTCTACTACTGCGAGTAAATTATTACTAAATTCTTTAAATCTAATAAATAATAGTTTAAGCCAGACTAGCAATAACTACCATATTCTAAATAATAGTAAAGAATTAAAGAATAAATTAACATCTCTTAGAAAAATAACAGGATTTCAAACTTTTGATTTTAAAGATCTTTTTAATAATATTAAGATATCTGATCTATATGATGTAATTTTAGCTCTATATAATGCTTATATTACACCTCTTTCAAATCAAATTAAATTTATTAATTTTCCTAAACTCCTTCACTTTGTTATTTTCAATAATTATATTTTTCAAGGAAATAAATTATACTTACAAGTCTCAGGAGTTCCACAGGGTGGCTGTAGTAGCAGTATGCTAGCTAATTTATACCTTTATCATTATGAAATGTCATTTACTTCAATAGATTATACTTTTTACAGATATGTAGATGATCTGATTTGCTTAGTACATACAGAAAATTATCTCATAGATATAGATTACTATCCAGACAATTTGGAATTAATACCTAATGAAGCTACTATTAGTAAAAATGTTAATTTTTTGGATTTAAATCTTTTTATTGATCCTTCTAATAGAATTGTTACAAATTTATATGATAAAAAAGACTTTTATAATTTTAATATTAATAAAATCTTACCTTTTAATTCCTGTAACTCGATTCAATTGTTTAGAAATATTATACTCAATCAGCTTTTTAGAATTTATAGATTATCTGATAAAAAATTTCATGCTATGCATATCAATAATCTCAAAATTACTAGTAATTTATATAAATATCCCTCTTATTTAGTAAATAGTATTGTTAAAAAATTTAAAATAGCTGGATTTTTATAATTCTTTTCATAGTATCATATAATTCTATTCTTAGTATCTTATATTAGCCAGACATCTCCATTCTTTTTTTTTTTTTTTTTTTTTTTTTTTTTTTTTTTCATTCACTTCCCACTTCAGCATTACTATTATTTGCCCCTCTTTTTAGTAGCTCTTTTTGTATATTAATACTTTTTCTTTACATTTCGCTTCACAGTTTTTCAATTCTTATGAATGGCAACAGTAAATGGTTTTTTATTTTTTCTTTACGAATGGCAACACTAGTCTCTTCTATCAGTGTTCCCTCGATCCCAGTATTGAATCGGCTGTACATACGCTGTGCTTTTTCCAGGTATTCATTTTTTCTTTTTTATTCCTTCTTTATGTATGTCGTCCAAGTAGAAATAGTTCATAGATCTAATCTATCTATTTCTTCAGAAACATACATATTTGTGTTTGCTTCTACAAAAAACTTGGACATGATTAGATTTTTGTAGAGGTTAACAATTCATGATTTAGGCTTAGAGCCTCGTCCACGTGTAAGGCGTTTGTGCTTGATTTCGTTTGTTATACTTATTTCGATTCCATACCTTTGTATTATATATTTTTCATTGACTTGTTGATTCGATATTTATTTTATTTATTTTTTCCATATGCTTGAGGATTAGTTGATTTTTACTTTTGTTTTGTAAGCCAGTTAGATAGTTGAATTTAGTTTAAGTTTTTCTTTTTTGTTTCCATACCTTTTAATTTGGTTGATTTTCAGTAACTTGATAGCTAGTGTTTTGTATTTTTAATCCATTTGATTGATGATTTGCTGTATTATATTTTATTCTGTGGGTGTTTTTAAAAAGTTAGGTTTATCGTGTTACATCTTCTTACTTTTCGTTCATTGGATTTTCAAACTTCTATTATTATATATATATATATATATATATATATATATATATATATATATATATATATATATATATATATATATATTGCATTTTGATTCGCCGTTTTGAAAATAAGCCCCCAGTTACTCAGTGAAAATGAAAGCTGGTAAAATAAATAACGATGTTACCTATTTAAACTTTACTTTGGCTTGAAATAGCTCACAAAGTGAGCTTTGCTAGCACAGCCTCCCGACTCGCGAAACGAATTACGGGGTTTGGCGAGGTGTAGTGTTTAAAAAATTGGAAGTTAAATGAACTTAGGTATTCTAAAAAGTTTAATAATTGATGATGTTGAAATAAGAAAGTACGCAGACAAGTTAATGTGAATCTAAAAATATCTTCAAATATATTATAAGTTTAATTTATTTACTGCCTAGCAAGTTAGTAAAATGATTTGTTATTTTGATAGGACGTCTTTATGGCCGGAGTATCCAGATGAAATCAGGGCGAAAACTAAAAGTGCTAGCTAGTTTTAACAGTTTGAGAGTAAGTTGTAGCTCTGTAGCCTGTAAATAAAACAAACGAGTCTGATAAGAATCAAATAGACTTATTTAATTTTATTGCAGTTTTATTTTACAAAATGTTATTAACGAAAGTAAAAATGCTTATGTTAAATGCTGTCGCGATTTAAACAGCTAATTCTTGTCCTAGAAAAGTTTTTTAGAATAGACACGTCTTAATAGTACATATATAAAAGGTATTATAAAAGATCATTACATCAGCGGCTTCCCCATGGGGGGGGGGGGGCACAACTCCTCCAAGAATCCATCGAACTCATTGAATTTCGAAGAAATGATAATTAGAGAAAGTGAAAACAAAATATTTTGTTACCACATCCCTCCCCCCAAGAAAATTTTCCTGGCACCGCCATTTCATTGCATTATGTAGTGAAAATCATGTGCTGCCTAGATCAAATTTCTTACCTTGACTAGAATGCTAGAATGTTATTTTTATTATTTCTCGTATTCCTTTTCCAGAGACAGATAATAGATTAGGTTTGAAAAGGAACGTCATTAAAACAAGTCGGAGCTTTGCGACAAAGCGCGAGAAAGCGCATCTAGGTCACGGTTGTAAATGAGAAAAAGTTACGCTTAATAATTCATTAAAAAATCGTCTGAGCTGATATTATTAACGATGGAAAATCAAATTGATAATGAGCAATGTGTTCTAAATTTTCAAGCATTAATATCTGCATGATGACAGATATTGAACTTGTTTTGCCAATTTCTTTCATAAGAGAATTGAGTTTTATGACATTTATACTTGTTTATTCTCTATTGCAATAGTAAAATCGCTCATTCTATACATTTAAAAATCATATTACACACAATGTTGGTGTCAACGAATTAAACAGTTTTCTCAAAATTCTATTTTGACATTATATAATTACTTTCTTTACAAGACGTAATATATATAAGGGGAAAGCATTTTGATGGATAAAAGACTTAACTTTCGTATTTTGAGGAATCGACACTTTTTCAGCATTTCCGAATACGAAGCAACCAATTTTTCAATGATGTCTGTCTGTATTAGATTCTGTAAACACTATCTCTAAAATGAAGTGAAATATAATAGGATAAAACTTGGTACGATTATTTCAACCAATAAACGTCAAAGGCCTGTGGATATTCGGGAGCTTTGATTGGAGAAATACTCTCAATTTTTCGGAAATTATAAATATAAAAACTTGTGTTAAAATGACATACAAAACAGTCAAATTATATGCATTTTTAAATCTAAAGCAAGGCATAATTTTCCGAACGTTAACACGTGCCGTTCTCGAGATATTGCACGTTTCGTTTGTTATCTAAATTGAAAAAATGATAAAAACAAAAACAGATACGTACATTATTGAAATAGATTATATAAACAGATATGTATATTAAGTGAATGAACTTCCTTTGTAGGTACTATTAATAAAGGTAGTTTAAAAACATTAGAATATTTTTATCCTCAATAATAAAAGTAAATAACTATTGATGATTATTACCTACAGGGTCGACGAGAGGGAAGATGGCTGAGGTTGGAGCACCGAGGTTCGCCTGTTCAAGTGGTCTCGGCCAGCTCCCCCACCCCCAAGACATTTTTGCAAAGTGTAGTAGCAAGGGTATACATATGTTTCAAAAGATGGCAAACTTATTAAATACAATAATTCTTGTAAATTAAAAATCTTGTTGCATTCAAAGAAAATTTAAACCCTGTAAAACGTCAAGAATTTAAATAAAAAAAATATATATACATAAACAACCCTTGAAATTATTCAATTATTGCGTTGCAATTTAGTTAAAAGAAATAACTAACTATGGTTGTCATCGTACGAATTAATTAATTTCCTGTATTGTTTTTGTTACAAATATAGTCGTTATTCGGAATTAAATCTAGGTCCTAACATTCTATATAAGCTAGAATTATTACATTTTAGAATTAAATCATACACTGGCGGCAAATAAAATCCCAACACCAAGAAGGAGTTGTGTTAGATAAAACACATATGAAAGATGACGCTTATTCAAATTTCGACGAAAAAACTAGACGAATAAGAATGGCGCTAGTAGCGCCACTATGATCGTGCAAATCACGTTTGCTTCAAATACGCGATGTAAACTTCGGGAGCGTTATTTGTCGTCCGGATTAGACGTCGTGAGATAGGTTTGAGTCAAGAATGCCTTTAAGGTGACGAAGAAGGCAGTATCACCTGCTTAGCAATTTTGAACGAGGCTGTATAATAGGGCTACGAGAAGGTGGATTTTCTTTCCACGATATTGCAGAATGACTTGGCAAAGATGTATCCACTGTGCCTGATTGTTTGCAGCAGTGGTCACGGGAAGGCGCTGTCTCAAGAAGACGTGTGTCCGGCCGCACACGGGCAACTACTAAGAGGGAAGATCGTCATATTCGCCGCATGGCTGTGGCGGATTGTACTGCATCTGCAGCAGCAATTAGAGCTTCTGTTGACCCCAGAGTGACACAGCGAATTGTAAGAAATCGATTACTTGAGGGACAGCTCCGAGCCAGACGGCCTGTAGCGTTCATACCACTCACTCCGAATCACTGCCATCTTCGACGTCAGTGGTGTCAAGCTAGAGTTCATTGGAGGACGCAGTGGAGATTTGTTGTATCCTCAGATGAGAGCCGTTTCTGTCTTGGTGCCAGTGATGGTCGTATGTTGGTAAGAAGGAGGCCAGGTGAGAGCTTGGAACCAAGCTGTCTGCTGGGTAGGCACACTGGACCTACACCAGGAGTTATGGTCTGGGGAGCCATTTCCTATGACAGCAGGAGCACTCTCGTCGTTATCCCAAGCACCTTGACAGCATATTTGTACATCAGACTGGTGATACAGGTTGTACTTCCATTCATGAGCAGTATTCAAGAGAGTGTTTTCCAACAGGATAACGCTCGTCGCCATACCGCTGATGTCACTCAACGTGCTCTACAGAGTGTCGGCATGTTGCCTTGTCCTGCGAGATCACCAGATCTTTCTCCCATCGAGCACGTATGGGACATTATTGGAAGACAAATCCAGCATCATCCACAACCAGCATTAACCGTTGGTGATTTGACTGACCAAATGTAATAGACATGGAACTCCATCCCACAAAATGAGATACGGCACCTGTACGATACAATGCATGAACGTTTGCATGCTTGCATTCAAAATCGTGGCGATTACAGCGGTTATTAATGTACCACCATTTCACATTTGAAATGGCTCTTCTCGCGCATACTTTAACCTGTGACCTTAAACCTTTAATCAAATAAATATGTTTCCTGCACAATTGCTTTGCCTAAATTTCATTCCTCTAAACTAATTTCTTCTTGGTGTTGGTATTTTATTTTCCGCCAGTGTATATGATAAGTAACTAATGCTTTTGACATAAAGATAAATTATTAGAAAGTAATTCTTCGTCTTGGACCCAGACCGTCCGACTTACTAGAAGGTGTAAGGTATCTGTCTGGACGGCCGGGGCACTGCCACCCAATTCAGACTGAAACTCAGTGGGGGCAGTATCCACAGGGACCGTAACCTTCTTCTCTTGTTACCAACCTCCCGGAAGAACCCAGACCCTTCCCCCCTCCCTCCTATTTAACGTGCCAGTACTGCACGTAAACACGGGGACAATTTGAGCAGAGCCGGAAATCGAACTCAGTGCAATTCATGTGCGTTAACCACTGGCCTGCCCCCCCCCTACTAGAAAATAATTAATAATTATTATAAAAAAAACGAGAGTGAAATTTCCTGTAATCAGAAGGGGGCCCAGAGAGGCCCTAGCCATAGGATCCGCGATCACTTTTCACGGGCCTGCCTTGCTAACATGCTATCAGCTATTTAAAAACGTACACTAAATTATGTTGTCAATATTAGACATTTTTATAACATTTAATGTATAAAATGCAGCAAAATGTGTAGCAGAATTAAAAAAAAAATGCTGTAAAATTTACAGTGTATATAAAACACTATAAAAATACAGTAAAATGTGCACTAGAAGAGTACTGTAAGATGTACAGTATAAAGCAATATAAAAAAAATACAGTAAAAATTAGGGTTTTTTTTAATACTTTCAGTATGAAACGTTGTAAAAAATACAGTATAAAGCACTGTAAAAATTTACAATTTTTTGTAAAATTTACGGTAAAAAATACAGTAAAAAGTGCAGTAGAATTTATATAATATACAATTATACAATAAATAAAATAAGCAATTTAAAGCACTGTAAAAATACAGTAGTACTGTAAAATTTACAGCAAAATGTCCTAGCGCCACAATTTCCGGGACTTTTTACTAGAAAATTGACAGTGCCTTTTTTTTTACAGTGTATGGTAAAAACGGATCTTTATTCAGGTCTGACGGTATTCCCTCTTAGACAGATTTCGCAGCATTTAAATTTGAAGGAAGTTTTGCGATGTCTTGACGCAGCCATTCAAAAGATTATAAAACAGGTTCGTTTGGGAACGTGCTGAGGATTCTCCTCGTTTCTTTTAGCACCGCTCCTTCAACACATTCTTAGCCTACGCATCCAGGATCTGCTCGAACTCATTCGGAATGCAAATAAATAAAAAAGGTTCCCCGAAATTTCGGCTGTTATCATAAAATTACGGCATAGAATTTTAAGTTCATGCGGTAGGCGAAAAGTAATCTATATGTTCATGTGTCAATGTTCGAAAAATGTGTTTCTTTCTAACGTATTGGATAGTTGTTTACATCCTGGTCGGTCCAATAAGTGACGATCTTTTTGACCCGCAAGAGTCATTTCCATCTCGATGTATGGAAATCTTTTATTGTTGGCTTCGTTATTTTTTATTACAAAGAACGCAAGGAGCGGAGATAGAAAGGTGAACGGCTGGAAGAGTAGAATAATAACAATCGATGATGTTCTTTCCAGTGATTGTTTTTTTTTTTCATTATTTCCACTTATTTATAACACGAAACACGTAACACCTTCCACATGTTAACATGCAGCATATTCAAATTACACGAAGGACACATATAAACTATAGGGTCATCGAAATGTTGCACACACCGAATTTAAAAATATCATAATGTAGCCAGAAATTGAAATAATAGATTTTTTTTTTTTCGCAATACTACACCCTCAAAAATATATGCAGAAATATCGTCTGCTCTTTTCAATGCGTTAGAGGTTCATTACAAACCTCTTGTTATCAATTGAGGAACACGGAGTTTTCAGAGAGTGAAATAAATTTTATTTTAGATCAATATTTTGTTATCCGTTCTTATGATAGTGCCATTGAAGAGTTCAGTAAAAAGAAACAAGAAAGATCAATCATGTATAACGCATTGATTATGAAATACTTTCCAACTTCAATGCAATTTTATATAAACATCTCTAAAATACGATACATTCCTCGGTGATATTTTTAAAATTATCACAATACTACATTAATTTATTAAATTTAAAACTTCAACCTTCATCGAAAAAAATGAACTTCATTCAAATGACGGCATTGAAATATAAATTGCCTGATTTAAACATCTCTAAAATGCGATACATTCTCCGGTAATATTTAAAAAATTATCATTATACTACAATAATTTATTATATTTGAAAACTTCATCGAAAATAAATGAAGTTTATTCAAATGACGTCATCGAAATATAAATCGCCTCTATATAAAAGCAGCATTTCATTCAAAAACATTTTTCCATTCCTTTCATTCATCACAATATTATAATAATTTATTTTATTTAAAAACTTGAAACCACGGAGGAACAAGTAATATAATTCTATACTTAAAACGTCATCGAAAAAATCGTCCGGGTTCTCTATGTAAAATCAATTAATGTTTCATTCATATCAGCTATATTACAGAATCCATGAGCTAAATAATTTTGCGTTAAAGAAATGCAACAATTCTTATACAACTCATTTTACATCTTTTGGTATTTACATTCGCCATAAGTGAAAATTAGGCTTCGTTGTAGAAATAATCAAAGTTTGATAATCATTTAAACTCAAATATATTGTAATTGCGTTGTTTCAGTACGTAGATGCACAGAATTTAAGCAAAAATAAAGCTGTTTTAGGACGGATACAACACTAAATATAAATAAAAAAGAACTTTAAAAATTACGATTTTGACAGAAGATGGATGCCATATTTTATTTTGAAGTGGGTCACGTGATCTCTTCATATAATGGTCACGTGATCTCTTCATATAAAGAGTGTAATTATTATTTTAAGTTTTGTTTAAAAAACTACTGAATATATTTTGCTGAAATTTTTTTTATATAGGAATAATTTGAATATCTCCTAAAACGTTCGAAGCAATTTGTGAATTTTAAATTCGCTTAAAAAATGTTTGAAAAATTAGGTCCCATAGGGTTAAATGTATTTCATTTTTTCAACCTGGGTTTAAGCCAAGACTAATTGGGTGATATTATTCATTTATATTCCCGTAGGTCTCACAGACCGCCTGAACAACATACTAAAATTTCATTTTGATAAAGTTATTTTTACGGCAGTTATCGTGCTAACAGACAGACAGACAGACAGACAGACAGAATGAACGAAGTCATAAACACTTTTCAACTATGTTGTAAAGTGTTAAAAGACCAACCTCGTTTTCTTAGAATCAACCGTTCTTGAAATGTTTAATATATTTATTTATTTATTTATTTGTTTTTGTAATTTTTATATGCTGGCGACGTTTCAGAAGGCAATAAGTCGTCAGATAAAAAAAAATGCTTTAAATTGGTATATATAATTGAATATAATTTCAAATAAATATACGTGTTATTTTATGCGATTAAACTCAACTCAATGGATTATGAAAGAAGTGAAGAAAAAATAAATTTGAGTCTGTAGGGAAAGTCACGTGTTCCTCACATTAGATTTTTGTATACTGTCTTACAATACATATATTGTCTTGCAATATATATACTGTTTTGCAATACACATACAATTTCAGTTTGATAAAGTCATTTTTAAGGCAGTTATCATGCTAACTGACAGACAGACAGACAGAATGAACAAAGTCATAAACACTTTTCAACTTTGTCGTAAAGTGTTAATAAATGAAAATTAGAGATGAGCGTATAACGTTTTTCTCGAATTCGAATATCGAATTCGAATATTAACTAAATCTCGAATGTTTGGATACTCCGAATAGTTATTTAAATTGTTAATAAATAATATTTATATTTATTAAATGATATTTATTAATTATTAGTAAATAAATCAATAATGTAAAATAAAAGAGTAAAGAGTATAGTAAAATCCCATTAATTTAGAAATGGAACTTTTTATTTGAAATTTTTATTATTTTATTGTAGCATTTTAAGTACTCTTAACTGCAATACTTGAATAATTGTAAATCCTTCTCACCTGCTGCTGATTTTTATTTAGAAAACAAGCATTCGAATACTTTCAGGTTCTAGTGTGCTTTTAGTCGTAAATTAAACCAGAGGTGAAGTGTCGCTCTGAAGAAACCGTTGACGGTGACGTGATTAAAAACTTCAAAGATAATTCCTTCAAGCGAGATCGCTGATTTTTTTTTAGTAGTCGAAGATATGCTTTCACTTGGTAGAAGCACACTCTCTTCTAAGTGCTTTCGAATTTTTTTATTCTGGTGTATCCTGACTTTTTATTCCAAAATCTGCTGTTAATCATGTTACGATATCTCAGGTATTCGAATTATTTTTCTAGATCTCGAATATCTTCTAGTATTTAAGGTATTCGAGTGTTTGCGAATAGTATTCATCCATCTCTAATTAAATGCTAGAAAAAATGAAATTTCGTTATAACGAACGTATTTCAGGGGTCCCGTGAAGTTTGCAATAAACAGGATGCTATAGTATATAACGATGAACGAAATTTAATGATAAAATGCTTTATAATTAATACTTTTACTTTCTTTACAATATATGGTAATGTAGATGGAAAATATTGGAATCGCGTCGAAAATCGGAACTCGAGTTTTCGACGGATCTAGACTTTTCAGGCACTCTAAGATACACTTATTACTTTCCTTATATACATAATGTATAAGGAAAGTATTGTGACGGGGTCGAAAATTCGAATTCGAGTTTTCGACGGGAGAGCACGTTTCAAGCATCCCTGATCACGAATCAAACATTTCTGAATTGATGTCTGTGTGTGTGTATGTGTGTGTGTGTGAAAGTATGTGTGTGTGTGTGTGTGTGTGTGTGTCAGTGAGTCTGTGGAGACGATAACTGACGAACGAATGGACCGATTCGAACCAAATTTGGTACAAAAATCACAATTCGTAAACACTGGAAGCCTATTGTTTTTATATGTAATCGAATGTTCAGAACCCCCCTAAATTTTCGAATAAAATTTTGAAAAAATCGTCAAAAAATGAAAACCGCTAATAAAGTTACGCAAATAGACATTTCTTATGTAATTTTTCATTAGAAAACGATTGGCATAAATTTCAGAACGCTAACATGAACCGTTCTCGAGATATTGTACATTTTTCAAAAAAATTATGAAAAAGTCACATAAAAAAAAATTCCTATTGAGAAACATGTTCACTTTTCATATGTAATACCATGCGATAAATTGAGTGACATCATTCTCGTGGATCTAGCTCGTTCCATTCATGAAAAAATATACTTTGAATAATACTTTTGTATTTAAACGCCAATAGTCATTTATCTGCTATAAGAATAACTTTTTTCTTAGTGCATAACGCTTGGCGAGATTTTGGCGACGAATTTGGCGGAATGTTGCCAACTTGGCGACTTTTTGAAATGTTGCCAAATTAATGAAAATCTCGGCAAATGGATAAAAATGATGCTAAATCAATGAAAATGACGACTAATTGTCGAAAATTCAATATCTTGGAAAGAATATTTGTATCTACTATAAGAAAAACCTATTTTTTTACTGTAAAAGTAGTAAATTCATTACATTATATAAGGAAAGTCATGTGTTGCCCACATCAGATTTTTTTTAACGTGACGTTTTTGTGTATATCTGTGCAATGTATGTATCCACTCTTGTAAAGATTAACAATTTCTATTTTCGACTTCTTATTTTTGAAATAGTGTCTTCCCCGGGAAAAGAAGAGTCAAACTGTAAATAACAGCCGCGCGAATTGCGATCGGCAGGTGGAGCGGGCAACCAGGTTATAAAAGGCGAAGCACGGGAGGAGATGGTGGGAGGAGTTGGTTTATTTGTAGCCTGGCGTGTGTGGATGCAGACGATGGTGGGAAGGATGGACCATGTACACATTCTGATTTATTATTGTAAATTACGTGAATGAAGTTTATTTTATGATTTATACAGTTTAAGAATAAAACTTGTTGTTTTTATCATTCCGGTCTAAATTGGGTGGCACTTCCCGGCCGTCCATACAGTTACCTTACACCTTTCTGGTAGGTCGGACGGTCTGGGTCTCAACAACAACAACACTCTATCCCACAAACTATATGACAAAATTTCACAAAATTTGGTAGATAAGTTTCTTGTAAGTTATCTTAGTATCGATTAGATTTTAGTATGATACAGGAGTGGAGAACCTGCGGTATTTGGGCCGCACATGGTTTTCTGGACATTAAGTGTGGCTTTCTCAAAGAATCTTCCTTCTTTTTAAATTGCATATATTAATTAGCTTTTCCATTAAAAATTACATTTTGCAGTATATATATATATATATATATATATATATATATATATATATATATATATATATATATATATATATATATATATATATATATATATAAATAAATAAAAATTGAAGGATTTTAATCGAAAATTATGCATAAACGACTGTATGTACAAAAAAACCCATCTCTAGCATATCTGTTACAAATGAGTAACTGTAGGCCAAGACTAAGGATAAAGATAGAAGGTAACATATCACTACAATGGAAAGGGGGATGAGAAGAATATTAGGATTCAAAAATCACAATTAAAAGTATATAAAAGTAAATAAAAATAAAACTCGGCAAAAATGAGAATATTCAATAATAATCAGCTCAAGATAAGAGATTAAGAATAGAGAACAAACAATCAATTGAAATTACACAAAAAATGGCGGTTAGTTCGAAATTGCATTCTCATCAGGACAGCCATACAATTCGAATTAAAACCGATAGAATAGCCAGTTTCTGACAATGGCGATAGTATTTAACTATAGACACCATTGGAACTGTCTACTGGCTAGTGGAAGGAGAAAAATAAATCAATTGAATTATACAAATCTGAAAAACAATACCTCCTCGAACAGAAATATGAAATCACAAGCATAGCACCACGTGTAAAATAAACTAGTGACTGAGCATTTCACCTCACTTCGTCAATGCGAGTGGGCACCGGAATGAATACATTTGAACGATACATAATATGTATGGAGACTTTCAAAAATAGTAATCAGTATAGGACTCAGGACAGGTGGAAAATAGTCATTCGAAAATAGTAAACAGTATTAGACTCAGGCCAAGTGGTAAGTGAGGTGATAAGAATGGGTGAATTTTCAAAAATGAGTTAACCAATCAAAGATAAATAATGCATGTGTAAAATTATTACGTGGTATATTTGAAATTATTAATAATATTATTTACAAATACTTCCGGATATTGGTAATTTTGACAAATGCGTTTAAGATTATTGATGAGGAGAAAGTGAAACTGAGGATCAGAAAGTCGATGTATTCGAAATAGCTGGTTTAAAATGATGTTTCTAAACAATTGAATAGAATTACAAGATTGATATGATAGCAGCTTTATGATAGTGAAGTTGTAAGAATCTTTTTTATCATATAGATTGGTGATTACATGATTATTGAGGGTATCTAAATTTAGGTCTAAAAAATTAAATAGACAAGGCATTAGGAATTAATTCTAGGTTAGACGGGTAAAAATCAATATTAATCGGATAGGAATCATCAATGATAATACAAATTAAGTCGTCAACATATCTATATATAATATATGAATTAGAGTTAAAATGACATTCATAATAATAAAGATATAAGTTAGCGAGTATACTACTACTACAGCCACCTTGTGGTACACCAGATGTTTGTAAATAAATGTTATCAC
The DNA here is from genome assembly GCA_951213105.1 of Amaurobius ferox. Lineage (NCBI taxonomy): Eukaryota > Metazoa > Arthropoda > Arachnida > Araneae > Amaurobiidae > Amaurobius > Amaurobius ferox. Next base: position 13,041,353 of record OX578136.1, read on the forward strand.
CTTGGATAATATAATTGTTGTATAACACAAAGTGCAAGAGCATAGGAAAATTTTTGACATTAAAAGCAACATGATTGGAAGATATATAGTCATGATATAGAGAGATAATAACTTTATGTAAATCTTTAATGACAATATTATTAAATAGGTCTTTAAAATCAAAGGTTTGGAAACCAAGAATATATATATATATATATATATATATAAAATCTTGTATGGGGACTTATTTGAGGGCAGTTTACTTCGAGGTGGCCTTCAAACATGAAAAAGGTTCATATCCTTGACAGGAAAATACAACCAATCGCTTTTTGCAAAATGGCGGGCAAAAATTGTCAAAACGAAAATTACAAGACTAAGTATGCATAAAAGTATATATCTTTTAATTTTTTCCCCCTGTAATTTTTTAGCGAATAAGATCAACTGCATAACTGTAGGATAAACCGTTCGCGATATATTCAAGTTTTTTGGAATATTGAGGAATTGACAACATTTTATACTGTAGAGAAAACTTAAGCAACGTTAAGGATTTTAACACAAATAAGATAATAATCATGCTGCATTATTATCTTATTTGCTCTTAAATACGTTGCTCAAGTTTCTCTTATCTTTTGCACAAAGTGCTTTTCACTTATTGATTTCACGCTGTAGTTTGAAAACATGCAGAGACCAACCACTTCGACGATAAGAGCTTGGAATTCCGCCCCAGAAGCTGAATCTCAAAGCGCCGGATGGTCTGGCCAGCACGAAGATCCGTGGTTAGATTCCCGGTTGAGCCAGTAAGATTCTTTTCTCAACGGAGCCCGAAAGAATTAATCTTGAAGTGATGTGCCGAGATCTGGGGGATTTAAAAGTGACCCTTATCTAATTAGTATGGATTCAGTGGACTCTGGCATATTGGACGCCGATTTTAAATTGGGAGTCCAACGACCACGAAGGATACTAACCTAGATAAAAATAGTAGCTTCAGGTGGCTAACCTGATGTAAAAATAGCAGGAGGTGGTTAGTCAGATTGTCAGTTTCACGTAAATCTGACATTAGAGGGTGGAGAATGCATAGTACACTTCGATAAGAGTTGGTCAATCCGTACCCAGTAGAGCGTCGGCTGGCCATTACGAATATCCGTGGTTCGATTTCCGGTTAGGGCAATCAATCTATGTATCACAGTCAAGCTAACTATCACTGTGACAGTTGAATCTGTAAGAAAAGTCATGTGCTGCTTACATCAATTTTTAATAATGACTCATTAGTGAACAAAATGAATAATAATGTAGTTTTTTTTTTCTCCGGAAATCCTTAAAGTTATATCGCCTAAACGGAGCTTATTGCTACTCTTAAGTTTAACGTAAAACGGATTTTTCGTTATATCGGTATTCGTTCTAACAGGACTTACTTGGCTGTAGAAAAGATATAAAATATGTTCGTCTGGGAATGTTCTGAGGCTTCTCCTTATTTTTTTCAATACCGCTTCTTTAATGCGTTCGTTGTCAACCTGATTCAGGATCTTCTTGAACTATTTCGAAATGAAAATAAAGAGTTCTCGGAGATGACGGCAGTTCTATTCCGCGGCTCAAGTTCATAAAGTGGATGGAAAAATAAATCCATTTTCAAGGGTCTATGTCTAAAAAATTATTTTCTTCTTTCTAATAAAAGTTATTGGACAGTTATTACTTTCCCTACATAGTATGATTTGAGTTTTTGACGGATGAACACCATTTTTAAGCATCCCTGAACTCGAATCGACTGTTTTTGAAGTGACGTATGTATGAATAAGTACAATACACTGTGTGCGAAGGATAAGAAAAACTTGAGCAACGTATAAAAGCACAAATAACACAATCACCATACAGCTGTTTCGAGGATACGCTGGATCCTCTTCGTCAGTGCAAGGGATCCAACAAATCCGAAGTCAAAAGTTGAAATGGGTCTTTCGTTTTTGGACTTCAAATTCGTTTTTTTTTTTTTTTTCAATGACAAAGGGAATTCAGCTAATCCTTGAAATATCGGTATGCTGCATTATTATTTTATTTGTGCAATATTTCCTTGCAGCAACAGAAATGATCTGAATTGTGACAATTATCATCCGAGTCCCAAAGAGGAATGAGCCCATTCATCGTCTGACCACAGACATCAGACAGACAGACCGACATCACTCCAAAAGGAGTCAAAACGTGTTCAGGTGTCTTCAAACACATATTGGCATCCAAATCTCGAAATCGAAAATTTTCGTGAAAACAATACTTTTCAATACTACATATGAGAAAGTAAATAAATGTTAACCTTTTGCTTACGGGTGAGACAGCGTCCATCCCAAGCAAAAAAACCTCTCAAAAAGACAGGTATTTAACATATCCTATCCCAAACAGTTCGATCTCCCTTTGCAGACATTGGCGTCCATTGTATTTTACCGTATATAAAAATGATCAAAATTAACAAATAAAATTCATTATAATGAATAGTTTTGAAATTAATGAACAGAATGTATAATAATGCCGTTTTTTTTGTTTTCTTTTTTACCGGGAATGCGTCTAAATTTCGCTAAAACGGAAATTTTATTATACCGGTATTCATTATAAGGAACTCAAATGAATTTTTTTACTAGGAGAAACAAAATGATAATTCCCTAATTAATGATAAATTCCTAATCAAAGGTGGTGGTTTAGGAAAGTCTATGTGGGAAAATAAATTTTAACTATGCTATGGATACACAGTATATCAAAGGTGTACAGCCCTTTCACACACCCTTGTGGTTACGCGAAGCATACTTTGAAAAACACTGACCTAATGCAACTGAAACGCACTTTCTTTTGTGAAGGTGAAAGGAAATCCTTATTGTCAACCGCACCTTTGACATTATACAGTAAGCCCACGTAAATGTATAGCTTTCAAAGACATTCCGCTCAATAGGATGAGCGCTCCTATGCGTGGGTTATACACGTAAAAAGAAAATGCTTAACCTCCTGTAAAAAATCAATAGTCGCTTGATTTAGCAGTTCCAAAAGAGATGTGCTAACGGTCTTTAGAGGATTTTTGAGCCAGTAATATCACAGTTAAAAATAATTTTAATGTTTTAGACGGAGATATGATGGTGGTGGTAGTGGTGGTGGTGGGGGATTCACCCCCCCCTCCTTCAACAATATTTGGTAAAAATGAAAAAAAAATACACCATCCGTATTTTGCGCAACATATGATAACATATTAATTAATGAAAAATTTTGACGAGCGTTAGTCAGGAGATATGCATGGTCAAGAGGGTAATGGGGCCAAAGCGAAATATATAACAGCGACCATACATTTCCCTTATCGCCTGCCATAACTTTAATTTACATTATTCTCCAGCTTTGTTTAGTATTATGATCTTGGCAAACTTCACGCCATTCGAACGATAACGAGTTAAAAATGATTCTATAAGAGAGTGTTAATATTGCGTTCTACCCCAGCTGTTAATAACGGAGGTCAGACAATAATACACAAATCAATACGTATGAAATACACGGCTAAAAATATTTCAAAAATATTTTTAGCAAAGCCTACAAATTTAGTAAAATATCTTTATTTTTAAAAAACACCATTCATGACGTGCACAAAGTTACAAGAATGCCAGAGCGCTTTCATATGCCATAACGTCCTCCATCAGTGGCAATGTTAATGAAAAATAACAGGCATGAGCATTTATACACAGCCCGATAATCGCGAATACAAAATTTACATATGGCTAGGCAAATAATCCGATACCAAAAAGATGTAGCGATATTATTTCGCATCGGATTATCCGACTATCCATATGCAAATTTTGTATTCGCGACTTCGGGCTGTGTATAAAAGCTCTATCTGACATTTTTCATTAACATTGCCACTGATGAAGGACGTTATGCGGCGTCTGAAAACACTTTGACATTCTTGTAACTTGGTGTACGTCGTGAAAGGCGTTTTTAAAAGTAAAGACATTTCACTAAATTTATAGTCTTTTCTAAAAATATTTTTGAGATAATACACAAGGCTTATCCTTATGCTATAGTATAATTCTAAATATTCAAATATTTTAATAATTAATTCATAAATTTGGCGTTATTTTTGGCGATCATTTCGTCAATCTAGGGTGACATATCGCCTAGGATGACGTATGATATCATTTTATTTTAGTCAAAATTTCGAACTCCGAAAATTTTAGGGGGAAAAAAAACCTTTCTTTTCTCTCTACAACAGTATGAGAAAGTAAAAATTGGCCAAAAGAATCCTTCATAAAGTAAACCACTATCTACTGCCCTTAGAAATAATTGCAAGCAATCTCGAACTCCATATTTGAGAAGCTGTTTGGAATTTTCTCCCCCTGGGCACTTTCTCTCTTGATCCACCAATTCGAAATGGTACGTTATTCGACATTTTTCTCACCGTTTTCCTCATTCCTAACCCGAATCGCGCCTAATCGACTCACTTGTGAGTTGTGACCGGAAATTAAATCGCGAGATAATGATTTTCGGGTCGTTTGTTTTAATTCGGACTTTGTGAAGACTTCTGTAAAGATAATTATCGCGTCACAGGAATAATGGTTGGCGTGGGAAATGTTTACTATCCCTTTTCAAGTAAACTACGAGTCTACTTGAAATTTTTTACTTTTCCTATACTATATGGCATGGCATATAGTATAGGAAATTTAGAAAACTGGTACCTTTTGTTATACCTTATCTGCTACTTTTCTTCGTGATATGTTTAATGTTAAAAGCTTACAGAACAGAAGGAATTTCATTTTATTTTCATTCTTCAGGAAACTGTTCAATAACAGAGTTGATTGATTCCCTGTCTTGGGTGGGATTGGGTTTCATGTTCCCCAGTATTTTACCAGGAGAATGAGTTTATTTGCTGAAAGGAATTTTAGTACAAATATGGGTTGTTATTGTGTGATTAATAATTTCTGTAAACTTTACAACAACTTCCCCTATAATCTTGATGTCTTTTATTCATCGGACATTGCTTTTAAAAATCGTTTGTTGTAAATATTTTATATTCTAATGTATATTCATATGCAAGTGCTTTTAAAGATTATTTGTTGTTAATAGTTTGCATTTTAATGTATTTTAATCTGTATATTTTGTATTGCATTTTATCTTGCATGCTGTTACTAGGACTTTGTCCTGTAGCTTGCATTCTTTTAAATAAATAATACTAAAAAAATATTTGAAGGGGAAAATCTTGTGATGGGACAAAAAATTCGATTCTCAAATTTTGTTAAATATTCATGTTTTGAGCATCAGAATGATATTGGGTACGATTATTTCAATCCATAAACACCATATTACTATTCTCGAACTAGGTGCCACATTCCAAAATTATTGTTTATAGTTCTAAGCCGCCAATCGATAGAGGGCGTTCCTATACCGGAGCTACAACCGCTATTGTGCAGCAAGGTTCCATAGAATATTTTATATATCATAATATTCTATTAACCTTGATTGTGTAGGGCCTTGGGGGAACGCTATTGGAATAGGGTCCCATGGGAAGGATCGCAAATTTTCGAACATTTTTATCAAAAATCTCGACGAAATAACAAAAATAATTTTAGATTTATTTTTTACAGAAATAGTTAATTTTTCTGTTCTTCATTTAAAATCGACTGCCATCATCTATAAAGCGTTTTATTGAGATATTGCATATTTTGCTCTAATACTAAAATAATCATAAAAAATAAAATATTTTTGCCATTATAAATAGAGTGGATGTCATAGAACAAAGACACAGAACTTAATTATCTTGATTTGCTCGCTAAAACACATTCAAGTAAGGTCAGGTAATTAATAATGACATATTGATAAAGCTGTAAATTATCTTTTACTTTAATTCAACGTATGATTGTTTTTAAGAATATGTATTACAAAAGCATATAATAAATTATCTCACAAGATATGAACGTGTTGTTTGTCGATTTTGACGATTTATCAACAAAAGGAGGATAACTTTTCTTATAGCTCCAACCGCAGGTAGACTTATCGCAGAAGACTTACCATACTCTGTGATGAGTCTATAGCTATACGATAACTGCTAAATTTATGTAATAATTTCAAAGATAGCAAGTTAAATATTTAAGGATGAAATATATTTTAATTTTACATACGTTGTAGTTTCCTGTTTCCGGACATTAAAATGGTAGAAGTTTCATGACACTTACCTGAAAGGAAGAAAATATACATTAATATATAATTTACTATTATTATAAACATATTAAAAATCAAATAAACTTAAAAAAAAAAAACAGCCCAGAGTGAGATGTCATCTATAATAATAAAAGGAAGGATCTGTCTGTTTGTTTGTCTGCGATGCCAAAAATATTATCACAGAGTTTCCATCCTGACATAACGTTCTTTCCAACGATGTTTGAACCGAATTCGCAGAATAATTCCTTCATATTTATATATATATTTTTAAATACATCAGAATTTGCATATTTTAGGTTACGTGATATTCTTGTCGTCGTATCCGAAAAACTAAGAATAGCAGAATTCTATTGTTTTGCAAAACATTCCGTATATATCTTCAGATTCTAACAAAAAATAGTTTTTGTATTTAATAAGTAATTTCAGTTTTAGGAATTTATTAATGAAGATTTTGATTTTGACTTTTTTCCCCCCGTTATATACATGATGTAGACATAAGCATTTTTCTTCCATAGAATTATTTCAAGGAACAATTTATGCATATTTATATTTTTATAAATGAAACTTCAGCTTGTTAACACTTTACAGCATAGTTGAAAAGCGTTTATGACTTTGTTCATTCTATCTGTCTGTCTTTCTGTCTGTCCGTTCGCACGATAACTGCCGTAAAAATGACTTTATTAAAATGAAATTTTAGTATGTTGTTGAGACGGTCTGTGGGACGTATGGGAATGTAAATGAATAATATCACCCAATTAGTTTTGGATTGAACCCGAGTTGAAAAAATGAAATACATTGAACCCTATGGGATTTAATTTTTCAAACATTTTTAAACGAATTAAAAATTCACAAATTGCTTCGAAAATTTTAGGAAATATTCAAATTAACCCATAAAATATATAAAACAAATTTCAGCGAAATATTTTCGGTATTTTTTAAAATAAAAATTAAAATAATAATTGCATCCATATTATATGAAGAGATTACGTGACCCACTTCAAAATAAAATATGGCATCCATCTTGTGTCAAAATCGTGATTTTTAAAGTTATTTATAATTAATATTTAGGGTTGCATCCGTCCTAAAACCACTTTGTTTTTTTTCTGTGCATCTATATATAATGCGCCAACGCAATTACAATATTTTTGAGTTTAAATGATCACCAAACTTTCTACAACGAAGCCTAATTTTAGCGTATGCAGAATGCAAAGCTGTAAGATGAGTTGTATAAGAATTGCTCAATTTTTTATCGTAAAATTATTTAGCTCTGGAGACTGGAATATAGCTGATATGAATGAAATATGTTTTGATTTTACATAAAGAAGCAGACGATTTATAATATTGCCTTTTTCGATGAAGTTTTAAACATGGAGTTAGAAAGTACCTTTATCTCCATGGTTTTAAGTTTTTAAGTAAAATAAATTATTGTAGTATTGTGATAATTTTAAAAATATCACTTCTGAATGAAAGGAATGGAAAATAATTTTATAAACGAAATATTCACTGCTTTTATATATAGAGCCAGGCGATTTATATTTCAATGACGTCATTTGATTAAAGATCATTTTTTTCCCTATGAAGTTTTACGTTTCAAATATAATAGATTATTGTAGTATTGTGATAATTTTAAAAATATCACCGCTGAATGTATCGCATTTTAGAGATGTTTAAATAAAATTGCATTGCAGTTGGAAAGGGTTTCATAATTAATACTTTATTCATGATTGATCTTTCTTGTTTTTAAAATTGCTCTCGATAAAAATCCTTTATGATACATCCTATCATTAGCAATCATTCTAGATATTCATAATATTTTTTGCAAAGAAATGAATGATCTCGATAAAATAAATTGAAGATACATAGATGATCCTGAAATATTACACTCGCCACTAATTGTTTATACACCATGATGAATTGATGACTCATTTAAAATTACTTATGAAGATAACTAATAAGACATCACGTTTGATATTATGTAAAATATTTATAATATTGTTTTACTCTAGAAAGGAAATATTACCATATTTTTATCAAAGTGTTACTACTTTAATAAAACATAGTAGATTCAGTTTTGCACACTATTACAATTTCTAGATCAATGATGATCCTAATATTCACATATAAAGTGACTGAATTCACAATTTCTCTCAAAATGATGTCGAAAGCCCAGACCACCCGACTCGTCCGAGGACTTAGAGCAGCTCTCAAAATGATGTTGTTGTTGAGACCCAGACCGTCCGACCTACCAGAAAGGTGTAAGGTAACTGTTTGGACGGCCGGGAAGTGCCACCCAATTTAGACCGGAACCCAGTGGGGGAGGCATCCACAGGGACCGTACCCTCCTTCCCCTACCACCAACCTCTCGGAAGGACTTACGGACCCACATGTTTAACGTGATCGTACTCCGCATGAACACGGCGGCATTTGTGGTAGCGTGCAAATCTAGCGCGCAAACCACGGGGATACCGCACCCGAGATGGCCAACAGCACGCGGTGTTCCGAGGTGGTCACCCACCAAGTACTAACCGCGCCCGATGCTGCTTGACTTCGGTGATCTAACGAGAACCGGTGTTTTCAGCACGGTACGGCCGTTGGCCTTCTCAAAATGATGTGAAACTTTTTAACACTTATTTGATACTAACTCTTCACCATCGACATGTATGCATCATGAAACGAAATATTGATGTAGCAACAATAATAGGAAAAATTATAATTCAATTCAATTTTAATCAATATAACAGGCGGGATAAAATGCCAATGAGGGGATTTTTTAGAAGATTATTAAAGTATATTATATTTTGAATAAAATGAACTCAGTGTCGTGATGAATCAGGACACTACCAATATAAAATTTATACTGATTTGCAGGAGAAAGGACGGGAACGACATACTCCTCGGCCTGAGTTAAGATAAAGCTTTTAAACTTATGGGTACGAATATTAATGACGACTTTATCCCGGTTTTCGATAAAACTTTTCTTTAATCTAATTGTAATAATCCACGTAATAGCATTTCGTATCCCTTTTTATTAACACTTTACAACAAAGTTGAAAAGTGTTTATGACTTTGTTCATTCTGTCTGTCTGTCTGTCTGTCCGTTAGCACGATAACTGCCGTAAAAATGACTTAATCAAAATGAAATTTTAGTATGTTGTTCAGACGGTCCATAGGACCTATGGGAATATAAGTGAATAATATCACCCAATTAGTTTTGGATTGAACCCGGGTTGAAAAAATGGAATACATTGAGCCCTATGGGACCTAATTTTTCAAGCATTTTTTAAGCGGATTTAAAATTCACAAATTGCTTCGAAAATTTTAGGCAATATTCAAATTGTTCCATAAAATATATAAAAAAAAATTCAGCGAAATATATTTAGTAGTTTTTTAAATAAAAATTAAAATAATAATAACACCTCTTATATGAAGCGATCACGTGTCCATGATATGAAACGATCACATGACCCACTTCAAAATGATATATGGCATCCATCTTGTGTCAAAATCGTGATTTTAAAGTTCTTTTTAATTCATATTGAGTGTTGTATCCGTCCTAAAACTACTTTATTTTTGCCTAAATTCTGTGCATCTACATACTAAAACAACGCAATGACAATATATTTCAGTTTAAATGATCATCCAAATATGATTATTTCTACTATTAAGCCTATTTTTCACCTATGTAAAATGTAAACAGCAAAATATATAGAATGAGTTGTATTAGAATCGCTGTAATTCTTTAACACAAAATAATTTAGTCCATGGAGTCTGCTTAGCTGATATGAATGAAATATTCATTGATTTTAGAAAGAGAAGGACGATATTTTTCGCTGAAGTTTTACGCATAGAGATTACTTACTTGTAGCTCAATGGTCTTAATTTTTAAATAAAATAAATTATTATAGTATTGTGATGAATGACATGAATGGGGGAATTATTTATGAATGAAATGTTGCTTTTATAGAGAGAGCAAGGCGTGTTACTTTTTTATGACGTCATTTGAATGAATTTCAGTTGTTTTCGATGAAGTTTTCAAATATAATAAATTATCGTAGTATTATGATAATTCTAAAATTATTACCGAGGAATGTATCACATTTTAGATATATTTAAACCAGGCAATTTATACTTTAATGCCGTCATTTGAATGAAGTTAATTTTTTTCGATGAAGGTTTAAGGTTTCAAATATAATAAATTAATGTAGTATTGTGATAAGTTTTAAAATATTATCGAGGAATGTATTGCATTTTAGACATGTTTAAATAAAATTGCATTGAAGTTGGAAAGTGTTTCATAATCAATGCTTTAAGCATGATTGATCTTTCTTGTTTATATTTATCGTGACTCCATTTGTCATTTCGACAAGTGGTTGGGAAAACTACTTTATTATTGGAGTGATCTACAACTACAACTACATTATGACAAATGCAGTTAACTACAACGACAACCACTTTTTTTAAAAAACAAACTACTTTTAAAATGGAGTCACTACATAACTACTTTTATAAGGCGAATTTTGTCACAGCTTCAATTTTCACAAAAAGTTGAGGATATGGTTATACTGTAGTCATTTAACATACTTATTCTGAATAATTAAAATTTCCTGATTCCCAAATTAACTGAACTTACCAACACTTTACGCTTCTTACACTACCCACTTCTGAAAATAGTAAAATAAAATAAAAGTATAAACTTTAAAATCAAAGACAACCAAAAATAGGTTTTAAAGTCCTTTAATAAAATTTTCTTCCCTTGACGTACAAAAATTACACGGCCAAAGCGCTTATCACAATACCTTCATCAGTGGCTTCGCCACTGATAAGGGCATTGTGATGCCCGAAAGCGCTTTGGCCGTGTAATTTTTGTACGTCGAGGAAAAGGGATTTTATAAAGGACTTTAAAACCTATTTTTGTTTGTTTTTGATTTTAAAGTTTAAAGTTCCATTTTATTTATTAAAAGTATAAAATAAAATAAAAGTAAAAACTATTTACTTAAAAACATGTTTGTTCATTTTTAGTAGAATTGGCATCTCAAAATTGCAATCAGATAAGCAGGATCTTTTGGGAAACAACACATCTGAATATATCCATATAAAAAATCAACTTCATGAGGCAATGGCCTTCCTAACCCTGCAGCATCCCTGTGCAGCCATTCATCGAACATTGTTGAGCAGAACACTAAATTTCGTACAAATGAAGAAAGGGGGATCACATGATATGTAGAATGGCACCTTGTTTGTTTACTGAAGTAACGTCAAAAGTTGTATCAAAACTCGATACAAACTAGTGATGTATTGTATCGCGCTACTCGTTGCACTACCTATTACTTTCCTTATGTACAATAATGTATAAGAAAAGTATTGCGACGAGGTCGAAAATTCGAATTCGAGTTTTCGACGGGAGAGCACGTTTCAAGCAACCCTGATCAAGAATCTAACATTTTTGAAGTGATGTCTGTGTGTGTGTGTGTGTGTGTGTGTGGAGAAGATAATTGACGAACGAATGGACCGATTCGAACGAAATTTGGTACAAAAATTACAATCCGTAAACACTGGAAGCCTATTGTTTTTATACGCAATCGAATGTTCAGAATCCCCTAAATTTTCGAGTGAAATTTTAAAAAAATCGTCAAAAAATCAAAACATCTAATAAAGTTACACAAATAGACATTTCTTATGCAATTTTTCATTAGAAAATGATTGACATAAATTTTAGAACGCTAACATAAACCGTTCTCGAGATATTGCACATTTAAAAAAAAATATCAAATATCATATAAAATTAAAAAAAATATATTTCCTATTAAGAAACATGTTCACTTTTCATATGTAATACCATGCGATAAATTGGGTGACATCATTCTCGTGGATCTAGTTCGTTCCATTCATGAAAAAAGATACTTTGAGTAATACTTTTGTATTTGAACGCCAATAGTCATTTATCTGCTGTAAGAATAACTTATTTCTCCGTCCATAACGCTTGGCGAGATTTTGGTGACGAATTTAGTGGAATGTCGCTAACTTGGCGACTTTTTTAAATGTTACTAAATTAACGAAAAACGCGCCAAATGGATAAAAATAACGTTAAATCAATGAAAATGACGACTCATTGACGAAAATTCAATATCTTGGAAAGAATATAAATATCTACTATAAAAATAATCTATTTTTTTTACTGTAAAAGTAGTAAATTCATTGCATTATATAAGAAAAATCATGTGCTGCCCACATCAGATTTTTTTTAAAAGCAGCGCGTTACACTACAAACTAAAGTAGTGACTGCTGTAGTTTCGTTACTTGTAGCGCGCTACTTCCGACCACTGATTTCGACCCTGCTCAGAATCCCGGTTTCGCGCGGCGTCTCATTCTCGACTCCTTGAGAGTTAAATCGTTGTCTGGATTGTTAGATATCTCAATGCGTTATTTTTATATTTTACTGTTGCTGTGTCAATATTATAATTTAATGTTTGTCATCCCAATATTTCCCCTGGTGTAATCTGGCCATTCGATATATATTCAAATTATGTTCCCGGTTTTTGACTGGGTTGATATAAAGCCAATGTATCTTCTTTTTACTTTCCTTATATACATAATGTATAAGGAAAATATTGTGACGGGGTCGAAAATTCGAATTCGAGTTTTCGACGGGAGAGCACGGTTCAAGCATCCCTGATCACGAAACAAACATTTTTGAAGTGATGTATGCCTGTATGTGTGTGTGTGTGTGTGAAAGTATGTGTGTGTGTGTGAAAGTATGTGTGTGTGTGTGTGTGTCAGTGGGTCTGTGGAGACGATAACTGACTAACGAATGGACCGATTTGAACCAAATTTGGTACAAAAATCACAATCCGTAAACACTGGAAGCCTATTGTTTTTATACGCAATCGAATGTACAGAACCCCCCTAAATTTTCGAATGAAATTTTGAAAAAATCGTCAAAAAATCAAAACCACTAATAAAGTTACGCAAATAGATATTTCTTATGTAATTTTTCATTAGAAAACGATTGACATAAATGTTAGAACGCTAACACGAACCGTTCTCGAGATATTGTACATTAAAAAAAAATATCAAAAAGTCATATAAAATAAAAAAAAAATATTTCCTATTGATAAACATGTTCACTTTTCATATGTAATACCATGCGATAAATTGGGTGACATCATTCTCGTGAATCTAGCTCGTTCCATTCATGAAAAAAGATACTCTGAGACCTGAGTAATACTTTTGTATTTGAACGCCAATAGTCATTTATCTGCTGTAAGAATAGCTTATTTCTTAGTGCATAACGCTTGGCGAGATTTTGGCGACGAATTTGGCGGAATGTCGCCAACTTGGCGACTTTTTGAAATGTTGCCAAATTACGAAAATCTCGCCAAATGGATAAAATGACGCTAAATCAATGAAAATGACGACTGATTGTGGAAAATTCAATGTCTTGGAAAGAATATTAGTATCTACTATAAGAAAAACCTATTTTTTTACTGTAAAAGTAGTAAATTCATTACATTATATAAGGAAAGTCATGTGTTGCCCATATCAGATTTTTTTAATTGCTTCTACTGCGTTTGGCTTCCGAAAGCGTTCAGGTTTTTAACGTAATTTTTACGTCTTTTAGTATTATCAAATAAAAGCTTTTATTTTAAAGTGTTTTATTCTTTATAATTTAATTCTCGTGATGACGTATATTTTATTATTTAAAAGTTTTTAGACTAAAGAATTCAATTTATCCTTGTTTTAACTCCCGGGCAACGGCGGGTACATTTTCTAGTATTAAAAAAAAATCATTGATATGATGGGAGGGGGGGGGGGGTATTTCAAACAACTTGGAATCATGCTCCCATTGCTTCAGACAGACGTTATCATGTTTGTCATCACCTAATAGCCACTCTTACAGTAGCAATAATAATTTTATGAAGAAGTCTTCATATGGTGTGTACGTATACTTTATTCTCTACAGAACTGTTAAAATTTTATCTTTTGCACACTATTTTCGACGAAGTCAGATAAATTTAAAAAAAAAATCTTAGAAATGACACTTCTAGTACCGGAGGTGGAAATTCTGAGTGAAATCTCATCTTCTCCAAAATTGGATGCTGAATCTATATCAGTCATCATCTAAGCTCTATCTATAGTCGATTTTGAGAAATAGATATTTAATGCAAAATTTTGGTAAAAAAGCAGATGGCAAATTTTTTTGCCACCAAGAAGAGTGAAATTCTGTTATTGGAACTATAGTAGGGTCGAAGGGGTCGAATTGAGGGGGAGGGGGGGGAGCAGCTCTGAAAATTTTAATTATGACAACCCAATTTGACTTCCAAGAATTTTTTTGGATTATGTACAGTCTTAGCAGTGTGTGTGTGTGGGGGGGGGGGATTTTTAATCTTGCGCTCTCCCAGTTTCCTGAAATTTGACAATGAAACGCGATATTGCTGATTTATTAGAAATCGTAGAATGAGGAAATATCAGCTGAAAATCATTTTCCACCCGCTTATAAGAGTTATGTGTGAAATAAGATTCAACAATACATACACATAGGTTCGTTCTTGAAAAACGGCATTACGGTCACGAAACGCAGAATTGGATATTTGAAAATAACTGACGCGTGCCAAGGTCATTTTAACTCTTTCTTTTGGTTGACTTTGAAACCAGTTGTTCCAACCAGGTCCGATTTAGCTCTTGTTGGGCCCCTAAGCAAATGTGAATTCTATAGCACCCCATAAAGCTTCTATAGTAAAAGAAATCTATATTGAGCATGGAAGATGGGCCTCCAGAGCTTCGTGGGCCCCCAGCACTTGTCTATTTTGTCTATTGTTACAAACAGCTCTGGTTCCAACTAACCAATAATTTGCCGTAAAATTTATTTGCGCACAAGTTCTTCCTTCTTAAATGTTGAGTTGTGTTCCCTTTTGTTTTAAGCACTCTGTAGTTCGCACGTCAAAGTATTTAAACAACATCTCAAGATGCTGGAGAGCACTGCAGTACAATGAGGCAAAAAGAAAATTTTTTGAAGCGAGAAAAACATTATATGGAAAAAATAACTGACAACATTTTTGTATATATTCTTGGCTGTTCTAAAATCTTACAAAACTAATAGATAAAACCCAGTGAAGGAAAATTAACAGAACATCGAGCCGTTTAAACAGTTACGCTGTATGACAAGAACGGCCGAAGCTTTTCATGGTGCTCCACATCGGAGCAGTAAACTTGTTTCAAAATTTGCGGTTATTGCTGCAAACTAGATGAGCTGACTATAATCTCATTTCCCGTGTAAATCGATGCTTGGCCTGGGGCCAGATTGAGCCAGGATGCAAGAAATAGAAAAACCTGCCAAATTCAACCTATTTCAAGTGTGGCTAGAAACATCTTTTTTTTTTCTGAAGTGGGCATCGAATCAGGTCAAGGCCACCTTGGAACGCGTCAGGAAATTTCCCCACATTCGTATTTCTTTTAGAACTTTCCATGCTTCGACATTAAGTGACGTAATTTGAATACTTCATAAAGGCAACGGAAAATGCATAATTCAAAAGAGAAGAACAATTTTGCGTAGATTTTTTTTTTGCAATTTAACTTAAAAAATTCCTATAAAATACGTTACTGTACTTAGTGACAGATACGAATCCTAAAAAGAGGAGCTCCTAAAATGAATCTTAAAAATGATTGATTTGTATATTCAATTAATATTCTACGATAGCACGACATTTTTGTTTTACATTTGTTAAAGCCACCTTGGTTTATTAACCTTGCAGTACGGCACTATGCAAAGAGGGAAGGCTGCTTAATGAAGTCTGTTGAAGACCCAGACCGTCCGGCTCGTCCTGAGGACTTGAGCATCTATTTGGACGGCCGGTTAATGAAGTCTGTATTATAATTGACGTTTACATCATAATTTTACTTTTAGGGCGCTTTTTATCAATTATTCTATTGCTCTTTGCATATTTTTCTGGCTTGTTAACGGTCCGTTCCACGAGAACGCGTGCGTCAATTAGACGAGGTATAAGGAAAGTTGAACACGAACTTTGTGCGACTTTTACGGTGAGATTTTGCGACACTGCGTGAGAAATAAAAAAATGCAAAATATTTTGCTTTAAAGACAGGTCTCATTATTCTAATACAACTTGCTTATTTGCAAATTGACATATTTTATGGCATGTTTTTCAAAATCTGAAAGAAAAATTCTAGTCAAAATATCGATATCATTGATACTGGTCTCTATAAAAAGTAGTTAGAGCCGTTTTAAACTATTCCAATTTTCTAGCATTTTCCAACCTGTCATCTGTTGAGTACCCAGCTGATCAGGTGGATAAAAACGAATGACACTTATGGGTGCTTCTTTCAAAACTATCTCACAAGTTTCTGAAAAACAATTTTTGGTTGAAAATAGCACTCATTTACGTAATAACTGAATCTCCTACACCTCTTCTTTCACCTGGCGCTATGAGTAGAGCGGTAGAGGTATAGTAGGGGATACGGCTCATCAGGAGCTATACTTCACAGGTTCCTACGAGAGCTATACTTTGCCATGTTATAATACAAGACTCCAGAGGGAAGGGGGAGGGGCGGAGTTTCTACACGTTACATGATTTTCCCAAGATGAGAGTTTTATCAGTCAGTGAAAAGGTTATATTTGTTTATAAAATCAAATAATTAATGACAAATGCTCCGGAATTCTTTAAAATGTATAAAAGGATTCACAGAAAAGGATTTGAGCGGCAGAAAGACAGCTTATATTTTCGTTAATTCGGCATCTAATGGTTCGGTATGCGCTATATTCCGATACGTCACCCGAATTGTATTTGGGCCTGTTCGTCTGTATTGATGTCTCTAATAATGTTTTATTTTAAAAAGCCATGCAACAAAGCGCCATGAAACGGATATAACTGTTATGATTTAAGTGTTTTGGTGTTATGAACTCGTTTTATAAAATGTGTGGTTTTGCTGCAAACTCTATGACTCTGTGGAGAGGCCAGATATTTCCATTAGAGAGAAGAAGGTACTTCGGAATTTATTCTCAATTGCTGAAATTTTAGTTTATTTTGTATATTTTTATCCCTAAAAAATTATAGTAATGTTTACACATTGATGTATTAATGCATAAAAACATTATTTATAGTATTTTTCACGTGAAAAACGAAAACTTAGGTACTTTGATTTGAAAATGTTTGTTAAAATTTAGAAAGTCAAGTTCTTTCGGCTGGACCTAAATCTCTTCGTCCCCTGCAGCTTATGAGCTCATTATTAGTTCATATCCCATCGAAATTGATGTTTAATCTAGGTCCAGGGCGAGACAGGTGAAGAAGGAGAGGAAAAATAAAATAATTAAATAAAATAAATTAGCGAAAGAGAAATAAATTAGCGAGATTCATCTTTTTCATGAAGTGGACATCAAAGCGGGTCAAGGACGCGTCATGAAATCCCCCCCCCCCCACACACACCACCACCACCACCTTCGGCGATTCATATCACTTGGGAAACGCTACATGCTTCGAAATTAAGTAACGTAGATTTAATATTTTATAAAGGTAACAGAAGACAATAATTCAGGCAACTGAAGATTCAATACTAGAGGAACAGTATTTTATAGAATGTTTTTGCTTATTGCAGGGGTAAATAAAATGCCTTATTTTCTTCTTGAAAATACGTTCGAAAATGCCCAGGGTGCCAAGTTACACAAAAGGGAGGTATTTTACATAATACTCATAATGATGAAATAATTACATATTAAAAAATTCAAAATGATATCTATCTCTAAAATTCACAAAATAGAATTTTGCTTTTTAAATCTCAGTTCACATGACCCTGATAGTTGTAGGCTACTATATATAGATTCGTTTGATGAACACCTGCTTTTGTATTTCTTACGCTTTGAAAATCATCTGTTGAAAATAAATCTGATTTTGAAGCCAAAATTTTGACGAATTTTCGGCTTTAAATGCTTATAACCTTTAACCTAATTCGGGGGGGGGGGGGGGGATTGACGGAGTGTGTGTCTCTTGGAGCGCAAAGTACCCCTCTACCAAATTTCGCCACTGTATGAAGTTTCGATTTTCCACTATAGACGATTCCACCCATATTTTCGGTGGCTAAGGGATCGATTTATGTGAATATCGCCCCCCAAATCGTTGTAAATCGGGATAAAACAACTAAAATAAATTAAGCGAATTCAAAATTTAAAAAAATAATGCTTAAGTGCATCTTTCCGGGTCCTGAAGTACCTGTGTACCGAATTTCATGGCCGTACGGCGTTTAGATTTCCCACACAGATTTTCTTTATTATGTAAGAAGAACGGTTCTGATTGAATTGTCTTCAATCGCGACAGTTAATTTCATAATATTCTGATACATTTCCACCGAGAAGGCTTGAACGTATTCTCATAAACCCGTTCCGAGAGCAAATATAGGTCAATTAAACTTTCGCGCCGTAAACACGTTTTTCTGCGCGAAATTTCGAATTCCGCGTCCTTTCCGAAAAGAGATGCCGCTGAATACAAATCAGAAAGCGGGTTATAGAAGAATGAATTCTCATGGTGTAAGATATGAAATCTGACATAAATTACGGGTTGGGCGGGAAAAACGTTTCTCTTTCGGAAAGGTGGGAAGGAAGTCGTGTACTACTAGGAAAAGGGAAAATTGTTTAGCAAGTTTCTTTTCAATCTTTTTTTTCTTTCGGTATTTTCTTATTCGGATATTCCCCTGAAATGTAGGAATTTGTTTCTTATAAAAGTTTTTGAAAATCACAAATTTTTTTGGGGGAAAAACGGGAAATAAAACATTGCGTTAGTAAATTAGCCTATGTCTAAATCTGATAATTGTTTGATAATTGTTAATTTTTTTGGTTCCAAATATTTTTTTTCAAATTTACAGTTTCTGGAAAATTTTGATTAGAATAAGTTCTTGAAAATCGGTGTTTTAAGATTTATATTGGATGATACAATTGTTTAACATGATTATTGGAATTTTAAAGCATATTAATTATTTAAATATAAAATACTTTAGAACAAAAGTCTTTATTTGATCGCACTAAAGACGTTAAAACATATTGCAAGTCTGAGCGCTTTGGGACTTAAAACGTCCTTCATCAGAGCCATATCTTAATATAGCACGTCTAAAATTTAAAATTTAGATATAAAACACTTTAGAATAAAAATTTTTATTTGATTGCACTAAAAGACATTAAAACATATCGTAAGGTAGCATGTCTAAAATTTTAAATTTAAATACAAAACACTTTAGAATAAAAGTCTTTTTTTGAAAGCACTAAAGGCCGTTAAAACATATAAGTGTTTTTAACGTCATTTAGTATGGTCAAAAAGTAATTTTATTCTAAAGTATATTATATTTAAATTTTAAATTTCAGACGTGCTACCTTAATGTAACTACATTTTCATATTATTCTTGTGGCAGAAATGACTGACAAATATCACATGCGAGTTTTTCTCCCTCAAAGGAATTGAAACTAACGTATAAATTATGCAATGTGCACAACTCGTTTATATTGAATAACAGGATACAGTGTTTTTAAATTTTTAAGAATTTTGCAGTGTGTTCTGCGATGCCTAGGCAACCACATGCCCAGGCAAAATGTATTATGTTTTTGATTTTAAGATTTAAAACTTTGTTTATTATATTATTTACAGTTGATACAGAGTTATTTAAAGACTTTGCAATTACTTTTTGAGTCGGGGGAATTTCTTCTAAGACCAAAGACCTTACTTTTGAAATAGTCACAGAAGTGCATATCTTCTGTGGATACTTGTTTGGTGTTATTTTTCCGGTTAAAAGCAAAGTTTGACGATTTTTTATTTTATTATTAATACTATTGCTTTTTCTACATTTTAAAATGCTAATTCCATTATTTTTACAGCGTTTTCAAAGTGCAGAATAAAAATATTTCTTTTCTGAAAGAACAAAACATAACCTTCGATCCAAACCTTATTGCCATTTTAAAAGTGGATGCTATTTAACTACAGCAGATGATCATTTATTTAGTTTTCATATAATAATCTGTTTCCAAATAATATTTATTTGAATTCTTTTATTTAATTATTTTTTATCAAAAACATTCTAAAAATGTGTAAACATCCTCTTTCCTACGGAAAAAAACATATTTCCAGAATAATAACATTATATAATTATCGTATATATCAAAACCATGGAGATAAC
Source organism: Amaurobius ferox (assembly GCA_951213105.1). Classification (NCBI taxonomy): domain Eukaryota; kingdom Metazoa; phylum Arthropoda; class Arachnida; order Araneae; family Amaurobiidae; genus Amaurobius; species Amaurobius ferox. The sequence goes on from OX578136.1 coordinate 13,061,663, forward strand.
AAATATATATATATATATATATATATATATATATATATATATATATATAACTATGGAGGTAACAAATATATTATATAACAAATATATAATAAGGCGTTAAAACTTTATATTAAGAAAATACAAATATCGTTTGAAACAATCATTCAGGTGGCGCTGGTGTTAGATAAGTAGTCCAGAATTATATGTATTTCCAGGGCGAAAGGCCTAATAAATATTTATTTAAATACAAATATTTATATTTAAATTGTCAATTTAATATTTATTTATTTAAATTGTCAATTTTGTAAAAATAAGTTATTATAGCTAAATGCAAAGTAGAACTGAAACAATAAAGAATATTCTTACGTATTCAAAATTATTTTACCTTTGAATTTGTTTTTATTTACCTATTTTTTGTGCTCTATCCTACAACTATGAAAAAATGCTGGTTAATTATACTCATAATTAGGAAACCCATAATTTAAAAATAATCAAAAATACATATACTAAATACCACGTCTTTCTGCTGTATCAACTAATAATAGCGGCTACTTTGCTAACACTAGCGACACCTAGATATAATTCTCAAAGCATTGTTGCATTTTTAAGCATTTCATCCATAGGAATTTTATCCACTTCTTTCTAACTCTATGGTCAAATCTATATGCTACTTATCATGGAGTTAGAAAGGAGATAAAACTCCTATGGATGAAACGCTTAAAAATGCGACAATGCTTCGAGAATTATATCTAGGTGTCGCTAGAGTTAGTAAAGTAATCGCTATTGTTAGTTGACACAACAGAAAGGCGTAGTATTGGATACATATTGTTTCTGATTATTTTTAAATGAAGAGTTCCCTATAATTATAAGTATAATTACTCAGTTTCCTCCATAGTTTCTCCATCCATAGTACTCAGTTTCATCCATAGTTTTTACTACGTTTCATCTATTAAAGTTTTACCTCCTTCTCTCTAACTCCATGATCAAAATCACGGATCATTCGTTTTCTAGAGAAAAATCATGCATAAAATGATTACTATTAACTTTATTAACTTTAACAAAACTAATTATACTTAACTTTAATTGTTTTAAACTGATTCTTTTTCAGTACGTTTTAAAAGTTTTAAAAATTCCTTTGAAAATTGCGGGGGGGGGGGGGGGCGTTGAACATTTAAAATCAATAGGGTTCTAGCACTCACTTATTCGAATTACATTTGAAACGCTTTATTAGATCATGAGATATAGCGTTCACACTGTGAACGCTATATCGTGAGTCTGTGAACTTCACAGACTCACGAACACATACATACACACACCGCAAAAACGTTCGATTCGAGTTCAGGTAAGTTTAAAACATTTCCTTCCATCGAAAATTCGAATTCGATTTTTTAACCCTGTCACAATACTTTCCCCATATATTGTACTCTATATGTAGAGAAAGTAGAATGAAAGAAACACATTTGAGCCCGGGTGGGTGGGGGGAGTCACGTATTACACAGATTAGAATTTTTTACTACGTAGAGCCTCATTTACTTCGGCGTTCTCTCTTTGATCTTGAAAACTTTCTGAAACGAACAAAAAACCAAACTTCAATGACAAGAATTACTTTTTTCTCAATGACTCATGCTCATCATAACGAAGATCGGAGTAAAGAATATAAATTATTTTCGGGTATTCGAGTTTAAAAGGGAGGGAAGTTATTCTAAATTACCCCTTCTGCCTTTTGATGGGGAGAGGTAAAAAATAATCAACTGGTAAAATTGCCTTTGGAAAACATATATTTTCGAATGAATCGTTTTCAAACGCGTTCTTCTAAGAAAAGTAATTTAACATAATGTATTTTGCGGAATATTGAGTTTCAATAAACATTTCTTAAAGACTCCGACATTTTTTTCAGAGAAATTCGAGCGTCATTCTTTAAGACATGGCAATCTAAAGTATGAAAATACTTTTGTTGTATGAAGAATAACTCATTTGTACTAAATGCGGGGTTGATGGATTTTAGACAGGCAAAGGCTGTTTTTGTTTATTTTGTTTAAACAGCTTTGAAGAAAACGGATTTAGAAAAAGAAAAAAAGTTTTTTCAAATCGAAAAGCTGAATTTTTTTGAAGGAATTAAAATAAAATTTACACAAATTGATTTATAATGTATTATTAAAAGTTTATTAAACAACCTAAAAAATGTCTATATTTTACATTTAATAAAAGTTAAATGATAACAGATGACGTTGAGTTAACAGATTAATGAATAAAACATTTTTGTATACTAATGTAATAATAGCAGTAATGGTAGCAGTTATTACTGCTATTATTACTGTTATAATAATAATAATAGCAGTTGAATCACAGTATAACAATTGTCTATTGAAAATATCTATACTATTATTTAAATCTATATATAGTACTTAAATCTATATTGAGGAGGAAAAAAATAAAAGGAAAAATCCTTTGTTGGTAGCTCATGACTTTCGTTGTATAATGTAAGTATATTGCATCTTTCAAAGCGAAATATTTATGGGCAATATTCACGGTACAGTGCTTTTAACGTTGAAAAATACACTGACATTGGGAGTTTTTCTGGATGACAACATGTAAAATTACTTTGAAATACCCAATATCTAATATATATATCGTGAAAATCTAACTTGACAATTCGAAATATTGCTGATATCTGCTAAATAATATACTCTATATTAAAATAAGTAAATTATCATTTCATTAATTTGGCATCATTTTTATCAATTTGGTGGCATTATCATTAATGTGGCCCCCTATTAAAAAGTGGTTAAGTTAGCAATATTTCGCCAAATGAGTTGACTATGTCGTCAAATTTTTTGACAAGTGCTTCATATTTGATGAGGCTACTGTTTAATTTTATGTTTTTTAGATATATTTATTTAAAAAACTTGCAGTATCTCAGAAATGGCTCAAGCAAGCATTCTAAAGTTTGCGTCGTTCACTTTAGAAAAAAAAATGGTGCAAAATGATTATTTATTTAATAAATTTGAATGTTCTAAATTTTTTTTCAAAAATTCATTCTAAAATTTGGGGGGGAGAGGTCTTTTGAACTTTCGATCGCGTTTAAGTTCGATAGGGTTCTAGTATTTAAGGATCGTAATAATTGTACCAAATTACATTCGAAAGTCGAAACGCTCCATTCGTTCATGAAATATCCCATTCACAGACTTATGAATATACACACACACATACATACATATACACAAACATATCAACTCAAAAACTTTCGATTGGCGTTGAGGGATGCTTGAAAGGTGCTCTTCCACCGAAAATTCGAATTAAAATTTTCTATCCAATACTTTCCCTCTACATTATATAATGTATAGGGAAAAGTAAAATTTTTGCCTACTTGATAATCTAAATAACACTACAAATAATCAAACTTCAAATATTTTATTGGAAAATAGGAAATGACAAAAAGCCACCACACCTACCAAAACACATTTAATTTATTTTACTTTTGCTAGTTGCATTAATTATAGCAAAATAAGTTATAAGATGTTAAAATTAATAATAAACGAAATCTGCATCTACGACAAACTCAATGGGGACGAGCTGCACTATATATAAAACACACTAGTAGAGGTATTTCATTTCACCAATCAGTGAGTTCTGATTCATCATTTCAAAATCATTTTTATTTTAAGTGGTTTTAAAAAGGCTCATCTTCCATATTTCAGCCGTTTGGCTTCTTTCTTTCTTTTTATCTTTCGACTATTTCTTTCTTTTTATCTTTTGGCTTCTTTCTTTCTTTTTATCTTTTGACTTTTTTTTTCTTTTATCTTTTGATTTCTCTCTTTTTTTTATCTTTTGACTTTTTCTTTCTTTTTATCTTTTAACGCTTTCTTTCTTTTTATCTTTCGACTATTTCTTTCTTTTTATCTTTTGGCTTCTTTCTTTCTATCTTTTGACTTTTTCTTTCTTTTATCTTTTGATTTCTCTCTTTCTTTTTATCTTTTGACTTCTTTCTTTCTTTTTATCTTTTAACGCTTTCTTTCTTTTTATCTTTTGATTGATTTATTTCTTTTTATCTTTTAACGCTTTCTTTCTTTTTATCTTTTGACTTCTTTCTTTCTTTTTATCTTTTGACATTTTTCTTTCTTTTTATCTTTAATGAGTCAAAACATTCTACGGGACGATACTTTATATATACATGTTAAACATTATTTAAAAAATGTGAAGGAAAAAAAGTCAGGAAAAAGGAATTTAAAAAATGTGGATAGCGCATGACTTTACCTACAGACTCAAATTTATTTTCTCCTTCCCCATCCATTAAATTAAGTTTTAATTTCGCAGAGTAGCATAAATAATTATTTAAAAACAAAACTGCGAATTCAGCGTCATTTCAAATAATTATCCGTGTTATTTTGTGCCATTAAAACTCAATTGAATGCATTGGGAAAGAGAAAATAAATTGGAGTCTGTAGGTAAAGTCATGTCCTGTTCACATCAGATTTTTTAAAATGTTGTTTAATATGTATATAAAGTATAGATTATTTTGACCCATCTTTAGAGTCAAAAGCTAAAAAGAAAGAAGCCAAACGGTTGAAATAAGGAAGATGAACCTTTAAAAAAGTTCAACTAAGCTAGAAATATAAGAAACTTTTTGAAACTTTTCAGTGAACCCTCCAATCTCCTACAGAATTTAAAGTTTAATTCACACCAGTCGTTATCTAAGCTCTATAGCCAAGAGAAAAAGACACTTCAAGAAATTGTTTTGGAACGGAAGTAAAAAAGAATCAAAAACTTTTAGTAAACCCTCCTAGTCCCTCCAAGGACTTGATGCTGAATCCACAACAGTCGTCATCTACGCTCTCTATAAGTATATTGTGAAAAATAGCGGTTTCAAGACAAAATTTTTCCAAAATATAAATAGTATAGTCAAATTTTTGCCACCGATAATTGCGAAATATTCTAGAAGGATCCCGGGTAATATAAAATAGTTCTACGGGTCATATTTTGCTAGCGGTACCCCCGTGTTCTAGACATAATAAATAAAACTGCTGCTGAGAATACAACTTTCCACAGTTCCTTAAATAAAGCTCCATACTTCCTTACATAAAGCAGGTGTATGAAAAATCAGGCGACTACAATTGTTCCGAGGGCGTTTCATAGCTTTCCTTTTCAGGTCAAAATACAGTGATTCTTTTAACTGTTAAAACAGTCATTTTTTAAACGCTTTTTATTTTTTACTTAAAACAATGAGTTTTTTTAACAACCGCTAAAGCAGTTCTTCCTAAGCGGTTGTTAAAATAAGACACTATATTTACTTTCCTTGCAATACGTGGTAATGTATGGCGAAAGTATTGGAATTGTGGCGAAAATCGCAATTCAAGTTTTCTACGGATTTACACGTTTTGAGACCTCTAGAACACGAAAGAATTATTTTTAGCGTGATGTCTGTGTGTGCAATATATGTATCTACTTTAACTTAAAACGTAATTGACTCTATTTCATGAAATTTTATAGGTAAGCCACTTGTGGGTGATCCTGGTGCTGATTAGATTTTGGTATAATTCGGGATCAAAGAACCTGCCATTTTTTTTCAAAATGACCCTCAAAAATCTCATATATCTACACTAAAATACCAATTTACCAAATTTCACAAAATTGGGTAGAAAAGTCACTTATAGGTTACCCTGCTGCTGATTAAATTTTAGTACTATTCAGACAAAACATGCCTTTTTCGCGAAATGGCCAGCAAAAAAGCGTCAAAATCTAGAATGAAAAGTACGTATGCTTAAATGTATCTATTAAATCCTTGTTTGATATGTAATTTTTTACTATGAAAAAAATAAGACTGATCCCAACATTCTAGGACTAACCGTTCTCGAGATATGTTCGTCTTTCGCACTTTTGAATTACGTCCAGTTACCCAATAAAAACGAAAATTGAATTAAAAGTGCAAATCCAGTGTCATTTCAAATACTTATACGTGTTAATTGGTGCAATTAAACCACAATTTAATGAATTATTAAAGAAATAAAGAGAAAATGAATTTGAGTCTATAGAGACAGTCATGTGATGTCCACATTAGCTGAAAAGGAGGGCTATAAAACGCTCTCGAAACAATTGTAGCCACCCAACTTTCATACGCCTGCTTTATTTAAGAAAGTATTGAAAGTTTTACTGTGTGCTCTAGTGTTTCTCACAACAAATTTTATATGTAGAACAATGCTTTCAACAAGGATTACCTACTGGAATCCATACTTAATGCATAAAACTCGTCCATTACCCATTTGCATCCTAGCAAATACACGAATAAGCCGGCTGGCGAAAGGAAAAATGAGAGAAACGGGGTCGCCAAGAAAACCGCTTCTCTCGGTGTCGAACAGGTTTCGACCCTTTCTCTCCCACTAAGGAATCGAGGCCATGAAAAAGGAAAATGTCGCCCTTTTTTTATTACGGCGCGATAAGTTCGTCCTTTCAACTCATCACTGTCGTAATTTGAACCTTAAACTTTTTTGCAGTTTTGTTCGAAGAAAACTCCTAAAGGCTCCTTCATTTGCATTAGAAGTCTGCCATTCGTCTATTCTTCGCAAGAAGAGCCTATTCCATAGATCTTAAAAGATTAGACTGAGCATCCCAGTTCCAAATGATGGACAAACTTGTTCAGGGAATTGCGTTTCTTATTACAGATTGTAAAGGTGTCGGAATGAATACGCAGGCATCTTTTGATAAAAACAACAAGTTTATTCTAAAACTGTAGACATCATAAAATAAATTCCATTAACGTAATTTACAGTAATAAATCAGAATGTACAACTGCGGAAAAAACAAACGCCCCACCCTCTGTTAACCGAGCATCGTTCATCGTAGAGAAAATTGAAAGATACCATTCGATTAGGAATAACATCCTCTACAAATTAATGTGCGTAAAATTTACATAAGGGGCCGTCTTCATATCTAAACGCGCACAAACTTTGAAATTTTCAATGGCCCCACCCAAGTTTGACACAATATTTCGAATATAACACTAAAAATTAACCTCGAATATTAAGTTTCAAGTTATGTAGATGAAGCGTTTCCGAATTATGAGTATGTAAAGTTTTAAGCTCTTAATGTTAAATTAGTTTCCAAGACTTCCATTCATATCTTCTGTAATAATTATCTGCTCACGCTGATTATTTGTATGACGTTACTACTAAACAACTCAAACACATTTACGTGATTTTTATTTTTGTGGAAATAATTGTTTGTATGAAATATTAATTATGAAATCAATAATCGAAAAAATATTAATACAAACCTGGACATGTTTTGATAAAAATCGATTCACAAAGACTTTTTATATGTTTATGTAAAATTCCAGATGTTTCCTCCTTCTAGTTCTTTCGAAATGTTTAAATATTTAGCATCACGATGATTTTAGGGGTCGTATGTTAGTTTCAAAAAGTGACTAATTTGAAAAAGTTATATTAATTGTAAGCTAATCTTTATTTAAGAAAACGGGCATTTATTTTTACCCAGTTTTAATAAAAACTTTGTATAAACAGTGTTGTATAGATGCAACCTAATCAACGTAATTCTGCTACTGTATTGAAGGGAGAAAACTTGAATTGTTATAAATGGGATCTGGAACTACTGCGAGTTGAAATCGCCCACAAAATGTGCTAATTTATAATAAAAAATATTTATATAAAACAATAATAAATTATAAAATTATGTGATACTAAACACCAACAAGACTTGAAGCGGTGATTGATAATGACGGATTAATACTTTTACATTCGTCACCAAGTTCCAACGGAGTTGTTTTGTAGCGTGATCTGCGGATATTTGTTAGTCTCATAACTTGTTTTTGAAACAGCATTATAAAATAACATTTGAAAATAAACATTTCATTCTTCTTTTATAGACCCATTAGTTTTTAGAAACGTACCCAGTACGGCTTTTTACCCTCGATAATCGTGCCCTATTTGAGGCTCATATAATCCTACCCATTACAGGCCCACTGCCTTAGTAAAGGCCCTATCACACTCAAGAACTTTTGGAACAACCAACTATTTCGGACAACTTTTCCCCCAATTTTTCGGCGAAAAAGTTGGCGCTAGGGTTATTGACAGTTTGAAGAAGTTGTGCTAAATGACAAAACTATGGCGATATGTTTATCGCCGTTTGGCGACAACTATACATTTGTACATGTACTTTTCGGCAGGCAGCGCGTTCTCGCTTCGACTTCGGCGGTAAAACAAGGCTTTTACTTAGTACTTCCTTTTGTAACCTTTATTACTTTGTAATTATGACTAAATTGCTATCAGCTGTAGGGAAAAATCAAATATGCCTTGGCATAATTACGCTAGGATTATTCCTGCTTAAGAAGAAGAAATGAATCTCTCATTTCACGAGAGATTCATTAAACGTCAATTGCAATTTAATGAGGATTTTTCACGTGCTTATGATAGAGTCATTGTGTTTACACTAAGTTTCTGATTTTTATTTACTTGGTGCTAACTTAATGCGTAAAACATTGCGCTGCGGATGTTGTACATCCTATTTCGCTGTGAAAGAAGTAAAGCACTGCAGGGAAAGTTACGTGGAAAGTCATTTTGCCTGGAAAAACGAGCCATTCGCTGATTCAACCTGGGAGATCTCGACTTTTCCCTCTCTGAAATCCAGAGAATAGTTTTCCGCATACTTCTTACAAAGGAGGAAAAGTCCAAATTTCTTTTTATACATTGTTTTATCAAAAGCACGTTTTCTTTTGGTCTTTATATGGTATGCTTGATGCCTTTGGTATGCTTGAACGGTGACTGGCATCAAAACTCAATGAATGATTGATTATATATAATAAAAATACTATATAAGATTTCAATGATAGATTAGAGATAAGTTGTAACTCATATAACCATGACTTAAAAAATATGATGTGGGCAACACATGACTTTCCTTATAGAATGCAATAAATTGACTCCTTTTACAGTAAAAAAAAAATAAGGTATAAGATCCAGGGTACTGTGTTTTTAACGTTCAATTGTACATTGGGCGATTTTCCGGATGACAAACTTGTATAATACTATTTCAAAGTACCCAATTAACTTATATTTCACACAACTCTTAAGTAACAATTATCAATATTGATAGCATCCTCAATAAGTGATATAATCCATATATTAAAATATTTTAATAATTAATTCATTAATTAGGCGTCACTTTCAATAATTTAGCGTCATTTTTGCAATTTTGACGGTATTTCTGCAAATATGGGGTTAAATATCGCCAAGTTGGCAATAATTTGCTAAATTATTCGCCAATTTTGCCAAATGCATCACCAAGTGTTACAGACAAGCGGAGAGAAGAGCATTTCTTATATACTAGAAGATATGCCTGTCATATAACAGAAATCAGAATTTACTTCCCATCTGGCGTCATTTTTATCAATTTGGCGACATTTTGTCACTTGGACAACATTTAAAAAAGTCGCGAAGTCGGCGACGTCCCGCTAAATTTCTCGCCAACCGTTACGATCGGACGGACGGAAAAATGGGTTATTCTTATAGCTTAATCTTATATTCTTTCCAAGATATTGAACTTTCACCAATTATTTGCCATTTTCATTGATTTAGCTTCATTTTTATCAACTTGGCGACATTTTCTTTAATTTGGCAACATTTAAAAAGATGTCAAGTTGGCGACATTTCGCTAAAATCTCGCCAAGCGTTATGGACGGAGAAATAAGTTATTCTTATAGAAGATAAATGACTATTGGCGTCCAAATACAAAAGTATCACCCAAAATATCTTTTCTCATGAATGGAATTATCTTGATCCACGAGAATGATGTTACCCAATTTATCGCATGATATTACTTAGGAAAAGTGAACATATTTCACAATAGTTAACATTTTTTTTAAATTTTATATGATTTTTTGATAATTTTTTTTGTTTTGAAAAACGTGCAATATCTCGAGAACGGTTCATACTAGCTTTCAAACTTATGTCAATCGTTTTCTAATGAAAAATTACACTAGAAATGACTATTTACGTAACTTTATTAAAAGTTTTGATTTTTTCAAAATTTCAGAAAATTTAGGGGGTTCTGAACATCGATTGCGTATAAAAACAAAAGGATTCCAGTATTCACGGATTGAAATTTTTGTACCAAATTTCGTTCGAATCGCGTCATTCGTTAATGAGATATTGTCTCCACACAGACACACACACACACAGACAGACATCATCTCAAAAGCGTTTGATTCGTGTTCAGGGATGCTTGAAAGTGCTCTCCTGTCGAAGTAGAAGTATATATATATACGCAATATAAGCATATATATATATATATATATATATATATATATATATATATATATATATATATATATATATATATATATATGTGCTATATTGCGTATCTTGGCATACATTGGCAACCAATACTTGCAAAATATTGAATATATATTAGCATGCCAATATTAGCTATAAATGGTCAGCTAATATTGGGACAATATTGAAAGCCAATATTGGCTCAAAATATCCGCATTTTTATATTAGCCAAATATTAGGTCTGTATTGACTGGCATACTATTAGGGATTAATCATAATAACAAGGACATTTGGCATGTCGCTGTTTTACGCGGTACATTTTAATTCTTTTGATGTTCAACGCTATCGGTCAAGCCCGTCCTAGGCCCTCCACAGAAAAGCACTCGTTTTGGGGGAATAATTCCAGAACCGGGGCAACTAGAAAGTCAAATCCAAATTTGGTATGTACAAATTTAAGTTATATACAAACAATAAAAAGGTTGTACTTCAGAAACCTACTCTTTTTATTTCCAGTTGTTCCTATCTGTTCCTACAGCGCTATTTCCAAAGCGTTCCAAATCCGTCTCCGTACAAGTTTCTTTCACTTTCACATACGCGAGACCAGCCTTTTTACAGGATGCTGATTTCTCTAATAATCTCCATTATCTGGAAAATGGTTTTTTATGCCAAGTATAGCACCCTATAGTGAGGTGAAAATCCTTTCTCCACTACCCTAACAGACACGCACCCTAAAGAGCTGCCAGGACTCCACAAAAGCACGAGTCAGATCTCATGCTGGATTACGCACCAAAACAAAAGCAAGACAATACGACTCCTGAATGGAAAAGAGACATAAATTCTTGGCCACCCATTTTCACAATGGATCGGTGATCGTTGGAGGTTGACCAGCCGAAGTATACAGAGCAGAAAATCGAATAGTAAAAGTTCTTTCGCTCACGCGCACAATTAGAATTCTGGAGAAACACATAATGGCAGAATGGTCAAGGGTGGAGCGCAGCAAGATGTGACCCTTGCTGCCTGGATATACTTCTATTGTTTTGACTGAGTTTCTGTATATTCATACTTTTTGGAAGCAATTATTCCATGATACCGATATCCATATATTGTTTTATGAATGAGTGTAGACATGAATGAGTATACTTTTTATGAATGAGTCTCAGATTTCATGTGAGGGATGTTTGAATGGATGGTGCTTTTCAAGATATGGTTTAGAGAATTTTATAGAAAATGAATATCTTGTATTCATTCTCAAAATATTTTTTTTATTTGGAGTGTTACAATTGTTAAGTTACGAAAGCATTATTGATAATTTCTCCAATTTACTTGCTTCAATGGTCAATATGAGGCCTGCTTACGGCCTAGGATCACAAGGTCCGGGCTAGAACCTCCATATTTTAGGGGGATCCAAAATCATCTTATAATTGTATCTTAAGTTAAATATTGAACATACTCCCACTGCCGATACATGCTTTAGAATTGTTTAAATATGCCAATTTTAAATTATAGTGAAAGGCCTTTCTCTGCATATGAAAAAAGAAAAAACTCTTTCAAATCTAATTTAATACAGCATAAAATCAGCAATTTTATTTTATTAGCTGTTGATTTTGACGTAATTTCAAAAATTGAATTAAAAGACGTTATGAAGGTCTTAGGAGAACAAAAAAATTGAAAAAGCTTGTCTGGATGAATTTGCTGAAATAATCATTGCTTATTCCATTTCATACTTAATATTTTGCTTCTTATCACTAAAATATTCTACAACCGTTGCTCATTTTTTTCAGCTACTTTGTTGATCATTTCGTCAAACTGATAAGAAAAGCCATAGTTACAGGCGTTTATGAAAATTCCAGCTTCATTTCTTAAATATTCATCTAACTATCATCTGTCGAAGCGTTACTTTTGTATTTTTATATATATTTTAATAACTATCGGGAAACTTACTCCCCCATTACAGACAGCTGATTCCCCCTGAAACTTTCAGTAACATGCTTACAAATGTCTTATAGTGTAAATGCAACGTGCTATTCGTCCATAAAGTAAAGGGAAAATGTTACATTTCAACTTTAGTTTCTAAAAAATACATAAAATTTAATGTCGTTCAAATATATATTTTTAAAAGTTGAAATTAAGTAGCTGTCGCTTTCTTTAAAACTGCATTATACTTTTATAACATTATCTATAACTCCTTGTTTTCTGACTGTGTGAAAATACTAATACTTATTGAGATAAGTTGTAAAGACCCAATGTCTCTTTATCCTCATTAGAGGTCGTTCTTGAGGATGGATCTTCGATACGTCCAAAGTGACCTAACTCAAACTCAAATTCTTTGATATTCAGACCGTTCGGTCCAAGGGCAATAAGACGACTGGACTGAGAAATTCAAACTAAATTTATTGAGCACTTCACAGAAGTAACAGCAAATGGCTGTTGAAAGCAATTGATGACAAGGACAATAATTATTATTGCATACGCCCAGAATAATTTACAATATATACAAGATACTACCAGTAAAGTAACCTTCTAAAGCTTTTATGCTTATCACTGGCATTTTTTTTTTTTATCTCGCCTCGTATTGCGACCAAACCCCAAATACTATATCTTTCCTAGTCATCGTTGTATTCACTGGGTTTTCCTTCCCAGCACTCTCTCAAGACAAACACACTCAAGACAAGACCAGCCCATGACAAGAACGCGCGCAAGACAGACACGACCTCTGAACTCTCCCTATCCGAAAACTTATTCCTACTCTCTCGTAGGAACGCTAACAATGCTGATTCGTTTAATAACCGAACCAGTTAGGATTGTTAGTTTAAGTAAACATAAATTATGATGAAAACTGGAGGAAATAATAATAGAAAGGTTATTTAGACCTCACAAAGTACAATATTCTTGTTTTTTGTTTTTCCTTTGTAAAAACTGAGATATGGGGTTGTGGAGGGAAGGAATGATGTGCTAAGGGCCTCAGACTATCTTAATTGGGGAGCAGAAAAAAATTCCAATGTCGATGGCTGGTGTTCAATAAAACGTGTCTTTCTCTTTAAACATTTGGCCTGGAGCGCTCGCTTCATAGCGGAGCCGACCCTGACTTTACGACAAGATAAGGACAAAGTTTTGTTTCCGGAATTAATGTCTTTAATCATGTTGTGAAACGGTTTTCTCCAGACAAATCTGAAAGGGAAAATTAGCCAACAACATGCTTATCATTCAAACTTTCAAACTTCAAGATGTGGGTCGTCAAGCAAGGCAAGGTGACCAACGTCCAGCCACGCTTGACCACGCGCTGGGGGAAATCCTCCGTGTTAAGGGTCAGACTAAGATTGGGAACAATGTGATGGAGAGAATAACTGTGAATGAAAAATGACTCTGCAAAATAAACAAGGGGCATTTGTCTTTATAAGAGTCTTAGTTTCTTCACAGGAAATCATTCATCACTGGGAAATTCTGGCCTTAATCTCATTTTGTTCTTTATAGTTGTATATTTCGAAGTTTTGAAATAGTGTGGCCCCATGCGAATTTTGTCATTATATATCTCAATTGTTCGACTCATGGAAAGATAGACTGATTTCGTAATTTGAAATTGGATGGCACGGATTAGTATGGTAAAATATAAAAATATGTCTGTCGTATATCAGTCTGTTTCCAATTTTTGTGATGCAACTGCTCTGTCATGAGATGGAATCTAGTTTGACTCCCGAAACTGTTGGATGTTGTTATAGTTTTGCTTAACGTTGCTTCCTAACAAGGTACTTTTATTTATTATTCATTCGCTTATTGCATTTAACCCACTAACCGCTTCGTTTCTTTCAACAACGATGACGGCATAAATCAGATCCGTACTTACTAAATCACAGTAAATGACACTATAATTATTATGAAATTTTTTATTTTTATTTCTCAGATTAATTAAATACATCTTCGTGCGTAATGTCGTTCCAATGATTGAATTTGTCTTATTTGCTAATATTGAAAAGTATTAAAAGTCAAAATCCATGCATAAAAACTGATTAGTCCAGTTTTTTCACTTACGGTTAAAAAAGTTTCTTTCAAACAATTATTTCTCATAATTGACTATAGATAGAGCTTGTATGGTGATTAATTTGGATTCAGCATCAAAATCCAGAGAGTGTGGGGAGTTCACTAAATATTTCCACTTCAATTCTTGCAGATATCATTTCTGTTTTTTCCAAAAATTCGTATGACTGTACGAAATGAATACTCAAAAGAGAATAAAAAATGCTTAATAATTTCTTCAAATTTAAAGTGTATACACACTATTTGCGACCCTATGAAGGTTCCATCCTAAATGTTGCTATATTTATTCCCAGAATTTAGAGCATATTTATGAGAGTTATTTTCCAGTAGAAACATGATCAAATAATTTTAAACCAATCCAGGTCTGCATTTTTATTTATGGTAGAATCTTCCACGTGCAATGAGAGTTGTGAGTATAGGTCACTGTGAGTGCTGTCATCCTCCAGTTACTTGGTTGATTGCTGTGAGAATTGAGCATAATCACATTCAATGAAATTACCGATAGAAAGAATTTGAGTTTTGGTAGTAAAATACCAAAAGCTGAAAGACTCATAAACCCTCAAAGACTCGGATTTTTTCAAAGCATGACAGAACCCGAAGTTATTATCAGCAGTTGCAACTGGATGACGGCATTCACAATGACCTCTGTGTCTTGTGTTTATTGATTATTAACTCAATTGGATTAAAGAAGTGAAGATCCGTAACAATTCCACATACATTAAATGAATCTGCATCTGAGTCCCATTGCCTGCAAGGCTGCATCAGATATAGCTGGTCTTGCAAGATGCGAGCCTTGCTGCATTAGATCAAGGATGTTCATTATCGGAGCAATAATCCAAATGTATCTGCAGTTTTCTCCATTCATAATCATCCATTGCTGGACCGGATTCGCTCGGGCGGATTTTGACAGCTTGGCGGAAACAGATGTTAATCCCAATAGAGTTCAATGGACCGTTGTGTGGATGAGTCCGTTATGTCTGAAGGTTATTCTCAACTTTTATGGATTATCCGCCATTTCTGGGATCGGTTAGGCACGCCCTACTGAAGACGGACAGAATGGGATGATTAGGGTTAAATCATCCATTAATAGTGTCATCATTGCTGGTTTTTCTTAATATTATTTTATTTTTGTAAGATGATGCTTCACTGATGTGTGAATGAATGGCGGACGTTGGCGTTCTTCCTGATAGGCAAAATCAGATTCAGAAGACACTCCCATTACAGATACTATTCTGAAATGTTAACACAAGTTAACGTTTAATATTAACTCTTTACTACTTATCAGTTGATTTTGACTCTGTAAATAATAATAATGCATAACACTGAATCTGACAATAATATAAAAGTATCCAAATACTGTTGTCTTATTTTTTTTAATTTTTAAATATTTTTAAATTAAATATGTAAATAAATGGATCATCAGTATAACCACGAATTCAGTTAATTTAAAAAATCTTTAAAACAAAGTAATTTATAAAAAAAATCTCATACAGAAATGTTTATACAAGATTTGGTTGATATGTTGGATGAAATCTCATTCACTACTAAAAATCTAATTTAATATTTTTATCAGGAGGGGGCTGAGTATACCTCTTTGGGGGACTTAGCCCCTCTGGCCTCTGCCTGGTTACGGCCTTTCTGAAATGGTAGCAAGAAATTTGCTAAAGCCACAACTTTTGCGAACTTCTATAAAAACTGATAATTTCAGTTCTTCCGCATAACCGGCATGGTTGATCCACGGATGTCGGTATCCGCAATGGGAATGTCTTCCTAATTTTGGGACGGCCTCTCATAGGAAGGTTTTGTGTTTATGCTCTTTGCCTTTGCAGCTTCGTGTCGCTGCAACTAAATTTTATTCGCCTAAGCTAAATTTTAAATGACTTTTTCTTTTATACCGACCACGTGGAAGGACTAAAATGGTCAGTTCTCATAAAAGTTCGCCAAAATCGTGGCTTATGGCAAGTTTCTTGCTGCTATTGCAGATATAGAGTATTCCATGCTGACGAGCGCATAATTTGTGTGTAACCGGACCATGGATACTGGTATCTGCAATGGGAGTGTCTTTAGTATTTTCGGAATGCCCTTATAGACAGCTTTTGTGTTTATGAAGGAACATTTTTTTACTGAAGGTGTCTATGATATAGTATTTGAGAGGTCGAGACGAAACAATTTAATAATAATAATAAATAAATGTTACAATTAGGTGATTCATATAAATGTTTTCAACCCTTATAGTTACTTTTCATTGAAGATAAAAGAAAAAGCTAGTACACAGAGTAGCAAGAATTTCCACAACTCAAGGAGTATAAGGGTTATTACACACACACACATACACACATATATATATATATATATATATATATATATATATATATATATAGTTATATATATATATATATATATAGTTATAAATATATATATAAATTAGCTTGTAAATACGCTCTGCCATTAGAGGCATTTAATATGTGGAAATTTACTATATTAGAATCAATTAAAAATGCTATAAGAGATATTAAATTGTCTAGATCTTTATATAATATTGATAATATTAAACATTCCATTAATGATTTACAAAGATCCTTTGTTATCACCTATGTTGATAAAGTCTCTAATAATTATGCTATTATCTGTAAAAAATTTTATATTCAATTTCTGTTAGATTATTTAAAAAATAATAGTCTTTTTAAACCTGATTTACATTCCATCAATAGTATTAAATTGAAAATTATCAATATGTATAGTGATTTAAATATTAAATATAAATATCTTAAATTTCCTTATATAGTGCTTATTCCAAAATTTCATAAAATTCCTATTAAATTTAGAACAGTTACTAGTGGCCATAATACTTACTCTACTACTGCGAGTAAATTATTACTAAATTCTTTAAATCTAATAAATAATAGTTTAAGCCAGACTAGCAATAATTACCATATTCTAAATAATAGTAAAGAATTAAAGAATAAATTAACATCTCTTAGAAAAATAATAGGATTTCAAACTTTTGATTTTAAAGATCTTTTTAATAATATTAAGATATCTGATCTATATTCTCAATAATTATATATTCTTATTTTCAATAATTATATTTTTCAAGGAAATAAATTATACTTACAAGTCTCAGGAGTTCCACAGGGTGGCTGCAGTAGCAGTATGCTAGCTAATTTATACCTTTATCATTATGAAAAGTCATTTACTTCAATAGATTATACTTTTTACAGATATGTTGATGATCTGATTTGCTTAGTACATACAGAAAATTATCTCATAGATATAGATTACTATCCAGACAATTTGGAATTAATTCCTAATGAAGCTACTATTAGTAAAAATGTTAATTTTTTGGATTTAAATCTTTTTATTGATCCTTCTAATAGAATTGTTACAAATTTATATGATAAAAAAGACTTTTATAATTTTAATATTAATAAAATCTTACCTTTTAATTCCTGTAACTCGATTCAATTGTTTAGAAATATTATACTCAATCAGCTTTTTAGAATTTATAGATTATCTGATAAAAAATTTCATGCTATGCATATCAATAATCTCAAAATTACTAGTAATTTATATAAATATCCCTCTTATTTAGTAAATAGTATTGTTAAAAAATTTAAAATAGCTGGATTTTTATAATTCTTTTCATAGTATCATATAATTCTATTCATAGTATCTTATATTAGCCAGACATCTCCATTCTCGTGTGTTTTTTTTTTTTTTCATTCACTTCCCACTTCAGCATTACTATTATTTGCCCCTCTTTTTAGTAGCTCTTTTTGTATATTAATACTTTTTCTTAACATTTCGCTTCACAGTTTTTCAATTCTTATGAATGGCAACAGTAAATGGTTTTTTATTTTTTTCTTTACGAATGGCAACACTGGTCTCTTCTATCAGTGTACCCTGTATTGACTCGATTGTACATACGCTGTGCTTTTTCCAGGTATTCATTTTTTCTTTTTTATTCCTTCTTTATGTATGTCGTCCAAGTAGAAATAGTTTATAGATTTAATCTATCTATTTCTTCAGAAACATACATTTTTGTGTTTGCTTCTACAAAAAACTTGGACATGATTAGATTTTTGTAGAGGTTAACAATTCATGATTTAGGCTTAGAGCCTCGTCCACTTGTAATGCGTTTGTGCTTGATTTCGTTTGTTATACTTATTTCGATTCCATACCTTTATATTTTTCATTGACTTGTTGATTCGATATTTATTTTATTTATTTTTTTCCCATTTGCTTGAGGATTAGTTGATTTTTACTTTTGTTTTGTAAGCCTGTTAGATAGTTGAATTTAGCTTAAGTTTTTCTTTTTTTGTTTCCATACCTTTTAATTTGGTTGATTTTCTGTAACTTGATAGCTTGTGTTTTGTATTTTTTATCCATTTGATTGATGATTTGCTGTATTATATTTTATTCTGTGGGTGTTTTTTAAAAAGTTAGGTTTATCGTGTTACATCTTCTTACTTTTCGTTCATTGGCTTTTCAAACTTCTATTATTATATATATATATATATATATAGTTATTCCCTCAAAACAAGTAAACTCCCATGGCTGACCCAAGACGGGTTAATATCTATATTTAAATCTCTAAATCCAAAAAATTAAAATATACCATACAAAAGACAGCAACAACATACTAAATCTGTAAATTTTATCAGCTCCGGTTCTCGAGTTATTCTTCAGAGTACATTCCTATGGCGGGCCTAAGACGGGCTAGCCCGATAAAGTAATCTTATTTTAATGGAGTACGACTAAAAAAAAAAGGCATACGTGAGTAAAGATCCTTCAGCAGAGTACCCCAGAACTGAAACTATAGTTCCGCTTCTATAGAAACTAGGCGTAAGCCATTTTGAGATTTCATAACTTTTTTAGGATGGATATTTTTGTTTTTGGACTTAGCGGGGATTTATATATATATATATATATATATATATATCATGAATTGCTGTTTTTTCTGAAATAGAGATATCGTGCCCACAGATTCAGAGAGATGCGCAGACATCACTAAAAGTTGCATTTTTGTTCCTCACACAGTAATTTCCCGTTACATATACATATTGTAAGGAATACAAAAATGAACGTAGTGTTTGGCAAAAAAGAAATATGCAAATTTTTCTCTTTAAAAAATCTATCTGAAACTATCTGAAAGCATTTTCATAAATAATTGTACAGCCGATTCGGGAAGTTAGGAATTAAATCAAACAACAAGAATTTCCTCGCTTTATCACAGACGATTATAAAGCCCAAATCTAACCCTTAAGCTCTGTTTTCTTATGACCTTATCTCACTTCACTTCCCTGTTTACTTTGGCGGAAGCAAAAGCTTTCAAGGTTTTCAGAATCTGGGTTGCCAACGAGAATATATTTAACATATTTATATAAATAGAATATTGAAAGAATTTCTTCCTCTATTTGAGTGACAGTAGATTTGAAAGAGTGAATACGGTGCAACTCACAACACAACATTTCTCTCTCGCTAGAGCTCATCAGCAGCAAATAGCATTTAACTGCATTGTTCGCTGCTATCACGAAGTCAATTGGAATTATGGCTGAGTTTTGATTTGAATGACATCTATGGTCAGGGTATCTTTGGCTGAAATCCGGGCGTTACGAAAAATGTAAACATTTTGGACACTTATATCTCCGAACCTAATAGATAAATATGCAAATAATTTTTATTTATTCCATCGGAAGTATGGTACTATTTATGAACGAGTAAAAATGACTTTTAATATTCTAATATTTTAAACTATATTTTTTTTCGAAGAAAACTAAAAAGTGTTTGTGACAGCGAATTTTTGCTTCACTTTGCCTACTTTCAATGGAAATATTTTCTAAATTATAAAAAATAGCAATACACGGTAAGCGACAAAAATATTCGGTAGAAAATTCAGTTACTGGATTATTTTTTATTTTTTTCTTACAAAGTTTTAATATTTTTCCAGGAATCATCTTGTGGAGTTGAGAAGACGAAAGCTTTCTGATTTAAAGTTTGTATTGCTTATATCTCGAAAACTAAATTTGCTATCCAGTACTTTGTAACCCTCTGAATGCCCTACAAGAATATTTAATTGCATTTTAGATCGAATTTTTGAAATATAGTGTTTATAATTTCGATATTTTAGTATTTGGACTTGTTTTCCAACGAGAAGGAAGCCTGTAACATTTAAAATATCACAAGTGTTGCAGCTGAATACGTTTCCTCCTTGGTGAAATATAAGTACACAAGTACGAGATATTTTGTTTTCTTTTAAAGAAATTAAGAAGTGAAGTGAATTTTGGGATTCTAAAGCTGTCTAATGATTGATGAAGCTTGAAGAGAAGCTTGAATAGAAGCAGGAAATTTAATTCCGTATTTATGTGCCGCAGAGCAAGTTTTTAGATCCACATGAATCTTAAACTTTCGTCAGAGATATTGTATAAGTTTAGTTTATATCCATAAGTATGTTAGTAAAACAATTCATTATTCTGCGGCGAAGCCTTGTTGTATCCGGCAGGAATCAGAGTGAAAACTAAAAGTGTTAGCTGTGAACAAGTTTGCAAATAATTCGTATTACTTTGAAAACCCATTGGAATTCCGACCAGATTCTCAGTTTTTAAAATAGAGTGGTTAAAATATTTTAATCTATGTTAAAAAGAGGCTCTCATTTCAATATTTTAATATTTTGAATTGTTGTTATGAAAATGTCTAAAGAAAACAAACCACCCACAAAGAAGGATGCTATTAGGAAAATGTCATGAGGCATTCATAGGGTAAGACAAAATCCAACTGCATTGTATGTATATATCTATGGCAAAAAACTAGTATAAAATTAAATGTTATTTATTTATAAACTATTAATTTTTCAGACGAGAATTATTAGTGTAATGCAAATTAAATCTTAAATAGAAATATAATATTCCTACGAATTCAAATGTATTTCATCTTTCAATTTATTTTTGTCTCCATATATTCTGTTTTTTAATTCTACAACTACGAAAATATACTTTAGGAAAATATACTGCTCAGAATTAAGGAACTTTAATTTAAAAGTAATCATAAATACATATACTAACTGCTAGGCCTGTTATGAGAACAGAAGGGGCTTTACTAACACTAGCGACACCTAGATATTGCCATCTAGATAGCGACATCTAAATATAACTTTTAAAGCAATATGGTAGTTTCAAGCTTTTTATCCATAGGAGTTTTATCTCCATCTCTCTAACTCCATGGGCCGTATCATTGAAAATTATAAATCGTGAAAATGATCATCTAAACAGCAGATGATAATTTATTCAACAATAACCACTTTTAACAAAAATTACTAAGAACCACAAGCAATAACACTCCTCCTGCTGCCAGTGCAGTAATCGGATATTCGATGCTGAGAAACGCAAATAAGCACAAAACCAGGTTAGCTGATGATTATCACTGCAGTAGGAGCGCGATTCTAAACACCTCGAACAAATGGATGGCTTATCAATTGATTATGTTAAATAGTAATCCAATTTTTGTGTATGAAACAACTTTGCTATTAAACAGAAAAAAAAAAATCCCGTCTGTAAATAAATCATCTGAAAATAAAAATCATCCATTTAAAAGCAAATGTCAGACTCTGGACGTTTAGTTTCGTTCTTGCTTGTTGTTGTTGTTGTTGAAACCCAGACCGTTCGACCTACCAGAAAGGTGTAAGGTAACTGTTTGGACGGTCGGGAAGTGCCACCCAATTTAGACCGGAACCCAGTTGGGGAGGCATCCACAGGGACCGTACCCTCCTTCCCCTACCACCAACCTCTCGGAAGGACTTTCGGACCCACATGTTTAACGTGATCGTACTCCGCATGAACGCGGCGGCAGTTTTGGCAGTGGCTGTAATCGAACCCGGGCCTACCGAGTGCAACTCCAGCGCGCTAACCAATGGGCTACCGCACCCATTCGTTCTTGCTTGTGTAATAATTACTCTGTTTTCTTATTCTGATGGAATCTCATTCAAGAAAAAAAAAAGTAATTTCATTCATAGGAATTTATTGTGTTTTAGGTTATTTTTGTTTTACGCTAATTTTGTATAATTTAACTGTCGAAAACTCGTTCTTTCCACGATTCATCATTCGTGATATCAGTAGCGTTGCCCGAAAAAAATAGAAGGGGGGAAGAGAAGTTCGGCCGGGGATTTGGTAGTCAAATGCGTTGTTTTCCATTCTTCAAATATCATTTCTTTGAACTTCAATGGATTTCGGTTGTTTCCTGAGGAGGGGGGGGGGGTTATAACCCCCCTTCGCGACGCCACTGCGTGACATAATTCATCGGCCATCCAATCGATTGATCAACAGATGGCGTCAAACTCAAGAAGAGTACGTCCTAGAAAGTTGAGATCATTGACAAAAGATTATTCTTATTTATTAGTAAACATTGAAAGGCTTACTTCGGGACATGAATTGATAAACACCAAAAGTTAAATATAATGATTGACGCACAGATCGTGTTAAAATAAGGGATGGCTTCTGCAGATCTTCGAACTATTTTCATTATCTTTGATATCATTTTCATATAGTTTGTTGAATAAAAAATTTCAAATTAGTTTTTATTTAAAATTTTTACATTCCAACTTTAAAACGCAAGATTCAGACTATTTTATTATAAATTATTGATCTTTCTTATAAATATTTATGTTCCAACCCTCCTGGGTCCCTGTATAGTGTATCATTTGCCCCTCTCTGTCAGCGGTACTTGGGAGAGGCGGGGGGGGGGGGAATAATTTACATGGATGGGCCTACACACCACAGAAATGTGTCGATCACTACATCAAAGTGAAATTTATTTTTATTCTTCCAAATGCGGTTGTCTTTTAGATAAAAAACGATATTTAGAAATAACAACTTATTTCCATTTCTTACACCATTTCCTTTGTTTTACGATGTTGGCTTCATAGCACTGCTTCCAGGAAGTATTCTATTCATATGCGGAACAGACAACGCAGTGGAAATAAAAACAATCCCTTGCACCAACTGTCAGACGACGTCATTTCAAGCGATTAAAACTCGATATCAGTCCGATATTTACCCGTCATCGTTATTGTTAAGCCGTTGTCTCGGTTCTGAATTGCCGGCCATGCGTGAAAACAAACACAGATGCTACAACACATAAAACATGCAGATATAATTTTCGGAAATAAGTTGAGGCGAATTTGGAAAAATTAGCGGCAGAACTCGAGCGCTAGATACATGATATTTCTTTGTAATTTATTATAATAAGTCTATGTTTACAATGTTTGTAATATTTTCGGGATTGAGGGCAGTGAAGCTACACTTTCTTTTCAACCATTTTTCATGTAATTCCACTGAACTTTGTGTTATTTTACCGAGAGATATTGAGAAAACATTTGTATTTAATATGGTTTAGTAATTAGATTCAATATATAATCTAACCAAATATAAAAAAAATCTGATGTGGGTAGCACATGACTCTCCCTGCCGACTCATATTCACGTTCTCTTTATTTCTTCAATAATTCTTTAAATTGAGCTTAATTGCACAAAATAATACCCATAATTACTTTAAATGGCACTGAATTTGCACTTTTAATTCAGTTTTCGTTTCCATTTGGTAACTGGACTTATTTTCAAAGATGACGAAGCGAAAATGCGAAAAAACTAAAATATCTCAACGGCTAGTCCTAGTGTAATGGAGTTGGTCTTATTCTTTTCACTGTCAAAAATTACGTATAAAACAAGCATTTAATTGATATATTTGAGCATACGTAGTCTTGTATTTTAGATTTTGACGATTTCTGAGGGCCATTTCGCACAAAAAAGGAGGTTATTTTTTTTAGAATCGTACCAAAATCTAATCAGCGCCAGAGTAATTCACAAGTGACTTATTTCCCAAATTTTGTAAAATTTGGTCTATTAGTTTTTCAGCTAGAATGGAAACAGGCAATTTTTGCGGGCCGTTTCACAAAGGGAGGGGGGAGGGAAGAGAGGCGTTTTTTCTATGTATATATATCCCGAATCGTACCAAAATCTAATCAGCAGCAGAGTCACCCACAAGGGACTGACCTACCAAATTTTATGAACTTCGGTCCATTAGTTTTTTAGTTAGAGTGGATACATACATTGCACAGACAGACACAGACACACACACACACACACACACAGACGTCACGCTAAAAATGGTTTTTTCGTATTCTAGAGCTGTCAAAACGTTCCAAAGGTATCGAAAATTCGAGTTGCGATTTTTTGCATGATTCCAATACTTTCCCTATACATTACCACGTATTGCAGGGAAAGTAAAAACAATATATCTGGAATGTATTTGTACTCTTTCTTTCTTATACATTCATATTCCATAGTATTTATTTCTATTTACTCGTATCATAATCATTATCAGAATAAAAAAATTCTGATGTGAGCAGCACATGACTTTCACTACACAATGCAATTGATTTACTTCTTTCACAGTGAACAAATGATGTATAATATCCAGGGCACAATGTTTTTAAAGTTGAATTGTACATTATATGAATTGCACATTATATGTAATCAAATAAATTTTCACTCGAAATTCAAAGAATTCCATGCAGCTCTAGATGTTTTTTTTTTTTATAACGAATCTGAGTATAAAGTTTTGTGAAAATTCATTAATATGTGTGGCAACTGCTGTTTACACAAAAAAAATCA
The DNA here is from genome assembly GCA_951213105.1 of Amaurobius ferox. Taxonomy (NCBI): domain Eukaryota; kingdom Metazoa; phylum Arthropoda; class Arachnida; order Araneae; family Amaurobiidae; genus Amaurobius; species Amaurobius ferox. The sequence continues at coordinate 13,086,617 of OX578136.1, forward strand.
ACTCTAAAAATAACCAAAACGTGGTCAGGAGATCCTAAAACTTGTATTGACATCATAATATCGAAATCAAAAATTTTTGTAAAACTAAAACTTTCTCTATACTTTGTATGAGGAAGTAAATATTATTGCTTTTTTCCTTAAATGTCTTTAAAACGTTTCTTTTGTTTAATCCAAAGGTAAATACATTTTCACAATTAAAATCTAGTTAGTCCGAGTTGAGGCAACCACGAATTCTAATATTGAAAATAAATATTGTTGAAAATAAGCACAACTTTTGGATTATAAAATTTTTATAATGTGTATTGCGCGAATTATCTACGCATCAACAGTCCTCTTCTCGAGTATCATTGGGAGAGCCGCTGCCTTACAACTTCGGGTAGGTCGGACGGTATAGGTAGCACGGCTGACGTGTGTGTGTGGTGGGGTGGAGGTAATTCTCACAGGAAGCTAGCGTTTTTAGTAAAACGACGCTCGCCCCTTAATATTTGAGTGACCAGGTCTTTTACTTGTACTGTATCCATACGCTCATTACATCTGTGGATCGCGTGACCTTGCACTCCCCTCTTGGAATTTTTTAATAAGAGAGGCGGCATGAATTAAAGTGCTAAATGATGTCTCTTGACAGCATCGATGTTTTTAATTGCCATTTTGGGTGTTGTTGAAGCATTTGAGTCGACACTCCCTATTTTCTTCAGGGAACCGAATGTGCTTTCTTTTGTGCGATATATTGCACTGGTCATTTTAAACTCTGGGAAAACATCTGGCGATTATGCTTGGAATGTTCCCGAAATGGGCCAGCTGCACTTAAACTTATCTCAGGAAACTTTTTCTCGTGAGAGAGTTGTTCTAATAAAAATGGAATCAAAAGTGTCGTTGCTATAGTCTGTCAAAAGTAACACATTCGTGTCACAAAAAAGAGGCTGCTAATTCGTGAAGTCGAATATTCATTAAAATTATCAAAATATGTCGTGTAAATTTTAATTTGCTGCGACAACGTGCAACTAGAGTATGGGGCTGGAAATAGAAGAGTTGCTGTAAGATTGTGCTGATTATCTTACATCAGTTTTTTCATTTCAATTGGCAGCCTTGCTTATTGGTCACTTAAAAGCATTCGTAAAATCCTCCATATTACACTAACGAATGATGGAGAAAATTAGCTAATTACCACGTCGCCCAACAGCGTCATCTCGCATCAATCAGTGAATGTATGTCCGCAAACATCATCTCAAAAACGTTCGATTCGAGTTTAGGGATGCTTGAAACATGCTCATCCGCAGAAACTCGAATTCGAATGTTCGACTCCATCACAATACTCTCTGTATATTATACTATGTATGTAAGGAAAGTAACAAAAGGTTGCCCATGCCACACACAGCTGTGTCGTCTGCGGACACACATTCACTAATTTAAAAAGGTTTGTGTTAGTGTTACCTATACCTCAAATTAAAGTTTTCACAGAGAGTTTCGAATCACCCGGCATAAGCATTGCATACGCAACATACACAGAGATTTACGCTAAATATTCAATTTTTTGTTTTCTGTTCTACAGTCCCCAAACGTGTAAATGAAGCATTTGAAACCTACAGATAAATAAATGTACATACATACTGTAAAACTTTGCCACCTTCTGCGTATTGCTTAATTCATTTTCTACTTTGGAACGTACTGAAGAATGTCATTCGGTTTACTTTCTACGTTATCTTGCAGTACGGCCAATCGTTTTCTGTTCGATGAGTGTACGGGGCCATCGTCCCAGACCCTGGAGCTGGTTTCTTTTCTTCCTCGGCAAGAATAGGTCAGCACAGGATGCATGTCAGTGAACGCCCCGACCCCATGTGAGAGAGAAAGACAACCTGTTCGCTTTCGAACGAAACGCCCGAGAAGAAAGTAAACACACTAAGTAGAAAAAAGAAATTGAATAACCAGTAAAGATGAATCCTGGAATTTTTATTCCATTAAGCTAAATAGTAGTGAAGGCTGTTATGCACTTTTAAAGACGTTACAGTTTTTTCTTTTTTCATAATAAAATCATTATTCTTTTTTTTTAAATCCGAAAATGCTATTCTACAGAACACGCTTCTATGCAGCTGCCATTTTAAATCCAAAAATGCTATTCTACAGAACACTCTTCTATGCAGCTTCATTTTAAATCCAAAAATGCTATTCTACAGAACACGCTTCTATGCAGCTGCCATTTTAAATCCAGAAATGCTATTCTACAAAACACGCTTCTATGCAGCTGCCATTCTAAATCCAAAAATGCTATTCTACAGAACACACTTCTATGTAGCTGCCATTTTAAATCCAAAAATGCTATTCTACAGAACACACTTCTATGAAGCTGCCATTTTATCCTCATACTAAGAAAGGCAGGGGCAACCTTTTTACTTTTCCTACATACATAATATCATATATATAGAGTATTGTGACAGGGTCGAAAAGTCCGAGTTTTCGACGGAGGAGCACGTTTCAAGCATCCCTGAACTAGAATCGAACGTTTTGAGATGATGTATGTGTGCGTCCGTGTGGATTCGATATTTCAATGAAGCTTATCAAAAATATTTTGGTACAATTATTGCAATCAGTGAATACTAGAGCCATACTGGTTTTAAATGTCATCGAATGTTCGGAACCCCCCCCCTAATTTTCGAAGGAATTTGTGAAACAATCCTTAAAATATCGGGACTTTTATTAATGTTAAATAAAAAAAAATCATATATAATTTTCAAATAGAAAATGAATGGCAAATTTTATTAGTATGAACCGTTCTATGAGATATTGAGCGTTTTTCAAAATTACATAAAGAATAAGTAAAATTAAAGAAAGGTAGTAAGTATCGTCATATGGATTAAATTTCTATATGTAATATTATACGGCAAATCTATTAACATCAATTTCGTGGATCTAGATTGATCCATTCACTAGAAAAGATACTTTTTGCAATTGTTTTATATTTCGACGTCGGATAATTTGCTCATTGTCATTTATTTCAGGTGAAATTAATTTAATGTCCATTGTATTTGGATGTGAATTTGCACGTGACCTAAGTATGAATAAGTCATTCTGTTTTGAACAATAAAGTCTTCAAAGCACACAACTTTTTTTTTAGTTCATTGTCGCATGGTTTTATTTATTGATATGCACATTTGGCGACTTTACGTATAATAACTAGGTGGTTGACATTTTGTAACGAGATTTAGCTTTACAAATTAAATGACGAAAAATTAAATACATTATTGATACATGAAAAACATAATTAAAATTTGGAATTTGAATTTTAGGAATTCTTAAAATTAATTATTAAAACAGTTTAATCTATATAAATAAAATTGAAAATATGTCTGTTTATATGTATGTATTTTTTTCTCATGATCATGGGAGAACGTTTGCACCGAATTTCATGAAATTTTAAAACTCAAAATGAAGCCCATGTTTCAGTTTCTAGGATCAGAGGTTGTCAAGATATTAAAAAAAACTCCAGTTAAACTTTCTATAGACATAGCATTACTGATATGACGTATTTATTTGAAGTTATCATATTAACATAAAGTTATCATGTTGCTTGGCAATGCATTTAAATCAAATGTCTAAGTGGCGAACTTAATTCACTCATTTTTTTTTTCTGATTTAAATAATAAAGAAATTCATATAAAATTAAATTTTATATATGAACGGTATAGCATTTTCGACTGGATAATATCAGTTATGGCCGTCGTGTTTAAAGATTACGGGAATTATTTCTATTTTTAATTTCTTACGTCATCTGTTTTATTTTAGCAAAGATTTTTGAAACTCATACATTGTGTTATGCCAATTAACTCATATAATGTGTTTTGTCAATTAACTCATATATTGTGTTATGCCAATTAACTCATATAATGTGTTTTATCAATTAACTCATATATTGTGTTATACCAATTAACTCATACAATGTGTTTTGTCAATTAACTCATTGTGTTTAATCAGTTGTTGAAACAGAATAAATTTAGTACGGGTATATCTTCTAACACTATTTTAGCGCTTTTATTTTGTCATATATTAATCCAATTTTATATTTTTTGTAAATTTGTTTACAAACGGGACCAGAGTATTTAATTTTTCCGATATGCCTGTGAAAATAATTATGTATAACGAGAACAGAGATTCTTATATTTCATTTCAGGAGAAATAAATTAAATATTCTAATAGAATGCTTTTAATAACATTGCCATTCAGAATACTTCAGGAATTTGCACATAAATGTGAATTTAAAGTTTCTTTATATTATGTATTCCGTACGAAGAATGAGTATACTGTTATTATATGGACTATGTTTCTTGGGAAACAATATCAATATTTATTATAGCTATTAATTGCCATTTTATATTTGCACGAAATATAAGTTAGTTTGGTACTTTACAATAGTTCTATATGCCATCATCATGAAAAATGTCCATTATTACTATACAATTCATCGCCAAAAACTTTGTGTAGTAGATCTCGTACATTATTATTTTGTTGTGAAAGAAGTAAATGCTTTATGTAAGGAAAGTCATGCACTGCCTAGAGATTCTGTAAAACATTTACCTTAACTATTGCATGGAATAAAAGTTTTATTTCTTCTTAAAACATGCCCAGATTTCCCTTCCCTTGCTTCAGAATTCCAAATCTTATTTTACTATAAGGGAATAAACAAGAACAGGATTTTTTTGACGATAAAGAGAGGCACTATATTCAAATATTCCGAGTACTTTTTCCATTTTCCGAATTCTTTGAAAATAAAAAGCGAGAGCGCATTTTCAATCCAGAACCCTTCTGTTGCCACCAGCGGAGCACTTAATCTTATAGACTTGTTCCAATTTTGATAAAAAGAGACTATACTATTCACCAGAGTGGCACTCACGTGCATTTTAAGATAAATGAGATTTTGAAAAATATATATTTTGATGCATACCTAAAAAGCACAATAACTGGGACAGAATAACTTTAACATCGCCTGCCAGACACACGTTTTATAATATAAGTTATATATTTTTTCAACTCTATGGAAAAGAGTATAAATTAAAAAAAATCTGATGTGGGCAGTACATCACTTTCCCTATGTAATGCAATGAATTTACATCTTTTACAATCAACAAATGATGTATAAGATCTACAATATATTTAACGTTGAATTTGTACATTAGCGTTTTTCTCAGATGACAACATGTAGAACTATTTCGAAGTACCCAATTATACTTCGCGCAATTCCTAAATTTACAGTTATCAATATTGATAGCATCCGCAATAAGCAATATTGTACATATATTGAAATATTTCAATAATAATTCATCAATTTGGTGTCATTTTCGTTAACTTAGCGTCATTTTGGCAAGTATAACATCTTTTCGTTAATATGGGGACAGCGATATTTCGTTAACATAGACGCTAAGTTCGACAAATTTATCGCCAAGCGTTACACTCAAACGGGGAGAAGAGTATTTCTTACATATAAATGACTGTCAGCGAATTGTTAGTGCTCCAAATACAAAACTATTGCTCAAAGTGTTTTCTGTCGTGAATGGATCCACGATAATGGTATTAATAAATGTATCGCATAATATTACATATGAAAAGTGAGCCTATTTCTCTCTCTCTCTTTCTCTCTCTCACACAGACACACGAATTCGAATTTTCCACCCCGTCACAATGCTTTTCCTATGTATATAGTGAAAGTAATTCGATGGAGAGTTGTACATATATTAGAACATTCTGTACAAATAAGAAAAATCCTTTCACACGAGCCGAATTTAATAGAACGAATAGAAAATATAAAGTCAAAAGTATTTATACTTTGTAATTCAAATTTGCTAAAGTAGGTTCCTAGGAAAGTCCTTAAGTACACTAATAACTTTGTAAGGAAATGTCATTGAGTGTGCATATTAGGTCTATCTATAGTAAAGTGAACCTACCCGGTCAAATAAAATAGATTGTAGTGTCCCTAGTGGAGAATTTAAAAGAATTTGGATAACGAATTCGGCAACAAAGCGAGATGGAAGTGAAATGTCAATTACAAAATTGTCGTAAACTTTTTAAATTCTATACTAGGAGCGCTACAAGCACTTTTATTTTATCAGGTATGATTACTTTAGTCCCACATGCTGGCATGTATGTTTGGGCAAATGATCAGTTAATCAAGTATCAAATAAACGTAATTCAATAATGATAACTTATTAATGGATGATATACATATATAAAACAAGCTTTTAAAATATATGTATGTATGAAAGCACTTTAACAGAAAGCACTAATTATATATCACACCACTGTTTATTACCATATTTAAAAAAATCAATTTAGCCATAAAAATTATGTTCATTTTTTCCATATAGAAAATGAGTGTGAGGTTATAATCTCAACTGAAATATTTGCCTCTCCCTTCTCAGATATGCTCTTCTATCTCCGCCTATGTGCAAGAAGCTGACAAGTTAATATCGTCGAAGGATGTTATCGTTGAAGATTTATTTTTGAAGAAATCATGCAGACAGATAGAGAATTACGAATCGTAAGACAACACCAACTTAAAAGAAAGTTCACCTCCTCGGTTCAATGAGAAAGTCGACTGGAGCCCCTGACTCCAGCTTTCGTTTTTTTAATTTCTTACATTGCCAAGTAGACGAAATGTGAACGACTTCTGTGGGATGCAATGCAAATTCTTCCGAGTTCGATTGCGTTTCTAATTTGGGTAATTTAGACTTGAAGCAATTATGTTGCTGAAACAAAATATTTGCTCAATTAAAATGCCATTCTTAATGCATTTCCTCAGCAGCGATCTAATTGTGCAGTAGGGAAAAGGAGACGAATAGACAATAAGTTCTCAACTTTCATTCCCATCACGTGCAGAAGTTTCCCTTTTAATGCATCAAAGCAGACAAAACATCTTGTGTCCGAAACCTGACTTTACTACAAAGCAACAATTTTTTATGCGGAAAGAGAAACATAAATTAAAACAGTTTAAGTAAAAACAGTAACAGTAAGAGAACAGTGTGACGTTTCAGTTGTCTTTTTCAATCATTCAAATTAAAAACTAGCGATCTAAATCTCAGCGTTGCTCGCGATTTAAAATAGGTGCAAATTCTAATAGTATTCTAAATATTATTCTTCATTCATTCAAATTAAATATTAGCAAACTAAATACCAGCGTTACTGGCGAGTTAAAATAGGTGCAAATCCTAATAGTATTCTAAATATTCTTCATCAAAAATTCTATTAAAATATTTAATTTAATTCCCCACAAAATATTTATAAAAATAGCTTTTCTTGGTATACAAAATTATTTGCACAGGCAAATCTAAAAAAAAAAAGAACATTCTAGTCCTGTCCGTAAATAATATATGAAAAATCATGAAGTTTGACGAAAAAATAAAGACACTAAAATGTTAGAAAAAGATATAACAGTACCATTTTTATCCTGTTGCAGCAATAGGTTTGCACAATAGATTTGAATTTGAAACATCTTTGCTAAAATAAAACGTAATAATTCCCATAATCACATATATTTCTAGGCCGTAAAGTGATATAACACAATTAAAAATAGAATACCGTTCATTTATAAAATTTATTTTTATAACAAATGGAATGAATATCGTCTGCCGTAAAAGCATTTTATTTAGACCGGGATCCAAGTAAAACATTTTCATTTCGCAATTTCGCAAGTTAGTTAGTTGTCGTAGTCTTTTGCGAAATTGCGAAACGAAAATGTTTCACCTGGATCCCGACCTCAATTTCGTTTCTAAGCAATATGATATAATTTTGTTCAAATAAAGTTTCAGAAAAAAAAAAACCGTCTGCACAATGCTGTTTCCATGGTAGATTTAATTTCTCGGGTTATTAATATCTCGGCAACCTTTAGTCCTAGAGTTTTGAAACGTGGTCGGATTACTCGCACTGAAGTAGAATATATCCACACCAAATCTATAATAATAAAAGAGGATGCATGTCTGTCTATTTGTGTGTCTGCTACTTGTGTCATCTGTAGCGGAAAATCTAAGCTACGTACGGCCATGAAACTTATTAAAAAAAAATAAATAAATAAATTTAAGTTAGTTTTTTAGTTATCTGATGTTGAATCAGCATTTTGAATGATTTCCGCACAAATCGATTCCTTAGTGGTCGAAAGTATATATCAGAGTTTCCATCTTAACGCCATTGAAAGGATCCTATAATTATCAAGCCTTAAAAGAGGAATACGTACTAATTATAGACATGTTATGAAAAACGCACGTGAATTCTTTGCAGCGGGCGTCTATGAAAAATTTAATGATGAATGCAATTAATCTCGGGAAACGACGGGTACCTTTTCTAGTTTGAAATAAATTGGTCAAAACGTGTGGATTAGTATACGAAACAGACAAGCAGTCTGAAGTTTTGGTATTCGGTATAAGTTCCTCATATAAAATGAGCTATTTTCATTAAAATGGTTTTGCAAATTTTTCTTTTCAGAACAATAAAATACCAGCAAAGTCCGCTCGCTTCGAGCTCTACGCATGGGAAACAGGAACCGGTGAACATTAATTCCCGCCGACCCCCCCCCCCCCCCCCATTTAATAAATTCTTACAAGACTTCCTATTAAACATGCATACTATACCAGCCCTTAACATGCCGCAATTATTTGACATTCCCCATAGACTCTGTAACAAACCAATTTATAAATTTAATACCTCAAACTTTTCATCTCAAGTTTTCAATTTCTGGCCATACCATGGAATAAAAGGGACTCACTAACTCTAACTTTATGGGTCATAGAATTCAGCTCCAACCAATCTATATGCATAAACAAAGTTAGCATTAATAGCATTGTTTAAAATGTGAATTCGAAGAAAGAGCAGGAAGCAACTTTGTCAGGGTTTAAATATTCATATTCTGAATTTTTAAACTGGAATGACCTCTTAATATTAACTTTCCTAGTCAGTTGAATCACGGAGGTCGCTGAACACAGCTTTTTCTTTTATTTCTCCATGCAATTGCATTATGTTGCTTCGGCCTGAGATTATAAATACAAAAATCTGATGTGGGCAGCACATGACTTTCCTTATATAAAGCAATGTATTTACTACTTTTACAGTCAAAACAAAATAGGTTATTCTTATAGTAGATACTTATATTCTTTCCAAGATATTGAATTTTCGTCAATGAGTCGTCATTTTCATTGATTTAGCGTCAGTTGTTTTCATACGACGAAATTTTCGTTAATTTGACAACATTTAAAAGAGCCACCAAAATATCGCCAAGCGTTATGGACGTAGAAATAAGTTATTCTTATAGCAGATAAATGACTATTGGCATTCAAATACAAAAGTATTACTCAAAGTACCTTTTCTCATGAATGGAACGAGCTAGATCCATGACAATGATGTCACCAAATTTATCGCATGATATTAGATATGAAAAGTGAACATGTTTTTCAACAGTTAATATTTTTTTTTTAATTTATGGGATTTTTTGATAAATTTATTTGAAAAATGTGCAATATCTCGAGAACGGTTCATGGTAGCGTTCTAAGGTTTATGTCAATAGTTTTCTGAGAAAACATTACATAAGAAATGTCTATTTGCGTAACTTTATTAAAGGTTTTGATTTTTTGATGATATTTTCAAAATTTCACTCGAAAATTTAGGGGGTTCTGAACATTCGACTGCGTTTAAAAGCAATAGGCTTCCAGTATTTACGGATTGTAATTTTTGTATCAAATTTCGTTCGAATCGCTTCATTCGCTCGTGAGATATTGTCTCCACATTCTCACTGACACACACACACACAGACATCACCTCAAAACGTCTGATTCGTGTTCAGAGATGCTTGAACCGTGCTCTCCCGTCGAAAACTTGATTGTGACGGGGTCGAAAATTCGAATTCGAATTTTCGGCGGAAGAGCACGTTTCAAACAGTCCTGAACACGAATCGAATATTTTTGATGTGATATCTGTGTGTGTATGTATCAGTGAGTCTGTTGAGACGATATCTCACGAATGAATGGCGCAATTCGAAAGAAATTTGATACAAAAATTACAATCCGTAAATACTGGAAGCCTATTGTTTTTAAACGCAGTCGAATGTTCAGAACCCCCCTAAATTTTCGAGTGAAATTTTGAAAAAATCATCAAAAAATCAAAACCTTTAACAAAAATATGCAAATGGTCATTTCTTATGTAATGTTTCATTAGAAAACGATTGACATAAACTTTAGAAAGCTGGCATGAACCGTTCTCGAGATATTGCACATTTTTTCAAATACATGTATAAAGAAATCATATAAAATAAAAAAAATATATATTAATTATTGTGAAATATGTGCACAAAAATTGTGTATATTATCACACATTGTGAAATTTGATATTGAAGACAAATGAAAGAACACGCTTTTTGGTGTTCGATTGGAGTTCTCCAACTTTATTGCCATCCTAACTTTTTAATTCGGATGCAATGGAATCTCTTGAACTTCTTATTTATATACGTTCATGCGGGTGGTATCTTGAGTCAAACCAAATAAAGCAAATGAGGGAATCGCGCTCCCATCACAGACACCAGCATCTAACTCAGCTTTGGGAACTCCTCTTATGGGCGGGTTCTGTTAATATGAACTAAAATAAATTCAGAGTTGTAGCTTTATAACTATTGGTTAAAGGAGCGGTTCCCAAATATGCTTCATGAATGATACATACAATTAATTCTATAGTAAAAATTATTCATTTTCTTTATTTTTTATATTCTCGCGAGGTACTGAAACACCCGTATGAATCACCCTTGTTTCGTAGAAGACAGTTTGAGAATCGCTAAAGCAGGATGATTGAAAAGTTGTGAGTGTCAAAATTTAAAATCATATTCTGTTTCGTGAAATTGAAATAACATACTTTTTTTTTTACATTCAAAAATATGTTGGAAATATCGTCTGCTATTTTTAATATGCCAGACAATCATTATAGATCTCATTTCTGATCAATGGAAAGAACACTTCCTTTTTTATAGGGTGAAATAATTTTTATTTCAGAACAATATTTCTCTATCCATTTTTATGAGTGTCATTGAAGAGTTTCAGAAGAAACATCTATGCTCTAAACTTCCTAACAATTTAACAATTATAAGTTTAGTAACGTGTTTTAGAGAAACTGGATCTGTTGCAGACAAAGCGACAATAGACAGCCCTTTCATTTTAATTCAAGATAAACAGTTTGAAATACAGACAGCGTTGCTGAAAGTTTTCAACGAACTCTTTTGAAACTCTTCCCTGGCACTCTTATAAGAAAAGTTAGATAAATATTGCTCTAAAATAAAATTTCTTTCTCTCCCGCAAACGCCATATTTTTTGAGTGATAAAAAAAAAATGTCTGCAATGTCTGGCGCATGGAGTTAGAAAGAAGGAGATAAAATTCATATGGATGAAATTCTTGAAAATGCCATAATGCTTTGAGAATTATATCTAGGTGTTCCTAGTCTTAGCAAAGTAGCCGCTATTGTTAGTTGACACAATAGAAAGGCGTAGTATTTAGTATATGTATTTTTGATTATTTTTAAATTAAGGTTTCCTGAATTATGAGTATACAGTATTTTTTCATAGTTGTAGAATAGAATACAGAATGCATGGAAATAAAAATGAATTGTAAGGTAAAATAATTTTGAACACGTAAGAATATTCTTTATTGTTTCAGTTATAATTTAAATTGCACAAATAATTTATTTTTACAAAATGGACAGTTTAAATAAATATTTTAAGCCTTTCACCATGGAAATGCGTACAATGCAGGACTGTTTATCTTACTCCAGCGCCACCTGAATGATTGTTTCAAACGATATTGGCGTTTTCTTAATATGAAGTTTTAACTCAAAACCTTTTTACCTCTTACTTTTACCTCCATAGTTTGATGTACTAAAAACAGCACACAATATTTTTGATATATATTTGAGGGTATATGAGTACCGCCTAACTGAAAAAAAAAATACTACTATTTTACGTTCTTGGTAATTACATGATTTTAAAATTGGATACGCGCCTGACGTTTCAATTACCTTGTATAAAGAGATTTGCTGGGAGAACAATTGTGTTACACATAGACTTTCACACACCTTTGATGCAACTCAAACAAATCATTTTCTTTTCAAACTCAATTTTTGACATTTTTAAGCAATCTTCATGGTCATTCAAGTATAGAAGAAATCAGAATACAAGGATATTTACGATTCAAGGACCCATTGCTAAAATTAGTTTTAAAATAACGATGTCTGGCGAGTTTTTTTCCCCCCCTATCTTTTGTCTTTTCTTCCAACTTTCTCTGGTTTTTACTTACCGCATAAAGCTCTTAATTGGAGTAGTTTTCTTTTCTTTTTTACTAGTAAGATGACAAAAAAGGTCTAATTAACTTTGTTTAGCTTTAAATAGATTTTTCGATGGAAAATGATCGCGGAAAACTTGAGACTCAGAGTTAAAATGTCCCCGCAATCTAGTCTGGGTCAGTCTCAACCGCCATTTTAAGTCTGGTGGCCATTTTAAGTGGACTGTGGAAGTAAATAATGGACGTAAAAGTCATTAATTAAACCGATTCAAATGGGTCATCGGCACATTAAAGTGACCTTTTAGCATTAGCTGTTGGTTTAAAACTTGCAAATATGAGCGAACTATGAAAATAATATTTTTACTTAGAATCCGACATACTCAATACTCAGTCAATCAAATAAAAATTTTGATGTGGGCAGCACATGACTTTTACTACATAATGCAATGACTTTACTTATTTCGATGCGAAATACTGATAAACAAAATCTACGACACAATGCTTTTACTTTCCCTGCAATACATGGTAATATATAGGGAAAGTATTGGAATCATGTCGAAAATTGCAACTCTAGTTTTCGACGGATCTACACGTTTCGGGACCTCCAGAACTCGAAAAAATCTATTGTTAGAGTGACGCCTCTCTGTGTATGTGTGTGTCTGCGCAATGTATGTATCCACTCTAACTCAAAAACTTAAGGACCCAATTTCATAAAATTTTATAAGCAAGTCACTTGAGAGTGACCCTGGTGCTGATTAGATTTTAGTACGATTCGAGATAAAAGAACATTCTTTTTTTTTTTTTTTTGCGAAATGGCCTCCAAAAATAATATGTATCCACTCTCGTTGAAAAATCAATTGACCAAATTTCACAAAATTTGGTAAAGTCACCTATAGGTTACCCTAGTGCGGATTAGATTTTGGTACGATTCTGGAAAAAGGAACTTGCCTGTTTTGCGAAATGACCTTTCTGGGCGAAAAATCGTCAAAATCTAAAATAAAAGATTAGATATGCTGAAATGTATCAATTAAATAATTGCTTCATACGTAATTTTTGACGATAAAAATAATAAGATCAACTCCATTACTCTAGGACTAGCTGCCAGTATAGCTATTTTACGAGATCACTAAACAACTATCAGGTACAATCAAACGCCAATTAAATGTACCACTAATTCATAAAGCAGCGTATTCTGTTCTCAAAATACTGACGTAATTCCACAATTCACTTTGACTCGTATCACTTCAACTCTGTCCAAATGAACGATGTATATTGTCTCCATATAGTCCTTATATAGTCTCTATAGACATTTCTAGAAAGAGAGCGGCATCACCGAAATGAGTCGATATTTCTAGAAAATTCTAGTAGATTACTTCCCAAAACCCGCTGGAGATATTTTGTCAAATCTGACACCCATGTTCTGATAAAGTTGCCACGGTACATTAACCCTACTTTCATGTAATAGCAATGGTTGCCTGTAAAAGTGTTTTTTTCCTTGCGGGAGGCAAAGCACAGTGTAGGGTTTGTAAGGAACCTTGCTGCCCCAACCGGGAATCGAACTCAGGATCTCCAAACTGGCCAGCCGAAGCTCTACCGTTGAGCTACTGGGACAAAATTGCAAGTTCTTATTGTCGAAGTGGACTCAGCATTCTCCTCCCTCAAATGTCAGATTGGCGGGCAAATGACAATCTGACTGACCACCTCCTGCTATTTTTACCTCAGGTTAGCCGCCTGCCATTACTATTTTTACCCAGGTTAGTATCCTACGTGGTCGTTATCCTCTCAATTTGAAATCAGCGCTCCATCTTCCAGAGTCCACTGAATCCGCACTAGTCGTACTAGAGTTACTTTCAGACCTCCGACATCTTTGCACTGACCTACAGGGTTGATTTGTTCGGGCGCCAATATAAAGAACTTTGCTGCCCCAACCGGGAATCGAACCCTGGATCTCTGAACTGGCCAGCCGATGCTCTGCCGTTGAGCTACTGGGACAGACTTGCAAGCTCTTATCGCTGAAGTGGACTCTGCAGGTTTTACTTAAACGTAACTGTATGTCTATGAGCAGGGCCTCCCATAGGGTCTACGCATGAGAAACTGCGAAAACTGAAACGAAGCCATCATCGGCATAGAAGCCAGACCACCAGCCAATCATCGAGCAAGTAATTTTCTAAAAACAAATCAGGGTGTTAATTTTACAAAAGCTCTTCGGTTCACTTATTTATTTAACTTAATGCTTAACGCCGGTTCCTGATCTCTTAACGTCGGCTTCAAAGAAGTGGTTCTCAACGGGTGGTTCAAGAACCACGGGGGGATTTGGATAGCTGCTTCACAGTTTTTTCAGTACATTAGTTAATTGCAGAATTTTAATGTATTTATCTAACAGGAAACAACTATGCCCTCATGCAGGAGGAGTCATGTATCAAGAATGTTTAAGAACTTAATCTGGCATCAAATACTTCGCTAGTAACAGCATGTACAGTGCAATCAATGTATTGGTTTTGTAGGCAAAAAGCAGCCCCCTATCTTCAGAATAAAAAGACAGAGAAACCAGACCAGCAAATGTCCAGGTGCGAGTTTACATGCTCGACACCCTAAATACATTTCTTCTTGGGGAGGGGGGGGGGGCTATGACATCATTATATTCTGTATACTTTCGTGAATTTTTATTAAGTCATGATGACGTGACATTGGTGTCGCACCATTTCAACTACAAAGTCTTAAACCACAAGACTTAAAAGTCTTAATTTATTATTTCAATTTACTCAATTTCAAAATATAAAAAAAGATTCATTAAAATAAGATGTATTGGTTTAAATAAATTTAAAAAGAAAGTAATATATTTATGGTTTATACACTTTTATTTTTAGCAGAGGGGAATGCTATATGGATTGAAGCTCAGAGCTCGTTCCCGATAATGAAAAGGAGCCTCACTTTCTATGTCGCCCCCCCCCCCCCCCCCGAGCTCTCAAAAGCCTTAATCGAACACTGCTTTTCATGGCAATATTCTGACACTGTAGAAGAACAACTTCAATTTTTAAGGTACATTTTTTAATTTTATGGCGTGTCAGAGCTAGCAATTTCTTAAATTTGGGACCTTTGACCGACCGGTTAATCAGCTTATTAGTAAATCTACACCTTTGTCTATCATTGTGCAACCACACCAGCAAAGGGTATGCTGGTATGGTTGCTTTTTTTTTTTTATAGAAGGAGGCTATAATGAGAGCTGTATGGAGTTTGTATGGATGCTTTGTTTTTTATAGAGGAGGTTTTAAGAAAGAGGATGTTATTTACCCCGAAACGGGTTGATACATTGAATTAAATTTTTACGCTATTATTAACGAAGTAATTTCAGATTGTTTTATGCAGTCGTTTAAGCGAATTTTTATATTATAAGCTTATAAAGTATTTATGTCTCAGCTGGGAATCGAACCGTCGATTTTTACCTGATCAGACAACGATTTATCCATTGAGCTACTGAGACGATAGTTTTTTCTTCAATATTTGAAGTGGACCCTACATTTTAAATAATCGTTTCGACATATTATTTATTTTTTTAACAAAGCGTCCTCGGACCGAATAAATTCATTCCACAGGGCGGATCCGGATCTGTAGTTTGGAGGACCCCTGATATAGAGGATAGCATTCTGTTCACCGTAACTGTGTGAATTGGAAATTGTTGCCATAAATCTTAGGGTCCTAGGAAAAATAATAGTAAAATTCAAAATTTAAATTTTAAATTTGGTTTTTTAATTGCGAGGTTTTCTTAATTGCTATTAAGCCACGTATCAATGAGAAAAATGACTGTTTTGCTAATCCGTTTTGTGGTAAGAAAAATTTGGGAAAATCTTTTAACAAAAGTTTTTAGAAATTTATCTGGAATCAATAATTTTTACGTAAGATACAAATGGGACAAAGACATATGACATCACTGAATTTTTTTATAATTGGCTTAAAATTAGAAAAAAAAATATTTTGAACATAAAAAATGACAATTCAACCAAATGCCAGAGGATTCAAATTTCCCTAATTTCTTGGGTTGTGAAAAACGTAATAAACGAAAAACATCTGAAACAATTTTTAGAGAACTATCGTTCCAACCCAAATATACGAAAAATAACACAAACACTTCAGGTTAATTAGAAAGAGAGGGGTTGAAATGTGTGTTGGAGAGGAGGGGGTGGGGGTGGGGGGTAAAATAAAAAATAAGATACATTTTCTAGAAGGGTATAGAAAATCGGGCACATCGAAACTAAGCAAAAAAAATATGCATGAAATTGCTTGAAGTGCTGCAAAATAAATAAATAAATAAATAAATAATAAAAAAAAATGAATTAATTAAAAACCCTCCCCCTTCAGTTGGTAACATTACTAATTTATTTTATATTGCAACCGCAACATAAAATAAATTAGTAATGGTACCAACCAGTGTTTCTTTAAGGCATATATCCGGGGGGGGGTGATGTTGGTCCCCCCGGACACGTTTTATGTTAACCTAGTTTCTATTTATGTGACAGCATTTAGATATATTTATGTAGGACAGATAGAAAACTTTTTACCCACTAAAGTTTCATTCCCCCCCCCCCTTCTTCCCCGGCCAAAAAGTTTTGAAATAAAGACTGGTACCAACTAGTTTCGTAAGCAAATATAGCCTCTTCAGGATAAAATAATTATTTTAATGAAATAAAATAATAAAACATAAAATGGTAAAATAAATAATTTTTATTATAATATTTACGTTATAATTTTATTTTTTTCCCTCTGTTTTCTTTTATAATTTTTAAAAAACAATGAATGAAATAATTCTATTTTATTTTTTCAAAAATGCATCTATCCAACCCAAATATAGAAGAAAAAAAGAAGTTGATTAAGATCAGGTTAATTAAGAAAACACCCAACAACCTCCACATTAACTACAACTTGCTGAAAACAAAAACCCATAACTAGTTTTGTTTTCAAACATTAAATCAACAAAAAATCCATTTCTGGAATATTTATTTCTTCACTCTCAATAACATATAGCAAAATGTCGACTTACCTTAACCCCATTTCGTCGAAGGTCGGGAGCTCTCGTTTTGGATGCTGACTGTCGCTGTGTCCGTCAATCTGTCCGGTTAGAGACAGCACGCACGCCCCCCTATCTGGAGAATGATCCTTGCTGTAAAAGTTATCCTCTGCGGGTCCACGTGTATGAGTGAAAGCGAGAGAGAGAGAAGCAAACGGTTTCCCGCGAGCATCGTCTGCGTTATATAGGCTCGATGTCTTCTGACCTCGTTACCAACCGGGCCTACCGGTCCGAAGAGACTCGTTCTCCTTTAGCGAAAATAGAATCGGTTCGAATCGAAGTTTTGACGGGAACACTTGTTTGTATATTATTTATCGATAAATTTATATAAAAGGAGGTTTTTTTTATACATCAGTGACGCCACAAGGGAGATGGAGTTAGGTATCGTCAGAGTCTGATTAACGCATGGGCCTCTGGTGTCGCGATAAAATTTTAAGGACCCATCCATTTTGTGTGCGATGAATTTTAAGCAGAAACATTGTTTACTTTTTTAAGGGAAAAAAAAATAGTATTCATGAAGTAAAGTCTCTTAAAATAAAAATATATAAATGAAATTACGAAAATAAATCATTGAAAAAGAAATTGTTTCTAAAATTTCAGAATGTAAGCATGTTGCTTCCTTACTAATAGGTCAATACCTTTTAAATGTTACACATTCTTTTAATTCTTAATATATTGCTCCGAAGAAAAAAGTATGAAAGCATACTTGCACAAAAGGTCCCGGGACTCCAAATTCGGTATCTGATTGAATTTTGTATGCCATGATTGAAGGGGGGGGGGGGGGAGCAAAATGCCATCAGGCTCTGGGCCCCTTTTTGACTTGATCGGTACCTAGTATCGTAACACCTCTCCAGAGACCAATTCTATTCAAATTTAATGTAATAGACACAGACGGGCGTGCAATGTTTATTTGAAAAACGTTTTGCTATAAAATCTGCTTAACGGACATTCTCGAATAGCGGCCACCTCCATTTAACGAACATTTTTGTTATGTCCAGTCTCAAAAGTAGAACAAAGGACCTCGTTGTAACTAGCTGAATAGTGGGCTCAAAAAATCCCGACGGTCGTTAAATGCGATTTACGAAGGAAAACCGTAACGTATTCCTAGGTAAGTCCTTGAACACCTTAGTGACTTTGTAAGAAAAGGCCCATGAGCGTACGCAGTAGGTCTATCTATAGTCAAGTGACCGTACCCGATCGAATAAAACTGACTGCAGCTCCCCTAATAGAAAAATTAAAAAGTTAGGATAAATAACTCGCCAACACGAAAATAGTCAATTACAAAGTTGTAGCGCATTGTTCATTGTAATTGTTTTTTTTTTTGTTTGTTTTTTTGTCTATCTCACTTTGTTGCCGAATTCGTTACCCGAACTTTTCAAATTCTCTGCTAGAAGCGCTACAGAGAATATTATTCGATACTGCATGGTCACTTTTCTCTAGATTGACTTAACCTTTTGCTCACGGGTGGGACAGCGTCCACCCCAAACGAAAAACCTCTCAAAAAGACAGGTATTTGACATAACCCTATCCCAAACAGTTCGATCCCTCTTTGCAGATATTGGCGTCCATGGATGCCAATGCCTGCAAGGAGGGATCGAACTGTTTGGGATAGGGTATGTCAAATACCTGTGTTTTTGAGCGGTTCTTCGTTTGGGGTGGACGCTGTATCACCCGTAAGCAATAGGTTATTGCGTTCTCGCCTTGTAATTTTCCCTACACAGTTACTGGGGATAATTAAAGACTTACCTACGAACTCTGTATATAAAATACATCGCTCAAATTGTTCCAAAAATAGCAGAAAAGTGAAATTTTCATTAATAATACGACAGAAAATAAATGAGCAACATATCAACCGATTTCGGATCACAAAAACCAGCCACTCTTTTTAGACTACAAAGAACGTGCAACCAGGCCAACACAGGCAAGTCGACGTAGAAATTTCGCACGCACAGAAAAAAATCAACTGAAGTGTGACTCAACTCGACTTTCTCATACCCAAATCCATTTTTTTGTTCAAACTTTAAAAGAAAACATTTGAAAAATCGGTATCGTGGGTCCAAATGATTACAATTATAGCGTGTTACCCTTCACTTTAAAGAGCTTGAAAAAGTCTTGATACTATACTTGACAATGTACTTCCTTCCCCTGGGAGTTAGCCCCAAAGAGGGGAAGGGAGCTAATGACATCACGAAAGCAAATTGTATCGCGGCTATTTTTCACAACAGCCAGACTTCAAACTATTAAGTCTCGTGATCATTGAGCCCTAAATAAACCTTTTTATGCAGGATTATGTCCAATTTTGTCCTATATTGCCATGTTAAATAAATATAAAATTTCGAATCCATTTCGAAGTTTTCGCTCGAATTTAAAAAAAAAATTCTATCTAGTTCCATATTTTTAATAACAAAGTCAAATATAAAGTTTCGTAAAAACCCATTCATATGTGTGGCAGCTATCGTGTGAACACAAGAAATGGACCACAAACATACAGACAGACAGACATCACTCCAAAAATAGTTCAAACGTGCTCAGAAGGTCCCGAAACATATATTGGCATCCAAATCTCGAATTCGAAAATTTTCATGAAAGCAATACTTTCTCTATACAATATAGTATATGAGAAAGTAATAAAGGCTAGAAAGTGTTGAAAAATGATCGTCCTTGGACAGCGGATTTTACCGATTGTCAACAAGATTGATCTATATGTAAACTCGGGACAAGGAATGGGTAGATCGTTAATATTGCTAATTAATATCCATTGAGTAAGTATTAATGATTGCTATCAACACAACATGTTTAATATCCAAATTGAATGGAGCGAATGGCCAGCGAAATGTTAATAGTTAGATCGTGTATAAACAAGAAAGATCAATCATGCATAAAGCATTGATTATGAAACACTTTCCAACTTCAATGCAATGCCATTTAAACATCTCTAAAATGCGATGCATTCCTCGGCAATATTTTTAAAATTATCACAATACTACTTTCATTTATTGTATTTGAAAACTTAAAACTTGATCGAAAAGAATGAAATTCATTCAAATGACGGCATTGAAATATAAATTGTCTGGTTTAAGCATCTCTAAAATGCGATACATTCCTCGATAATATTTTTAAAATTGTCATAATACTACAATAATTTATTATATTTGAAAACTTCATCGAAAACAAATGAAATTTATTCAAATGACGTCATCGAAATATAACAAGCCTGGCTCTCTCTATAAAAGCAGCACGTCATTGATAAACATTTTCCCATTCATTTCATTCATCACAATACTATAATAATTTATTTTATTTAAAAACTTAAGACCATGGAGAGACAAGTAATTAAACTCTGTGCTTAAAACTTCATCGAAAAAATCGTCCTTCTCTCTGTAAAATCAATTGATATTTCATTCATATCAGCTATATTGTAGACTCCATGAGCTAAATAATTAAAGAAATAGCAATTCTTGTACAACTCATTCAACATCTTTTGGTATTTACATTCTCCATAAGTGAAAAATAGGCTTCGTTGTAGAAATAATCAAAGTTGGATGATCCTTTAAACTCAAATATATTGTAATTGCGTTATTTCAGTATGTAGATGCACAGAATTTAAGCAAAAATAAAGCGGTTTTAGGACGGATACAACACTAAATATGAATTAGAAAGAACTTTAAAAATCACGATTTTGACACAGGATGAATGCCATATTTTATTTTGAAGTGGGTCACGTAATCTTTTAATATAGTGGTCACGTGATCGCTTCATATAAAAGGTGTAATTATTATTTTAATTTTTATATAAAAAAACTACTGAATATATTTTGCTGAACTTTTTTTTTATATATTTTATGGGATAATTTGAATATTTTCTAAAATTTTCGAAGTAATTTGTGAATTTTAAATCCGCTTAAAAAATGTTTGAAACATTAGGTCCCATAGGGTTCAATCTATTTCATTTTTTCAACCCGGGTTCAATCCAAAAGTAATTGGGTGATATTATTCATTTATATTCCCATAGGTCCCACAGACCGTCTGAACAACATACTAAAATTTCATTTTGATAAAGTCATTTTTACGGCAGTTATCGTGCTAACGGACAGACAGACAGACAGACAGACAGAATGAACAAAGTCATAAACACTTTTCAACTTTGTTGTAAATTGTTAAAAATCGGCGGTCCCATCCGATAGAACCGAAATGGTTTCTTCGTGAATAACGGCTTCTAAAATAAAACTCTAATAAAGCTTAATAAATGGATTCGCTGTTTGCAGTCCCATGTGTTTCGTTTAAGGGTGAACGTCAGTAAATTTTCTGCCCTATCCGCGCTTTGTTAACTTTCGCGGCACACATATGTCGCCGAAATTCTGCTCAAACAGTTGCGTAATATTTTCTGAGAGATAAAATGCAATGCTTAGATTATATTAAAACTAAATTTAATACCCCCAAAAACATAGAATATATTTTTTATTTTAATCCAAAATATTTTTGGTGCTGCCATCTGTTGTCGTAATTTAATTCATACCGATTATTTTTATTTTTTAATGAATATTTTTAAATATCTATTCCTTCTAATACAGTGTTAAATACAACAACAGACCATATATAATAATGCCACAATCATGGAAAGGCAATTTATCATTCTATAAATTAGATAAGGGATCTGAATGTACATCACTGAGGACTGCAGTTTTGTCTTCAAGTTCCTTTGTCTTCAAGTCCAAGTTCAATTACGTTTCCGTGATTATGGCATTATATATGATCAGTTGTTGTATTTAATAGCGTATTAGAAGGAATAAACATTTTAAAATGTTCATTAAAAATAAAAATAGTCGGTATGAATTAAATTACGACAACAGATGGCAGCACCAAAAATATTTTAAAT
This sequence comes from Amaurobius ferox, assembly GCA_951213105.1. Taxonomy (NCBI): domain Eukaryota; kingdom Metazoa; phylum Arthropoda; class Arachnida; order Araneae; family Amaurobiidae; genus Amaurobius; species Amaurobius ferox. The sequence continues at coordinate 13,108,839 of OX578136.1, forward strand.
TAAAATAAAAAATATATTCTATGTTTTATTGGGTATTAAATTTAGTTTTAATATAATCTAAGCATGGCATTTTATCTATAAGTAAATATTTCGCAACTGTTTGAGCAGAATTTCGGCGAAATATGTGTGCCGCGAAAGTTAACAAAGCGCGGATAGGGCAGAAAATTTACTGACGCTCACCCTTAAACGAATAATAACAAGAAAGATCAATCATGATTAAAGCATTGATTATGAAACACTTTCCAACTTCAATGCAATTTTATTTAAACACGTCTAAAATGCAATACATTCCTCGGTAATATTTAAAAACTTATCACAATACTACATTAATTTATTATATTTGAAACCTTAAACCTTCATCGAAAAAAATTAACTTCATTCAAATGACGGCATTAAAATATAAATTGCCTGGTTTAAACATCTCTAAAATGTGATAATTCCTCGGTAATAATTTTAGAATTATCATAATACTACGATAATTTATTATATTTTAAAACTTCATCGAAAACAACTGAAATCCATTCAAATGACGTCATAGAAAAAATAATACGCCTGGCTCTCTCTATAAAAGCAACATTTCATTCATAAATAATTCCCCCATTCATGTCATTCATCACAATACTATAATAATTTATATTATTTAAAAATTAAGACCATGGAGCTACAAGTAAGTAAAACTCTATGCGTAAAACTTCATCGAAAATTATCGTCCTTCTCTTTCTAAAATCAATGAATATTTCATTCATATCAGCCATGCAGACTCCATGGACTAAATGATTTTGTGTTAAAGAATTACAGCGATTCTAATACAACTCATTCTACATATTTTGCTGTTTACATTTTACATAGGTGAAAAATAGGCTTAATAGTAGAAATAATCAAATTTGTATGAGCATTTAAACTGAAATATATTGTCATTGCGTTGTTAAAGTATGTAGATGCACAGAATTTAGGCCAAAATAAAGTAGTTTTAGGATGGATACAACACTCAATATGAATTAGAAAGAACTTTAAAAATCACGATTTTGAGACAAGATGGATGCCATATATCATTTTGAAGTGGGTCATGTGATCGTTTCATATCATGGACACGTGATCGCTTCATATAAGAGGTGTTATTATTATTTTAATTTTTATTTAAAAAACTACTGAATATATTTCGCTGAATTTTTTTTTTTATATATTTTATGGAACAATTTGAATATTGCCTAAAATTTTCGAAGCAATTTGTGAATTTTAAAACCGCTTAAAAAATGCTTGAAAAATTAGGTCCCATAGGGCTCAATGTATTTCATTTTTTCAACCCGGGTTCAATCCAAAACTAATTGGGTGATATTATTCATTCATATTCCCATAGGTCCTATAGACCGTCTGAACAACATACTAAAATTTCATTTTGATTAAGTCATTTTTACGGCAGTTATCGTGCTAACGGACAGACAGACAGACAGACAGACAGACAGACAGACAGAATGAACAAAGTCATAAACACTTTTCAACTTTGTTGTAAAGTGTTAAAAACCAAGGTCAATAATGAAAGATACACAATAGAAGCAAGTTATTCCTTTTAAGTTACGAGCGAATATCCAGTTAGTACAAGTTGGATGGTGTGTAGAAGATATTACAGGATGCAAGTTTGAAGTTGAACATCGTCTGCATAAAGTCTAATTAAAGAACTTGAGCGAGGTTGTGAGGATTATATTATTTATTATCATTTTATTCTAATTCTACTTTTTCCTGATTTTAATGTATGTCCTAAACTTCTCGACTTTCATTCCGAAGAATCGCATACTCACGATTGGCCAGATCTATAAGAAGGACAGACTTTAGAAGGACGGCTCTTACATTTCTGCAGAGTTCGCGCGCTTGTGTGTTCTGATCGTCCATGGAAGGTAGGTAGCATCGAGAGATATATCTGCCTGCCATCTTGTGAGCGTGTCGTCGTTTGATCATCGTAAGTTCAGCCTGAAATTCAGTTTAGTAATAAGTTAGGTTTGAAGCTATCGTAGATTAGTATGTCTCGGGTAGAATGTGTAATGCTAGCGTTGTAAATAATTTGCATATATATTTGTAATATATATGTGTGTGTTTTGAGTTCCCAGCGAAGCTCGCTGTCAATAAATTTGCTTATTCGTTAAAGGTCGTGATTCCTTCGTCGAATTCTAGTCATTAATTTCGAGTAAATTGTAATGGTTCATACAAGAGTCCGGATTTGGGGCTGAAGTAAAATATTACTTTATAAGGTCTATGAGCCCAAATAACATAATAATGCTGCATTATTGTGTCATACGTTGCTCAAGTTTTTCATCCTTTGTACAAAGTGCATTTTGCTTATTGAAAGTCTAATTACTTTGCATTTTATGGCTACTTAATCTAAGTTAAAATCTGCAATAGGTTTGGTATGAGCCCTCATAGAACTTTTTCCAAGGGGAGGGGCAGTATCTTAAGGATATGATATGCAACATTAATGATTGCCTTTGTGACCTTGATCATTCAGGAGGCAAGTTCCCCTTTTTGCCCTTCCCTATGGGCGCCCATGAGACTTGGCATATTCGAATTACCGAAGTTCTTTGCCATTACAACCACAATATTTCGGAAACTAAAACCCCTATAAAAAAATACCCATAGAAGGACTTTTAAAGGGCGACAAATGACTCGCTTATTTTTCATAGCTGTCACATTTAGTTAAACATGTGGGGCTGTAAGTCCTTCCGAGAGGTTGATGGTAGGGGAAGGAGGGTACGGTCACGGTCCCTGTGGATGCCTCTCTCACTGAGTTCCGGTCTAAATTGGGTGGCACTTTCCAGCAGTCCAAATAGATATCTTACACCTTCGGGTAGGTCGGACGGTCTGTGTCGAAGAAAAAGAACGTCCCGGTCCTGCCCGAACTGTCCCCGTATTCACGCGGAGTACGGGCACGTTAAATATGTGGGTCCGTAAATCCTTTCGAGAGGTTGGTAGTAGGAGGAAGGAGGGTACGGTCCCTGGGGATGTGTCCCCAACTAGATTTCGGTCTAAATAATTAGGTGGCAGTGTTCCGGCGGTCTAAAAGATACCTTACACCTTTGGATAGGTTGGAAGGATAGGTCGGCTTTTGTTCACAAAGAAATCAAGACATTCGTATACCATTTTTTCAGGATTCATATTTTTTCAACATTGTGGCAAATGTATGCATTTTGCCAAAATTGTATTCAAACTACAATCGTTCTGTGAAAATTAGCTTGTAATTTTATTAAAATCCTAGTATTTAAGCTTGTGAGAGACAGGGAAACTCTTAAAAAAATTGAGCTGCAACATTTCTTTGCAAGTCTTATTTTATTTAACCATATAGGGTGCTTAGCGTCGGAAATAGTTGTCTGTATTAAGAATTAACCCAGTTAGGTTCTGCCCCGTGGTAGAGTTTCCGGTTTTTTATGTTGCCGGTGAGAGTTCCCAATGTGTTTAACTCGGAATTATATACATTGGACACGTTTCAGGATGACAAGACTATTTCGAAGTACCCAATTAACTTATATCTAAATTAACAATTATCAATATGGATACCATCTTCAGTAAGCTGGAGTCCATATATTGAACTGAACCATATATTGTGATTTAGTGATTAATTCATACATTTAAAGTCATTTTCGTTAATTTAGCATCATTTTTGCTTTATATTTTCGTCAATCTGAGGCAACACATCGTCAAGATGGCGATATTTTGCCAAATCAATCGTCAACCGTTACACACAGACGCAGAGAAGAGTTTTTCTTGCATATAAATGACTATTGGCGAATTGTTGGTCGTAGAAATACGAAACTATTGCACAAGCATATTCTCTCGCGAATGGAATGGACTGGATCTACGAGAATGAAGTTAACGCATTCGTATATAATTGTATATAATTTTTATATAATTATGTATAATATTGCACGAAAAGTGAACATATTTCGTGCTAGTTAAGATTTTTTTTTAATTTTATGTAATATTTTTGATAATTTTTTTTAGGAAAACATACAATATTTTGAGAGCGGTTCATGCCAGCGTTCTAAAGTTTGTGTCGTTTGTTTCCTAATTTTCTGTGCCCACGGTGTAAATCGAAAAGCTCCTTTGGGTTTTGCACAGTAGCGTGGATCTTGTCACGCTTCCGGTCAGGACGCTAAAATTCAGTAGTATGTTCATTCTCCAATTTTTGTGATTTATAAATTGGTTGTTTTCGTATGTTACTATATCTAGAAACATCAAAATTATTCTAAAATGAAGACAATGAGGACACAATTTTAAACATATACAACAGAAACTATCAAATTATTGTTGCCTTTTCATGCAAACACTTAAACCCGCTCACCATTATCGTTTATATTAATTAACAATCCACAATTGTATGCTAATAAGTTGCCTTAAAACTATTCTACCAAATATTCACTACCCATCAATAATTATACATTACATAAATTGTCTTCAAATCACTCTACGAAAGTATTCCCTCTTATCCCCAGATAAAATCATTATCACGTACTGAGAGAGTTGGTATGTCTAAAAGGTGGACATGAAACAGGCACGGCCTACCTCGTTCATTTTAAGAAGGTCCTTTGGGTAAAATATCAATTTAATAGATAATATAAGAAGTGTTGAAGACTCATCCTGAGGACTCGAGCAACTATTTGGACGGCCGGGAAAGAATATAAGAAGTGTGCAAAGATTCAACTTTCTGGGTCAAAGGAGGACTGGGAGGCTCTGGAAAGACAAAACGCATTAGGCAGTGTTTCTGCAAGTAATGGTACTTATTAAAGCGACCATTTTCAAGGTGATACTTAGATCTCCTACCTCCAAATACGTTCTCGGATGCCACAGATATTTTTTTATCAACCTGACATATTTCAGTTAAACTTTGAAAAGTGAATAAAAATAATTCCTCTCTCACTAACAATATGCATATGGGATTCGCTTCAGCCAACAATGACGAAATTGCCCCTAACTGTCTTAACTCGCCTTAAGGTACTTATTATTTAAAGCATGAGTGATACTTACCGTTAACAAGCGTTCCTGTTGCTTTTCTCTGTATTTTAAACGCAACATTTATTTTTGCTATTATCTTCTTCATTTTTACACTTGGATGCTTATATGTATCTTTCGAATTCAGTTGAGCATTGTTTGCTTAATCTTATTGTTACCTCATTCAGGGATGGAGTACTCAATATAGGAAAACACAAATGTGTAATAAGTGTAGAATACGTATGTAGAATATGTAGGCTACGTAGAGTACGTAGAAAACTTATCATACATCCCTTCTTTATGGTACAAAGACAGAATATAATTTTGAAACTTATTTCCTTACATTTTATTATTGAAAATGATTTACTTCACCCATTTTTTAAATTTCAAAACAATATATTAAGATATTTGTAATTTAAAAAAAGTCTGATGGGGGCAGCACATGACTTTCCTTATATAATGCAATAAATTGACACCTTTTACAGTAAAAAAAAAAAAAAAAAAAATCTCGCTTAGCGTTATGGATGGAGAAATAAGTTATTCTTATAGCAGATAAATGGCGATTGGCGTTTAAATACAAAAGTATTACACAAAGTATCTTTTCTTATGAATGGAACGAACTAGATTCACGAGAATGATGTCACCCAATTTATCGCATGATATTACATATGAAAAGTGAACATATTTCATAATAGTTAATATTTTTTATGTGATTTTTTGATACATTTATTTGAAAAAATGTGCAATATCTCAAGAACGGTTCGTGCTAATGTTCTAAAATTTATGTCAATCGTTTTCCAAGGAAAAATTACATAAAAAATGACTATTTGCGTAACTTTAATAAAGGTTTCGATTTTGTGATAATTTATTCAAACTTTCACTCCACAATTTAGGTGGGTTCTGAACGTAGGATTGCGTTTGAAAGCAATAGACTTCCAGTATTCACGGATTGTAATATTTGTATTAAATTTCGTTTGAATCGCCCCATTCGTTCGTGAGATATCATCTCCACAGATTCACTGACGCACACGCACACAGACATCACCTCAAAAACGTTTGATTCGTATTCAGGGATGCTTGAAACGTGCTCTCCCATCGAAAACTCGAATTCGAATTTTCGACTCCGTCACAGTACATTCCTTATACATTATACTATGTATAAAAGGAAAGTAATATATGAAATTTCAAAACGATATATGAAACTAATGGAAAACTTAATTATATATCATTTTATTGATACAAAGATGTAATATAATTTCTAAAAATATGTGTTTATTTTATATCATTCAACATGGTTTACTTCTGAGGTATTTGGCATGTACTTTCAATGAAATAAAAAAATTCCTAAACCTTTTGGGAATGAGTTCAAAGCAACATCCAAAGATGAGTTCTGTTATGAAACTGCTCAACTTGAAAGAGTTATTTCAAACGGGTCAAATGTCCATAATTTGATTATAAATAAATGAATATTTACCCATTCAAAGCAATTATTTATGTATCATACCTAGTGTTAAGGTCAACCATAATTTGATACCCATGGGGTTTTTTAAATGAATTTATATGTCCATTTTTAATTTTTTAGCTTAAAACAATGGACAATTTCTTCAGATTTGTCCTCTTTCACTATTTAGTAATGATCTTTAACGGGCTTATAGTTTGATATATACTATGCTTAGTGTAATTTTTTACTTGATATCTTAGTGCCACTAAAATAGCAGGAATTAACCAATACTTCAAGTTATTTTTTAGAAAGTAGAATTCAATAGATAATCACTAATCTTGGAAATAGAGACTCCATACTTTAAATTAATAATAAGAATATAATATGGGAGAAATTTTAATTAACTTAAAATTAACTTCATGATAAAAATGTAAATTTTACTAAATATACAATAAATTTTAAATTACATTATATGCAAATGTTAAAAAAATCCAAAATTTCCAAAGGACAACATGGAGAAAAACTCGTACTACCCTCCCACCCAGCCTTTAGAAAACTAATCATACTTCAAAAATTAAGGAATCTAAAGTGTCCCCTTATGGTGAATATTAAAAATAAATGAGATTTGGAATAATTAGTTGAGTGAGGTGTTAACTTTTTCATAGGCTTTTAATATATATGTATGAAACTAAAATTCCGTAAGTGTCAGAATTATTATATATTTTATTTAATTGTAATAAAGTTATAAACTGGTAACGTTTTCTTTATCTTAAACTGTAAAAATATGTTATCATATATTTTTTAAAGTCTACATGGATTGCTTTGAAGTAAAATGATTGGTTAGGTTTTTTACACGTAGAATACGTAGAGGTTTTCTACGATGTATAATACGTCAGTAGATAACCATGTATTATACGTCAAATGTAGGATACGTGTTTACATGCACAATCCTGGTCATGGATATCAGCAAAACAGGGGCATCCAAATTTAGGGTAAATTATAAATGTTATATCATTTTTTAAAATAAATTTTAAAATCTTAAATATTTTTAATTGGAAAATAATTGAATTCAAAGATTTTTACAAGTATTTAAAAATGACTTTTAAAATTATAGATTTAAATATTAGTTATGAAATCATAGATTATAATTTTTTTGTTTGAAGGTGGGGTTCCTCTGGGCTAAAGTCCCTTTATCTCTTATAATTTCAGTTACAGTGTATAACACCAATGTAAATGTTGTAAATGTGAAAAATCTCTGTGGGGCTGCTATTGAAACTTTTAAGAGTGTTTTGCACCCCCAATCTCCCCTAGCTCCGTTTATGCATAAAATCTAAATTTTACAAAATAGATATTTACAATGTGCCCCAATCTCAGCTGTGTGTGTGTGTGTGTGTGATTGATCTCAACCCGGATTTCCCATCGCCGGAGAAGTTTAATTGGGAAACGAAATTTAGCAATACAACACCTCCAGGGCCGTAAACAGAGACGAAATTGAAAAGGGACTGAAGGGAATTTAAGGGGGACTCAACAGTCTTAAAGGAGGGATCATCAAAAACATAATTAATCATTAGTATTTAGAAACCATAATAAGTACTATTATATATTTTAATTCATATAAATTATTAACAAATAATTGCATATTTATATTTCTGATTATTAATATCCACATAGCTAATATACACCAATATTAATATATAATAATTACAATTGATGTAGGCATAAACTAGTAATAAAGCTGTTAATAATTTGTAGAAACTTTCTGAAAATAAGTTAATGTTTAATATTAACTCTTACTTATTTATCAGTTGATTTTGACCTACTTTATCATTACTACTCTACTTAATATTTTTATCAGGGAAGGCTGAGTATACCTCTTGGGGGGGGGGGGGGGGGTTAGTCCCCCTCTCACTGCCGGGCTACGGCCCTTAATACCTCCCGCATACAGTCCCAGTCCCGAAGATCATGTATGTATATCTGTCTAGTCTCTATACTCTAATGCCTATTCAGTGCCGCCGACAAACACCGACCTTATATATTTGTTAGATCTATGCCGACAAAGGGGAGGGGGACGAAAGGATACATTACATTACGTAAAGCCAGGAATGCATATATAGTTTATGAAAAAAGCTCAACTTATAAAACAAGGGGTAACAGGATAGGGGGCCACACTCAATTTTGGCATAGGAACACGAAAATTTTGGCGGCGGTATTGCACCTATCATCACTTGTTCAAATTTTCTTTGAAATTGAAAATAAGAATATTTCCTGAATGTATTACGAATTCGCGTTATTTAAATAATGCCAATCAACAAATATATTTGGATAACTTTCCCAAAAAAATACAAATTATCATTAAAAAAGGATATGTCTGGTGCTGCCATCTATACTAAAATTTTAAAACTATCTGCAAAACATGAATTATCGAAATATATGAAAACTTCCTAGCGAACCTATTTAATATCTATCCTATCTAACGTAGTTTTGTCTCCCCCCACCCCCTGGCGATCTAAAAAGATAAACCTTGTTCCACTTCAAGGATCAACCGTAGGTCAGAACCTGAAGGAGGGATTTTTGATATTCTTCTGGGGGCAGAGAAATTGTTTTTAAAGTCGTTGCCCACCAAATTGAAAATATTTGAATTATTTAGAGAGTTTAAAGCTTATTGCACTTACAGTATCGATTGCGTGACAGAACTTTACAAGGCCGAATTTTTGGACCCCCCCCCCCTCCCAACACACAACCGCAGACTAAGATTATTATTATTATTTTTTTTAATATTTATTTACTTATTTATTTTATTTTATTTTGTTTATTTTATTTTTATTTTTTATTTATTTATTTTTTCAGAAATTTATTCTACACCAGGAGGTCTCCATAGTGGTCAGTATTGAACTACAGGGGTCTATCGGGAGCCGATTGAAAAAAGTTAATTAAAATCAGTAATAACAAAATATCTCTTAGTTTGTTTCAGCATTTTTTATTATTATACTATCTTTAGAAATAGTAAAATTTAATGCATAATATTTTTACAAAATGAGCACTAAAAATTTAAAAGAATATATGCGACATAAATTGAAGTCCTGAATTGCTATAAAATTTTTATATTATTCTAGAAAATGTACCTGGCGTTGCCCGGGGCGATTAAAGCAGGGTAGTTATGCAAAATAATAAAATAAATAAATGTAATTTTATTCATATAAATAACAGGGAAAATTGTATGCATTCCATGTTCATCGGCGCAACGGACGTGATACGACCGAATTTTAATATAATGCATGTGATTAATAATGAATGTGATTAATATATATATATACTATATAATGCACGTGATTAATATAATTATATTAGGTGTATGCACTTTAAATAATAAACACAGTAAGATTAAGAATTTACAAGATTACATAAGCGTCTTTTTTTTCTTTTTGCCTATTATAATAACGTAATAGTAAAATAGAAAGGGCTGATCAAAAAAATCGAGATATTCTTGAAGGGGTCGACGGTCAAAAAAGTTTGGCATTCTTTGTTTTAGACTCTCCAGAAGCCCACCTGTGAAATAGGAGGTTGAAGTTTTACATACCTATAGTATTCCGGCCACTCAAACAGCTGCTACAAACTCTAGGGTCAGTTGAGTCTGAGTGGTCTGGGCTTGCAACACCTATAGTATTGATCATAGAGCAGACGCTAGACGCTGATCATAGATCCTAATGCCAGACTTTCGATGTTTTTTTTTTTTTTTTTTTGAGAGCGGACAAAATAAGAGGGAGATTTCCAGACCCTACTGAAGCCTCCAGTGACTCAGAAGACTGAAACTTTATAGTATTGACTATATAGCTATAGTATATTATAGTATTATATATAGTATTGACTATGCTATAGTATTGACTATGGGGCAGCTATAGTATTGACTATGCTATAGTATTGACTATGGGGCAGAACCTAACTGAGCCAATGTTCTGGGTGTTTTAAGATGTCAGCTGCGTGTAGTATTGAGTAGATACATACTATTTAATTTATCTATCTCTATAACAGTTTTTAAAATTGTGGTACATACTGGGCCGTAGACAGAGACGAAATTGAAGAGGGGCTAGAGTGAAATTCAAGGGGGGGGGGGGGGCTCAACAGTCTGGAAGGAGGGGCTCACCAAAAACACAATCATTAGCATTTATAAACCATAATAGTTATTATTATATACTTCAATTCATATAAATTATTAACAAATAATTGCATATTTATATTTGCAAGCTAAGAGCTGATTATTCATATTCATATAGCTACTATACACCAACATTAATATATAATAATTACAATTGATTTTATTATAAGCATTAACTAGTAGCAAAGTTGTTAATGAATCGAAGAAAATTTCTGAAAGTTAATACACACACACACACACACACACATATATATATATATTATAATATTATATATATATTTCTCTTTTCTTTTTCTTTTTTATTATTACATATTTCGTATATATATATATATATACATATATATATATATATATTTATGCCATCATTTGTAAAAAATATTATGTTTCTCTGTTACAGAATTACTTAAAAAATAATCAAATTTTTAAACCCATTAATAATCAGTCTATCAAAATCAAAACTAAAATGCTAAAATTATATATACAATTAAATATTAATTTTAAGTTTTTTAAATTTCCTTATGTTACTTTGGTTCCTAAATTCCACAAATCACCTCTCAGTTTTAGAATAGTCACTTGTGGACATAATACCTTTACCACTACAGCTAGTAAGTACTTGCTTAACTGTTTAAATAGAATTAATGAATCTCTTAAATTTAGGAATTCAGGATATTTCATTTTGAACAATAGTTTTGATTTAGTTAATCACTTTAGTAAGCTCCCACAAATTCTTGGTTTCCAAACCTTTGATTTTAAAGACCTATCTAATAATATTGTCATTAAGATTTATATAAAGTTATTATCTCTCTTTATCATGACTATGTATCTTCCATTCATGTTGCATTTAATGTCAAAAATTTTCCTATGCTCTTGCAATTTGTGTTGTACAACAATTATATTATCCAAGATGATAACATTTATTTACAAACATCTGGTGTACCACAAGGTGGCTGTAGTAGTAGTATTCTCGCTAACTTATATCTTTATTATTATGAATGTCATTTTAACTCTAATTCATATATTATATATAGATATGTTGACGACTTAATTTGTATTATCATTGATGATTCCTATCCCATTAATATTGATCTAACCTAGAATCTAACCTAGAATTAATTCCTAATGAGCCTAGCGTTAGTCAAACTGTTAATGTTTTAGACCTAAATTTAGACACCCTCAATAATCATGTAATCACCAATCTATATGATAAAAAAGATTCTTACAACTTCACTATCATAAAGCTGCTATCATATCAATCTTGTAATTCTATTCAATTGTTTAGAAACATCATTTTAAACCAGCTATTTCGAATACATCGACTTTCTGATCCTCAGTTTCACTTTCTCCACATCAATAATCTTAAACGCATTTGTCAAAATTACCAATATCCGGAAGTATTTGTAAATAATATTGTATTAATATTTTCAAATATACCACGTAATAATTTTACACATGCATTATTTATCTTTGATTGAATACTCATTTTTGAGAATTCACCCATTCTTATCACCTAACTTTCCACTTGGCCTGAGTCTAATACTGTTTACTATTTTCGAATGACTATTTTCCACTTGTCCTGAGTCCTATACTGATTACTATTTTTGAAAGTCTCCATACATATTATGTATCGTTCAAATGTATTCATTCCGGTGCCCACTCGCATTGACGAAGTAAGGTGAAATGCTCAGTCGCTAGTTCAACTTACACGTGGTAGCAATGCTTGTGAGTTCATATTTCTTATTTCTGTTCGAGGAGGTATTATTTTTCTGATTTGTAATTCAATTGATTTATTTTTCTCCTTCCACTAGCCAGTAGACAGTTCCAATGGTGTCTATAGTTAAATACTATCGCCATTGTCTGAAACTGGCTATTCTATCGGTTTTAATTCGAACTGTATGGCTGTCCTGATGAGAATGCAATTTCGAACTAACAGACATTTTTTGTGTAGTTTCAATTGATTGTTCTCTATGTCTTAATCTTTTATCTTGAGCTAATTATTATTGCCTTTTCTCATTTTTGCCGTGTTTTCTTTTTCATTTTTATTTATATTTATATATTTTTAATTGTGATTTTTGTATCCTAATATTCTTCTCATCCCCCTTTCCATTGTAGTGATATGTTACCTTCTATCTTTATCCTTAGCCTTGGTCTATAGTTACTCATTTGTAACAGATATGCTAGAGATGGTTTTTTTTGTACATACAGTAGTTTATGCATAATTTTCGATTAAAATCTTTCAATTTTTATTTATTTATTTTTATGAAATTCAGTACCCTTTCAACAGACAGATTTATTGATGATCTAATTATTATTGGAATGACTTATGAAGCACCTATATAAAACTTTAATTTTTATCCACCTAATCTACAACTAATTGAAAATGTATATACATTAAACTGGACCAATTATCTAGACGCTAATTTAAAAATTCAAAATGCAAACACTTGCGGCAGCAAAGACATCTATCAAAGATGCCACACGAGCAAAACCCGAATTATAAGAACAGAGGAGGAGCTAGCTTTTGCTCAGTGATTATAATGTCGGTCTACGATGCATCAGGTCCCTGGTTCGGGACCACGGCGACGCCGCTCAATCGCCACAATGATGACTGGACGTTTGAAAGACGCAACCTTCTCCAACGACTTCGCCTCTCAGCACGAGATGGCAGCACCACAAGGAGTCAGAAGCCTTGACACTCCCTTCCTGGTTGACCACGACTGCCCGTCACGCCGAGGCAACACGCCTCCCGGCCCTGACGTCACGCCGAGGCCACACGCCTCTCGGCCTCCTCATCAGCGAGGGGAGTGTGCGGCAGCAGAGACATCTATCAAAGATGCCACACGAGCAAAACCCGAATTATAAGAACAGAGGAGGAGCTAGCTTTTGCTCAGTGATTATAATGTCGGTCTACGATGCATCAGGTCCCTGGTTCGGGACCACGGCGACGCTCAATCGCCACAATGATGACTGGACGTTTGAAAGACGCAACCTTCTCCAACGACTTCGCCTCTCAGCACGAGATGGCAGCACCACAAGGAGTCAGAAGCCTTGACACTCCCTTCCTGGTTGACCACAACTGTCCGTCACGCCGAGGCAACACGCCTCCCGGCCCTGACGTCACGCCGAGGCGACACGCCTCTCGGCCTCCTCATCAGCGAGGGGAGTGTGCGGCAGCAAAGACATCTATCAAAGATGCCTCACGAGCCAAACCCGAATTATAAGAACAGAGGAGGAGCTAGCTTTTGCTCAGTGATTATAATGTCGGTCTACGAAGCATCAGGTCCCTGGTTCGGGACCACGGCGACGCACAATCGCCACACACTTTAAAATTTAAAATATACGACAAAACAGGAACTTAGAACTTCAAAGTAAATAAACTTCAACATTATTCATCCAATCTTTCAAAATCAGTATTTAAAAATATTATTAATAACCAGTTATTAAGAATAAAAATGTTAAGCACACCATGTTACTACAAAGAACATATTTTTAATTCATCAACACCACTATCCAAAATACCTACCCGCCAAGCCTTATTTTTTCATTCATTAAAACACATTTTAATTTTAAATTCAGCACCTTGCTACAATTACAGCAACATATTAACAGATCATTCTCAAACAATTTTAAATAATTTTTCATCTCCATGTTTCACTTCCCACAGTTGAAATCTTAGTACACAGAATTAACTGTAACCTGTTTTGAGTTAAAATGCCTAGTCAGTATCACTTAATCTGCTCTGTGAAGCAGCACAAGGAGTAAATACATTTAATTATTATATATTCTTATTCCTTTTCATTGCATTGTATTCTTCTATAAATACTTAGCCACACGCTGGTATATTTGATTATATTTGATTTCTTATATATCTGATCCATTTTATATTTTCTTCTACGTTGGGCCATGTGCATTATTTCTGTAATATAATTTACAGTAATACACAGAAACGTAGAATCCGCATTAACGAAACATGTATGGCCCTTCATAACGTACATGTTTTCGGAAATGCTTTTCATTTTATTCAATTTCAAAAAAATTTTGGGGGGGGGAGCTAGAAAAGGCCTAGCTCATCGTGCAAAACAATGTTTCTGTTTTGCAACTTTTCATCTTTAAACACATTTCTTGCATTTACACCATGTATGTTTATGCAGGGAATAAGGGGATTAGTACCTTAAGTATCTGCATTACATATATGATTTATATCAATACTTTCATCTTAATGTGTTGTTAAAAAATTTTATTCATCCCTCTTTACCACATGTAATTTTTATTCCATTCTTTGACTTATATATAAAACAGGAAAAAAAGAGGTATTTTATACCAATTTAGTACCTGTTTTCTTTATAATGTACTATACTTATCATGTTTTTTTTTAAATATTCAACGGCTTGTCGTATAGTATTTTTGATGTCACATTTACATTTCAGTCCCTCTTCCTTTCACTTATGCTGTACAGAACATTTTCTATTAATGATCTATCTCAAGTATATATAATACAAGAAAAATAAAAATTCTTCAATTTTATATATATATATATATATATATATATATATATATATATATATATATATATATATATATATATATATATATATATATATATATATATATATATATATATATATATATATTAGTTTATGCATAATTTTCGATTAAAATATTTCAATTTATATATATATATATATATATATACATTCGCTACATATATAGACTCGTTCTTGTACCCTGAGAGTACACCCACCTATCCGGAAGATATCTCGTAACATTATGTTAGTTTGTGTGCGTGCGTGTCTGTGAGTCTGTGGACACGATATCAGGCGAACGAATGAAGCGTTTCAAATATGATTTGATACGATTAACACAATTAGTGAATACTGAAACCTTACTGAATTTAAACGCAATCAAATGTCTGAAAGACCCTCAATTTTCGAATAAATTTTTGAAAAAATCATTAAAAAAAGAGCATTTCCAATTCTTAGTTTTTGAATTATAGTGCTTATATGTATCATTTATTATATGTATTTTTGATCATTGTTAAATTAAGGGTTCCCTCATTATGAGTACAATTCTCCAATATTTATTCATAACTGTACGATAGAGTATAGAATATAGAGATAAAAATAAATGGAAAAGTAAAATAATTTTGAATACGTAGAAATATTCTTCATTGCCTTAGTTGTACTTTGCATTGCGCTAGTAATTTATTTTTACAAAATGAACAGTTTCAATGAATATTTTAGGCCTTTCGCCATAGAAATGCGTACAATGCAGGACTATTTATCTTATCCCGGCACCACCTGAATGATTGTCTCAAACGATATTGTCGTTTTCTTAATATGACGTTTTATCTCCCTACTTTTACCTCCATGGCTGCAACATTTAAATGTCACGAGCATGGAGGTAGAGGTAGAGGGTTAAAACTCCATACTGAGAAAACGCCAATATCATTTGAGACAATCATTCAAGTGACGCTGCAATAAGATAAGAGCCCCTGCATTGTATGTATTTCTGTGGTTAAAATATTTATTTGAACTGCTAATTTCGTGCAAATAAATTAGTATCGTAATGCCAGTTAGAACTGAAACAATAAAAACATTCATTCCAACGTATTCAAAATTATTTTACCTTTTAATTTGTTTTTATCTACCTGGATTCTGAATCCCATCCTGCAACTGTTAAAAATAACTGATAAATTTTACTGATCATTAAAGAATCTTAATTTAAAAATAATCAAGAATACATACACCTTATATTATGCCTGTCTGTTGCGTCAAATAGAAACAAAGGGCGTGTTACTGACACTATCGACACCTGTAGATATAATTCTAAAAGCGTTATGGCATTTTCAACCGTTTCATTCATAGGAGTTTTATCTCCTTCTGTCTACCTTCAGGGTCATGAGTATTGCAGCTCAATATGTTTTTCTTCTTGATGAAATATGGGTGATAAGGTACGTTGCTTTGTTTCAAAGAAATTAAGAAGTGAAGTAAATTTGAGGATTTTAAAGATGTTTAATGGTTGACAGGGGCTAAGAAAAGAAATGAATGTATGAAATTCTAGTATGTAAGAAGGTCACATTGAAATTTTTGAGACAGAGACAGACGATATGCTCCAGAAAAAAAAAATTATTGGTCGGATATTTAAATTTGAACTCTTTTATGTCCATAGACGATAATTTGTGGAAACAATTACACTTTAGCTATCGTCTTCCCGGCCGTCCAAATAGTTGCTCTTAGTCCTCTGGACGAGTCGGACGGTCTGGGTCTTCAACTTTAGCTATCGTAGGGCCAACGGCCGTACCGTGCTGAAAACACCGGTTCTCGTTAGATCACCGAAGTCAAGCAGCATCGGGCGCGGTTAGTACTTGGTGGGTGACCACCTCGGAACACCGCGTGCTGTTGGCCATCTCGGGTGCGGTATCCCCGTGGTTTGCGCGCTAGATTTGCACGCTACCACAAATGCCGCCGTGTTCATGCGGAGTACGATCACGTTAAACATGTGGGTCCGTAAGTCCTTCCGAGAGGTTGGTGGTAGGGGAAGGAGGGTACGGTCCCTGTGGATGCCTCCCCCACTGGGTTCCGGTCTAAATTGGGTGGCTCTTCCCGGCCGTCCAAACAGTTACCTTACACCTTTCTGGTAGGTCGGACGGTCTGGGTCTCAACAACAACAACAATAACTTTAGCTATTGTGGAATAAATTTTGAAAGAAAAGAAAATGGAGTTGATGTGAGAGCATTATTGAGCAGTGATTTTCTATGATTTCAAAGTGGGGCTAAATCCGGAAGAACGTCTTCAACGTCTACCGTGAGCAGATGGGAATGATGCTCCATCTCGTGCCACTGCGTTCAGATGGTTGACAGAGTTTAGAAGAGGCCGAAATTTCCCCCTGGATGGAAAACACACAGGAAGACCTTTGTCAGCTATAGTCCCAGAAAATGTGTCAGCCATTCGAAAAATGTTAATCAATGGTAATCGCTGTACCTACCGAATGATACAGAAGGAACTTAACATTGGATCCGTAGCTATACATAAAATTATTCATGAATAACTGCATAAGAAAAAATTAGTTTGTCGCCGGGTCTCCCATAATTTAACAGAACACCAAAAAGCGGAGCGTATCAGAATCAGTAAAGAAATCCTAAAAGGACTTAATGATGGTGGACACCGCATTATTTCTAAAATCATAACTGGTGATGAAGCGTACATACCGTTTTTTGACAACACGCCAAGAACGTAAAGTATGGGTCTT
Organism: Amaurobius ferox; assembly: GCA_951213105.1. Lineage (NCBI taxonomy): Eukaryota > Metazoa > Arthropoda > Arachnida > Araneae > Amaurobiidae > Amaurobius > Amaurobius ferox. The sequence continues at coordinate 13,126,652 of OX578136.1, forward strand.
TGAAGATGACCCCCAAACCGACCATGGTGAAAAGACAACGAGCCATGAAAAAAGTAATGTTTGCCGTGTTCTTCAGAAACACAGGTCTGGTCAAAGCCATGAAGCGAGAGGGGCGGTTGCAGCTGACTGGTGCACCATTAAGTGTCTTTTAGAAATTCTTCAAGAAGTGAATGCTAGAGGACTCATGCTTCACCATGACAATGCATCTTCTCATTCAGCAAGAATGACAGTCGAATTTCTTGAACAACAACAACAAAAAAAAAAAACAATCAAAGTAATAGAACATCCACCCTATTCTCCTGATCTTGCTAGGTTTGACTTTTGGCTAATTTTTAATCTAAAAAAAAATTTACATGGGCGTCGTTTTCATTCCGAAGATGAGATGGATGAGGCTATAAAAGCATATGTTTCATCGATTCCAAGAAATACATGGCTTGAAGCATTTAATCTTTGGAAAATTCGCTTACAAAAGTGCATTGATGTTGGAGGGGAGTACTTTGAACACTCCTAAAGGTTGGTAAATTTAACTTGTACCACTTAGCCGTATCTTAAAAATTTTAGTGAGACCCTCGTATCTATGTGCCGCCAAGCAAGTTTATAGATTCACCTGAATCTTAAAATATCGACAGAGATATTGCATAAGTATAGTTTATATCTTACTAAGAAAGTTAGTGAAATAATTTGATATTTAATTTTTACTTTCACATACATAGTATTGAGAAAGTATTGTTTTCACGAAACTTTTCAATTGAGATTTGGATGCCAATATATATTTCAAGACCTCCTGAACACATTTTGACTATTTTAAGTGATGTCCGTCTGTCTGTCGGTTTATTTGTGGTCCATTTCTTGTGTGCACGATAGCGGTCACACATATGAAAGGGTTTTTACGTAACTTTATATCCTGCTTTGTTATAAAAAAAATCTAGAACTAGATAGAATTTTTTTTTTAATGCGAGTGAAAACTTTGAAATTTATTTAAAATTTTATATTTTTTTAACAGGGCAGCACAGGACACAATTTGACGTAATCAGGCATAAGAGAGTTTATTTATGGCTCAGTGATCACGAGACTTTTTAGTTTCAATTATTGTTTTAAAAAATAGCCAAGATATAAATTATTGTTCGTGAAGTCATTAGACCTCCTGGGGGGAGGGGGAGTTACTCACCCCGCTGAGCGATACATTGACAAGTATGGTATCAATCGAAAGATTTTTTCAAGCCCTTTAAAATGAAGGGTAATTGTTGTGATGAGTTCAGAACTTTAAACTCACCAAATACTTTAATCAATAATAATAATAAAACAAAAACTATCTTTTTGTAATGAGGACATTTTTCTCAACTTCACGGTGGTCCAAAGGAAATGAATTTTTCTCAGAATGTCAGCAAAGTTGAAGACAATAAAATAATTAAAAGATCCTAATTTCACAATCCTCAGACTAGTAGCACCACAAGTGTCTCACAAGCATTAATCGCAATTTCTTTATGAATTTTAGGCTATTCTGCCTTTCATAGAACTCGCTGATCTATGCATTGTATGCATCAACATAGAATGGAATCACACTCCATAAGTCGATGAAATATCTTCAGAAAAAAAGAGCAACTCAGCTACAATTTGAACATTGAGCACAACACTTTTTAGGTACCAGCGGACCCACTTTCTTTTTCTAAATCTTATTAAGAAATTTCAAAAAATACACATATAAAGAACAATTACACCTCCCCCTTCCTAGGAAAGGGGGGGGGGACTCCTTCACTTCTTTCAAGTCCACTCACATATCATTCCAAGTAACAGACTAAAAAAAAAAAAAAAAAACAATAGAAAATGGCCAGCTTCACTCTTGGAATTCTGGGAATGTAGACGTATGAAGGCGTGTCAATACCGACTATTGGTTATTGACAAGGTGATATCATTTTTTTTAACGATTGTAAAAAAAGGGATGAAATTTGTTTTTCACTCGCCTCCTGTTTCGCTGAAAGCTGTTGTAAAAAGATATAACCAACAAAATGACCTTTTACATCTGGTAGAAGTGTGAGATGAATGCCTGTCTCATCAATCCTGATGGAAATGGGCTTAATTGCTTGTTCTTGACAGCTGTTGGTTTCGAAAATAAGGGAAGATTTCCCAGATTGTAAAAAAAACATGGAAGGTCTTGTTTTTCTCTTCAAATGTACATTATTCCATACCCATAAAATGTGGTCTAAAGGTCTGAGGATTGATGAGAAAGGCATTCATCTCACACTTCTACCAGATGTGAAAGGTCATTTTGGTGGTTATATCTTTCAACAACAGCTTTCAGCGACACACTTAAGGCGAGTGAAAAACAAATTTCACCCCCATTTCTACAATTCATTAAAAGAAATGACATCACCTTGTCAATAACCAATAGTCGGTATTGACACGCCTCCATGCGTCTACATTCCTAGAATTCCAAGAGAGAAGCTGGCCATTTTCTATTGCTTTTCTTAGGTCTGTTACTTGGAAGGATATGTGAGCGGGCATGAAAAAAGTGAAGGAGCCCTCCCCTTTTCTAGCAAGGGGGAGGTTGTTGTTGTTGAGACCCAGACCGTCCGACCTACCAGAAAGGTGTAAGGTAACTGTTTGGACGGCCGGGAAGTGCCACCCAATTTAGACCGGAACCTAGTGGGGGAGGCATCCACAAGGACCGTACCCTCCTTCCCCTACCACCAACCTCACGGAAGGACTTACGGTCCCACATGTTTACCGTGATCGTACTCCGCATGAACACGGCGGTAGTTGTGGCAGCGTGCAAATCCAGCGCGCAAACTACCGGGCAACCGCGCCCGAAATGAGCCAACAGCATGCGGTGTTCCCAGGTGGTCACCCACCCAAGTACTAACCGCGCCCGATGCTGTTTGACTTCGGTAATCTAACGAGAACAGGTGTTATCAGCACGGTACCGCCGTTGGCCCAGGAAGGGGGAGGTTGTTGTTGTTACCCAGAGCGTCCGACCTACCAGAAAGGTGTACGGTAACTGTTTGGACGGCCATGAAGTGCCACCCAATTTAGACCTGAACCTAGCGGGGGAGACATCCACAGGGACCGTACCCTCCTTCCCCTACCACCAACCTCTCGGAAGGACTTACGGACCCACATGTTTAACGTGATCGTACTCCGCGTGAACACGGCGGCAGTTTTGGTAGTGGCTGGAATCGAACCCGGGCCTACCGAGTGCAACTCCAGCGCGCTAACCAATGGGCTACCGCGCCCCAGGAAGGGGGAGGTTGTTGTTGAAACCCAGACCGTCCGACCTACAGGAAGGGGGAGGTGTAATTGCTCTTTATATGTGTATTCTTTTAAATTTCTGAGTAAGATTTGAGAAAAGGAAGTGAGTCCAGTAGTACCCAAAAAGTGTTGTGCTCAATGTTCAAATTGTAGCTCAGTTGCTCTTTTTTTTTTGAAGATATTTCATCGACTTATGGAGTGTGATTCCATTCTATGTTGATGCATACAATACATAGATCAGCGAGTTCTATGAAAGGCAGAATAGCCAAAAATTCATAGAGAAATTGAGAATAATGGTTGTGAGACACTGCGATGACACTGTGAGATGATGCTACTAGTTTGAGGATTGTGAAATTAGGATCTTTTAACTGTTTTATTGCCTTTAACTTTGCTGACATTCTGAGAAAATCCATTTCCTTTGGATCACCTTGAAGTTGGGGAAAATGTACTCATTGCAAAAAGATAGTTTTTTTTTTTATTGATTAAAGTGTTTGGTGAGTTTAAAGTTCTGAACTCATCACAACAGCAATATTACGAAAAGTATCCTCAGGAATCGTGGGTGTACACACAGGATACAAGAACGGCTCCAAGTTTTTGGATAACTAACGTTTATTCACAAGCACAAAGTAAACAGGAACAATATTAACAGCAATCAGTACTTAAATGCTCCACTTACATAGAATAAGCGATATTATTCACAGAATGTTGACGAAAGTCCACAAAACAGCGACTACTATTCTCAAAATATTGACAAAAATCACACTCCACTGTAGTTCGTGTCACCTCCATTCGTCAATACCTCCGCAACAGAGGGGTGAGTCCCTTTTATAGTCTCTCCATAGAAACTTCTGGAAATATCTATATCTCAAAGAATAATCGTTCTATCGAGAAGTTTCTAGAACATTTCGGAAGTGGCCAAATGTCGTCAAATTGGGCATAAATCGCCAAATATGGCAGTTCTTCTTCTAACTGGGATATCCTGGAAACCCCGGGCTCACGTCATCCTCACATCATGCACTGTATTTTCTTCGAGACAGACGAAAGTCACGGCACCAACTAGAACATTACGCGTTCGTAACAGTAACATGCTGTAATTGTAATCATTTGGACCCATGATACCGATTTTCCAAAATTTTTCTTGCAAAATTTGAAGAAGAAAGCTACTAAAAATGGTGTCTGGTATGGTTGAGCTACACTCCAGTTAATAATAAAGTCTACTGTAGGTGTATTCTACTGAAATCGGACCGATACTAGTTGTGGAACCGAAACTAGACCGAAACTAGAACAACTAGTGGAGAACAGTTTGTTGGTAATTTGTTGCCCTTTGAAAGTCCTACACAGATATATAGTGCTGGGAAGGAAAGAGGTTTCCTTGACTAGTGGGTGGCTGTTTGAGTACAGCGTTCTAGGAATGATGAAGGATTCGAGTGCAAGGAAAACACAGTGAATACGAAAATGACTAGGAAAAGTCTAGTATTCGGGGTTTGGTCGCAATACGAGGCTAGATAAAAGAAGACCAGCGGTAAGCATAAAAGCTTTAGAATCATCTCCATTTAAAAGTATCACCAGGCCAGTTAAGGGTATCTTGTATATATTGTAAATTATTCTAGACGTGTTCAATAATAATTATTGTCTATGTCATCATTAGCTCTAAACAGACAGCGGCTGTTATTTCTGGGAAGTGCACAATCAATTTAGTTTGATTGACTCAGTGCAGTCCTGTGTTGTTGCCCTTGGATCGAAAAGTCTGAATATCAAAGAATTTAAGTTTGAGTTAAGTCACTTTGATGACAGAGATAACTACGGATCTGTAATCCTGCAACATAAATATACTCATCCGTGGAATAAAGTAATCAGAAAGAGTTGAGGAAGGCAGTTACTTTACAAAAGAAATAAAGTACTTGTACTATGTAGGGAGTCATGTGCTGCCCGCATCAGATTTTTTTTTATCACGTTACACTTTTTCCTCATTAATATATTAGGCTTGTCGTCTTATTCATTCAATTAATATATGATTTCATATTTTACTCAAATATTTTATATTTTATCTTTGTGTTTTCCTATTCATTTTATTTTCAAATTCAGTTTTGAAAGCACTGTAGAGTACCGATTATCCGAGTCCTGATTATTCGAGGCTCTGTCTTATCTGAGTCATCTCTTTTTCCCCTGACTCATTATTTTTTCCGATGACGTTGAGTTGAAACATCCATTTGCCTGATGGTCCGGGATTATGTTTTTTAGCGAAATTGACGGAGATAACGATGAAGATGAACATAAGAAAAACGGTGAAATAGTGACGAGGAAGAAAAACTTTGAAAGAAAAAAGGATGAATGTGGATAAGCTACAGGAGTGAGGGAAAACAAGAGAGTGAAGATGGAGTCTCCCATAGAAGGGAACACCACTCGAGTAGGGAAGCCTGGGCGCCATTAAAGGGTGCTTCCCCCGGGCTTTTTGAGAGAGGTGAGGACATGAAAGATTCACTTAGAGGGAAAATCAAATATTGAGAGAATCCCAGGCTAAATGTCTGTATAGGCGGCCCTGGTGAGGACGATGTTGATGTGTCCAGAAAGCTCAATTTCGCACACGAAGGGTCTAAATGGGATTGAGAACCGCACTGCGATACATTGAACAGTAGGATGAGAGTATGTCTGAGTATTTACAGAATGTTCTAAACCAGTGGTTCTCAGTCAGTGGTACCGTACCACTGATAATACGTGATAAGGTGATTGGTGATAATTTGTGCAATACTGTAAGATAAATTTAATACTGAAAAATCAATCGACATCAAATATAAAAGTCATCGTTTTCAATTGATAAATTATTTTTAAATTGTACTTTACAGAGAATTGTAAAAACAAAAAATAGACCAGGAATCGATTTTCTTTGGATAAAGTTGCATTAGCTGAATACCTTTCTTCTGAAGAATAAAAGCTCATGTGACGGGCATTTAATAAATGATTTTAAAAACGGCTATTCAGTCAGCTGCTGGATCAAACAAAAAGAAATGTTTTAAAGACATTGCAGAAAGAGCAATTACATTTTTAGTCATTTTGTTCGACATACTTGTGTGAAACAGGATTTTCTTCAGAGCTGTATAATTAAAAAATAAATATAGAACGAAACTCGACTTGGAGCCAAATTTACGTTTAAAACTAAATAAAATAGAACCATATATAAAGAAACTAATGTCTGTCAAATGAGCACAATTAGCGCATTAAATTATTTTGTTAGTCAATAATCGTATTACAGTGACCGCCGCTTATAAGAAACACGTTCGTTTCGCTCGTTTTGTTTCTTATAAGCAGTTGTTTCTTAAATCCGGAATTTTTTTAAATATCGTTCTTCCATTGTAAATACTAACTATTGAACACAGTTTTACAGAATTTAAAAGATAAATGTATATAAGTAAAATATTAGTACGTACATAATACATTTGTAAATTAAGTTTTGCATTCAAAAATATTTCTTATTTTACAAATTAAGCCTTACAACTTAAAATATTATCTATATGCATATAGTATGCAGTTAAATAAGAATAAAAAGTAAAATTCATAGGTCGTTCATTTATGTATAAGAGCATAGAACATTTTCATACATATCGTAATCTATTACTGAGGAATAGCAAAAAAAGTATCCAGTGTTGTTTGTGCTAACGAGTCTGTGATTAGTTTACGTACATCCATTTCTAAATCATAAAATAGTCCATAAACTTTTTCTGATGCCCCTCTGTGTTCAAGAGTTTTTCTAATTATAGTTAGGGCTTCTGGCGACTGTTTGGCTGTAGGAAAATTTTCTTCTTGTGGAACTTCGTCTTCATTTTCTTCTTCATTGCAAACATTCTGAATTTCCGCACTATGTCATCATCACTGTTTTCTTCAGATGTTTTTAAATTTTCGTCGATGTGAATCCATTCTTCGAAAGGTGCTTCAAATTCTTCTTCATCTTCTGTTGGTACGTCGACATTATTTTTCAAAAATCCTGCTTTACGGAAGCAATTAAAAATGCATATGTCAGAAACCTTTTTCCATGCGCCTGCGATCATATGGATAGCATCAAGCAAGGTTATTTTCTTGCTTATTGACTACACGGAGGTAGAGAATCATACTTTTCAAGTAAACTTTGCTTTTCAAGCAAAGTAAGGGTTTTTCTCTTTTGCGACATGTTTCCACTAGCAAAACATAAAATGACTAACTAAAGCAGTACGAATCTTATTTGAGTGCATAAGCAAAGATGCCTTTCCTTATCAGTACGTTTCCTTAACTGCCAGAAGATTAAAACTCGTTTCTTACTGGTTTGGGGTTGTTCCCCCCAAGCCTTTCTATGGAGAAATTCTCTGTCATCCTTTGTAACATAGCAAACTCCCACCCCCTTCCCGTACGCCCAGAGACAAGAGATAACAACTCGTCCTTCAGTTAACCTTAAACAAATCGATTTTTTTTTACACCCGCGTTGCAAGGAAATCAACAAATTTTCTGTAGAAAACTGTTTCTTATAAGCGGAATCGTGTTTCTTATAAGCGACACAATTTTAATGTTAAAACGAACTTTGTATTTGTTTCCGTCGTTTTGGGTCTTATAAACGGCTGTTTCTTATAACCACTGAATCTTATAACCGGCGGTCACTGTATTTGTTAATCATATTGTTAATCGTATTTGCTAATATATATTATTTTTGTTAATATAAATAAAAATATGTGACAGTAATTAAGTGTATAGTCTTAACTTCCTATTTGTAAGCAAGACATATTTTTGTTGGTGGTACTGATATTTTTGGTTTTGGTGGTATGTATTTATGCAAAGACTGAGAATCCCTGTTCTAAATAAATGAACACATAATTGCACACTGTTGCGAACATATAATATTCTCTCGCTGGCGCCCCCGTCTTGTTTTTCGTCTCTATCACAGGCCAAATGGTGTCATCGGAGTGCTTTCTCCAGAAGACAGCTGTAGTGTACGAACATTTTTTCCCTAACGTCACTCTTTGGTTACCAGAATTTCGAGGCAGAAGAAGGGTTGCCAGATTTGGCGATTTATATACAATTTGGTGGCTTCCGGAATGTTCTAGAAACTTCCCGAAATAACGATTAGTCTAGGAGATATTAGATAATTTTGGAAACAGACAGATTTCCAGAAGTTTCTATAGAGATACTATACTATATGACCAAAAGTATCTGAACACCCCTCCGGAGAATTGGATGTGGCTATGTAAGTCATAGAACGAAATAAAAGAGAGCACCACAGCCTCGGGTAGTCATAAACGTGTGTTGGAAAGACACTGAGTAAGTCAGCAGAGCTGAGTGAGTTTGTACGTGACCTGATAAATGGATGCTATCGTTGCAACAAATTGGTTCATGACATTTCGACATTGCTGTAGGTGTCTTGATCAACTGTAAGTGATGTCATTATAAAATGGACACGTCTGGGATCTACAACTGCAGGAAAACGAAGTAGTAGACCGCAGAAACTCACAGACCGCAGCCGTCGAACACTGAAGAGGGTGATGCTGAAGAATTGCAAAGCCCCGGTCGCAGTGGTCACTGGTGAGTTCCAAAATGCATCTGGTGTCATCTATAGCACCAGGACTGTTCGTTGGGTTCTGGAAAAAATAAGTTTCCATAGTCATGCAGCCGCTCACAAGCCCAACATCAGCACGGTCAATATGAAATGTCTGCTGCAGTGGTGCATGGCTCACCGCCATTGCAATGTAGAGCAGTGGAAATAATTACTTTGGAGTGATAAATCCCGCTACACTGTCTGACAGTCTGACGACGTGTCTGGGTTTGGTGGATGCCAGGCGAACGCTTTCTGTGCGAGTGTACGAGTGTATTGTGCCAACTGTAAAGTTTGGTGGTGGCGGAGTCATGGTTTGAGGCTGTTTTTCGTGGTTCGGCCTGGGCTCCTTAGTTCCTGTGGCGGTAAACATGAACGCTGCAATGTATGCTGACATTCTTGACAACTCTGCACTTCCAACTCTCTGGCAACAGTTCGGGGAAGGATCGTTTCTGTATCAACAGGATAGCTGTTTTTTCCATACAGCCAAGGCTGTGCGGACGTGGTTTGCAAAGATGAGTGTTTCAGCGGACGTGGTTGCAAAGATGAGTGTTTCAATGGGATCAGCCTGGCCTTCACAGAGTCCCGATCTGAATCCCATTGAATCTGGGATGAATTGGAATGCAGAATACTCACCAGGCCATATCGCCCTCTTCCGTTGCCGGACTTGTTACTTTTAGCAGAGATGGTGGATGTTATGGTAAATAGTAAACATTACGACTATATTAGACAGAACTATATTTAAACGAAAAGAAATACATCACGTAACATCTCACACAAACATACAAAAAAAAAAAAAAAAACGCGCGGCTACATAAACATCGAACATAAACAACACCCGGCCGTTGCCATTCTGACAACACAAGAAAGGGTTTGCCATTACAAACATAAGTAATGTTGCAATATGGGCTTAGACACAACTAATAGCATATTTCTTACACTCCCCCTTGAATAAGCCCATTTCGTACAGTTCCGTTTATTCTGAAAAGTCTCATTTCATTTAGGTGAGTGTTCATCTTTTTACTTCCTAGTGTCTTCGTCAACATATCTGCAAGATTGTTTCCTGTAGGGGTGTACTCAAAACTCAGCTCATTTGCTTCAACTTTTTCTCGAAGAAAGAAATGTCGAAGATCTATGTGCTTGTTTCTCTCCGATGTCACTTGATTTTTCACTAAGGAGGTAGCACCCTGATTGTCCATGTATATAGTTTGTGGCAATGGCATGAACTCACCAGCTCCAATTTCATATAGGAAATTTCGCAACCAAAGAATTTCTTTCGCAGGGTGACACATCGCTATGTATTCTGCTTCCAGTGTTGAAAGCGCAGTTGACCGTTGCTTCTTACTACACCAAGAGATTGTTGTACCCGCTAACTGAACCGCATAACCACTGAAGGATCGTCTATCACTTTTGTCTGTGGCCCAGTCAGCATCACAATACGCGGTCACACATCTTCCTGTTTTTCTAAATATTTGGCTGTAGTCTTTTGTCTGCTTTACATATCGTATTATATGCTTGACACCAGTCCAATGTTCCTTACTTGGCTTATTATTGAACTGGCTCATGTACGTCGTAGCAAAGCTTAAGTCTGGCCTCGTGCCACCAGCTAAATACAAAAGTTCACCAATAGCTTGTCGATACCTGCGTGCGTCTTCAGAGATCATTACTTCGTCATCTGATGATCGGTTGAATTTCATTCCAGGGTCCAAAGGTGTAGATGCTCCCTTACAATCAGTCATAGCGAAGGTCGTCAACAGTTCAGTTGCGTATGCTGATTGGCCTAGGGTGAGTGTCCCATCGTCATGGTATTCAGTCTTCATAGGTAATACGTGGTTAACTTTTCCTAAGTCTTTTACTTCGAAGACTCTATCTTAGATTGAATGATTGGATTGGTTACGTCATCATTTGAAAGAATGATAAGATCGTCAACGTAAACTCCAATAATTAAGTTATGTTGTTTAGTGAAATAAACATATGGGTCTGCTTTGATCTTATTAGTCCGATTGATTTCAAGAACTCGTCCAAGCGAACATTCCACTCTCTTCCTGATTGATGTTTTATACAGACTCTTCTTTAACAAGCAGACATATATATCCATTTTCATCCGCATCTGTGCACATCGTAGGTAGTTCCATGTATGTGGTTTCTTTTAATACTCCATTCACGTAAGCTGCTGCGATGTCCAGCTGATGAACTTTCCAGCTACGCTCCACTGCGAGTGCAAGCAAAGTCCTAATAGATTTTATCTTCACAACTGGTGAAAAAATCTCATTGAAATCAATTCCGTCTTCTTGTGTGAAACCAAGGGCAACAAGCCTGGCTTTGTACCTTTCTAATTTGCCGTTTTTGTCAAACTTCCTTTTGAACACCCATTTGCTTTTCACTATTCTTCTTCCTTCAGGTCTTGGAATTATTTGCCATGTATCATCTTCTTGAATGGCCATTTCCCAATCATTTGCTTCTGGAGGCGATAGAGCTTCTTCTATCGTTATTGGATCTTTTACAGAATCTTGCCGTTTGACAGAATTGCATATGTGGCATGTCACTTGTTTTGGTTTCTTTGTCACCAATCGTTCTGAACGTCTTGATGTTGATGGACCACCTAATGCCATTGTATTGTTAGAGGATGGAACACTAACAGGGGTGTTTGGAAGAGTTGCATCTTGCATACTTGTTACATCTTGCATACTTGTTACATCTTGCATACTTGTTGAGTCCAAGTTTACAATTTCATTCGTTATTATGCTCGTCGGTGGAGTTATATCAATCTCCCCCTCACCATCAGCTTCAAGGCTCCAACTCTGTGCATTATTACTTTCTTCATTTTCAATATGAATTATAGCAGTATCTTCGATATTGTGGCTTTCTACGTCTTGAAGAGAATTCGGTTCTTTCTTGCAGGGAAATACATTTTCTTCAAAAAAGACATTCCGGCTGACAAAGAAAGTATTACGCTTCATGTCCCACAACTTAGAGCCTTTAACTCCATCTGGATAACCCACAAATATGCACTCTAGAGATTTGGGGTCTAATGTACTGGGTCTGCGATTCACCACACTCCATGCCTTGCAACCGTACACTCTTAGATGATCAAGTGAGGCTTCTTTTCCAAACCACAGTGTTTCGGGACCATTTCCGTCAATAGATTTGGAGGGGCGCTTGTCCCTAATGTAACTTGCTGTACATACTGCATCAGCCCATAGAGTTCTTTTAAGTCCAGATTCGATTAGCAGACACCTAGTCATATCCAACAATATCCTCAATTCATCCTTTCGGCGACGCCGTTTTGCTGTGGGGTATCGGGAACTGTTAGTTGTCTTCGTATTCCATACTTAAGTAGATAGTTATGAATATTTCAGCAGAGATGGTGGATGTTATGGTAAATAGTAATCATTACGACTATATATTAGACAGAACTATATTTAACCGAAAAGAAATACATCACGTAACATCTCACACAAACATACGAAAAACAAACGCGCGGCTACATAAACGCAACACCCGGCCGTTGCCATTCTGACAACACAAGAAAGGGTGTTGCCATTATAAATATAAGTAATGTTGCAATATGGGCTTAGACACAACTAATAGCATATTTCTTACAGGACTCATTGCAGCTTTCATCGCCATATGGAAGACAGTTCCTGCTGAAATATTTCTAAAGCTGGTGGAAAGTCTCCCCAGAAGAGTGCAGGCTGTGATTGATGCAGAAGGTGGCCCATGTTCTATTAATATGTGCAATATGCCTCTCTGATTCCCCAACGGTAGATGTCCGGATACTTTTGGCCATATAGTGTATAAAAAGGACTCATCATTCCGTTGGAAATTCAGTTGATGAGTTGACAATATACGAGCTACAGTGGGCTGTGTTTTGAGAATAGTAGCGGTTGTTTTGGGAAATTATTTTCGCCAGTATTTTGTACACGCATGACACACCCATTTTGCACATCCGTATACACCCATGATTGTTGAGGATACGTTCGTTACAATAGGTATTTATTGTATATATTTTTTTCTTACTGTACATATTTCCTTATGGTAAGAAAGGAAATGAAGGAGATCCCAGACGTTGGGCGTGTGTGTGTGTGTGTGTGTGTGTGGGGGGGGGTATTATGGGAATGCCAGTATTAAATTGTACAGCGCAATATGTTAAGCTTTCTCCCTATTAACTGGATTTAATCGTATTTGAGAAACATTGGCCCAGGTAATCGGTGTTCTACAGTATCTCTAACAATTCCTTTTTTGTTCCAGTTTCGAATTGCAGGGCTATCTCAATTATTTCAGCTTTCAAGATTTCAATAGAACTGCCTTGATCAACATCAAACATTTCGTAACCTTGATAAAAATCGAAAGTAACCTTTGGACGGAAAGTCACAGCCCCTTAATTTTCAGAAATTCCCAAATATAGGAAATCGGGCGCTATATTGCCATGACTATTCTTAAATAATGGAGAGTTTCGAGTCGAATATACATAAAGCAAAAATAGTTTTGTTTATTAAAAAGAACATGAAATTTCTTACGAGATCGAAAGTAATCCCTACGGAAAAAAGATTGATCATCACGCCATTTCAACGCTTTTGGGCACGTTTTTACTTTCCCTGCAAAACATGGTGATGTATAGGGGAACTATTGGAATCGTGTCGAAAATAGTAAGTCGAGTTTTCAACGAATCTACATTCTTTGGGACCAGTACAACAAAAATTATTTTTAATGTGACGTCTGTGTGTGTGTGTGTGTGTGTGTGTGTCTGTCTGTGCAATGTATCGAAAGTAACCTTTGGACGGGAAGTAACGCTCAGGGGAATCCACTTTAACTCAAAAGCTAATTAACCAAATTTCATAAAATTTTAAAGGTAAGTCACTTGTGGGTTACCTGGGTGCTGATTAGATTTGGGTACAATAGGGGAAAAAAGAACCTGCCCTTTTTTTGCTAAATGACCCGCAAAAATATCGTATGTTTCCACTCTAGCTAAAAGTGTAAGTGACTAAATTTCTCAAAATTTGTTAGTATAGTCATTTGTGGGTTACTTTGGTGCTGATTAGATTTTTGTACAATTCAGTGTGTGTGTGTGTGTGGGTGGGGGGTGGGGGGAGACCTGCTTTAGTTTGCGAAATGGTCTGCAAAAATCGTCAAAATCTAAAGTAAAAGACTACGTCTGCTCAAATGTATTTATTAAATGCTTGTTTTTTGCGTATTTTTTATCGATGAAAATAAAATTCAAGGACTAGCCGTTTTCGAGATATTTGAATTTTTTTCACATTTTTGTTATGCCACCTTTGAAAGTAGTCAAGTTACCAAATGAAAAGAAAATTAATTTAAAGCGCCAATTCAGTGTCATTTCAAATCATTATGCGAGTTATTCTGTGCAATTAAACTCAATTTAATAAATTCCTAAAGAAATAAAGAGAAAATGAATTTGATTCTGTAGGGAAAGTTATGTACTTCCCACTTCAGATTTTATTATCTCTTGTTACGAATTTGCATCTTGCTAATATGTTTTTTAAACTTTGGTGAAAATTAATTTATACAATCTTAAAAAATAGTTAATTTTTTTTTTTTACAATTACGAAATTTCTTTATTAAATGACGTTTCCTGTTTAGTTCCTCTAAACGAGCCGAAATTTTAGATTTTTACTCGGCCATGTCTGACATTAGCAGTGCTTGACCCCTCCCCCTCCCTCGACAGTACTAGTGCTTGGACCCGGCCCAAATCCGAAAATAATCAAGAAATGAATTTGAGCAACAGGCATAAAATTACATTCATCCATATATGTAAAAAACATACATTTGTGCAATTTTTCTATAAAGAATTAACATAACAGTTTTTTCTTTAACGTTTATCCTTAGATAGCTGAAATTGACAAAATATTTTCATCTATTCTATAGAATTTAATTCCCTTCCTTTCTGAGGCCACGCCCATGCCTTGCAGTATCGGGAGTAATTGCATAAGATGTTCTTACGTAATAACATTCCTGAAAAACTGTGTGTGTTGCCAATGATGATGTCCTTCACTTAACATTTCACCTGTTTAGGAACACAATATATATTTATATATTTATTTATTTGTTTCTATTATCTGGGGCATGCAATGAACCTTCTTAACGATCGTAGAAGGGGTAAAAATCCCGATAGGGAACTTTTTAGGGAAAAACAGTCGCAAAATTCGGCTCTAGCGATAACCAGCGCATATTTGATGCCGTCTTTTCGTATGAAATCGTCTGGTTTTAATAGGATGAATTGGAAAACAGATGGAGATAAATAAAGTTCACTAAATAATGCGCTGCAAGACAAGTTGGAATTGGAATAATTTTTAACGAAAATGTATCGGCAAAATATATCTACTCCGCCAATATTTGAGAACAGGTAAGTGAAATTTAATTATGTAAAATAGTTTTGAGTTATATATGAACTACATACATGCCCGCCGTTGTTTGTGATTTAAAAATATGTGTAAATTCTAAAAGTGTTCTTCTGGATTTTCTTAAAAGGTTCCACTAAAATATTTAATTTAGTTCTCTTAGTTGTTCTCGATGTATAAAATTAATTACAAATCTGAAGAATAAAACATCAAACCAATTAAGACTAGAATGCTGTATTTTTATAAAATTTATTTTTATTTCAATTTAGTTATTATTTACATAGGATAAATTAAATTAAAATCGTCTGCAAAATAATCACTGTTTATGTAATTCTATGGCGAAGTAACATGACATTATATTCTTTAAATAAAGTTTCGGAAAAAAAATATGTTATTTGTACGGAAGGTTTAACTTTGCGTTTTTATTAATATTTCAACATTTCAACAGTGACGTAACAACGGTTCGTAGCAATAAGAAATTTAAAAAAAAAAATAATAAAAACTGTGGATTTGCATATGAAACAGGTAAGCACTGTTTTAATTTTATATATAAAGATGAATTAAAATACTTTTTATCATGGAAGAGAAAGGAAATTTAAACTGCCATGCCTAATATTTGCCATATTTGTATATGCATAAATTATTGCTTTTTACTATTGGAAGTAATCGCCGTTTATGTGATTTAAAAAGCATTTCAAATCTTGCTGCTATGCTCCATAAAAGATAACAAAAATGAAGTTTAAAAATGCTTGTTCGCTTTATAGAAATTATTTGTATATATGCAAATCAAAATATAAAGAATGAATTATTCCTTTGCCATTTGCTTACTAATTTACGAAAATTTCAAGTTTAGTTATCATGAGCGAGAAGGAGACAAGTGTAGTACAAAAAGTAACACAATAAGTAACAAAATCATAATAAGTAACAACATATATTTCAGCAATATTATTCTATACCGTTACAGTAATCAAAGTCAATCGAAAATACCCGGAGAACAAACAGTTAGGTAGTTAAAGAAATCAATAATTCCAGTAATCTTATTATTTTCCCTACATACCTATAGTATAATGTATAGGAAAAGCATTGTGAGTGTGATCAACTATCGAGGGTAGACAGCAATCGAATTAGCATTCGATATTTTGACGGAAGAGCATGTTTTAAGTATCCCTGAATTCGAATCTAACTTTTTTGTTGTGATGTGTGCGTGCGTACTTGTGCGTATATATATTTGTTACTCGTATATTATTATGTGTATGTGTTGCTTGTATATTAGTGTGTGTATATATATGTTAGTGTGTGTGCCCGTAAGTCTGTAGACGTGATATCTAACGAACGAATGGAGTGTTTCGAAAATAATTGGGTACGGCGATTATTACAATCGGTAAACGTTGGGACTCTATTTATTTCAAACGCAATCGAATACTTGGAAAACGCTCCTCCTCAATTTTCAAATGAATTTTTGAAATTTTTTTTAAAAAATAAGGTCTTTTAATATAAAAATATAAACATTTAATAAGAAATATATAACCATAATGATAAATAAACATTTCATACGTATTTTTTTTATTAGAGAATTAATGATATACATTTTGGAACGTTAGTATGAATCATTCTCGTGGTTTAGCACGTTTTGCAAGTAAATTTTTAAAACACTTGTCAAAAGTGAAATTACAACACCATGAAGGAGTGAACGTAGCCATATGCAAATCACAGTACCGGTAGAAAAGAGTCATATGCAAATAATTCAGTTTTCGTACGTATCGGGTCACGTGACACCCAGTTTCGGGTGATAAAGACGGCTCGTCCCGTAAATGCTATCAGCGACGATTTGTAGCAGTCGAAATTTTCGAAAAAAAATGAAGCGATGCTTTGAAATGTCAGATGCTTTGAAAATTTACTGACGCTCACCCTTAAGGGTGAGCGTCAGTAAATTTCCTGCCCTATCCGCGCTTTGTTAACTTTCGCGGCACACATATTTCGCCGAAATTCTGTTCAAACAGTTGCGAAATATTTTCTGAAAGATAAAATGCAATTCTTAGATTATATTAAAACTAAATTTAATGCCCCAAAAAACATAGAATATATTTTTTGTTTTAATCCAAAAAATTTTTGGTGCTGCCATCTGTTGTCGTAATTTAATTCATACCGATTATTTTTATTTTTTAATGAACATTTTTAAATATCTATTCCTTCTAATACAATGTTAAATACAACTACAGATTATATATAATAATGCCACAATCACGGAAAGGTAATTTATCATTCTATAAATTTGATAAGGGATCTGAATGTACATCACTGAGGACTGCAGTTTTGTCTTCAAGTCCAAGTTCAATTACGTTTCCGTGATTATGGCATTATATATGATCTGTTGTTGTATTTAATAGCGTATTAGAAGGAATAGACATTTTAAAATGTTCATTAAAAAATAAAAATAGTCGGTATGAATTAAATTACGACAACAGATGGCAGCACCAAAAATATTTTAAATTAAAATAAAACATATATTCTATGTTTTATTGGGTATTAAATTTAGTTTTAATATAATCTAAGCATAGCATTTTATCTATAAGAAAATATTTCGCAACTGTTTGAGCAGAATTTCGGCGAAATATGTGTGCCGCAAAAGTTAACAAAGCGCGGATAGGGCAGAAAATTTACTGACGCTCACCCTTAAACGCTTGACACAGGGATGCACGTTTGATGTGGTGTCGTTATCGCAACTGAATGATATCGGGTATTGTTTACGGATGAATCTCGCTTCTGTCTGTGGAGGAATGGCAGCCGTGGACGGGTGTGGCGGCTTTCTGAGAAACGCCACTTGGCAGCCCATCAAATTTTGTCCTATGCTGCCATGTTAAAAAAATATAAAATTTCGAATCCATTTCAAAGTTTTCGCTCGAATTTCAAAAAATTTAGTTTCAACTTTTTCGATAACAAAGCCGGATATAAAGTTTCGACAAAATGCATTAATATTTGTGGCATCTATCGTGTACACAAGAAATCAACCACAGACAGACAGACATCACTTCAAAAATAGTTAAAACATGTTCAGGAGGTCCTAAAACATATTTTAGCATCAAAAACTCGAATTCGAATACTTTCTCGTGACTTTCTATATATTATATTACATAATATGAGAAAGTAAAAATAAAATTTCTAATTTCTCGAGAATTTGGTGCATTAACTCCTAAAGAAGGACTTTCATATATTTCAAGTTAAAAATACTCACAAAGACGTCACTTATTTGATAACTGTGAACCTCTCCATATGCATCTATCATCCCTCCATTAATATCCCTCCATATTTACGCCAAAAATTAGAATCGTTTGAAGCATCAATTTTTCGATGCAACAATATAAAATTAAATTGCATAAACCACGTATATTTTGATGTATTTTCATTCTTTTTTAATATTAAGGAATTATCGTACGAATTTGGTTCAAAGCTTGTTAGAGAGAGAGAGATCGATCTTCGATTTTCCTAATTATGTCAAATTGGAATCTCTGTGAAAATATTTTCTAAAGAACCGATTTGTGTGAAAATGGCTCAAAATAGTTCAACATAAACTAACTAAAACATTAATCCGATTGATAAAAAAATGGTTTGAGGTGTTTTAGGACTTGATTTTGAACAATCACTGTATTGAATTTCGTAACATCGAATCACTGTATCGAATTTCGATTGCTCAGATTTTCAGCTACGAAACCAACGATATAACAACCTATGTTTCGGTTATTTGAAATTGAATAAGTACAGAGCTTACCGCATCTAAATTGACCAGTTCAGAGATTAGTGATGGAAATTCATTTTTTAAGCATCTCTCCTTTAGTCTCCTGTAGTAACAGATTTGTTTACTAAGCGGATATCTCATAAGCATAACTTATACGCCTAATCCGCGATGTTAAATTTGTGAAAAATAATGCTTGGAACGAATCTCTTCAGCGCGTTTCGCTCTGGTCAATTCCAAATCTGAAAGAAATGATTGCAAACTGGTAAAATCACTGAAGCGGATCAGCAGCAGCTTGTAGAACATGTTTCATTAAGCGTACCAGTCTACCAACGGAACAATTAGGATGAATACATTTTATTTTAAAATGGAATTCGCAAAAAATCATTGATATCAGAGGAAACTACACAAGTGTCGGGAATTAGAAGATTGGATTCAGAAAAACGGCGGTGGCTCCAGTCCGGTGGAGTCGAAATTGTTTTGGGTGAATAGAATCTTGTAAAATAAAACTCAATTTCTGCATTATCGAAAGGAAAAAAAACTTTATCTAAAATCTGATTATGTACACTTATAGAGCTTTCAAAGAGCCGCAAAGCTTTCAAGAGCTGCTTATAGCTATCATGTCTAGTTTTTAAGATATAAGCATTACAAACCTGAAAAAAAAAATTTGAATTTTCATATTTCTTCAACTTCTTCAAGACGATGACTCGAAAACTATAAAAGCTTTTTTTAAAAATAAATATAGATTTAGAAAATAAATTTCCTCATATATATTTTTGTAGCTTACTATTTATATCTATCTTTTGTAGTTTTGAAGTTGTTTCGAGTGAAGTATGGAACATACAAAAAAAAATTCGTCCGCACAGATACTTTTTAAAGTTAAAAAAGTAGAGTTCGATTCAAAATCCAATTATATACATTTATAGGGCAAATTCTTGTTTACTATTTAATACTAGCTAGCTCTTTCAGTTTTCGAGATATAAGCATTACAAACTTTAAAAGCTTAAAATTTTCAATCTTCTTCAACTTGACAAGACGATTATTCGAAAACTATGAGAGCTATTTTTAATAATAAATATAGATGTTAATATTAAATTTTCTAGTACACATTTGGTCGTTTACTATTTATATCTATCTTTTAAGTTTACTATATTTCGAGTAAAAGTTAGGAAAATGATAAAAAACACTCGCTGAAATAGCTACTTTTTAACGTTTTTTCGAAAGGAAAAGTTTAAAATATTGAATTTATTTGTATACAAGGTAGGATCAAAAAGTTCGGAGATTGTGCTGATATCTCCAACCCTGATTGGAGGAGAGGGGAACTATTTTACAATGGCGTAGGTAGAGGTACATGTGACGCGAGATGTGAAAAATAAGAAGCAGGTGTTTTTTCAGACAATGCGTGTCAGTGAACTGTAGTCGTTCGCGATCATCGAAAACGGAAATGACGTTTGAAAAACAACGTGCAAATATCAAATTCTGCCAGCATCAGCAGGTGCATTGTCTGAAAAAACCGTCCCATGTGCCTCCACGCCACGGTAAAATAGTTCCCCTCTCCTCCAATCAGGGTTGGAGATATCAGCACAGTCTCCGAACTTTTTGATCCAACCTTGTATATTCGTAATGGACCTTATGTTCGACAAAACAAAAAGAATTTTTTACATTTTTATCGCTCCGTTTTACCACCAGAGAAACCCGGAACATAGATGTTATTCACATCGAAAGGAATTTATGGCTTAGGTGCGATGTAGAATTCTATTTTTCAGAAGGGCATACATAAAAGATAACTTTATTTACAAAAACATAGCTAAAACTGTGCTACATTCTACCGTGCGTACAAAGCCGTCAGAAATAAGAATGAACTGAAAATGTTCTGGGCTTGCTTTTATGGGACTGCGCAGAGGCGTTAAGCATGCGTCGTATGTAAATTTTAGAGCCACTGTCAAGTTCAAGAAAGTTTTTATGAAAGAGTGTCATCGTAAATTCCTTTCTCGAGTACAACTTTTCGTTTGTGTCAAGCTCAGAATTTTCCGGAAATTGTACCTTAAAGAGATGTTACTTGCTGTCGAAGTCCTGTACGCAGAAGAAATATAGAATTTCGATACACTGCATCCAACCTGTTTTCATGTGTGACGGGTAAAATAAATTGTTATGCAGACTGTCATAAACCATCTGTTTCTTCTTCTTCGATCCAGACCGTCCGACCTACTTGAAGGCGTAAGGTATCTGTTTGGACGGCCGGGAAGTGCTACCAATTTAGATCGGAAACCAGTGGGCGAGGCAGCCACAGGGACAGTACCACCAATCTGCTGCCACCTAAACTATCTGCTTGAAATAATATACTATATTTACTTTAGTACGTAGTATTGACTATTGAGAAACTATTGTTTTCAAGAAAATTTTCGATTTCGATATTTTGATGCCAGTATATATTTTAAGCCCTCCTGAACACATTTTGATTATTTTTGGAGGGATGTCCGTCTGTCTGTCTAATGTGGTCGATTTCTTGTGTACTCGATAGTAGCCACAAACATGAATGGATTTTCACGAAACTTTATATCCGACTTTGTTATAAAAAAAAAAATCTGGAATTAGATAGAATTTTTTAAAATTAGAGCGAAAACTTCGAAATGGATTCGAAATTTAATATTTTTTTTAACACGGCAGCATAAAAGAAATATAAGACACAATCCTGCATAAAACGGTTTATTTATGGCTCAATGATCACGAGACTTCATAATTTCGATCATTGTTGTGAAAAATAGCCGCGATATAATTTTTTTTTGTTCGTGACGTCATTAGCCCCCCCCCCCCGGCCTGCTTACCGAAAATGCACGGTAAGCACGTGCTTCTCTTCAAAATATTTAAAGGGATCCCAAATTGAATTCCCGATTTAAACTTTTTTAAAAATTTAAGTTATTTGTTAAATAGTTTTAAGATAAACAGTATCTTGCCCGTATAGGCAAAGAAGAAAATATTTTGGTTGCCTGAGCCCAAATTTGAATTGTCCGTATTTTTATTTTTATTTTAAATAGTAATCTGTTAACGATAAGAGGTGGAATGACAGTTCATATTTAAGTTAAAACTAATTGCAAAAATAAACATTGACCACCAGTGATTAAATAATAAAATAGACTATGGTTCTAGAATTTTGATATAGGCGACTAGTTTAAAAAAAAAATCAGTTTGTTGATGAGAACTGTTAGTTGACCAGATTAGCTATGATAATAGACTATTTTGGGAATTAGTTTAAAAACCTTTTTTGGGCCATCCTCACCAAATCAAAATGGGGCCCCAAAATATAGTTATATTTCCCCTAAATGGGTCAGGACAAGTTACCCCCCCCCCCCGAGGGGTGCATTGTCAAGTATGGTATAAATTGAAAGATTTTTTCAAGCCCTTAAAAGAGATGGGTAACACGTTACAATTGTAATCATTTGGACCCATGATACCGATTTTTCAAATTTGTTCTTGTAAACTTTGGGGAAAAAAGAATAAAAGCGAATTCTGGTATGAGAAGGTCGAGTTGAGCCGGTTGAGCCAGTTGATTGCAATTGCCTCTTTTTCAGATGGATTTTTCTTATACTTAAAACCATAGTTGATGTTAAGAAATGTAATAATATTTATTATTTTATCTTATATGGAAGGTGTATTATTATATATGGAGTATATTGTATATGGAGTGTGTGCTATAATACATTTTTAAATTCAAAAATTATTCTTCCAAAAGAAAATGAATGAAACACATTCCCCAATAAAATAAATTGATTGAAATTGTTTTCTAATTATCATTTAATATATGTTTTTATTTTTAAAAAGAAACATTAAAACTTTCGTAAGAATGATCTTTCTATTTATTACTTTCCTTATATACATAAGGAAAGTATTGTGACGGGGTCGAAAATTCGAATTCGAGTTTTCGACGGGAGAGCACGTTTCAAGCATCCCTGATCACGAATCGAACATTTTTGAACTGATGTCTGTGTGTGTGTGTGTGTGTGTGTGCGTGTGTGTGCGCGTGCTTGCGTGCATGCGCGTGCGTGTGAAAGTGTGTGTGTGTGTGTGTGTCTGTGTGTGTGTGTCAGTGAGTCTATGGAGACGATATCTCACGAACGAATGTAGCGATTCGAATAAAATTTGGTACAAAAATCACAATCCGTGATTATTGGAAGTCTATTGTTTTCAAACGCAAACGAATGTTCAGAACTCTCCTAAATTTTCGAGTGAAATTTTGAAAAAATCATCAAAAAATCAAGACCTTTAATAAAGTTACGCAAATAAATAGACATTTATGCAATTTTTCCTTAGAAAAGGATTGACATAGACTTTAGAACGTTAGCATGAACCGTTCTCGAGATATTGCACATTTTTCAAATAAATTTATAAAAAAATATATTAACTGTTGAGAAACATGTTCACTTTTCATATGTAATATCATGCGATAAATTGGGTGATATCATTCTCGTGGATCTAGCGCGTTCCATTCATAAGAAAAGATACTTTGAGTAACGCATTTGTATTTGAATGTCAATAGTCATTTATCTGCTATAAGAATAACTTATATTTACGTCCATAACGCTTGGCGAGATTTTGGCGACAAATTTGGTGGACCAAATTGATAAAAATGATGCAAAATTGATGAATCTTGGAAAGAATATAAGTATCTACTATAAGAATAACCTATTTTTTTGCTGTAAAAGTAGTAAGTTCATTGCATTATATAAGGAAAGTCATGTGCTGCTCCCATCAGATTTTTTTAAAATGCTGTGCAGTTAGAAGAAGGTAGATCTATATATGTATTTAAATAGATGCGCTAATTATAAAAAAATCGGATGTAAGCAGCACATGATTTTCCCGACAGACTCAAATTCATCTTCTCTTTATTTTTCTTATAATTCATTAAATTGAGTTAAATGGCACAAAATACACGGTTGATTGTTTGAAATGACGCGGCTAAAACAACTTAAAAACGGCTAGTCCTAGAATTATAGGGTGGTTCTTATTCTTTTCGTCAAAAATTCGTCAAAAATTACGTAAAAAAGAATCATTTAATGGATACATTTGAGCAGAGTACGGAGTCTTTTATTTTATATTTTGACGATTTTTCCGGTGCCATTCGCAAAAAGTGATAGCTTCTTTTTAACACTTTACAAGTTGAAAAGTGTTTATGACTTTGTTTATTCTGTCTGTCTGTCTGTCTGTCTGTCCGTTAGCACGATAACTGCCGTAAAAATGACTTAATCAAAATAAAATTTTAGTATGTTGTTCAGATTGTCTGTAGAACATATGGAAATATAAATGAGTAATATCACCCAATTAGTTTTGGATTGAACCCGGGTCGAAAAAATGAAATACATTGAGCCCTATGGGACCTAATTTTTCAAACATTTTTTAAGCGGATTTAAAATTCATAAATTGCTTCGAAAATTTTAGGTAATATTCAAATTGTTCCATAAAATATATAAAAAAAAAATCAGCGAAATATATTCAGTAGTTTTTTAAATAAAAATTAAAATAAGAATTACACCTCTTATATGAAGCGATCACGTGACCATGATATGAAACGATCACATGACCCACTTCAAAATGATATATGGCATCCATCTTGTTTCAAAATCGTGATTTTTTTAAGTTCTTTTTAATTCATATTGAGTGTTGTATCCGTCCTAAAACTACTTTATTTTTGCTTAAATTCTATGCATCTACATACTGAAACAACACCATGACAATATATTTGAGTTTAAATGCTCATCTAAATTTGATTATTTCTACAACTAAGCCTATTTTTCACCTATGTAAAATGTAAACAGCAAAATATATAGAATGAGTTGTATTAGAATTCCTGTATTTTTTTAACACAATATAGTTTAGTCCATGGAGTCTGCATGGCTGATATGAATGAAATATTAATTGATTTCATAAAGAGAAGGACGATTTTTTTCGATGAAGTTTCAAGCATAGAGTTTAATTTTTTGTAGCTCCATGGTCTTAAACAAAATGTTTGAATAAAATAAATTATTATAGTATTGTGATGAATGACATGAATGGGAGAAAGTCATGAATGGAATCCTGTTTTTATAGAGAGATCTAGGCGTGTTATTTTTTCTATGACGTAATTTGAATTAATTTCAGTTGTTTTCGATGAAGTTTTCAAATATAATAAATTATCGTAGTGTTATGATAATTCTAAAACTATTACCGAGGAATGTATAACATGTTAGAGATGTTTAAACCAGGCAATTTATATTTCAATGCCGTCATTTGAATGAAGTTCATTTTTTTCGATGAAGGTTTAAGTTTTCAAATATAATAAATTAATTCAGTAATGTGATAAGTTTCAAAATATTACCGAGGAATGTATTGCATTTTAGACTTGTTTAAATAAAATTGCATTGAAGTTGGAAAGTGTTTCATAATCAATGCTTTAGGCATGATTGATCTCTCTTGTTTTGTTTTCGAATGGTACCAAAATCTTATCGACACCAGGGTCACCTACCAGTGACTTACTCACCAAATTTTGTGAAATTGGGTTAATTAAGTTTTCAGCTAAAGTAGCTGCATACATTACACAAACAGACACGCACGCACATATACACACAAACGTCACGCAAAAAATAATGTTTTCGGGTTCTAGAATGCTGGAAACGTGCAGATCCGCCGAAAACTATGTTGCGATTTTCGACACTATTTTAATACTTTTCCTATACATTGTCAGGTATTACAGAGAAAGTAAACAGAAATGAATGGAATAAAAACGGTTTAGTGTAAGATGTTATTAGACTTATAAACATTAGTTTTTACTGAAAAAAAAGTAGAAAACACTCATGCACGTCTAGGGGAGAGTATTATTTAACCTTTTGCTTACGGTTGGGACAGCGTCCATCCCAAACGAAGAACCTCTCAAAAAGACAGGTATTTGACATACCCTATCCCAAATAGTTCGATCCCCCTTTACTGGCATTAGCGTCTATGTACGCCAATGCCTGCAAATTGTTCCACTCGTAAGCAAAAGGTTAAGTAACGGGTGCTTATTTGGGACCCGGGCAACTCCGGTTATTTTGATTTTGTTCTAGTTGGTAAATAAACTAAAATATATTACAAAAATTTGAAACTTGATAATTTATGAGTGTTGTTTCCTTGATTTTGGCAGGCTTTAAGTGTTATTCTACACTTCAAATGTTATAGCGGCAGGTTGATTTTGTCAACGCTTCACCTACATACACACATATGCCCGTTCCAGACATCATTCTAAAACTGCTCGAGGTTTTTTAGGAGGTCTTAAAACGTGCTTATTCGTCAAAATCTCGAATTCAAAAATTTTCAGAAAAACTATATTTTTTGAATTCAATAATATGAGGAAGTAAAAACGTTATATCTGTTTATGGAATTTTACACATAATGAAGTTTCTTTTATATACAGTTAAATTGATGTTCTTGCTTCTGGAAGTAAATCTCTTCCAATAATATGTTTCTATTCGATCTTTTTTGGACTTAAGGTTTTTTGAAGAAATGCTTTTTATTCCGCCGAGGAGCAAACACTGTTATAAAAACGGCTTATCAAAGTGTTTTTTCAGCCTTTGATTGCGATAGAGTATAAAATTCTTGTCATGAAAATAAAAATCGTATTTTGTAAGTTCTTTTAAAGGAAGAGAAATACTCATTGTTTGATAATGAAAGAATTTTATATTGTTATCCTGTAGTCTGGAAGTTTTATCGTTCTACTGTTAATCAGCGAAAAAAAAAAAACATTAGTTTGACATACCTGATAAGTTATGTTTGTGACATTCTGTGCCCATGGATCGTATTAATAAAACCAGTTTCGTTATATTTCTTCTAGAGGATATATCACTGGTATATTATTAGGCTGTAAAGATACACTCATTGATAAATAAAAAAATCTGATGTGGGCAGTACATGACTTTCCTTATATAATGCAATGAATTTAGTACTTTTACAGTAAAAAAAAATAGGTTATTCTTATAGTAGATATTTATATTCTTTCCAAGATATCGAACTTTTGACAATTAGTCGTCATTTTCATTGATTTAGCGTTATTTTTATACATTTGGCGAGATTTTCGTTAATTTGGCAACATTTAAAAAACTCGCCAAGTTGGCGACATTCCTCTAAATTCGTCACCAAAATCTCGCCAAGTGTTATGGACGGAGAAATAAGTTATTCTTATAGCAGATATATGACTATTGGCGCTCAAATACAAAAGTATTACTCAAAGTATATTTTCTCATGAATGGAACGAGCTAGATCCACGAAAATAATGTCACCCAATTTATCGCAAAATATTACATATGAAAAGTGACCATGTTTTTCAACAGTTATTATTATTTTTTTAATTTATGGGATATTTTGATAAATTTATTTGGAAAATGTGCAATATCTCGAGAACGAACGGTTCATGCTAGCGTTCTAAAGTTTATGTCAATCTTTTTTTCTAAGGAAAAATTACATAAAAAATGCCTATTCACGCAACTTTATTAAAGATTTTGAATTTTTGATGATTTTTTCAAAATTTTATTCGAAAATTTAGGGGGGTTCTGAACATTCGATTGTGTATAAAAACAATGGGTTTCCAGTATTCACGGATTGTAATTTTTGTACCAAATTTCATTCGAATCGCTCCATTCGTTCGTGAGATATCTCCACAGACTCACTGACACACACACACACAGACGTCACCTCAAAAATGTTCGATTCGTGATCAGGGATGCTTGAAACGTGCTCTCCCGTCGAAAACTCGAATTCGAATTTTCGACCCCGTTATAATACTTTCCTTATACATTATACTATGTATATAAGGAAAGTAATAAAGAAAAAAAAAATCGGCAATAGATTTAGACCGGAAATGCTTTCGCGTGAATGACATCTTTCTTAGTGGGTGGTTTGTTTTCTTTAGACATTTTCAAAACCGTTCAAAATATTGAAATATCGAAATTAGAACTACCTTTTCAAAATAGTTCAAAATATTTAAATATCGGAATTATAACCACTGTATTTCAAAAACCAATAACCCATCTGTAATCTTAATAGGGGTATAAATTACGTCTTATCGTTCAATACACTTTTAGTTATTACAAACTTTAAAGACTGAAAACGTTTCATCTTTAGCAACTAACAAAGCGATTGCTCTAAATTATAATAGCTTTGTATATATATATATATATATATATATATATATATAAAAAATTCTAAAAACTAGATTTTCTACTGAACATTTTTGTCCCTTACTATTTATATTTGTCTTTTATAATTTAGAATCGATTTAGAGTGAAAATAAGCAAAGAGAGTAAAAATTCGCTCGGACAAAAACTTTGTTATTTAAAAAAACAAACAAAAAAAAACAAGATGTTGAAATATTGAAGTTATTTGTATATATTCCTTTATAGAACCCTATTTCCCACAAAACAATTAAAATTGTTTACATTTTTGTCTATTAGGCTCGTAGATATAAGCTCCCAAAGTGTTTGCAACGTTCGTAACTCTCCGATTACATTCAAATTCTATTTGTATCAAAAGTTACACACCAAGAAAATACTCCGGCCACTTAAACAGCTGCTGTAAGCCCTTCGGGTCAGTCGAGTGGTCTGGGTCTGCAACACCAAGGAAAGACCGGCCGTCCAAACAGCTGCTCATGTCCTTGGACGAGTCGGACTGTCTGGGTCTTCAAAATCAAGAAAAGAAGGGCAGAAGGGCGCTGTATCTCAGTGGTTTGCCTTCGGGAATTGCACTTGGTAGGCCCGGGTTCACTGCCAAAATTACCGCCGTGTTCACTCGGAGTACGATCACGTTAAACACGTGGATCTGTAAGTCCTTCCGAGAGGTTGGTGGTAGAGGAAGGAGGGTACGGTCCCTGTGGATGCCTCCACCACTGGGTTACGGTCTAAATTGGGTGGCACTTCCCGACCGTCCAAACAGTTACCTTACACCTTTCTGGTAGGTCGAACGGTCTGGGTTTCAACAACAACAACAACAAGCAAGAACGAAACTAAACGTCCAGAGTCTGACATTTGCTTTTAAATGGATGATTTTTATTTTCAGATGATTTATTTACAGACGGGATTTTTTTTTTTTCTGTTTAATAGCAAAGTTGTTTCATACACAAAAATTGGATTACTATTTAACATAATCAATTGATAAGCCATCCATTTGTTCGAGGTGTTTAGAATCGCGCTCCTACTGCAGTGATAATCATCAGCTAACCTGGTTTTGTGCTTATTTGCGTTTCTCAGCATCGAATATCCGATTACTGCACTGGCAGCAGGAGGAGTGTTATTGCTTGTGGTTCTTAGTAATTTTTGTTAAAAGTGGTTATTGTTGAATAAATTATCATCTGCTGTTTAGATGATCATTTTCACGATTTATAATTTTCAATGATACGGCCCATGGAGTTAGAGAGATGGAGATAAAACTCCTATGGATAAAAAGCTTGAAACTACCATATTGCTTTAAAAGTTATATTTAGATGTCGCTATCTAGATGGCAATATCTAGGTGTCGCTAGTGTTAGTAAAGCCCCTTCTGTTCTCATAACAGGCCTAGCAGTTAGTATATGTATTTATGATTACTTTTAAATTAAAGTTCCTTAATTCTGAGCAGTATATTTTCCTAAAGTATATTTTCGTAGTTGTAGAATTAAAAAACAGAATATATGGAGACAAAAACTCCATATGGGCTCTTCCCGGCCGTCCAAACAGTTAACTTACACTTTTCTGGTAGGTCGGACGATCTGGGTCTTAACAACAACAATAACACCAGGAAAAGAGATGTTGAAATGGACGATCACACACACAGTGAAACTTTGCGTTCGTGACCGTAATGACGGTGGTATTAAGTGATTACAATATCATAGAAGAAAGATAATTTCTGTAGAACAACAGTATGAACAGTGGATTCAAAATAACTTTTAAGATTTTTCACATAAAAACCAGTTCCATTTTACTTTCCCTGCAATACATGGTAATGCATAGGGAAAGTATTGGAATCGTGTAGAAAATCGCAACTCGAGTTTCGATGGGTCTATACGTTTTGGGACTTCATGAAAGCTAAAATCTATTTTTAGCCTGACGTCTGTGTGTGTGTCTGTCTGTGCAATATATGTATCCACTTTAACTTAAAAACTAATTGGCCACATTTCATAAAATTTTACAGGTAAGTAACATGTGGGTGAACCTGGTGCTGATTAGATTTTTGTATGATTCAGGATAAAAGAACCTGCCGTTTTTGCGAAATGGCTTGCGAAATCGACACTATCTAAAATGAAAGAATATGTATGCTCAAATGTATCCATTAAATGCTTGTATTATACGTAATTTTTGACGATGAAAATAATAAGACCCTTTACTCTAGGACTAGCCGTTCCCGAAATATTTTAGTATTTTTGCTACGCCACATGAAAATACATCTAGTTATAAAATGAAAACAAAAACTGAATATAAAAGTGCAAATTTAGTGTCATTTCAAATAATTTACGTGTTATTTTGTGCAATTAAACTCAATTTAATAAATTATTAAAGAATTAAAGAGAAAATTAATTTGAGTCTGTAGGGAAAGTCATGTAGTGCCGACGTCAAATTTTTATTTTGAGAAGCTGATATTTATTTTTTGCTTTAAAATACAAAAGTTAAAGAATAAGAGTTTTTATTGTGAGCGTACTGCGCACTCGCTTACTTCAAAGAATGGGTAAAAGATAAATCTTTCTACTGAACAATATAAAGTGATTTTGCAATTCAGTTCAAAGTTGTCCTCTGTGCAATTCAGTCTCTTTTCTTAATTCATTATAAATTCTGATGGATGGCATTTGTCACAAATAATAAATTTCTACACATCTTATTTACTTCTAGTCACTACTGAATTAAAATGAAGTATACTGTCAAACTTGGTTAGTTTGAACAAGAAGAAAAATTAAAAAATATTCGATTTATCCAACCGTGTATTATTACGTGCAGATAGTTGTGCTCTAAACTGGACGTCATGTATTCACACGTTATTACTGTAACTACGTATAATGTATATTATATACGGAATGTGTTGTGATGAGGTTGAAAATTCGAATTTTCGAGGGAAGAGTACATTTCAAGCATTTTGAAATGGAATTGGACGTTTTTGAGACGATGTTAGTCTGTGTGTGTGTGTGTGTGAGAGAGAGAGGGGGGGGAGAGCGAGCGAGAGTGTGAGTGAGAGAGTGAGAGAGAGAGGGGGGGAGCGAGCGAGAGTGTGAGTGAGAGAGAGGGTGTGAGTAAGAGAGAGAGTATGAGTGAGAGAGAGAGTGTGAGTGAGAGAGAGAGTGTAAGTGAGAGAGAGAGAGTGTGAGAGAGAGAGTGTGAGAGAGAGAGAGTGTGAGTGAGAGAGAGACAGACAGAGAGAGTCTGTGGGTGCAATATCTCAGGAACGAATGAAGCGTCTATAATTGGGTACGATTATTATAATCAGTGAATCCTAAAACCCTATTGATTTCTAACGCAATCGAATGTTCGAAACGCCCCCAATTTTTGAATGAATTTATGAAACATCGTTAAAAAAACAGCACTTTCAAAAATGATAGAAAATAATATAATTTCAAACGTAATTTCTCATTAGAGCAGGAATGATACAAACATTAGAACGCTAGCATGAACCGTTCTTAAGATATCGTACAATTTTTTTTAATAATTTGTTAAAAATCATTAAAAAATTTGGACTCTGATTACTGTTAAATAAATAATCATTTTCTGCAAAATTTTTTATTGCAAAACGATTGACACAAACTTTAGAACGTTAATACGAACTGTTCTTGGGATATCGGTATCGCTGCTACGTTAATGCACGCTTTTCAAATAAATTTATCAAAAAATTACATAAAATTAAAAAAAGTAGTAATTACTGTCAAATATGTTCACTTTACATATGCAATATTATGCAACACCATTCTCGTGAATCTAGATCATCCCATTCACGAGAAAAGTTACTTTCAGTAATATTTTTGGATTTCGGAACCAAGAATTCGTCTATAATCATTTCTTCGACTCAAATCATCCGACTTACCCAAAGGTGTAAAGTGTTTGTTTGGATGGCCGGGAAGTGTCACCCAGTTTTGACGGGAACCCAGTGCGGGCGGCATCCACAGGGACCGTACCCTCCTTTCCCTACCACCAACCTGCTGCCACCTAAACTATCATATTGAAATAATATATTATATTTACTTTCTATACGTAGTATTGAGAAAGTATTGTTTACAAAAAAAATTTTTCGTTTCGAGATTTTGATGCCAGTATATGTTTTAAGCCCTTCTGAACACATTTTGACTATTTTTGGAGTGATGTCCGCCTGTCTGTCTAATGTCTGTGGTCGATTTCGTGTTTACACTATAGCAGCCACACATATGAATCCTTCTCCCACCACCAATCTCTCGACAGGCCTTACGGACCCACATATTTAACGTGCCCGCACTCTGCGTGAACACGGTGACAGTTTGGACAGAGCCGGGAGTCAAACTCGGGTCGTCAGAGTGTAATCCCCGTGCGCTAACCACCGGGCTGTCCCACCCCTGCTCCTATAATCATTTACCTCACGGGATATTGTTTAAATGCCAATTACATTTTGATGATTGTTTTGCACGTGAATGTGAATAAGTCATTCTGATTGGACGCGCACAATTTCAATGTAAGTCATGTTAATTGAATGCCAAGAACATTGTGCCGTGGATATTGTACACCATTATTTAGCTGAGAAAGAAACAAAGCCATTGCATTATATAGGGAAAGCTATATGCTGTCCACATCAGATTTTTACATTAATGGTCACAATTTCCCACATTAAAAGGGAAATTACTAATTAATAAATTAATATAGTTAATATATTGTAGGGACCACGTTAGATATCGAGGGAAAAATAATCGTCTCAGTACGTCAGTAGTTAACGTCGACTGGCCAGCTGAAGATCGGTGGTTTAAATCCCCGCTGAAACAATAGTTATTTGAGAATGACTCTTGAGAAACTTGTTATGATCCCCCCCCCCCCAGTTACACGTTTCGGTAAATTTAATTTTAACATGGTAGAATACGGGCTGAATTTAGACTTTAACCTTTTATAGTTTTTAAACTAATTTGCATGTAAATAGTAAATTCCGCCTCGTATGACGCACGTCCTGTGAATTCCACTACTCCTGCAGGGAATTAATTACTGGGCTGTCCTTTTGTTTCGATTTTTTGCTATGCGCGATAACCGCACCCACATAGACAGTTTTGCTTTCTCATACTATTGAATGTAGAATAGAGAAAGTTTTTTTTTTGTTTTTTTTTAACGAAACTTTTCGATTTTGATGCCAATATATGTTTCAGGAACTCCTGAACATATTTTGACTAATTTTGGAGTGTTGACCGTCTGTCTGTCTGTCTGTGGTTTTTTTTTTAGTGTACATGATAACTGCCACAAATATTAATGGATTCTCACGAAACTTTTCATCCGGCTTTATTAACAAGAAATCTAGAACTAGATAGAATTTTTTAAAATTCAAATTAAAACTTCGAAATTTAGTTGGAATTTTATATTTTCGTACTATGGTAGCATAGGACAAAATTTAACATAATTATGCATAAAAGGAGGGTTATTTATGGCGTAATGATCACGAAACTTAGCAGTTTCAATCATTGTAGGGAAAAATAGCCGCAATGCAATTTTTTGTATTCGTGACGTCACTAGCCCCCTCGGGTGGTTGGGTGGGAGAAGTTACCCCCCCCCCCCCTCCCTTGAGAGGGTACATTGCCAAACTTGACATTAAAGATTTTTTCAATCTCTTTAAAATGAAGGGTAACATGTTATAATTGTGGGCCTTTGTCAAATTTTTTCTTACAGCGAAAAAAAAATTTACAAGTTACTTAAACATGGATTCTGGTATGAGAAAGTCGAGTTGAGCCACACTTCAGTAAATTTTTATTAGGTAAGATTCACTGGCAACATTTCTCCCGACTTACACCTTTTGCTTCGAATTGAATCTTATCAAGGAAAGAACTCGACAGTAAGTCTAGGTATTATAGTGTGGCGAAATTAAATGCGTCTGTGAGAGAGAAGCAGCTGTTTTCATTTATTGTGACAACGGCAGGCAGACTGCGTTAAATGTTACAAATGTCTCTACTTTTTAGAATGATAATGTTTGATCTACATGTTTGATAACGTTTGATATATAAAATACAAGAGTATTATATAAGTATATTATTATACAAAAGTAGAGAGTATAAGTATATTATTATGCATAAGTATTATAAGTATATTATTATACAAAAGTATTATAAATATAGTATTATACAAAAGTATTATAAATATATTATTATACAAAAGTATTATATAAATACATTTCATTACAACTAATATTGAGAAAAAATTCATACAATTCTTATAAAGATAATTGATTAAGAAGCTCTTTTCTATTCATTTGCCCTATGAATTTCTATTGTGCGGTCTGATTTCAGCAATTTAGGTGTTTATTGCAAGTCGTGATTGCTAAAACGTGACTGCTAAAAAACTGCGATCTCTGCAGATAATAAAGTATAAATTCCAACGCGAATTCTGTACTCGTATATTGCATTGACTGCGGCCGCCAAATTTACAACATAATTTTCCTATTTCAAAGAGATACTTTATTGTCCACTTTCCCCCTACAAAAGTCATTGAAAGGGAAAAGGACAATATCGCCTTAAATACTAGTTGTTTCGAAAAAGTCTCAGTATATCTCAGTATCTGTCCATATAATAATAAAATCCATCGTGCTAGTATCTACGGAATCATCTGTCAAAAGAAAACGTGACAGCGGGAACGCAATAAACGAGCTGCAAATGACTCTATAAATTTCCTGGCTTTTTGAGCACTGCGGGTGACTTTTATAGCTGAATAATTTTAAAGCAAAACCTTATGAAATGTGCGATAATAATTTATTCAATTTATGACACCTCTAAGCCGTTGATTCCTTTGTTTTATACATTCTAATACTATTGTGTTAGAATAACACTATAGTGTTTTAACATGAAATTTGTGAAGCAGCCGTGGCCCATGGGGTTTGTTTGCACTTCATTTTTGACGGAAAAATTAATCATTTTCTTTACACTTCATTTTTTACAGAAAAACCAGTCATTTTGTTTGCAATTCATTTTTTACGAAAAAATTAATCATTTTGTTTGTACTTTATTTTTGATGAAAAAATTAATCATTTTGTTTATAGATCATTTTTGACGGAAAAATTAATCATTTTGTTGGCACTTCATTTTGACGGAAAAATTAGTCCTTTTATTTGCACTTCACTTTTGACGGAAAAAAAATTAATAATTTTTAATCTCTTTTAAGTACTTATTTCGTAGTCATGCAAATTTTTGAAAAAAAAAAAAAAAAAAAAAAACGGAAGTGACATTTGCAGAAATAGAAACAGAACTCCTTAATGAACCACCCTATTCCCTTTGGAATTTGATTCTGAATCTTTATCAATCATCATCTAAGCTACGGGCATCCAAAATTATCTTTACATACATAACAATAAGCGGCGGAAGCGTAAGTGTAAATATTCTTTATTGTAACATTTCTAAATAAAACAGAAATTCGCAAATAACCTTATTGTATCAAATAAATGCATTCTGTAACAGTTTTAGGGTCAATGCCTACTTGTTAGATAAGGCTTTACAATATCTTTGTAATTGACTTTTTTCGCTTTGTTGCCGAGTTCTTCATCCTAATTTTTAAATTCGCCACTAATGGCGCTGCAATTTCTTTTATTCAATCAAGCATGCCCACTTTACTGTCGATAGACCTGACGTGTAAATTTATAGATCTATCCTACGTAGTATAATGGGAAAAACAACTTACAGCTTTAAAAAATCTGATGTGGACGACAGTACATGATTTTCGCTGTAGACTCATATTTATGTTCTCTTTATTTCTTCAATAATTCATTATACTGAGTTGAATTGCACGAAATAACACCCATAATTATTTCAAATAGCACTAAATTTGCACTTTTAATTCAATTTCCGTTACCTATCATTTGGTAACTGGACTTATTTTCAAAGATGGCTTGGCGAAAATGCGAAAAAACTAAACTATCTCGAGAACGGCTAGTCCTAGTGCAATAAAGTTGGTCTTATTCTTTTTATCAATAAAAATTACGTACAAAACAATCACTTAATTAATATATTTGAGCATATGTAGTTTTTTATTTTAGATTTTGATGATTTTTGAGGGCCATTTCGCAAAAAAAGGCAGGTTCTTTTTTTCCGTATCGTGCCAAAATCTAATCAGCAAAATCTAATCAGCACAAGTGACTTATCTACCAAATTTTGCAAAATTTGATCTATTAGTTTTTCAGTTAGAGTGGATACAAGCAACTTTTGCCGGTCATTTCGCAAAAAAGGCGGGTTCTTTTATCCCAAATCATACCAAAAACTAATCAGCATCAGGGTCACATACGAGTGACTTATAGAATTTTATGAAATTGGGTCCCTTAGTTTTTGCACAGACAGACAGAAACAGACACAGACGTCACACTAAAAATAATGTTTTCGTATGCTAGAGTTTCCAAAACGTGTATATCCGTCGAAAACTCGAGATGCGATTTCCGGAATGATTCCAATACTTTTGCTACGCATTGCAGGGAAAGTAAAAGATACAGATTACATATAAGAAGAAAAATGAGTTCAAAAGATGCTTTTACTTGTGTCATGTTAACAACCCAACTGAATGATGACGTGCTCATATATTCTCCATGGGAAGTTTTGGGAAAGGCACGTAGTTATTACTTAGCTAGTATATAAAATGCGAGAAGTTTCTCAGGATTGCCCCGATTCTTTAGATTTCTTAGGAAACCGGTTGATATTTTTGAAGTGAAACTGCTATGGGCGCGAGAGCTTTGCGAAAGTCCGT